>LR990623.1:25874323-27091912 GCA_905147815.2 Phalera bucephala | reverse complement strand
CTGCATATCAATTGCGACAAGAGAACATACTCAAACGTTAGCCACTTGTCTTGACCCTCTTATCGATCCCCTAATGTCACCTGATGGAAGGTACTGATGGAATCGAAGAAGTTTTTTTTTTATATTCACGTAGCCCCACACTAGGATTTATTCCTGTGTCGTGGGTGCGTTTACAAATATGAAAATCCACATACACAAATACCCAGACCGGAACAAATAATTGTGGATCACACAAAGATTTGTCCCGTGTGGGACTCGAACCTGCGACTATTAGATGCAGCGGGCAGAGCGGCTTAAGCTCTTAACCACTGCGCTAAATCGTCCGTCTGATGTGTGGCTCGTTGACTCAGCCTAATAACTCTGAAATAGACTGAGGAGACGGATGAGACTGAGATGTGAATCAGTATGATCAGACTAGACCCGCCTCCTGAGATTAAGAGCTTAAGCCGCACCGCCCACTGGGTCGAATAGTCGCGGTTTCGAATCCCGCACGTGACAAATCTTTGTGTGACCCACAATTATTTGTGTCGGTCTGGGAATTTGTGATGTGACGGACCTTGACAACGCGCAGTGCTATGGCGTTGTACAGCGCTTTCAAAAATATATAATAAATAATTCATTCCAGTGGTTTAACTAACGCGTCTTGAGAAAGCGCTCGTGCGAACGTAATAGTCGGAAATGACCAGGCGAATTAGTACAGACTGACGAAACAGTTTGTGACAAGTGGCTGGGCAGGTTCGAAAAAGGTCTTTTGGCTAGACAGGTTTTATACGTGACGGCGAACGAATGAAAGGCCGCGCGATGTTCTCATAAGGAAAAAAACACAATATTTATTTAATAGCTGGTACAGAATTATACACTATCGTATTATAATAAATATTATTTACTGTCCCAATGCTGGGCAAAGGCCATCTCTCGCAAATCTAGGTAAGACGTTATACTCCACCACGCGGACCCAGTGCAGCTGGTGTTTACGAGGACCTGGATTCGAACCTAGGTTGGACAATGTTATTGGATTTTTTCTTAAAAATTAATTATATGTATTTCTATGATATAGATAGAGATAGATGAACTTCATACTCAATATTATGGAGTATAAAATTTATTTATATCATCACATCAGATCCCTTGCGAGTATGAAATAGTGATAGGTATATTGCATTAGGCTTGCCCTCTATTACATTAGGACCTACATCGTTGGCGAAATACCCACCCAGCTTCGGGAGTACAGGCGCCATTATACAAATGAGTCTCATATAAAATTGTTTTGATCTCATACTTTCAGTGATCATATTTTGCATGCTTCAAATGTATCAACAACTAGGTTTCCTATCTATTTATCTATATCATCACGCCAGATACCTTGCAGGGTAGGCAGAAAGTATAGAGTTTCAACAGGTTCTTTCCTTACAAACGTCTCTGGTTTCCTCCACTCTCATAATTCGTCTCATACACGCTCGCCGGTTACGGAGACTCTATTTGTCTTTCAGATAAGACACAGTCTCTTTGGTAAGATAGTCTAGGTGTTCCCCGGTACCTACATCCTTCCACTTTCGCATGGATTCCCTATGATCCCTATGGCGTTTTTTGGGGGACCAAACAGCGCTTTTTATGGTGGCCTATGTCCTATAGTAGATGAGGACAAATTACAAATTATTATATTATTGACGGACGATTTAGCGCAGTGGTTAAGAGCTTAAGTCGCTCTGCCCACTGTGTCTAACAGTCGCGGGTTCGATTCCCGCACGGGACAAATCTTTGTGTGATCCACAATTATTTGTTCCGGTCTGGGTATTTGTGTATGTGAATTTTCATGTTTGTAAACGCACCCACGATACAGGAATAAATCCTAGTGTGAGGCTACGTTTTAATAAAAAAAAAGAAAAAAAAAAAAGAAATAAAAACTGCCACACCTACATTCCCTAAGAGGTGGAGAGGTGTACCGCGTACACTCACTTTTCGCCCACGATGTTAGGTCCCATGTAATAAGGGGTTACCCTATTGCCATAAACCAGACACAATTGCAGGCTCCGTACTGATACTGGGAATTTTCCTAGGACTTGAACCTAATAAGGCACTTACAAATTACAGACTGGACAAAAAAAAAGTAACGCTAGTCTATAAAATATGTATGATTGTCCTTTGAGACTACCCTTTACATAGCCTTGAGTCTATATTTGAAGTACAAAGAAAATATTAACAACTGTGGTATTTGTGTGGCCTTCACCATTCTACCTGGTGCGGTGGCCAGGCAGGGGTGAAATATTTTATTACGCCGTAAAACTATTTCAGTGCCACCTTGAAGAATGTAATGGTCTAAAAAGTTATGTTGTTTACTTTAATTAGTTATGCTATACACACCGTCACGCCTATATTCCCCAGAGGGGGTGGCAGAGGTGTACTGAGTACACCCACGTTTCGCCGACGATGTTAGGTCCCATGTAATTGGGGGGCGAGCCTATTGCCATATACTGGGCACAATTCCAGACTCCGGACTCATACTGGGAAGTTTTCGTTATAAAAACTGCACTTGACCGACCTAGGATTTAAGTTATGCTATAAGTACTTAATATTCCAGCTTTTCTTATTAGCTCTCTTTCTTGCATGGCTTTTTTTCATTACCTCCCTTTCTTGCATGGCTATATCTTATAATCATAGTTTTTTCTTGCTTTTTTTTTGGAATGAAATAGTTCTGCTGCAGAGACACCCTTGCTTTAAGATTAGCCCTAGATCTGTAAGATAAATGTATGTGCTTTTTTTCTGGTGAAATAAATATATTATTATTATTAGTGATTAATGTCACCTTTCATTTTAAAAATGTCTCTGGAATTGGCATATGAGGAATTAAACTTTTTAACTTATTTTACTTATTGTGGGGAATAAAACTTTTGAACTTATTTTACTTGACATCTGATTAAAAGTATATTGTTTTTTTCACCAAAGCCAGTTAAATGCTGTTGTGCATCATATTAAGTAATATTTTTCTTGTATAATTTTTTTTGTTTTTAATTGAAATTATTAAAAAAAGGGAAACACCAATACATATTGTATAATAATTAAAAAATATGAGAGGAAAACTCACACTCGGTTAATGTAATTAAAATTGCAAATCAAACTTAAAATGTAAGCAGTCTATTAAGTAAATGTTAACTGCTTTATATTTAAGTATACACCTAATAATTGTCACTTTTCTAGTTGTGCAAGTTTCTAAAGCTAGTCTGCAGATACTAATACCCCACCTGCATAATCTACATTTTATGCAGAAAGAGAAAGTGACAGAGAGCATGTATTTTCTTTACAGCATAAAGCTAAATTACTAATTTAAAAAATACTATAATGGTAAACATGATTTAAAAAAAAATCTAAATAAGATAATGTTATCAATATAATGAATGATCTATCAATATATATTATCACACCTGATCTCTTGTGGGGCAGAGAGTACATAGTTCCAATAGGTTCTTTCTTATCAGACCTCTCTGGCGAAATAATGATCAGGTGGAAAAATTAAATAAAAACAAGATAAAATTGATACTTACAGCAAATATTGTGTTCTGCAGGCCGAAAGGTATTGGCGTTAGTCTCGCGAAAAAAACTATTTTGAAGGCCTGAGGCCCCGAAATAACCTTCAGCAACGCACGGGCCGTCTCATTCTTTAATAGCCGGTCCAACGGCAGGTAATTTCTCAACGCCTTCAGGGTAAAATGGGCCACAGCAACTCCGAAATTCGCACTCACCAAAACAGTACCTAACCCCTTCAAAATCCCAAACAAATACCCACTCGTTATTATCAACACTAAATACCCTATCGTCACAGGAAAACTAACGATCAAAAATAAACCCATAAATAACAAAAATATTATCCAAGGATCCTGCGCGTCGACCCAATACAAAACAGTCTTTAGATATTCTTTGAAGAAATAAAGCACTAGTACCAAACAGGTAAGCAATAAAATTGATATTACAATGTTAAATAAATAACTGTACGTGGTCCTATTGTTAATTTTGGAACATAAACTTTTCTTTCTTGTGCCCGCTGCGGGGTCGGTCTGGCATTCTTCGATGTCGACAATTTCCATGATGGTCTTTTATTCCAGAAATGTATCACTGTTTATTTCTATTTGTACACTTTAATTTTGCACTGAATACTGTTTGCCATGGCCTGGTTCGAGGCAATGTTTATTTCACGTTTACGTACTGATAGCTGATAAACGTAAATCAAACAGCAATCAACAACAACCAACCACAGTGATCACCATTTACAGACTATAAAATAAAAAAAAAATCCAACTAGCCCAAATGTCAGTAATGTCCAAGTAATGTCAACATATGGCAATATCCATTTTGACAGTTATATTTTAATCATAGACTTCTTCTTCTTTAAGTTATGGCTTCACACTAATTTTAAGTATATTTTGCCACTGTCCAGTGAGATGTATAATCGTGTTTGTTTAAATTAATTCATCTCCCCGATGAACCCGATGACAATGAAAGTAATGAAGCAACCCACCCTGGATAGTAAAGTAGTGGATACTTTATATATACAACCGACGGCCGTTTGGAGGGAAGTCGAAGAGGCACATTTTATCACTTTGTTACAATTACCTTCACTCATGCACATATAAGAACACATAATGGTTAATATTCCACCAAAATTATACATTATTAGTCGAAATAACACAAGTTTTGGAAATTTCATTCTAAAATCGCCTTTACAAACGACGACACGATACATTGTTTCGATGTCAGAGGATTTTGCAGGGCAGAGACATAATTAAACGAAAAACTTTAAACCGCTTGCATCTAGGAAGTCAAGCTATTGTTTTTCAAAGAAACCTACATTGTGTTACGCTTTTTTGAAAATTCAGAATTTCCATAAATCTTCTTCTTCTTCTTCAAGATATGGCTTCTCACTAATTATAAGTGTATTTTGCCAGTGTCCAGTGAGATATATAATCGTGTTTGTTTAAATTAATTCGGCTCCCCGATGAATTTGATGACAACGATGATAATGAAATTAATGAAGTACCCCACCCTGGATAGTAAAGCGGTGGATACTTTACATACCAATTGCGACGGCCGTTTTGAGGGAAGTCGAAAAGGCACGTTTTATCACTTTGTTACAATTACCTTCACTCATGCACATATAAGAACACATAATGGTTAATATTCCACCAACATTACACATTATTAGTTGAAATAACACAAGTTTTGGAAATTAAAACAAATTGATAACATCACTCCACGACTTCCCGCCAAAACTCTTGCAAAAATTGTCTGTGTAGTTACTCTTAAAAATAAAAACTATTGTCTATGAATGCCAACTGTCAGATTTTTTCCCAACGAAAGGTAGTGTTCCAGTTTACCAGTGAATATATCCAAAACATTAAAGAAACTAGAAGAAGATAGCTGACAGCATTTCAGGCACGTGAAAGAAGAGTTTGAAGTATCTAATGTTAAAATTACTCCAATCCACTGACATTGCAACGCGTTATTTTATCCTGCTTTCGGTGCACCGTGGACGATATTTATTTTTTAGGAATTATCCGGAAATAATAAAAAAACGCCACTGTATGGTCTAAAATTTGTGTAATTGCAAAATTTAGATTTTTATTTCAGTTTTACTTGCAGTAAACATTTCGTTAGAAGTTTGAAGACCACATAACCATGCCGCCCAAGAAGGCAAGTGGTGGCGGTGGCGGTGGCGGTGGCGGTGGCGCCACCAAAAAAACCGAACAGAAGAAGAAGGAGAAAGTTATCGAGGTAACATAGAACAGTATCAGTACTAAGCATCATAGAAAGACAGTTGACACCAATTGGAATGCCTGGGTTGGTGCTATCACCCTTGTCATATCCAGCTGTGTAGATACCAGAGGTTGTGCTGATTAGAAAATAAAATTAGCATGTTGAGCTCTTCATGTAAGTATCTATGACAGTGAAGAGTATTAAGTGTATCTTGTAATCAGAGTTCAAAAGAAACTAGTAGTTCTGAAGCATAGTGGATACTCTGCATCACTACACAGGCTACACAGATGATTTTCTCCATGGCCTCAAAATAATATTGGTTGTGGAAGTCTCAATTGATGTGGGGAACAGAACACATCATGTTATTTTGGATTTCCACTATTGATATAGACCCTTGGCAAAAGATGAAAGAAATAACTTAATTACTAATCTACTATATTTTATTATAGTTAATCTTCTATCTATGTATATCATCATGCCAGATACCTTGCGAGGTAGGCAAAGAGTGCAGAGTTTGAACAGGTTCTTTCCTTACAGACCTTGCTTCCTCCACTCATAGTTTGACTCATACAGGCTGTTACATAGTCTCTTGACTTGCCCTTCGGACAAGACATGATCTATTTGGTCATGGTAAGATAGTCTAGGTCTTCCCAGGTACCTACATCCTTCCAATTTCGCATTGTATATCTGTTTTGTCATTCTTACTTCCGACATTCATACATTATAGTAAATACTGAGTAAGAATTTATTTCTTTTACAGGATAAGACATTTGGTCTTAAAAACAAGAAGGGTGCCAAACAACAGAAGTTTATCCAGCAAGTAGAGAAGCAAGTGAAGAGTGGTGGCATCCACCCGGCCAAGCCCATGGAGGACAAGAAGAAGGACAAAGAACAGAAGATGAAAGAACAGAAGGAGTTGGCGTTGCTCTTTAAACCGGTACAGACCCAGAAAGTGGAGAAAGGTTTGTATTCTCTTCTCTGTATTTGTAACTAACAGTTTCCTACAACCTCACACCCTTTGTGTGTGGATCAACAAAAAACACACAACTCCACATACTGGATCAATGTTCTGGATAATGTCAGTTTCTAATGGTGAAAGAATTATTAAAATGGGTTCAATAGTTTCAGTTTATAGATTACAAAGTAACTAATTTATCTCTTTATAATATTGGTATAAATAAACAAAAGCCTTCATTGGCTTGTGCGTGTAGCCAAGCCAACTTTCTACAGATATAGAATATGAAAAAAAAAAAAATATGAAAAAAAAGAAAACCAACTTCAAATGCAAAAAAAATCTATTTGAAATTGGTGCCAGTCAGTCCCTGCAGTCATTACTTGAATTGGTATTTCTTTTTTTTTAAGGTTTTTAATTTTACAATTTTATGTGATGAGTAAATTGTTAATTATACACTAGTATTATACTATTCTGCTTAGTTTTTCAGCTTGTAGGCACAATTTTGACATAATACTCATTTGCTTTTTGTTATTGAAGAGTTCCATTGTCTATCTCCAAAGATCTTCATCTAATCCTAATATATTATACACTAAAACGTTCCCTGGGAAAAAATGTCCATTTAATAATGTAAACCCCATCCAAATCGGATCAGTAGTATTTTGATAAAATTGCAGACATACTATTAAGTCCTGAACTTTAGTAAAACACCAACTCAATTAAATCATGTATTTTGCTAGGTAGCCATTGTACAAGAGTGCATATGTCATCATCTTATTTATCTGCCTACTTAATTAACAAAGTAGAAAAATACGCTATTCTAATTTGCATAAATCCATGTAAACAACAATATAACACATACATACATATGGGTCGAATGGAGAACCTTCTTTTTTTGAAGTCAATTAAAAATTACATTTTGCCATTAAAAGTCATGTGGTCATAACAATGTGCTATCAATTGAGACAAGAGCTTGCAACTTGACTAGGCCCCAAGTAATTTTAAATTGCTTAATAGCAAGAGCTGTTGGTGGGTGGTAATAGATCAAGCTATTTTTGGGTTGTTATAGTTGAGTCTTGCATGACCTCTTGATGAGCACTAGATTGGTATTGAGCCACATAAAGAACACTTCTACATAACTCTCAATTTTTTACCAAATTCATAACGAATGAGATCCTCAATCAAATTGTCCACAGGTACTGACCCCAAATCAGTGGTGTGTGCTTTCTTCAAGCAAGGCCAATGCACCAAAGGTGATAAATGCAAGTTCTCGCACGATCTGACTATTGAAAGAAAGGTATGTATAACCTTATCCTATAAGAAAAAAGACATACATATTATTAGTACATTCATTCTACACTGAAATATATATTGGTCCCAATGTGAAGAAGCAAATTGTTTGCAACTTTATAGTCATTTCGATGTTGACGATTACTATGCTGTTATTGCTGCCATCAATAATGATCTTCAAAATATTAATAATTGGGCAAAAACTTTTAGTCTCCTGGTCAACCCAGCAAAATCGCAAGCTCTCATTATTGGTGGCAGACACTTCTACAATCTTCTAGATCACCAGTCTCTTCCACAAGTTGTCTATGACTCCATTCCGATACCGTTTTCGAGTAGCGCCAAAAACTTGGGTGTCTACATAGACTGCCATCTGTCCTGGAATGTACACATTGCGGAAGTAAGCAGGAGTATCTATTACTCATTCCAGTCTCTCAAACGGCTCCAGAAGTTCCTACCATTTAAAACTAAAGTAACTCTCGCCCAATCTCTTCTTTTAGCACTACTCGACTATGCTGATGGTAGTTTTCTTGATGCAACTGAAGAACTTCTCAATAAACTTGAGCGTCTGCAGAACTTGTGCATTCGCTTCATTTTTGGCCTTCGAAAGTATGATCATGTGTCAGATTTTCGGACTAAATTGAAGTGGCTCCCTATTCGGCAGCGTCGGGATACGCACATTCTTTCTTTACTTGTCTCTGTGCTTCACAATCCTAACTCCCCTGCATATCTTCGGGAATGCTTTGAGTATTTAGTTCCCAGGGTAAAACCCTGTCGCTCTTTATCTTCTCGGCTAGTACTCCTCGAGCCAGAACGTGCTGTGCGCTTGTGAAATTCTCTTCCACACTCCTTACGCGATAGCTCCACTCCACAGATTTTCAAGAATCCAATTAGAAGGACATCACTATGGAAGAAGTTGAATGGGCGATAGGAAGTATGAAAAACGGTAAAGCTGCGGGAGTAGACATGATGTCTGCCGAGATGATCAAAATATGGTGGAACTTGCGTCCGGGACGCTTTCCGGGCCCTTGCAAACCTTTGCTGGAGGACCGGTAGAGTCCCTACAGATTGGCGCCGCGCAGTCATAGTACCCTTGTATAAAGGCAAGGGTTCCCAATATGACTGCGCCAATTACAGAGCCATCAGTTTGATCAGCTTGGCAGCCAAGGTGTATGGTAAAATTATTGAACGGAGAATGCGCGTGAAGTACGATGGAATGTTGTGCGAGGCACAAGGGGGTTTCAGGTCTGGAAGAGGATGTTCGGATCAAGTCTTCTCACTCCGCAACATCGTAGAGAAGCATCTGGCAGTGGGGCGGATGGTTTTCTGCGGTTTTGTAGATCTGGAGAAGGCATTTGACAGAGTTGTGCGAAAGAGACTTTGGGACATTTTGCCAGATTATGGTATAGATGGCACTCTGATGCGAGCCGTCCAGTCCACTTATGTGGACTGCAAGGCATGCGTACGGGTGGGTGGTAACAGGTCACCCTGGTTTGACGTTAAAATCGGCGTCAAGCAGGGTTGCGTGTTGTCCGCTAGACTGTTTATAATATATCTGGACAAAAGTCTTCAAATACTGAAAGCGATGAATGAAGGTGTACAAATGGGTGACTTAGTGGTAAACCATCTACTTTATGCAGATGACGCGGTTTTAATAGCGCCAACAGCCACTGATCTGCAAACACTAGTCACAGTTATGAAAGACGACTGCATGATCAATGGCTTACACTTGAATGTGAAGAAAACCAAGATTATGGTTTTTGAAAGGGAAGAAACCAGAACGAATGTAAGGATTGTGGTTGGTAACGATGTGCTGGAGCAAGTGAATGAGTTTGTATATCTTGGATGCGCCTTCAGTAAGGATGGGAAATACACCGCTGACATAGAGAGAAGAGTGAGTGCAGGGAACAGAGTGAATGGTGCGATGGGAAAGCTACTCGGGAGCCGGCACTTAAGCCATAAGGCGCAGCTGGCCATACATAACGGAGTTCTTGTCCCAACGCTGTTATATGGTAGCGAGAGCTGGGTATGTAAGAAGGAGAATGAAAGTAGGATAAATGCGGTAGAAATGCGAGCTCTGCGGAAGATGTGCGGAGTGAAGCTGACCGACCGCATTAGCAACAGCATAGTAAGACAGCGAGTAGGTATGAAAGATAGTATCGGTGTAAAGATGAGAAAGGGCATGCTCCGTTGGTTCAGGCATATAGAAAGAATGCCAGAGGAAAGAATGACAAAATAGCTCTACAATGTGAAAGTGGAAGGATGCAGGTACCGGGGAAGACCTAGACTATCTTACCACGACCAAATAAACCGAGTCTTATCTGATGGAAAAGTCAAGAGTCTCCGTAACCGGCGAGCGTGTATGAGACGAACTATGAGAGTCGAGGAAGCCAGAGAGGTATGTAAGGAAAGAACCTGTTGGAACTCTGTACTCTCTGCCTACCCCGCAAGGGATCTGGCGTGAGGTTATAGATAGATAGATAGATAGATAGAATTAAAGAACATTTCCTATCTATGTAAGTTATATGTATGTATGTATTATATCAAGTAGTATATTTTATGTTCTCGTATAGAGTGTAGTATATTTATAGGTATATATTCTATCTATATGTATTCTATCATTTTATTATCTAAAACTATTCCCATCGTGTTATACACTCATTTCTATCCTTATTTTAATGTTTTGTCTCTCTGTCATTCAAAGGTTTGCTGTCAGAGAACTCAATTTTGAGTAAAGCTCGCCTTTGTACATTTTATTTTATTATTATTTTTATTTTGTATCATTTTATGTGTGTGTACAATAAAGAATTAAGAATTGTTTCCAGTTTTATGGAAAACATTCCCTCTTTAAAATCTCTACTAAAGAGTAGAGATTTTAAAGAGGAGATATATGCTCATAGAGATGAGCATGTGAATAAGTTAAATAACGTAATGGACGATTTAGCGCAGTTCTTAAGCCGTTCCGCCCGCTGTGTCTAATAATCGTGGGTTCGATTCCCGCACGACACAAATCTTTGTGTGACCCACAATTATTTGTTTCGGTCTGGGTATTTGTGTATGTGAATTTTTAATGTGTGTAAACGCACCCACAATACAGGAATAAATCCTCGTGTGAGGCTAGGTTTAAAAAAAAATGAATCTGAACACAAAGTATTATTGTATCCTATTTATAATCATCAATTTAATATACTTTGTAAAACTTATCTTTGAGTAAAGTAATGTACAGCGAAATATTCATACATTTACTGAGGTTATGGCAGCCATTTACCTGTTTAATATAGGTTCTACCTATTACAAAAGAGGTGATCTCAAGAAAACAGTCCATAAATGTAATAATCACAGCTATATCGACAGTCCCAAAGAACGAAGTTACATATCCAAACAAAATAAATGGCATTTGCAACTTTCTATCTATCTATCTATCTATAACCTCACGCCAGATCCCTTGCGGGGTAGGCAGAGAGTACAGAGTTCCAACAAGTTCTTTCCTTGCAACTTTCGTTTCCGGTTATAAGGTTGTTTATGCCAAATATAAATATTGGATTATAGGACTTTGTTCGTTGGACATGTCGATATATTAAAAAGAATAAAAAGGTATGTACCTTTCTAGATCCCCGAATGAGTCGCCTCATATGCCATCATCACATATACCTTATAATAATCATTATATTAATACGTGAAGCAAAAACTTTGTCCCCTTTTTACGAAAATTGCGCGGACGGAGGAGAATGAAATTTCCCACACTTATAGTTTATATCGAGAAGGAGAGCAGAAAGCTAATATTTTTTTTAAATTATGCATAAAAAATACATTAAATCAATAAAAAAAACATTACACATCTATCTATCTATATATCTATAACCTCTCGCCAGATCCCTTGCGGGGTAGGCAGAGAGTACAGAGTTCCAACAGGTTCTTTCCTTACATACCTCTCTGGCTTCCTCGACTCTCATAGTTCGTCTCATACACGCTCGCCGGTTACGGAGACTCTTGACTTTTTTACCATTATATTAATACGTGACTATTTTTTATCATTATATTAATACGTGAAGCAAAAACTTTGTACCCCTTTTTACGAAAATTGCGCGGACGGAGGAGTATGAGATTTCCCGCACTTATAGTTTATATAGAGAAGAAGTGCAGAATGCTCATATTTTTTTAAAATTATGCATATAATGACATTAAATCAATAAAAAAAACATTACACACACTACATGTATTTGACACACACACACGCATATATACTCTTTTGTTTATTGTAAAGGCTGTGGTCAAATTGAGAATAGATTAATATTGTTTGTCTTTAATATTATTTGTCTATAGTCTTACTGAATGTCAAACATAACCAGCAAACGATGAAAGAGTAGGTCGAATTTCGACCAATGGGCGACTAGTATAATATTAATAGCCTTTATTCAGACAACTAGCAGTTTCCCGCGATTTCGTAACCTTTCGACAACAGCGCCACCTACCGGGTCTATGTTTTATAGCCTGGATAATCTAGCTTTCTAATAGTGAAAGAATCATTAAAATCGGTCCTTGATCATTAAAGTAGTTTTTGAGTTCATTCGTTACAAACATATAATATCAGCCTATACTGCCCACTGCTGGACAAAGGCCTCTCTCAAATCGAGGTGAGAGAGACTAGGTCATACTGGAGACTGGATAGTGGAGACAGGTTTGTGGCCACCTGCTGTTGGAACTTATCAAGCCGCCTTTAAGGCTTCCAACTCGGCTTAACGACTACCACACTAAGTGGTAGCCGGGACCATCGGATTAACGTGCCTTCCGAAGGACGGAGACGCTCGAATATGAAAATGCCACAAACGGTCACCCATCTCGGGACAACCGAGTCGAACGCTGCTTAACCTTGGTAATCGGTAAGAACACCGCGGTCGCACAGCGCTACGAGCGCCTAGAGCGCCTCGTTACAAACATACAAAAATACAAATCTTTCCTCTTTATTTTATTAGTGTAGATAAACTTTTCCAATTTTACAAAGTATCCAATGTTGTCAAACGTCTATCTGCCCATTGGCAAAGGCCTCCTCTAAATCCTTCCATTCTTGCCTGTATTGTGCCAACCTGATCCACATGGATCACATATACCTTAACATTATTCAAATACTTCAAACATTTCACAAGAAATTGGCTATTTACTGTATTATACTCTTGATTATCACATGAGAGAGTTCTGAATATAGCCTCATATTTTTGTCTTGTAGGCTGAGAAGCGTTCCCTGTATGTGGACATGCGTGATGACGATGACAATATGGACAACTGGGACGAAGACAAGCTCAAGGAGGTGGTGGAGAAGAAGCACGGAGAGGGGGACAAGAATAGGCCCACTACTGAAATTGTGAGTAGCATTAAAGCAGCCACAGCGAAAAAAACGTGTTTTTGTATTCCATGCACTTCAAGAAGAAAAAAGAATCCTATATGGATTAGAGACCTAATATTGCAAAATATATTTTTTTGACTCTATATTGACTGCCTCGTTGGTCTGGTGGCAAAGCGCATCGCTTTGTGATCACGAGGTCCTGGGTTCAAATCCTAGGTCGGACTAATGTAGTTTTTCTAACGAAAAATTCCCAGTATGAGTCCGGAGTCTGCAATTGTGCCCGGTATATGGCAATAGGCTCGCCCCCTATTACATGGGACCTAACATTGTCGGCGAAACGTGGGTGTACTCCGTACACCTCTGCCACCCCCTCTGGGGAATATAGGCGTGACGATGTTTGACTCTATATTTAAGAATCTGGTAAAAGGAATACACAATTAAACGGAATTCCTCAAAATTTCTCAATAGGAAAAAAAATAAAAGTCATCTCTATTGCTTTACATTTTCTAATTCCAACGAAATACTTAAAAAATAGTCAATAGAATATACTTAAAAACATAGCAAATTATTGTAGCAAAGTTCTTGTAAAGCAGCTTTTTATTTCACAGTGTAGTCTTTTTAGAAAATGATAAAATTATTTTTGCACATACGTCGTTTATTTCCGAGCACGCGCTCAATATATCCGTCCCTTGTTATTCTTCTGTAAAGTAATTGCATCACTGTCACTCTCCCGGTCGATAAATATTCGATCGCGGTTTTTAGGCTTACCGTTTTGACGCGGATCACCAATGCGCGCCGTATGCATGCGCGGGGAACCACCCCTCAAGTCACTTACTCGAGTCCGCGGCCGCGTCGGCCGGATAGACATGGGTCACTTAGCGAAATTCCTTTCGTTACCTCGGGCGCTACTGCGCCGGCTCATTGCGTTAACTTAAAATTGCGGCATGGCGCACAAAATGAAACGCGCCGCGTGAACTGCGAAACGCGCGCCATCTGCACGCCGCGCTCACAGGTTCTTCAAACATCTGTGGTTTTTTTTTGTAAATCACCATCACGTCCACGTTATTCCACCCACTACATGACGTAAGCCTCATCTCCCTTATATCCCTATCCTTATATCGTCGCTTATCCTTATCCTGAGTCAATCTTAGCCAGGTCTTACCTTTGCACTTAACCACCACACTATGCCCCATCTTCTTTCTTTTTTGTCAAAAAATGTCAACCAATCACTTTTTAGTGGTGGTTTCCTTTGGAAGAACAGAGTAGCTCTGGGTTTCTCCAAATAGCAATGCAAACAGCTATGCTATCTTGCATGCTAATATGCTATCTCATTACGAAGACATGAATCGCTCTTCTTGACTCGACATTTCCCTTTTGCAATCCCTTTATTAATTTTTCTGTTAAATTAGCTTACTATAAATCCTAATAATACCTTAAGAGTCTTTGTACAAGGGGGGGCAGAGCCACATCCACATATCGCTGACGATTTGAGGGAGAGTATTGCTATCATACCAGGCACAATTGACTTCAGATTGGCACTGAACATTTTTGATAGAAAAGCCTCTATAACACATACATTGGATAAAAAGCAAAAATCAAGGCCAACTAGAACATTGAAGCAGGGATATTTAAGTAATGATATTTTTCAAATTACAGATATGTAAACACTTCTTAGAAGCAGTAGAGAAATCAAAATATGGTTGGTTCTGGGAGTGTCCATCAGGCACCAAATGTATATACAGGCATGCTCTGCCGGCCGGCTTCGTGCTGAAGAGAGATAAAAAGAAAATGGAGGAGAAGAAGAATGAAATCTCTCTCGTGGACCTGATAGAAAGAGAGAGAGCAGCGCTAGGGCCCAACCAGACTAAGATCACATTGGAAACATTCCTTGCGTGGAAAAAGAAGAAAATCAAGGACAAACAGGTATGTTTTTAGTTACGAATTATATTTCATGTAAAAATACTCTTTGGGGACTTAAAAATACAATGTATGTATGTAATGTATTAGATTCTATTTGATTTTTTAAAATGCAACTATGGGATAATCCAGTCTGCCTGTCAACCTGTTACAGAATAGATTCAACCCTATAATAGGACTCCTATGGCCTGTTTGAAATATTTGTGGTGGAAGTGGAAGAATATCGCTCGTAAACTGACGGCCGTCACCCCTATATTCCCCAAGCGGAGGTGTACTGAGTACACCCACGTTTCGCCGACGATGTTAGGTCCCATGTAATAGGGGGCGAGCCTATTGCCATATACCGGGCACAATTCCAGACTAGATTCGTAATGGGAAGTTTTCGTTAGAAAAACTACCCTTGTCCGAGCTAAGATTTGAACCCAGGACCTCATGATCACAAAGCGATGCGCTTTGCCGCTAGACCAACGAGGCAGTCAGCAGTAATCTGACGGCCGTTGGGGCATTAATGATTTCCAGTTGCGACCACCATATACCAGAACAGTGGTCAGTCCTCCCACACGATGAACCGACAACCCGTTAAGGTCTTGGGAAAAAAACTGGCTGGGTAAACTCAAACTCAAATAATTTATTTTGTATAAGCCCTGCGGGGGCGCTTACAAATAGTCAATTTACATATTTTTTTTTAATCTAATTTAACTACTAATCTACCACCGGATCGGAACGCGGCCTCCACTGAGAAGAGCCGGCGAAGAAACTCAGCGGGCTTGTCTTTTTTATTTACTTCTCTTTCTCTTTTTCCTTCCTTTTTTTTATCATATTGTGTGGATACAATGTTTAAGTTACAATTAAATAGTTTATGACCTAGCTCCAGTGTGATGCCTTACGATCGAGATATGAATCTAATGATGTTATCCGTAAAGAGCGTCTAAAGGATTCCTGATGGACCAGTCCGGACAAGCAGCACCCGTTCACGAGTATGACTGCTGGCACAGCCCTCACTCCCCTCGACCATATTGGAGGGAAGGGAGTGACCCGCGCCAGACAGCCACCGCAAGCAAAGACATTATAGTGAGCATGAATACAGAACCGGTTGTTGTGGCTATCTTTGTGGGAGTATTTGTCCTGCAGTGGACGCCATTGGGCCGATGAACTGTGTATAACAGGTAGTATAAAAAAGCATGGGTTTTAGACAAAGATTAGGGTTTTTACTGAATGTAATGTAGTGGGGATACGCAGCGCACCTACGAGGCATGCCTTTTTAAGTTTTGTCGTTTGAAGAAAAAAACTCAATTGTTTTTCCAAAGTATTCACCACGTAGCTTAATACATTTTTCCATTCGCTCAAACCAGTTATTATAACATTTATTCCACTCTAAAGTGGGGGTGTTCAAAATGGCTGACTTGAAAGCGTCGACTGCTTTTTCACCGGACTGGTACCTTTGACCACGAAGACTTTTCTTAATTTTAGGAAATGTAAAGAAATCGTTAGGGCTCTTAGGTCAGGACTGTATGGAGGATGGTCAAGAATTTCTACTTTTTCCTGCTTCAAATACTCAATCGTTTGACGAGCGCTGTGTGAGCTTGCGTTGTCGTGGTGCAGGATGATGCGTCGCTTTGAGTTAGATTTTCGAAGTTCGGCGATGACTTGTGGTAAACAAACTGTGGTATACCACTCTGCGTTAACCGTTCTACGATCTTCAAGTGCAATAGTCGCAACATGGCCGGTTTTTCCAACGAACGTGGCCACCATCTTCTTTGAAGTGCTTCGAGAACGAACAACTTTAGTCGGCTTTGGCTCGTCTTGAAAGACCCAGATTGTAGATTGTTGTTTGGAATCAGGATCGTAGGCATAGGTCTAAGATTCGTCACCACTGATGATGTCGTAGACGTTATTTGACTCTCCTCGGTTGAACCTTTGCAGAGTTTTCTTACACCATCTGACGCGGGCCGCCTTGTGATCGTCGGAAAGCAGATGCGGTATCCAACGGCAAACTAGCTTTCTCACACCAAGCGCTTCATGCAAGATCTTCTGAATGTTTGTCCCTGAGATGCCTAATAGAACCTCTATCTCTCGATACGTCACATGACGATCTTCGAGAATTAGTTGTCTCACAGCAATGATGTTATCTTCAGTGAAGGCGGATTTTGGGCGTCCTTCGCGAGATTTGTCACTAGCACTAGTATGCCCACGCTGGAATTCTAAATACCAGCGTTCGACAGTCCGCAGACATGGGGCTTCATCACTGAACACAGATGTTAGCTCTTCAAAACACTGAAGCCGTGTCAGGCCTCTTCTAAAGTTGTAGAAAGTTATTGCACGAACATTTTCCTTAGAAAGATTCATTTTCGTACGCAACCTGACAGATTCCAATCGACGCTGTGACTAAACAATGGCATTAATCCTAATACTTTCAACTGTTTTGAGATTCAAAATTTAAACATTTGAATATAGAACAGTTCCAAATTCAAAATTGCCGGGAAATATGGAAACGACAGAACTTCAAAGGCCTAGTATATAAAAGGCTGCACATAACACGACACGGTAATTACAAGGGCCTATGTTGGCGCGAGTTGTTTGATTTGTGTATAACATTTGTATTTATCGACGTATTCGCACCAGAAGTTGGTGATGGATGGTGTCTCGTACTATTATTGCTCTGCCATCGTGTCCTGTTCCATCTGGGTGTTTAGTAAGGTACATAGTGTATCCTCATTAGATGATTTGGTGCAGTGAGCTTCAGAGATAAGTACCACGGTACAGTCCACGTCATCTATGTTAGGGCCTAAGCCATTCGAGTTCCAGGTTACCATTCGTAATGTCGCCATTACGTTAGTTTGTTTAAAAGCGATGTTATGAGTTGCATTAAAGTACTCATTTGTTGTAAGATTAATTCAAATTTCCATTTTGTTTTTTATTAATAATTTTTCTAAATTAGGTATTTGTTGTGACTG
Source organism: Phalera bucephala (assembly GCA_905147815.2). Classification (NCBI taxonomy): domain Eukaryota; kingdom Metazoa; phylum Arthropoda; class Insecta; order Lepidoptera; family Notodontidae; genus Phalera; species Phalera bucephala. The sequence continues at coordinate 27,073,716 of LR990623.1, read as the reverse complement.
TGTGGCTCCAGTCTCTGGCCGACGCTTGGGTATCCTTCGCTTTATGCTAATTCAGTGGGCCGTTGGACCATGTATTGCCAGGTTTTCTTTTGTTAGGATTATGAGCAACTGTAACTTGGGTGTTTATGTTGGGCTCTGGTACTGTGATTTTAGTTTCCTTTACTGATTTTGTTTTCCTGGCAAGAATTTCTTGATATACTACACACAGTTGGCAGAGTGGGGACCATGGCACAGGGCGCACTCTGCTGGAGAGTTCCGGTCTAGTTTGGAACACTCGGAGGTTTTGTGTTGATGTGCACATTTGACGCAACGGTACGGCCTCATACAGTATTTTTTTTAATGGCCCATACTGTTGGCCCCGTTGGCATTGCACTACCGACTTTCTCTTCTTTGGATCCTCTATTATGACTGATAGGTGGTACACATATCTCAACTCTTTTACCGCTTTGTTGTTTGGTCCCGGTAAAAGGTTTACAAAGAAGGTTGATGTGGCGCTCTTTTCTGGTCCATATTTTGCATTGACTATTTCTCCTGCCTGCCAATAGCAGTGATAGCCTAGTGGTTAGACCGTTGGACTGCAAAGTCAAAAAGGTCTCGGGTTCAAACCCAGGCACGCACCTCTGTCTTTTCGAAAGCATGTACGTATTAAAAATTAATTATCACTTGCTTTAACGGTGAAGGAAAACATCGTGAGGAAACCTGCATGCCTAAGAGTTTCTCGAAGGTGTGTGAAGTTCGCCAACCCGCACTGGGCCAGCGTGGTGGACTATGGCCTAACCCCTCTCAGTTTGAGAGGAGGCCCGTGCCCAACAGTGGGACAGTTTCTTAACAGGGCTAATATTATTATTATTATATTTCTCCTGCCACAGCGTTTCCAGTATTTTCAATTGCACTGATGGGGGTGGAAGGATGCAGATTCTAATGACTATCCGAAAGTTTCTTTAGGTCTTTTCTGTTAAAGGCCGATAGGCCCTTTCTCGCGAACAAGCGAAATCATCTTCTTGTAAGCGTCTACTTCTATTCTCATTTGGTTTGGTTAACTATCTTAAAAGTAAACTGGTTCTTTTCTACAACTGTTTCCAGCATTTCAGCCAGTTTACCTTTCATCCACTCTATATAGAATTATTAGGCTTCTTCACTGCATTCTCCTCGTGGTTTTCTGTAAGATCCACTGGAAGGTCCCTGAATCTGTTAGTGGTTTTAACGCTTTCCGGAGATGGTGTCTGGACTGTTTTCCTCTTCTTGCGATTGTTCTGTGTGGATACTCTTTGCCATTCATGTGGACGAGGGCGTTTAGGCTTAAAAGTAAGTTCTTTTGATTGGTGATCTGCTTCTATGCTCAGGCTTTGTTTTGCAGAAGTTGTAGGTTTAGGTGAAGTACTTACCGGGAAGCATCTCTGTCTACTAATGAAAAGGCTTCGGTGGAATGCCTGTTGAACCATTCTCTTGTTTCCAGTTGCATTTACTGTCACAAAAGCCTGGTCACCCACTTCGATGCAGCTTTCAACTCCTTGTTGAGCTAACTTTTTTTGACCACTAACAATTACGGCTGAAGTGGCCTGGGTAGCCCAATTTCTCACCCACAGGCCCGGATACCTGTGAGCGCCGGGTGCTAGCCGAGGAGCATGGCAAATCGTATTCATTAATCTCATTCATCATAATTGAAGTAGTTGGAAGGGTTGTTACGGTGGCTTCCCACACCACAGCACACAGCATTTTTGAGGTTATTCCTCAGGCCACGGTTGGCCACTGCAGGTGGGCCTGCAGAGTCAGGTTATCTACCGCCGCCTGATACTCGGCGTTGTTGCTCGTTTGGCACCACCCAGGGGACACGTGTGGGGTGGGCCTAGGAAAAGGTGGTAAATCCTACGGACGCGAGCAACTCCGTCCCCCTGATGATGATGGACACATATAATGTACTATTTCAGGATGCTCTCTCGCAAGCTGAGGAGCAGCGTCGCAGTGACTTCAAGGCTGGGCGCGCGGTGGGGCTGTCCGGGCGCGAGATGTTCTCGTTCGACCCCGCGCTGGCCGCCGACGCGGACGAGGACGACGACGAGGCCGTGGACCTGCGCAACTACGGGGACGACGACGACCTGGACAATATGGAGTACCGGGAGGTGCAGTTCGACCTTATTGGCATGGAGGCTTCGGAGGTAATCTAAACGAACTCAAATTCATCATATTTTGTTTAAACCATTTAACACTTTACTAGTTTACTTTTTTTTAACTAACACAAATCTATCACCGTGTCGAAGCGCAGCCTCCACTGAGAAGATCTAGCAAAAAAACTAAGCAGAGTACTGTTTTCTTTTTTTCAAAATATTGCATACGAGGAGATAAAATGTTATGTTGTAAAATTAAGCTCTTGATCTAGCTTCAGTGTGATTCTTTACGACTTAGATATAAAACATGATGGTATTATAAAAGGGGAACCTAACCCTAACTAGCAAAAATAGGCTCTATTTACAGAAAATTGTTCATAAATATGCTGCATATTTCTTGTAAGAAATATATATAAAAAGAAGATGAAAATATTTTGAATTTAATGTATATGGTAAATTGGATAGGTATAAAACCTGAAAAAAAGGTTATGTTATACTCTATAACTTGTATGGATGACTTTTTTATTATAATTAATTATATCTGAATTATTTGTAAAAAACATGCATTTTGGGTCCTTTGAACACACTTTATACTTTTAGCAAAGGTTAATTTTTGAAACAAAAATACTCAAGGTCATTGACGTTAGTAATTCCCTTAAGAGGTAAAAATCTAAAGGACCAATTTCCACAAGCAGCACCCGTTCATGAGTATGATTACTAGAGCAGCCATCAGTACTGAACAAGAATATTGTGTCAACATTCTCGGCGAAATGGACCGTGGACAGTGGATCTCTGCAAAACTGGAGCGTGACGGAGGTTTTACAATCGTATTTGAAAAAAAAAAATTGTTTATTTATTGATCACCACAGACAGAACGTATAGATGAAAATTTCAGTAAAATAGTACCTGAAATAAACCACTTTTCGGATTTTATCGCGGTTCAATTTATGAAATAAAAAAAAAGACTTTGGATCCGGTAATGATTATAATCAAAACCAAGCATAACACTGCAAGGCCTCAAGACACCGTGAGCTCATTCTGCGTAGATCGGACCAACAAACATAATTAATAAGTTTGAGGGTACCCCGGAACAACTACTGCCTTTTAAACGTCTAACAACTCAGTCCTTCCCGTGTCCACGGCTGCTGCCAGAAATTGGCAAAATGTAATCAGATTAATGATTACAATTGCATTTTAGAATATTCAATCATGAGTCAAGATTAAAAGTGTAATCGTAATCGTTAAAGGTTACAAAATGTAATTGTAATCGTTAACCATTAATACACCATCACGCCTGTATTTCCCTAGCGGGGGTGGCTCTGGGTGCTGCAAAGCACTCGAAAGGTCGGGAACTTAAAAATCAAAAATAAACCGCGATAACATATGAAAAATAGTTTTATTTCATGTGTAATATTCGCGTAAATCTAAGAACTCAAAATAGTACCTACATTTTAAATGTAAAATGTTTCTGTAGATTCAATAAGTATTTATATACAAATGTACATAATGCAGAAAACGCATTTTTGTATTCCATGCACTTCAAGAAGTATATGGATTAGAGACTTAATATTACAAAGTATGATTTTTTACTGTATATTTTAGAATTTGGTAAAAGGAATACACGATTGAACGAAATTTGATCAATAGAAAAAAATATAAAGTCATATGTATTGCTTTACATTTTCTAATTCCAATGCCAAATACTTAGGAATCAATCAATAAAATTTACTTAAAACATAGCAAATAATTGTAGCATAGTTCTTGTTAAGCCGTTTTCAATTTTATAGTATAGTATATATTTCATATTATGTCAGAAGAAAGAATGAAAACAGATATACAATGCAAAAGTGGAAGGATGTAGGTACCGGGGAAGACCTAGACTATCGTACCATGACCAAATAGACAGAGTCTTATTTGAAGGTCAAGTCAAGAGTCTCCGTAACCGGCGAGCGTGTATGAGACGAACTATGAGAGTGGAGGAAGCCAGAGAGGTATGTAAGGAAAGAACCTGTTGGAACTCTGTATTCTCTGCCTACCCCGCAAGGGATCTGGCTTTATGATGTGTTGTTGTTGTTGTAGTAGTAGTATAGTTTTTTTTAGAAAATGATTGAATTTGTTTTTGCACATAAATCTTTTATCCATTTTACTTTTATACATTAATATTTAATTCAATGGTGTTAAGGCACAAAACCATAAGTATAGAAACGGGTCGTGCCTCTTATTGCTACTGAATAAAGTATAATTTCGTTTGGCAATTAGAACTGTCACTACCCATCCTATGTGAAAAAAACTATCATTTACAAAAGATCAATAAGGGATGGATAAAAGATTTATGTACAAAAACAATTTCTATCATTTTCTAAAAAAAAAACTATACTATACTACTATCACTCTCCCGGTCGATAAATGGTCAATCGCGGCAGGCCTTTAATACACTCATCATGAAATCTGTTACAGGTGGATGACACAGGCACGAAAGCAACAGACGACCGGCTGGAACAACTCGGGAAAGGCCTCGTTAACGGGGGTGAAGACGAATCCGAGGCCAGCTCACAGCTACCTGCCGACGGCGGCGCCGTCCCTATCAACGAGAACCTGTTTCTCGACGAAGACCTGGACGAGGAACTCCAGAACCTCGACCTGGAAGACTAGCTTAAGTAGACCCCAATTGTACATATTTTTTTATTGGCAGCACCGGCCAAAAGACTTGTATTCGAACTTGGAAATATGTTTTAACAGGTTTTTAGTGTCCGACCGAAGCTGAATGTTTAATAACCCAACGAAATTTGATTCATGCTTGCCGAAATTTTTAAAAAGTTATTGAATTTAACTGAACGGGATGAATCAAATTACCTACAACTGGCTAAAAATAATAACACTGAAATAATCTATATCATCACGCCAGATCCCCTGCGGGGTACAGAGAGTACAGAGTTCCAACAGGTTCTTTCCTCACATACCACTGGCTTCTTCCACTCTCATAGTTCGTCTCAGACACGCTCGCCGGTTACGGAGACTCTTGACTTGTCCTTCAGATAAGACTGTCTCAAATGGACAGTATAGTCATGGTAAGATAATATTTATGCTTTAAAGTAAATAATATTATTTATAATATTTATTTACTTAAAAACATTCGTAAGTCGTAAATTGTAATAGATCGTTAACCTTTGGCTTCTGCCAAAACTTCGGCCTATTTTCGCCGACGCCGAATCTTCGGTCGGACACTGCAGGTTTTGTAATGATTTTCAGCTGGTTATAAATATTTACTGAATGTTAATGAAATGGGCTTTGTTACCTTCGCATCTATACCTGGTATTTACCCGTTATGGTACAGAGCAATATCGGTACTTCATACCAATATTGTTACAATATCAATAAGGTTACATACCAATCTATCTATATCATCACGGCAGATTCCTTGCGGGATGGATAGAGAGTACAGAGTTCCAGAGGTTTTTTTTACAGATCTCTCTAAAGAACCTATTGGAACTCTGTACTCTCTGCCTACCCCGCGAGGGAGCTGGCGTGATGATATAGATAGATAGATAGATCTCTCTGGTTTTATCCATTCTCACCAGTATTGGTGTATAGATGATCGGAATGAATGATGAATCTGGAAAACAAAACACGTACTTATTAATGAAAGTAGCAATGGCGAGATCATTGTAAATCATAACTATTGGTAAATTTAAAACCTTTGAAAAAAACGACAACTTAATATACTTGGCTTTTTATTTTTCCTTATAATTAAAACCTAAAAAGAATATATTCTATAAAATATCCATTATGCTGCTCCAATTAAAAAATATATTATTTTGTATTTGTAAATATAAAAATATAATTTATATAGCTTGTTTATTTTATTTTAAATTTATAAAATTCCTATTAAGTAATAAATAAAAAAAATCCGTCACGCCTATATTCCCCAGAGGGGGCGGCAGAGGTGTACTAGGTACACCCACGTTTCGACGACGATGTTAGGTCCCATGTAATAGGGGGCGAGCCTATTGCCATATACCGGACACGATTCCAGACTCCGGACTCATACTGGGAATTTGTCGTTGGAAAAACTACATTTGTCCGACCTAGGATTTGAACCCAGGACCTCGTGATCACAAAGCGATGCGCTTTGCCACCAGACCAACGAGGCAGTTAAGAAAGTATATACAGTAATAAAAGGATGTTTTGGCTCGCGCCCAAAATCCGAACTAACGCTGTCATCAAGTGAAATGTCACTTCATGACAGCCACAGAGTTGCCGTTTGCTATGAAATTTACCCAAGTTCTTTTTTAAAAGCCGCCACGTTAAAATGGAACTGGGCTGGCCACATCTGCCGCATGTCTAATACAGCTTGGGCAAAAATAATTACCAACTGGGTCCCACTAAACTACAAACGACATCGCGGCAGGCCCAGACGAAGATAGCGGGACGAGCTGGACTCATTCCTGGAAGACTGGCATTTAAAAGCCGAAAACAGAACCGAATGGACTCAGTGGAGGGAGGCCTTTGCCCAACAATGGGACGATAGTGGCTGAAGTAGTAGTAGTTTTTTAATTAGTAACCGTGCCACATTTGAAATATATTTGCCTGGTAGTAGGAATTTTACTTCAATGCCGCCCTTTCAATGTCATCCACGGGCTAAGATATTCTTGTTGCACTATAGTCACTTTTACCTATATCTACTACACACACCGTCACGCCTATATTCCCCAAGCGGGGTTGGCAGAGGTGTACTAAGTACACCCACGTTGCGCCGACGATGTTGGGTCCCATAGGCGAGCCTATTGACATATACCGGGCTTAATTCCAGACTCCGGACTCGTACTGGGAAGTTTTTCGTTAGAGAAACTACATTTGTCCGACCTAGGATTTGAACTCAGGACCTCGTGAACACAAAGCGATGTGCTTTGCCACCAGACCAACTAGGCAGTCCACCTATATCTACTAAATTTTTTATTTTTTTTTAATAAAAACTTATCCACACATTAGGATTAATCCTGTATCGTGGGTGCGTTTACAAACATGAACCACCACACCGCACTGGGTCCGCGTGGTACTCCACCACCTAATCTCTCTCACCTCGTTTTGTGTGAGAAGGCCTTTGCCCGGCACTGAGGCAGTACAGGCTGATATTATTATTATCTACACTTATATAATAAAGTAACCGGCGAGCGTGTATGAGACGAACTATGAAAGTGGAGGAAGCCAGAGAGGTATGTAAGGAAAGAACCTGTTGGAACTCTGTACTCTCTGCCTACCCCACATGGGATCTGGCGTGATGATATGATAGATAGATAGATAATATAATAAAGAGGATAGATATGTATTTTTGTATGTTTGTAATGAATAAACTCAAAAACTACTGGACCGATTTTAATGATTCCACCATTAAAAAGCTACATTATCCAGAAGTAACATAGGCTATATAACGTAGACCCGGTGGCGCTGTTGTTGATCGGGTACGAAGTCGTGGGAAACTGCTAGTATATTATAAATATAGATTATGTAATGTATATATGTGTGTATATAATGATTGTTAAATAGACGTTTGCTTTTGTTAACTTAATAACCGACCTCAATTGATTTATCTGACAAATATTTTCGTGTCTGCGCAGTGCCTGTTATATTTGACAGTGGGCGTTGATGTGAAATTACCCTAATTTCATTTAGTAAAATTTCCCTACTTCCAGGGAAATGTTTCAACAAGTGGGCCCGCACGGTTACTAATTAAAAAAGAGCTTGGGTAAATTTAATAGGAAACGGCAACTCTGCGAATGTCATAAAGTGACATTTCACTTGATTGTTTTTATTTTATTACAATCTCAACTTATGCTCTAAGCTTACAGCCAAGAAAGGATTCACATTTCAACTTTTTTGTTTTATAATCGAACAGCCAGTAGAGTAATATAAGACATTATAAACTAAATAAGAAAATATCTTTGTGAACGAATATTACATATCTATAAGAAAATATTACATATGTTGTGTGTGTTTGTATATGTGGGTGTGGGTGCGCGCGCGTGTGTGTATGTGTTGACAGCGTTAGTTCCGATTTTGGCCGCAGGCCAAAGTGTCATCCGACTAAACTTTCGCATAAAAATGATTTATTCATCTAAATCTTTTTGAAAACGACTTGACATTAATTCTCAATGGCCAGCCATCTTGCGGGGTTCTCTATGGTAATTTTGTCTATATCCGCTTGCCCCATTCCCTTGGTTTTCATCCGGGGTAACACGTTGTTTATAATGTGTGAGTAGCCGTGACCACCGTAGTCTGTCTGAAAGAAATAAAAAAAATATCGTTACTACTACATATTTCATGAACATATGTTCCCCAACTTAGCAAAGGAGGGTAGTGGAATTTAATTTTTTCTACTCATCCTGTTTTTCTTTCTAATTAAATTTGTTGCGGGTTCCAAGACAATTAAAGCGCTTCCCGGGACACCCCAAGGCTCAAACCTTATAAGTAGATCATTGTGGATCCTGGCTTACTGGAGTTACAATGGTGGGAATATGCGGCGGGCTTAGTCCCAAAAAAAACTGCCAATTGGCGGCAAGAGTACTCTGCTGTGTACCCACATTTCGCTGAAGATATTTGGTCCACAAACTCGCCCCCTATTGCTATTGGAATCTAACATCGTCAGCATAATGGGCGTAAAGACAAACTCAAAAAAACCTTTATACGCCAATGCAATAGCTCTTACAAACGTCAAAATTATCTGCTATTTCTACTTGGGGAATATAAGTGTGACAGTGTTATTATTGTATACCAGTCTGTTTTATTGTGTTACTACTGGGCAGAGACATTGAAATTATAAAAATAAATAATAAAAATTTGTGCGTCTCGGGACGCCCGACAGAAGTGATAACTTAAACTGGCGCTGTGGGTTAGAGTGAGAGAGGAACAGCCTGCTTACCGCTGCCGTATACATGAGAGAAAGGGAAGAGCGCTGTGGGTTAGAGTGAGAGAGGAAGAGCCTGCCTACCGCTGCCGTATCCGTGAGAGAAAGGGAAGAGCGCTGTGGGTTAGAGTGAGAGAGGAAGAGCATGCCTACCGCTGCCGTATGCGTCAGGGAAAGGGAAGAGCGCTGTGGGTTAGAGTGAGAGAGGAAGAGCATGCCTACCGCTGCCGTATGCGTCAGGGAAAGGGAAGAGCGCTGTGGGTTAGAGTGAGAGAGGAAGAGCATGCCTACCGCCGCCGTAAGCGTGAAAGAAAGGGAAGAGCGCTGTGGGTTAGAGTGAGAGAGGAAGAGCATGCCTACCGCTGCCGTATGCGTCAGGGAAAGGGAAGAGCGCTGTGGGTTAGAGTGAGAGAGGAAGAGCATGCCTACCGCTGCCGTAATCGTGAGAGAAAGGGAAGAGCGCTGTGGGTTAGAGTGAGAGAGGAAGAGCGTGCCTACCGCTGCTGTATGCGTGAGAGAAAGGGAATCCAGACAGACTGGCGCCGTTACGCGTTACAAAGCGGTTTACCCTCCTATAAGAAGTTATCACTTCAAAAAAATAATTTTGAGTGTGACGCAGGCTATTATACAAGCTGTAACATAATAAACGCAAGACCTGAAAGTAGTTTGTTCTAAATCGATAACTGAATTGATTCCAACCATTTTTAATGTATGTTATTTTTTTTTTTAAATTTGCAAATAATGCTTTTACTCCTTCAGTGCGCTATAAATAACTAAATTTCTTCTTGATTCATAGCAATAAGGAGATTACAAATGCATTCCTAACCCGTATTTCTCAAAATGCACACATACACATACAAGTTTCATTGTTAATTGGGTTATAAAAGTGCTTAAAAAAGGGTTAAAAACCTTTAAATTTGGAAATTTGGTTTTCGTTTTGAATTTATGAAGCAATTCTCTAATCGGGGTGTCTGAGGTCTTGCGTTTATTATGTTACACCTTGTATAGGTACCTATAAATATTGGCGCATCATCGGTTCTTCTAAAGGGTGAGGCACCTTATGCGTCCTTAGCTGTTGTTATTTTTTTGTGTACGAACATAGATTACTTTTCTTTTTCTTTTAAGGCTTATAAGATTCAATATGATGCGCCTGTTATATTCAAGATCATACAAGCATCGTTAGATATTTTTTTGATGTCGCTCCTTCAACAGAAATGGCCAATATGTGTTCTTACCAATCTGTGTTTAGTATGTATATCATGCGACATCAATATCCTGTCTGCCTTCCCTTCGCCGACCAGGGTCATGATCTTCTCTATCCGTCGCGCGTCGCTCGGCATATCGGTCGCCACGTTCAGCTGGTAGTAGGACACCTCCACGCCGAAGAGGTCGAACTGGCAGTACGTGCCGAGTTCGGCGAACTCTAGAAGTTTGTCGCTCTCTATCAAAGTACCTGGAGATATTAAAACATATTTGTTTCGGTCCCACGATACAGGAATAATTCCAAGCTTAGGGCTACGCACAGAACAAAGATTAAAGGCGGCGGCAATAATAAAGGCTAAACAGATGAGATTATTAAGATTAGAAAGATATATTTATTCCGTGGGTCTAGGTTTTATTAAGAAATTAGGCTTTCCCCCTATTACATTGGGCCCTAACATCATCGGCGATATGGATATACCTCAGGTCTGGGTGAATAAAAAAACGAACAGGCAGTCGTCGCAGGCCTCGTCGCAGCATCAGAGCTCTGGTTCGAAAGCCACTCTCTGAACGGGCCTTCAATTGCCTCTTAGATAGTGTTGTAAAAAACCTCGAGTCAGCGATTAAAACTTTGCTTGGCTTGTTTCAACGCTCGTGAGCGTCGACTCTGCGCGAAACGCTCGACTTCAACGCTCATTTTTACAACATTACTTTTAGATACGTTATCCATAAACTCACAAGATCATGAAATGGTCTCTATTAACAAGAAGAGGCTGGAAAAACTTCAGGATCCTTTACGAGTTTCCTTTAGTTAATGTTTAAATCGTTATTACTGCATACTTACGGTCTAAATGCGACATAACAGCCTTGTCAGCGGAGCCCCCGGCCTCCAGGTACAAGCGGATGATCTCGAAGGGCGCTTCCTCAGCGCGGTGCGGGTGGAAGCTCACTCCACACTTGACCTGCGCTTGCGCCTCACCCGCCGCCATTATCGCTTTCCGTTCGAAATCTACAAATAGGAAATTGTAGAGATAGAGATTTTTTTGGTGAGAAGTAGTGGTAACCTAATAGTATAATACGATCCCGGGTTTAGATTTCCATGTTCATGAGTTTTGTCAAAATGGATTTTGACAACCTCATGAACAGTGGCAGTGGCGGCCTTCTCCATTACAAGGCCACGGGAGATAGATGTGTGCGAGGCCATTTCCTCTGTGCAAAGTAGGTACATATAAGCAATTGCACAGCAGTGGGACAATCATGACACATAACGAAAACATTTATTACACTTTTTTTTCTGAAGTGTAACCAGAGGTGGATTAAATGTCGAGAACGCCCTAGCTAGGCAAGTGCCCCATAGGCTTCCGTCTAGCGACCATATATTATAAATGTTAACTAGTACAAGTAGTAGTAAACATTTATAACGGTAGTTGGCGTTACTACGTGTGTGGTAGAGGTTACTCCAAGTTGAAGTTGGCGTAGTAACCTCAACTACAACCAGAGATGGGCAAAACGTAATTAGATTATTGATTAACCACCCCCGCTTGGGGAATATAAGCGTCACGGTGTATTAATGATTAACGATTACAGTTACATTTTGTAATCTTCAACGATTACGATTACACTTTAAATCTTGAATCATGATTGAATATTACAAAATGCAATTGTAATCATTAATCTGACTACATTTTGCCCAACTCTGACTACAGATGCTGTGTAGCAACCCCCTTTTTTTTGTCTCGTATACACGCACTAGCCTACACGCCGGCCTACGTTAATTTTTGTAATAGATTGTAAACAATTATAAAAATGATCGATTTAGTAGTAAGTTACATCAATAGTATTTAACTACTTCATAAGAAAAGCACATCTTGCTTATGTAACAAGATGTCCTGTCCACTAAAAGAAAATAATCAAGAGCGATTTACATACCTCTAATAGGCCAAACGCTGGCAATCTCCCCCATAAACCCAGCTCTAACTCCAGGCTCATCCACACACCCCACCGTAAGTTCCTTCACCATGTGGTTATACAGCTCCTCCTGGGTGCAATGGAGCGAGTTGTCCGGCTGCATATCGGCTATATAGTGGCCTGTCCCGACAACAACATGGACGCCACTGGTTTCGGAAAGTTTCTTAAAGAAACTGACATCTCTGTCTAATCCTTCTGTTGAGTTTTCTACTATGGTACCTGAAATTATTATATACGTACAGCTCGCGCCAATTTTTATGACCGATCTGAATGTAGATGCACGCTGATGCAGCGGCTTACCTATGCGCAAAACGCAAATCTTACCTCATGAACGATATCGGCGATCGAAATTATGTTTGTGCCCCTGGGGGCAACCGGCAACGAATTTTATTGTAAAATATCCATTCGCCACCAGTTGGGACATTGGTAATTGTGGCATATGGGAATAACCCGCCCGTTTACCGGATTCAGTAGCGGGTTCGATCTCTAAAATCATTGTGCGACTCACTAACATTTTTATCGATCTGGGTGTTTGTGCATGGGGAAATCATCTGAATCCTCAGTGTAGAACAATGTTTAAAATGTAAGAGGTAAGTAGTTACCTGCTTATATTTATCAATTAATTTATTTGTTTTCTTATCTGTAGCTATCTGATTTGTTACTGTCTTAGAGCATTTAGTTTTAAATGCTCTAAGAAGATGATGGTTAGTTAGGTATTGATCTTCCAGCCCATCCACTGCAGGATATAAGCCGCCCCTCTCTTAGGTCACATAACCTCCTATTCAGTGCAGATAACCCTATGCCGAGCCAATCTTCGTCAGGTTACCTATGTGCATTCGTAAGACCTGACCCCATCGACCCATCTTTGTGCTGGCGTATCTTGCGACGTATCCTGTAACTTACCTCCTCCAAACTTCTTGTAATCCATAACATCGTTTAGAACGGCCTGTTTTGCGTACAAATCGTTGAACACCAGGTTGTAAGGCGAACTGTATGGGTACTGCCTGATATAACCAACTTTTTCCAATGTTATGCCTCCTGTGAACTTATCTGCTAGCTCCTTGGGTGGTTTCCTATAGAAGTGCGAGAAATCCATGGCTAGATGTTCGTGGGTGAGTGTGCGACCCAGTTCGGTCGGGTTTACGTCCCCCAATACTGTTTGAAAAAGAAATTAGTGTTATGTAGGTCAGTATTTAAGATAAATTGATTGAACTCTTCACACGATCGCAAGACAAATCTTAATTCACTTCCCTGAGTTTTTCGACATTTATGTGTGATTGACGATGACTTGGTAATAATTTAGAGCATAGTCCGCTTCGCTCAGTGGATCTAGTAGTCGCGGATTCGATCCCGCACCCGGCAAATCTTTGTGTCCCATAAATGTTGTTTCGGTCTGGGTGTTTGTATATGGGAATATCATGCATGTAAACACATCCACGAAATAAGAATAATTCTTAGTGAGGCCTACGTGTTTTCAAAAGAATAGAAGATACGAGTATAATTATACTTTGTATATAGCAACAGTTTACATGCACACGTAATATCTGACTACGCTTTTGGGAAATATGACTATATTTCGTGTAAGCATGGTTAGAGACTATCCTTTAAGTAAACGGCAATTGGTTCATCCTCTAACTATATTGAACGCATTTTCCGGGCGTCTCTAACGTAATTTTCTATAGACTTCGAGATTACCCAGAGTTTATATAGTAAACGATAATATATTGGTAGCATAGCTAAAATATATTTATTTTTCTATTTACTTTTCTCTTCAGTCAGGTTATGGCTGAAGGCACTGCGACCGAGGTCTTAGCGATCACCAAAGTAGTGATCTGCTTGGTTGGTAGGTATGAGATGGCGACCATTTGTGGTATTGTCATATTCGAGCGTCTCCGTGATTCCAGAAGTCGTGTTAAACCCTTGGTCCCGGTTACCACTGAATGTGGTAGTTGTTAAGCCAAGTCCCTCTCCTATCAGCCGCTAGTGCCGTCCGCGGCATGTCCTCACCCTACCGATGCCCTTACATTCCTTTTTCGGATATAGATGCCGCACACAGGATCAGACACCGACCTCGCTGGCGAGGTCTAAGAATCCCTTGCCCACCGACCAGTGCAGAGCATCACGGCGAGACACCTAGTATATGCCCTCCCCCATAGCGACTGCCCAAGCCGAGGCCGTTCCTCCTTAAGGCGCCCTAGAGCTAATTGCCCCCTTGCCCTTCTGTCTCGAGCGTAGTGGTTGCACGCTCGCCCTCTTGTCCGGTGAAGCTGTAAAGGCCCCGCGGCCAACAGCGTAGATCATTCACACACAAAGTTAAACCAAGTTGACCACAAATCTGCCTCCACCAATCCGCATTGAGTCCGCGTGGTGGAGTATGGTCTAATCTCTCATCTCGATTTTTGAGAGAAGGTTTTTGCCCATCAGTGGGACAGTACATACTGATTTATATTATGGCTAAAACAATAATAAATACTAAAGTATATTACATAGGTTACAGTTTACAAAACAAGCATGCGATAACTACTGTGATAATAATATCAGACCTTGACACACATTACTAGAAAAACCATCGTCTTAAAAATAAACTCACCAGTTTGAACTCGCGAAGCCATTCTCTCAGTAAAAGAATTTGCGACTCTCTCAATGATATCCATGCGATGTATGTTATTGTCTTATCACGTTATCAGAGAACACTGTAAACATTAATTATCACTAGGATTCTATTTACACCTTTTTGCTTCTATTTTCGTAGGTATATCATTATTCATGTGCTTAACATCTCGTGAATAAATTATGCTATATCTATCTATGTATGTTTTTTATTGCATAATTAATATAATACTATAAATGTCGTCTATCCTTGCGTTTGGCATAAAAATAAACTTTATTGCGTCATTCATCTTTAAACGGTGATATTGCGTAGAATGAAACGTAAAAGTGCGCCATTTTTCAATTCTCTCATTGCTATGGTTACATTTTTATTGTTGGTTTCCAATGTGGATAATATTACGAACTATTTATTTAAATAAATACGTTTGGTTATTAAGTCGTTGAGTTACAATGCCAATTGTTGTAAAAGATTACACGTGGAATCAATCAAATGATACCATACACATCAGAATACCTTTGAATCAAGGTAATCATGAGAAAGTTGACCTGTTCCCTACAGACTCATATATAAAGGCACATTTCAGTCCATTTCTATTCGAAGTTTTTCTGCTACACGATGTTAACATCAAGAAAAGCACGTGCATAGTGAAAGACGATATGCTAGTTCTAGATTTACAGAAAAGGGAAGAAATCGCTTGGGATCGTTTAGAAAAAGAGCTGGATAAGCCTGAAAAGATGAAACTAAGGCAAGAAGTGTTGGAAAAGTGCCAGGAAGAAGCAAAAAAAGACTCAGAAGATAAGCAGATTAAGAAAAGTCAATTGGATAGATTTACCGTCCAGCAAGCCATGGAGATAGACACGGTACAGCACACGTTGATGGATTCTAGACGCGATTCGGAGCGAAAGAAAGCAATGGACGAGCTTGAACAATGGCGACTCTGCAATGATACATCAAATAAAAACAATATAAGCTTTTGTCAAGAGAAAAAAGAAAATGGCGTCAAGATTGTTGAACTACCTCCATCTGATGACGAAGAAACGAAAGAAAAAGCTAAAGTAACTACAGTTTTAGCCAAAAAAGCGGTTCCTAAAAAACCGATTAAGACACCCGTTAAATCTGAATATGTTGACAAGAAAAAGAACGAAGTGGCGGGAAGGGTACTGCCCAAGTTGAGGCAAATGGCACAGTTGGAAATCACACACACTCCTAGAACATTCCCGACTCCTAGCAGAGAATCTACGGCTAATGAGGAACAGGCGTGGCTGAAGAATATCACACTAGCTCGAAGGGCCACTGGTAAATAAAATTACTTACATATTATGGAGCCTTTACATGTTCATTTTCAATAACGTACGCGTTTATGTGAAAAAAATATACATACACTACTTCTAGCGGATATGCAAACGAAGATCTTGTACATTGTGTTTTCGCAGTTATTTGAAAAATAGCTGTGTACCTACTCAAATCTCCCTCAGATTCGTTAGGTAGTTTTCTCCAAATTTCTATAAGGTTTATTACATCTTTCTCCTTCAACGTCTATTTCCTTGATATTTTAAATTAGAAAAGGAACCGTTAGTTTTTATGAACACTCGTTTACGTTAAAAACTAATGGCCGCTTTTCTGATTTGATACTCATTTGAAGCTATACCTACTAGTTTTTCTCTTAATGTGTCATCTCTCCAGGTTTCGTCTCCGAGGACCTCCGCCCTGAGGAGCAAGACCCTCAGTGGTGCAAGGAGAAGGGCGACGAGTTCTTCCGGAACGGCAACATGTTGGGCGCCATAAGCGCTTACTCGCACGGCATCACGCTGTCCGACAAGCTGCCGAGCTTGTACGCCAACAGATCCGCCGTGCATTTCGCTTTAGGCAATTTTAATAAATGTGTAAGTTCTCCCTAAACATCGCCACGACGACTAGCTCTATGCTATTCAAATCCAGCTTTTACCTTCGCTAGGTCATCGGTCCGACGTGTGGGGGGCCTTTACCCAGTCCATCTCTTACGGTACCAGAACTTGATACATAATAATTCAGCCTGTACCATCCCATCGCTGGGCATAAGCATAAGCCTTCGCCCTTCACCCATAAATCAAGATGAGAGAGTGTAGATCGAAGTCCAACATGCGCCCCAATACCTGGTGGGGCCACCTGCTCTTGAATCTTATCAAACCCTACCACCACAAATATAGATTGGTCTGTGCCCACCGATTAATTGGTAGTATAAGCTCAGAAATGGGAATTCTCCAAACTGCACCCATTTGAAACTAAGAGTTGAATGCTGCTTAGTCTCGATGATCGCTAGAACACCAAGGGATCGCAACGCTACGAGCGCCATATATACGTTTTTGTCTTTTCCCAGCTTAACGACTGCTCAACGGCCTTAGACCTGATGAAGCCAGCATGCGAAAGCAATCGTCGCAGTCGTGCTAAGTGCATCGCGCGACGCGCCGCTGCGCTCGCCCGCGTCGGTTATCTTAGCAAGGCTATAGGCGAAATGAAGGCGGCCTCTACACTCCTTCCAGAAGACGAGACGATTAAAACGGATATTTACGACATGGAACGGGCTTGGGAGCAGAATCCTGATTCGGATTGAGTGCTGAAATATTTTTGCAAGAGAAGGGATGAGTCGTGGGCACAAACTGATGTCAAATGTTACAAAGCACATTCCTTTGACGATGGCTTAGTGTAGGCCGCTCACTATATCGAGTAGTTGTGGGTTGTGTGCCCACACGGGACAAATCTGTGACCAACAAGTGGTTGTTTCAGTCTGGGTGTTTGTATATGTAAAGTTTGTTTTTAAACTCGCCCACAACATGAATAATCCCTAGTAGGCTGTAAGTTTTTTATATAAATAAAATTTCGCTGTATAAACATAACAGCGTTGTCGTCTATACTATATTCTAGTTTGATTGCAATATAGCAATTGCGAAGGTGAATTGCGAGCCATTTTGAAAGGTTAAGCTTCGATGGGGATTCATTTTGTATAATTAAATACAAATTTTTTTACACTGGCGATTTAAGAGTAATCGTGAGTGCAATTAATTACTATTTATTTCATTGTTTTCTAATTACACGATATTTGTTGCACTTGTCTGGTATTATACATGTCATAAGAAAACAAAACTTATTTTACAACAATACTTATTCAGTTCATTACTAAATTGAAAAATAACTCTTATAATTGTATTGGGTACGGAAGTGTTTAAAAAGGAGAACCTCAATTTGGAAGGGAATTGAACTCAAATTCCCCGCGCTACTTCTCTTTAGTAGCTCGGTTGTTAGCGGTTCCTCGCATGGCATTGGTAGAATACGTGGGTTCGATTCCCACCCGAAGCTGTCGCTTTTCTTAACTATCCCGAAATGCGTCATTCAATAAATAAATAAAATATATTACCAAACAGTATTGGGTAGTCAAATTAAGGATTTTAATCATACTGCATAACAAGAACATTATATTAATAGAAATATAATTATAATACGAGTACATAAACCAAATGCATGTTTCACTCTTCTACGACTTTTTTGGGCAAGCCAAGGTTCTTCAACAGTGCGTGAGGCGAAGGGTCCCTACCGCGGAACCTTCTGAACACCTCGCTAGGATGACAGCTCCCACCAACTGCCAAGAAAGTGTCTTTATACCTCTTGCCTACTGCCAAGATATCGTGGTCTCCTTTCCTAGCCTCTTCAAACGCGCTGAATATATCAGCCGCTATCATCTTAGACCACAAGCGACAGTAGTACGCAGCAGCCCATTCCTCCGAAACAATCTTAGTAAACGAAAGTGGGTGCGAATCGTATTTATCGAAAGGAAAAGAGTAGTATTTCGGCCATATTTCCTTAACGATGTCTCGCCAGAAGGCCTTCTTGGAATATAAATCCAAATCTAATTTAGAAAGGTACAGCTCTTTACACAAGTTGAAACCAGCCATGTGTCCTCTTATATTTTGCAGGTTTTTTATAATGTCTTCTGGAAGTGGCTCCTCCGAGTTATAATGGCCGCTGATAGCGTTAATGGTGTGAGGATCGTACAGCCAGTGCGTCATTACATGGCCACATACTTCAGCTGCGTCCCATTCCACATTTGATAGTCCAGAAACTTCAGAGTAATTTGCTTTCGTTAACAAATGGCGGAGCGAATGTCCAAATCTCTGGAAGAGAATACTGACTTCGTTGAAGGAAAGTAAGGACGGTTTACCCTCTTGCGGAGCTTGGAAGTTGAATATCAACGCTGACAAAGGATTGGTGGCTGTTGATGTGCATTTGTTACGGATGGCGATGTGCCATCCTGCATCATCGTAAATGCGTATTTTCTGATCTTGACGCGCATAAGGATCGAAGTAGAAGCTAGCAATAGGTGTGTTACTGGAATCATCAAATATATCATATAATTTGACATCTCTATGCCAAGTTTGTACACCTGGTCTTTCGACAATCTGTATTTTAAACAGTGTACTACATAAGTTAAAAAGACTGTTGATCACTCTTGGCAACGGGAAATATTCACGAATTTTGTCTTCATCAAAACCGTACATTGACCATTTCTGCTTTCTTTGCCAATATGGTATGTCCCATTGCTCCAATTTCTGGTCAAAACCTCTTTCCTGCGCGTATCTCTGTAATAGTTCTATTTCTACATCTTGCATTGATCTTGCACTCTCTAATAGAGCATCAAGTAAATTATTGACATTTTCAGCCGATCCGGCCATTTTAGTCTCCATACTCATATCTACGAAGGATTCATAGCCTAATATGGATGCTTGTTCTTTTCGAAGACTTCTTATGTTCTCCAAATTTGTGGCTGTTTCAATTTCCTTGTTGATATAGCTGGAGCACCTTTGTAGATGTGCTTGCCAAACATTCCAACGAAGCTGTCTATCGGGACAATATTGTATGAATGGTTCAAATATATGAGGCTGCAATGTAACCTTCCACGGACCGTTTTGAGGGTCAGCCCCCACTGACATAGCCTTAACTAGACTTTCAGGACATTCCCTAATTATATTCCCATCTTTAATTGTGTTCGTAAATAATTTGTTGGCTATATTAACCTTATCCCTAAATATCTGCTTTTCTTTCTGTAAGGAAGTGAGAACATTGTTCAATCTTTCTCTTTTGATGCCTTTCACATCTAAGCCATTAAGTTTACCTTCTAAAATGTATTTATCAAGCAACCTTTGTTCTTCATCAGTAAGTTTCTTGAGACGGTTCTTTTCGGTGACTACAGCTTGGAATATAGGCAAACTGTTAAACTTACCGGACCTGGCTTTATGGGCTCTTTCGTGGATTTGTATGTAGGACTTAGTTGGCATTAATGAGCTATTTCCCAAGTATAAAGTCTTTGCCATACCCCAAGTCAGCTCTAGTTGCGAATCCAGCTTCTCCAATGGCTGGAAGACTTCCACAAAAGCATTTTTACAGTTCTCCGATGAATGCTCAACTTGTCTGATGCCATTTTCATATTCTAAACTCTGTTTGCTAATTGTGGCAATGCATTTTTCTATTGAAATGTCGTTAAACTCTGGCAGACCATTATCAGAGAGTAGTGTGTTTTCTGCATCTTCGCCTATTTCTGGAATACTGAAATGAAATATAAAAGATTAATGAATCACATGTAATCAAAGTATGTAACAACAGAATACACTAACAGAACACTTGCACTGTACGCGATTATGATAAAGGGTTTTGACTGATTTATAAGTCCCAGCGCACAATCCAATGGAGAATGTGGTAGAAGTTTAGATGTTACGTACTTGATCATGTTGAAATACATACGTGAATATAAAATTGACAGGGGGATTTATTATAGGCTAGTATAACTGGGCTAAATAAATTTGGAAAAAAATATGTTGCCTGAGCTGAGTGAGATGTGGGACATATTAAATATTTTTTTATTGGTTGCTTACTTTTTAATCCAAATAAATAAATGATAATAAAATAACAACAGCTATTGACTAAATGGAATGTGATGTGCTGGAACAAGTGAATGAGTTTGTATATCTTGGATGCGCCTTCAGTAAGGATGGGGAATACACCGCTGACATAGAGAGAAGAGTGAGTGCAGGGAACAGAGTGAATGGTGCGATGGGAAAGCTACTTAGGAGCAGGCACTTAAGCCATAAGGCGCAGCTGGCCATACATAACCGAGTTCTTGTCCCAACGCTGTTATATGGTAGCGAGAGCTGGGTATGTAAGAAGGAGAATGAAAGTAGGATAAATGCGGTAGAAATGCGAGCTCTGCGGAAGATGTGCGGAGTGAAGCTGACCGACCGCATTAGCAACAGCGTAGTAAGAAAGCGAGTAGGTATGAAAGATAGTATCGGCGTAAAGATGAGAAAGGGCATGCTCCGTTGGTTCGAGCATATAGAACGAATGCCAGAGGAAAGAATGACAAAATAGATATATAATGTGAAAGTGGAAGGATGCAGGTCTTACGGAAGACCTAGACTATCTTACCACGACCAAATAAACCGAGTCTTATCTGAAGGAAAAATCAAGAGTCTCCGTAACGGGCGAGCGTGTATAAGACGAACTATGAGAGTCGAGGAAGCCAGAGAGGTATGTAAGGAAAGAAGCTGTTGGAACTCTGTACTCTCAGCCGACCATGCAAGGGATCTGGTGTGAGGTTATAGATAGATAGATAAATATTAACTAAATAGATTATAACAGCATTTGACATAAGACCCTTAAACTATTCTATCTATATCATCACTCTACATCCCTTGCGGGGTAGGCAGAGAGTACAGAGTTCCAACAGGTTCTTTCCTTACATACCTCTCTGGCTTCCTCTACTCTCATAGTTTCTCTCATACACGCTCGCCGGTTATGAAGACTCTTAACTTGCCCTTCAGATATGACTCTGTCTATTTGGTCGTGGTAAGATAGTCTTTCCCGGTAACTACATCCTTCCACTTTCGAATTTTATATCTGTTTTGTCATTTTTAAACTTTTGTTGCTGTTAATGATCTCTAATACCCCTAAAATACTATTTTAAAGAGTAACCATGGAGATTCATGCCCTTCTTCTCCACAGAAATGAAATTTCAATGTGGTGGTAGAATCTTAGTTACTTTTATGACAATTCATCCTACTAATATTATAAATGGAAAGTTTGTATGTTTGTTACTCAATCACACAAAAATAGTTGAATGGAGTTGGATGAAATTTGGCACACAGGTAGCTTAATACCTGAATTAACACATAGGACTTATTAACCTGAAAAAATGTAAGGTTTCTGTCTAAAGTCAATGCAGACCAAGTCATGGACAGAAACTAGTAAATACTATAATGGTTAACATGATTAAAAAATATTCTTATTCTGATTCAGTCTGGGTTCGGTCTGGGTGTGTTTTAAATCCTTGACTTGGCAGAAAAGGCTGTAAAGGCAGTATAGAATGATCTATAAATTATTTTAAGTTGAATAGCTGTCTTTAGAACTATGATTTATGTTTGATACTCAATAGGGAAACAATTTTTGGTAATCCTTCTAGTTTTTGTAACAGTAAGCACCTCTTGTCCTTTATTATTTCCACAGAAATCGAGGGAGCAGGTTTTTGGCGTAGATGGCATATAATAAAATATAAAATAAAATAATGAGTGCCTTGTCGATCTAGTGGCAAAGCACATTGCTTTGTGATCAGGAGGTCCTGGGTTCAAATCCAAGGACGGACAAATGTAGCTTTTTTAACAAAAATTCTCAGTATGAGTCCCGAGTCTGAAATTGTGCCCGGTATATGGCAATATGCTCGCCCCCTATTACATGGGACCCAACATTTTCGGCGAAGAGTGGGTGTCACGGGTCACCTCTGCCACCTCCGCTTGGGGAATATAGGCGTGACGGTGTGTAAAATAAGATAATATTTAAAAATAAAGGTGTGAGAGATGCAAATCTAGGCGACTAGTTGCAGTATAATTTCTTAACACAATTGTATAGTAATAGATTATTAAGATTATTGCTGCCAATAACTACAGTTCAATAATATATTTATGTGGTATTACAAAAGATATTGTAGTAAATGGAGAAACACAAAATCAATGGTACTTACAGCACGACGTATCCTGAGTTGCGTTTGTTTTGATAAAATTGTTTTTTCACATGTCGAGCGATTACTTTCGTTCTTAAAAATGATAAAGCCATTATTTATACTAACAAACGTGTTATATATTTCATTAATTAGTATTTATTTCATAATCCAAACGCCGTACGTATGACGGTGACATTTAAACATAGACAAATGACAGTATTTGACAGAATAAAAAATTAAAAGCTCTATGACTCTATGGTCCGAGCCCAAACTTACAAATAGCAAAATAAAAAAAATACCTCCATTAGTTAATATGTACAGTTTATTTAATGAAACCCAATATAACGATTACTTTACAATAACAAAATTAACTTTTTCACAATCCTTCTCTATTACTGCGGCGCTATTGTCTGCTAGAGGTACATTCACCATTTGGCATGAGCACAAAGCATTACATGCAGTACAACAACGTTGTCCCTTATTGTTTTCTTTTATTTGTGATTTCTTAGAAGGACTTGTCTCTTTGACCGGGGGATTGCAACAGAAATCGGTATCCAGGCCCATTTTTTCACCATCTTCTAATGTCTGGGGCAGGTTCTGGTTCAACGTTTCTGGCAGAAGCAGACTCGCTATCCCCCCTGCTACCAGCAGCGCTCCCATGATTATCAGAGGGAGTACTATTATTTCTGAGCCCTAGAATAAGAATTTCAATTAGCATGTAAATTAATTTACTTAGAGCATTGTTGCTATAAGCAACTTAAATAACTACTAACTGGTCCCTTCGTAACAGAAAAAGGCAACGGGGTAGACCCAGACAGAGATAGTGGGATGAATTGAATGCTTTTTTGAAGGACCAGACCTTTCAAAAGGCATTCAGTTTATCCTCGTTCTCAGATGGCAAATAATAAGAGAATGGAAAAATGGAGGGAAGCTTTTGCCCAGTAGTGGGACAATAATAATACAGCATTGTTACTATCAAAGCCGGTTAACAGAGTATGACCATTAGTTATTAGGTACTAAACTAAAACACCTAAAATCTTCATTAGAACCACTGACCAGTTTTAATTACAAGGTACTGGTCTCTGTTAGAACTTACCAAATAATTGACAAGAGGTATAAAAATAGGTCCCAACATGCCCAGCACGGAACTCAAACTCATGCCAAGGCCTCGCACCACAGTCGGATACAGCTCCGAAGCCATGAGGGGTAGGACCACGAAGGACGACGAGATTCCCATCTTACCGACACAGTACAGAGCAAGAGTGATGTAGGTTTCTGTAAAGACATCAATAAATGGTCATCAGAGAAACACTTCATTGATTATCTTGAATTTGAGAAGGCAATCTCAATAATTTTTGGTCCTAACATTTATGAAAAGGAAGTTTTCGAAATTTTCTCAGTGCGAGATTTTCAACCACCTAATAAAACGCTTTATGTAGGTTACGTTCAGACTATTGGAAAACGTGGTAGGTAGCCATCATATACTACTCACAACTAATTTACTGATTTTAAAGACTCTTGTTTTCTTATTTAAATGAGGCAAAAGGTTATTAATATTTACCATGTTGAACCAAAGACGTAGTCAAACACGCAACACCGCCGACCACCATGCTCATACACAGGGTCCATCTTCTCCCAAGCCTCTCCATTGATGGCCATAGGAACAAGTAAGTGGGCAACTCTACAACCCCAGCCAAAAAGAAGTTTAAGAACTCATCACCACCCAACACTGGAGCGTAGTAAGACAAACCGACATAGACACTCGTGTTTGTAAACCAAATAAAGGTGATAATTATGGTTTTCTTGCGTAAATTCGGTGTTCGGAATAGATCCAAGATTCCGTACTTTCTCGTCTTTGCCTTTTCTATATCTTGGTTCAGTTTGTCTGTTTCGTATTTGCGATGGAGTTGGACCATGTAGTTTGCGGGTAATGATTTGCCGTTGATTCTGTAAACATTGCAAAGTGACTTTCCTTTAATAAATATAGCAGCTTTTTATATCATTTATTAGCGTTTCTACACATATTGTTATGTTTTAACGTGGGTTTGAGTTCCTCTTTCAGTCGTCTTATTACCGATTATAGATATCTTACACGAGTACCCATCTCTGGGTTTCTTCTTGGAACTTTGGAATCAATAGCCTACCGCTCTGATACCCAACTGTGATGCCCAGTTATCGAATCAATCTATCAAACTTACCTTGCCATATTCCTCAAGATCACCTCAGCCTTTTCGAACTGCCCCCTTGCCAGCAGCCATCTCGGACTCTCTGGCATCAGCCAGAGGTATAAAAAGAAGCACACAAAAGGCAGCGTGGTTGCCAACGCAAGATGACGCCAGTCCCTCACCAGGTATACCACTCCAGCCAGCAGAATCAGTCCAGTGGAGTAGGCAATGTTTGATAGTATCGTGCATAGTGTTCTACTACGTGGTCCAACAAGCTCAATTGCTGTAAATTTTAATAACGTCGTTACAGTAATTAAGAACAACAATTTTATCTACTGTACTTATCTCAAGTGCAAATTTGAGCAACGGTGAGACCGTTACAGAACGAAATTTGCTCAAGTGTGCCTCAAATAATTTAAAATTTTGATTCGCTTTAGGTTCTAGTCCAACAAACTAACGATAAGTTATAAAGGAAGTAGTACTGTGTAAGCTGCAATCGGCTACTTCCGAAAAGTAGAAACAATCAGAGTCTATATTAGTATTTACGATAAATGTAAAATACCTAACGATGCTGCTCAGGGTCAAAATTAGATATCCTCTTAAATTGTTTACTCACCTAAAACGTAAGGAGTAGTCATTATAGCAGGTACAGTGAATCCCACGCCGATCCTATAGATTACCCAGACTATATAATTTTGGGAGAACGCGGTCGCCACTCCGAAGATACACTCGATTAATAGGTAGATAAAGAATGAAGGTTTTCTTCCAATGGTATCCTGGAGGTAGCCGAATATGTAGTTGCCAATGATACCTCCTACAGCAAGAAGGATTAGTCCCAGGGTAGAATAGAAGTCTTTATTGCAGACTAGGTTCCACTGTGAATAAAGAATGATAATAAGTTATTCGGAACGAATTTAATGAAGTTTAATTGAATTTTATGCGCAATATCAAAGTGCTGCATAAACACAATAGACAAATGACGTGATTACTTTTGATTGCAAACTAATATCTAATTAAGTGCTCATAACATCATACCAAGATTTAAGCGTTCTGTGTGGTATGAAATAGAAGGTGAGACTTTCATTATTAAAATAAGTTTAGGTTAAAAAATAAGAGGCTCTACCTCGGTAACAACTGTGCTCTTGTAAATACTCCTGTCGTAAGCCCAACCGTTTGTGCAAGGTACAACATCAGTTGGGGTTT
Organism: Phalera bucephala; assembly: GCA_905147815.2. Classification (NCBI taxonomy): domain Eukaryota; kingdom Metazoa; phylum Arthropoda; class Insecta; order Lepidoptera; family Notodontidae; genus Phalera; species Phalera bucephala. The sequence continues at coordinate 27,047,546 of LR990623.1, read as the reverse complement.
CTTTCAGTATTGCTTCTTCCAAATTTGGATAATTCTTAAGAATATCGCTGTAGTTTAGCTTATACATGTTGCATTCGGAGTATCGAAGCTGTCCACCTCTGAACTCTAATGGAATGCTGAAATAAGCCGATTTATAAAAAAAAAAACAACAAATCTTTAAGGAGATTGTGAAGTTCTGATGGTATGTCAACCTCAACTTAACCAATAAAAAGGCTTATCAATCACTTGATTTGATTTTGCTTCCTGAAAAAATTTAATTCGGGTTTTAATTAACTAAATTTAGGCTCGAGTTGCTAAGGATTTTTTAATCGTTTACAAAAATCCTTTTTTGGCTTCTGGATGTTTAGAGATCTTTGATAAATAGTTACATGTTTACTTACATGTGGGTTCCTTTTAAAGTTTTTAGTTTAATGTACCTATTTACGTCACGTTCCTCTTATTGAAGTCTGAAGGGACACCATACCTACATGGAAGTAAGCCTCACCTTAAATTTTTCGCAATATTAACGTCCGCTACAATATCGAGCTCTGGCACCCTGCACCAGTGATCGACGCTTGCCGCCATGAAGAGTTGCGCGTACGCATGGAACCCGCACGGTATTACCGCCGGTAGGAGGATCAGGTAGATCACCAGCTTCTGGTATCTACCAAAAGGACCTACGTCTTCGAGAATCGCGTCAAAGTCCATGCTGCAGGGAAAATAATATTGTGTGAAGATGTAGTTACTTTTATAACAGAAAAACGAGGTTTATTTGGATTGTCTCAGTTTCCCCATCCAGTCAATTACGCCAGTGCACGGTGCAAGTGGGTTTGTGGTTTGGCAGAGGTATACTGTGTATATCCACATTTCGCCAACAACGTTAGGTCCCAATGAAATGTGGGCAATGCCAATATTCTGGGCACATTTTCAGATTATGGAATACCGATAATTCTTCGAAAACCCACTTTATTCGATCTAGGATTCGGACCTCTGTCATCGTTTCCGTGAGCATTATACGCCACTAGACCAACAAGGCAGTAATTAACCCAACAAGGCTGTCATTAGCTCAAAGTGGCAGTTATTTAAATCATTTCAATCATTAAAACTTACCTTTAGAACTTTACAAGGGCTTTAATTACTGTGCCACTTCTATTGTCTATTGCAGCCAGCGAGGTTTGAACGACTGGCGGACAGGACCAACATGTATTGGGACCACGCGTGGTGCCTTAAACACTGCCGCGTTGCATACAGGGTGATATTATGTCTGGCAAATAACTTGAGTAATATCCTTTATTTTGCATGTACAGAGCCGCCATTTTCGTTCAACTTATTTGCTGGTTAGAGGAATAGACCGTTAGGCAACAGTTTTTCATTGATCCGCACTGGGTTTGAGTGGTGGAGCCCCACCTTTTGTACCTCCTTTCAGAGAAGCAGTGGGAGAGTATTCTATATTTAGGCTCATTTATTAGCAGACAAATTATACGGCAAATTTCTTATTTCTGACTGCCTATGTAATGAGGTGGTACTCGTAGTACTGCATGGCCACGGGTATCTTAGTGATCACCAACGTTAAGCAGCGTTCGGCTGGATGCGATGAGGGACCCTTTGAGGCATTTCTAAATTCAAGGGGCTTCCGTGCCTCGAAAGACACGCTAGGCTAAGATCCCGCTTGACCAATTCATGTGGTAGTCGCTAAGCGCAAATGGAAGCTGTATGGATGGCCTAATGAATTCTAATTGCAAGTAGCCACCAACCTAACTCCACTAAGCCGCACTGAAGTATGACGTACTCTCCTTCACCTCGGTTTGTGAGAGAAGAGATTTACTCAGCAACTCAAAAGCTAAGCTATAGACTGATTTATCTATCTATATCATTACACCTGATGCTTGCTGGGTTGGCAGATAGTACAGAGTCCTTCCCTTACCTTGTCTTCACCCACTAGATTCGATCGCCTGGCCGATTAATGTTCATATTTTACCTATAATTAACTAACGATCGTCAATAACCGAGTTGATGCAGTCGCCGTGGCTGTAATCGGTCTGGATCATATCATCATTATCATGATAACTAATATTTAGTTTTATGTTAAGTGTACCAGAACTGAATTAATAAATCACTGCCTGTACATAAAATAGGATGCGTGTGCGCAATTATTCTATTTGACGTACAGTCAATTCGATTAACGGTATAATTGGCGCACAGGATTGCTCCCCCCCTGCCTAATCAAGGTCGGGGATCAGCATTTACATCCGCACGTGTTGAATACATTGAACAGTAAACACAAAGGAACATCACGCCTGTGAATTATGAGCGAGCAATGGATAGGATTTTATTAAAGAAGTCGTTCCTATTGAATGGAGAAGGTACCGTCAGGGTCGAATTTGGTATTTATATTATTAAATAATCTTTAGCCTTTAATCTAAGTTAAAAAGTTATATTCAGATGGTAAAATTTGTACATCCAGCCCCATAGACTTTCCATGTAAACTTAGTATGTATAGTCAAAGTACGTTATTGTCCAATGGGAAGTTACAGCTTCAACGTGGCATATTTACGATCCAGCTGAACCACATATTAACGAAATGATGGCGTAAGTCTGTAAGTAAATATCTTCTAAAAGAGTTAACCGTATTATAATACCCACGTATTTAACTATTAAAATTTCGTTCATAGAATTATGATTTAGAGTTAAGAAAAACTACATCTAAAGGTTTGGAGCATAAAACAAACAATGAGTAAAATAAAAAAAGCATCAGTCATATATTTATCATACGAAGTAGTTACACAAAGAAATGATTTCATTTCCCAATTTAAACTTTATTCTCTAAATCTTATGGCACATCTTTCTGAACCACTCCGGGTCATTCTTGGCGACGCTCTCTGGTCTTCCATCCGTGTGCCTGTAGTGGAACTCCGAAACTCCTCGACCTGGTACGTTGTTGACAATAAACTTGCAGAAGCGCTCGACCATGCGGGCATCCCAGTCCGAAGACACGTAGTGAATAGACTCGTATTCGACTAAAACCTGTTGGACGATAAAGCCTGATTACATTGAGTCCTCTTGCGTGGTAGTGTGCAGAGAATCGAACACTGGGTGACCGTTTGTGTTATGTGTCCATATTCAAGCGTCTCCGTACTTGGACAGGCACGTTGAGCCGTTACTCCCGACTACTAGTGGTAGTCGTTAAGCTAATTTGGAAGCTTTATGGGCGGGTTCAAACAGCAGGTGGCCACAAAACTACCTCACCGCACTCAGTCCTCGTGGTGGAGTATGACCAATATTCTCTCACCTCGATTTGTAAAAGAAGTTGCCTTTATCCAACAGTAGGACAGTCCAGCTGATAGATTATCATTATAATGACTTTGCCAAGTCATTACCAAAGCGCACAGAATTACCAAACTTAAACGGCAATAAGAGGGGCACATCGCTCGTAGAACTGTTGGCCGATAGGGCAGAAGGGTTTTCGGGTGGCGATCACGTCCCGAAATATGTGGAGTGGGCAGGCCAAGATAGACCAATAACCAGGTAAAGGTCGCTGGTAAAAGTTGGCTACGTACAACACAAAGCCTTGTTGTGGCGACCGTGTGGGGGGGCCTTCGTCCTGCAGTGGACTTCTTTCGGCTAAGGATGAATGGATGAGCAACTGTAACAACCTGCACTGTATATTCCTCATCGCCAGCTTGGAACCTGAAGGCGTAGTCTCTAGGAGCCTGGCCGCATTCTCCGTGCTGGTACAGCTCCAGATCAACCCATTTTATTGGCAGTACTTCTCCATTAGGTAACGCTATCTCACCTGCTTCGAAACTGTTGAAATAATTAGTCAAAAACTTACATACATCAATATATAAATGCGTTAATTGAGAATTTGTAATAAGTTAATTGTTAACGCCCTATTTAACGCGCATTTGGACGCAGGCGTTAAATTTAACGTTAGTAGTTAGCATAATTCATGTCATGAAGGTATTAGGAAGTTGCTTCATGAGCATGATCATATAGTGGAAAACATGACGACGGCTTGACGGCTTGGTCTAAAAGTTAGAGTGTAGATCGTTCTGATTACTGGATCGACTCGTGAGTTCGATCTCCGCGCGGAACAAACTTTCGTTCGACAATGTTTGTTTAGGTGTCTGGGTGCTTATGAATTTCAAGTTTGTGAACGCAACGACACAAGAGTAATACCAGGCTGATATTATAACTACCAGTTTTTTAAAGAAATAATAAGTCCTTCATAACAAAGTTTGCTGTAAATACGGAAGAACTAAGAAAAATTTTCATCCGCGAAGCAAAAAGAAAATATTTTTTTGGAAACAATATGGCAGGTTGACTTACACAGATGCAGTGAAAGGCTGGCAGATGACTCCAACACTAACGCTGGCACCGTTTTCCAAGAATATGTGGTGGAAGGCGTACCGGTGCATCAGCGTCCAGTCTCGTTTTGGACCTGGAAGCACCTTCAAATATGAGATAAAGGATATGTTCAACATATGTATGATAAGTTCTGGAGGTGGGAACTTGAAGATAGTGTTGTATAAATGTTGGAGTCGGCGCTTAAACGTTAGAGTCTACAGACTTCAACGCTCGTAAGCGTCGACACAGCGCTAAACGCTCGACGTTCAACGCTCTTTTTTATTACACTAGGTGGAGAATACCGAAGATAAGAATGGTAAAGCAGATAATAACAATTAGGAAACAAGGCAAAAGTGTTAAGATTTGTACGAAATATAGCTATTTTTGAAAATATTATTTTTGTGATGAAATAAATGGTACGTACCGGAGGGCAGTGGACATGTTAAAGAACTTTCCTCACTTCCGCAAATCACTAGTGTGGGAAAAGGTTTATGTAACTTTGAGAGCGATGTTTAAGTTCACGTTAAGAGTAAAGAGAATATACACTCAGGAAATTTTAGTGTGGGTAGGCCGTAATTTGGGTGGGTGTACGAAGTACTCCTTTGCCACGTGATGGTGGGTGTAGGTCGAGAAGACGAAGTAGTAAATTACCTACTTATATATTAATTTTTATTGCTATAGGTACTGACGTATATTTAGATATTAATTCTTACCAAAACTGTGATCCCTGAAGGAAGGCAACGTGTACTCGAACGTTTCGTTCTCTATCTTAAACTTGCACTTGAGATTACCGAATTGCTCGTAGTGAGACTGGTGAGCTCTGTAAATGATAATATTTAGGAACCTGAACAGCGAATCGAAAACTAGAACGTAATTATTAGGCAGTATCTAAGTGTTCCTATTGATGGCAATAAGAGAAATACTTATAAATCCATAAAAAGTGTAATGAACAAGTGTCCAAAATCTAAATGCCTACGAATAACTTCTATTATGGCCACTCATACCGTTTTGATGTGGGTTTTGACCAGCCTGTGTTGTTACTGGCAGATAAAGGTTTGCCGTATACTAAATCCAAAATTGTCGTATTTTTAAAGATAATTAAAAAATATCCGTATTGTATCGTATTTTGATATTTTAGATGACTAGGTATGAATGATTTGCCTTTCAGATAAGACACGATCTCTCTGTAACCGTCGAGCGAGTATGAGACGAACTATAAGAGTGGCGGAAGCCAGAGAGGTATGTAAGGAAAAAAACCCATTGGAATTGGATTGGATTAGATTTTTATTTTAGTATTTTAAGTGACGAGTGAATTATTTAGTAATATTTATATACCGATATTATATTGTTTTGCTAAGTTGTACAGTAAGGTACCTACAGGATTAATATAATGACTATAATAACGGAATCCATACATTCGTGCTGTTCGCCGTTAAGGAGTTCCCTCTTGTATCTTGAAAGTCCAAGGTCCAATACCAATAACATTAAGATAGGACCACCTCAAAACTATATTGAACCCAATGCAAAAAGAATCATCAAAATCGGTTCAGAAGCAAAGGAGTTATAAAAAAAGGACGAATTATGAACCTCCTTTTTTGAAGTTGGCTAATATACTGCTTAGTTCTATAGTAGGGTACCTATAGGATTGACGTAATACCCATAATATCTCAATTTACACATGCCTATTGTTTGTCGTTAAGGAGTTCCATGGTGTATCTTCCCAGTTCAACGTCCAATGCCAATGAAATTAAAATGTGACCACCTTGGAGCTATACTGAACCCAATGCAAAAAAATCATCAAAATCGGTCCACAATTGACGGAAATATCGCTGAACATACATAAAAAAGCGTACATACAACCGAACTTAGAACCTCCTCCTTTTTGAAGTCGGTTAAAAATAAAATAGGTCCCCCTATACAGACAGTAGGAGCCAACGGAAAAGAATCTTCGTTATTTATAAAGTTTTCCATATTTCCCTTACGTTTTAAGTCCGTTAAAGTATTCTCTGCTCCATTCCTGTCTAGCAATTGATCTGATGACGGTGGCTGGGTACAAGTCGGAGTCGAAATCAAAGTATTTGGTAGTCGCTTTCCATTCGCCGTAGAAATCTACATCAACCAGTTTGCTGGGGTCGTTTTGGTACCTGCAATAACCTTAAAAATTAAAAGCAAGAATACATAGAAAAGCAAGAATATATATATACACTGTTACGCTTATATTCCCCAAGTCAGGGTGGTAAAGGTGTCGCGTGTACACCTACACTTTGCTGACGATTTTGTGGTCCCAATGTAGAGAAGCGAGCGTCTCCGTGCTTCGGAAGGCACGTTAAGTTAAGACGTTGGTCCCGGTTACCACTTAATGTGGTAGTCGTTAAGCCGAGTTGGAAGCCTTAAAGGCGGCTTGATAAGTTCCAACAGCAGGTGGCCACAAACCTGCCTCCACCAATCCGCACTGGGTCCGCGTGGTGGAGTATGACCTAATCTCTCTCACCTCGATTTGTGAGAGGCCTTTGCCTAGCAGTGGGCAGTATAGGCTGATATTATGTTACTTCTGGATAAAGTAGCTTTCCAATGGTGAAATAATCATTAAAATCGGATCAGTAGTACCGGAGATTACCCCGAACATCCAAACTCACAAATTTTACCTGTTTATAATATTAGTCTTTATAATATAAGTCTTTATAATATTATAACTGCCTCGTTGGTCTAGAGGCGAAGCGCATCGCTTTGTGATCACGAGGTCCTGAGTTCAAATCCTAGGTCGGACAAGTGTAGTTTTTCTAACGAAAACTTCCCAGTACGAGTCCGGAGTCTGGAATTGTGCCCGCCCGGTATATGACAATAGGCTCGCCCTCTATTACATGGGATCTAACATCGTCGGCGAAACGTGGGTGTACTCAGTACACCTCTGCCACCCCCGCTTGGGGAATATAGGCGTGACGGTGTGTGTGTGTGTATAATATTAGTATAGACTAGCTGTGCCCACAGCTCCGTTCGTGTTATTTTCAGGCATTTCAGGTGTGTGTTTCACATCTTAAAGTTATTTTTTTGCGACAAAAGGTTACGTATGTGTTTCCCCTGGATAAAATTGCCGTATTTGACCGTGATATTTTTTCTCGTCTTTAACCGATGATCTGCAAGCGGACTAAAATGCCCCTTAGGAATAAGGTGACATTTTACAAAACTTGTATACAGCCTATCATGACGTACGCTTGTGAGGTATTCGGGCACGCCGCCCGCTCTCATATCGATAGACTCCAAACGGTTCAATCCCGTTTCCTCCTCAAAGCTGTCGGAGCCCCGTGGTTCATACGAAATGTCGATCTCCAATCCGATTTCGGTCTCGAAACTATTCGCGCTTTTATTAAAACGGCGACGAACCCGATATTTCGCGAAGGCGTCCAATTATAGAAATGCGTTAATCGTAGCCCCAGCCGACTACAAACCTAACTCCACACCTATCAGCCGGTACCACCGCCCGTAGCATGTTCTCACCGACCCTCCCGATACCCTTACATCCCTTCCTTCGGATACAAATACACAGGACCAGACACTGACCTCGCCGGCGAGGTCCAAGAATCCCTTGCCCGCCGGCCGGTGCAGAGTACCACGGCAAGACACCTAGTATACGTCCTCCCCCATACCGACTGCCCAAGCCGAGGCCGTTTCTCCTTGAGCCACCCTTGAGCTAGTTGCCCCCTTGCCATTCTGGCTCGCGCGTAGCTGCACGCCCTCGCGCTCTTGTCACCACGTTGCCACGCACGCACGCACGCAAGCACGCACGCACGCACACAGACACACACACAGATACGCACGCACGCACACACACACACACACACACACACACACGCACACACACACACACACACACACACGCACACGCACACACTTTTATTACTTTAGAAAACTTGCAGCTTATACAGTAAGTAAATACAGAACAGTAAATAGGATAAGGCCAATTAAAAGTTTCCACTAATAGAATTACAATAACGCAATGCATGTACAGGATTGTAATTATAATTGCAAACTCGAAAGACCTGAGTCGAAGAAATGGTTACACAGTATTTTTCAATTTAGTGGTACTAGTAGTAAATTAATCAATTTCTGCTACATGAGACAAAACGTTAAAACACCTGCTTGATCTGATTATGTATTTATTTTGCCTAGTAGCACACTGAGCCATAGGAACATGGAGTAAATTCGGCTTTCTAAGTAGAATTGGTGATGTGCGAAATCCAATTTTAGTCAGTACTTCAGGCTAGTCAGCTAAATTATTAATTATATTAAATAAGTATGCTAGATCAGCCACTCGTCTTGGTTCTTGTAATGGAAAAAAGTGAAACTTTCGGCACCGTCCGGCACCATGGTTGTCTGACACTATTAAAACAGAAATGTCTAAAAGGGATAAGGCTAAAAGACGCTATAAAAAGTATCCTACAGATGAGAACTGGTCTAGGTACAAAAAGTTACGAAATCGCTGCAATCGTATGTGTAGGGATGCTAAGAGACGCCACATACACGATTCAGTCCAAAATTTCAATACGACTCAGGCGTGGCAATTCCTAAAGTCTCTTGGTATCGGTAAAGCTTTCAACGAGAATACCCTAGATATTGATCTTAATGATATAAATACGCACTTTTCAAAGTCGCCTGTCACCTTAAACAGTGATATTAAAACTTGTACTCTTCATGAACTTTCTCGCCAAACCTTGCCTGTATGCCCACAATTTTCTTTTCAGCGTGTTACAGAGGACGAAATCAGAAAGTCAATTCTATCTATTTCTACTAAGGCTGTAGGTGATGATGGCCTTCAAATTCAAATGCTTCGCCTCCTCATGGATGAATTGATTTCTGTTATTACTCACATTATTAACTGCTCACTTGAGTCTAGCTCCTTTCCCTCAGCCTGGAAGAAGGCCCACGTTCTACCGCTTCCTAAGGTTTTAAATCCTTCGACCGCCTCCCAATTCCGACCAATATCAATCCTTCCTATCCTATCCAAAGTTCTGGAAGGCGCTGTCCAGAAACAACTTTCGGCCTTTCTTTCTTCCAATTACCTGCTTAGTCCTTATCAGTCTGGATTTCGTACTGGCCATAGTACAGTAACTGCTCTTGTCAAGATTACTGATGATGTTCGACTGGCAATGGAAAATAAACTTCTTACTGCTCTAGTTTTGCTGGACTTTAGCAGTGCCTTTAATTCTGTCGATTTTGACATTCTCCTGGGAATCCTCTCTTCACTTAATGTATCTTCCTCTGTAACAGCCTGGTTCAACTCATACCTTCGCGGTCGCTCGCAGTCGGTCCGCTATAATGAGGCCTCCTCAGAATGGTGTGATCTTTCAGCGGGCGTACCGCAGGGTGGCGTGCTCTCTCCTCTTCTTTTCTCGATATTTATCGATGCGATCACTAAAGTTATAACGTCACATTATCATCTCTATGCAGACGACTTGCAGCTATATCGACATTTTAAGGTCGAAGAGTTTTCTGTGGCCATTGATGCCATCAATAGTGATCTTGAACGTATCAGCCAGTGGGCTAAGAGTTTTGGACTCTTAGTCAATCCTGTAAAATCGCAAGCTCTCATTATTGGTGGCAGGTATTTCTACAATCTCTTGGACCTTCAGTCTCTTCCTACAGTTATTTTTAACGCTGCTCCTATACCATATTCGACTAGTGCGAAGAATTTAGGTGTATACATAGACTGCAATCTTTCATGGTGCACTCACATCGCGGAAGTCAGCAGGAAGGTATATTATTCATTTCAATCTCTTAAACGGCTCCAGAATTTCCTGCCTTTTCAAACTAAAATAATTCTTGCTCAATCATTTCTTCTGTCACTTTTAGACTACGCTGATGTCTGTTTCCTTGACGCGACAGAGGAACTTCTTAACAAACTCGAACGTCTGCAGAATTTGTGTATCCGCTTCATTTTCGGTCTACGCAAATATGATCATGTCTCCGAGTATCGATCGAAACTGAAGTGGCTACCTATTCGCCGACGTCGAGATTTACATATTCTCTCTCTTCTCTTCTCCGTCCTTCATAACCCTAGCTCGCCTGTATATCTTCGTGAGCGTTTCGAATTCCTTATCCCTAGGGACAAAACTTGTCGTACGGCTACCTCTCTTCTTCTCCGAACTCCTCGTCATTCTTCCACTCTCTATGATGGCTCCTTTACTGTACGTGCGGTGAAACTCTGGAATTCCCTTCCACACTCCATACGCGATGGCTGTTCTCTATATGTTTTTAAAAGACGAGTTAAAGAGTATTTCCTTTCTAGTTAATATTTATTGTATATATATATATATATATATATGTGTTGTGTATTTATTTTATAAATTCATAGTTGTGTATATGTATATATTTATGTACTTGTCATTGTCAACTCTTAATTTTAATTCTGTTATTTTTTAGTTCCGTGATTGTACAATTGCCCTCACTTCCACATAGTTTCTCTTTCCTCAAAGGTTAACTGGAAGATAACTCAAATTGAGTTAAGTTCGCCTTTGTACATCTTCTGTGTAAATGTTGTTTCTGTGTTCTATTGTACAATAAAGAATAAAAAAAAAAAAAAAAAAAACTTTTTACAACGATTTTTATAATATTAGTATGGATAATTCCACACAAAGTCTCAAGTGCGGGGTGTGCAAAAGGCCTATAAAGTATGCTCACATTTAAAAAAAACGGACGTAAGATGTATTCTATTCGTTTTTGATAAAATCTTTATAATATAATCTTTATAATATTTTACAATATCATTATTATATAGCTACTTTTTGTTACGAAGCGACTTGCACGTGACGGCTAGTGTTATCTATCACGGCGACATCAGGAAGTGGCTTATCTTTGCTAATGAATTACACCTAGTAATTATTTTCATGATAATCTACACACTAATACATAAATACGATCTTGGGTATGCTAGTTTAATTTAAGCTTTTGTTAATCTTCATTAAATTGGTGTAGATTTAAAATGAGCTTTTTACAATTAGCTCAACACCCTCGTTGGGCTATATATTTAAGCATAATATGACGATCACGAAGTTTAGCGTTCGAATCCTTGGTCGGTAAGAGTGTGGTTTTTCTATTGGAAAATCAGTCGTAGTCCGGAGTCTGAAATTGTACAGTATAAAGGCATTTATTCAGACATAATTCTCAAATTGATAACTCTAACCGTTCCCGAGAGAAGGTTATCTTTAGACAGATCTTTAGACAGATCTTCAGACAGACAGATCACTACATATTATAAAACAAAGTCCCCCGCCGCGTCTGTCTGTCTGTCTGAACGCGATAAGCTCAATAACTAACAAACGGATTTTCATACGGTTTTCACCAATGGACGGAGGGATTCAAGAGGAAGGTTTATGTATATAATTCACCCAGGCGAAACCGGGGCGGGTCGCTAGTGGACAATAAATTGAACCCTATAAGGGTTCCGTTTCATGGAATTAGATTTTGTTGTTGATTTGGAACAAAGTACTCTAATACTACCGAGTTTTTTCTTTTGCTTTGTGTGTGTGAATGATCTACGCTGTTGGCCGCTGGGTCTTTACAGCTTCACCTGACAAGAGGGCGAGCGTGCAACTACTACGCTCGAGTCAGAAGGGTAAGGGGGCTACTAGCTCAAGGGCGCTTCAAGGAGGAACTACCTCGGCTTGGGCAGTCGCTATGGGGGAGGGCATATACTAGTTGTCTCGCCGTGGTGCTCTGCACCGGCCGGCGGGCAAGGGATTGTTCGACCTCGCCGGCGAGGTGTGTCTGATCCTGTGTGCGGTATCTGTATCTGAAAGAAGGGATGTAAGGGCATCGGAAGGGTCGGTGATTCAGGATTTGCGTTAATTACTAACAGTTATACATTGAATATGGTAGAGCTACAGTGTACTAGGTGATTGTCTGCACTTCTCGTACTTACCACATCTGTCCTTTGTAAGAGATGTGCCATTTGACCATAGGTATTACAGGGGTGATCTTGAGCCCTTCAGCACCAAACTCACCGATCTCTGCGCCGAATAACACCGTGTCTGGGATCTTTTTACCGCAGAGCAACCCTTTGCCAGGTAACTGATGATAAGAAACATACGTAAAATTTATCGTTTATTGAGTAATGTTTTTGAAAATTTAAGAACCTACCAAAAGGTATTTATCAAAAAAACGACACACACATAAAGCTTTGTGTCGTATACGGAACGAACCCTCGAGTACTCCGGATCCAAGTGGCCTAACTACTCTTAAACCACCAACTATAATAGATCAAATGGTCATCAAAATTATAGATATGTTGCTAACATGTCGGAAAATGCGACAAAATTTGGGATTTAGGATGTCGGAAAATTGTGTTATGTATACCAAGGTGTAACATGTATAACGCAAAACCTTGGAGACCTCAATTAGATTATTACCTTACGAATTCAATACTAAAATCGAATTTCCAATTTTAAGGAGTTTTCTACCATTTTTAAGCTATTTGGTACGTAACGTAGCCCCACTAGGATTTATTCCTGTGTCGTGGGTGCGTTTACAAACATGAAAATTGACATACACAAATATTCAGACCGGAACAAATAATTGTTAATCACACAAAGATTTGTCCCGTGCGGGACTCGAACCTGCGACTATTAGACGCAGTGGGCAGAGCGGCTTAAGCTCTTAACCACTGCGCTAAATCGTCCGACAATATGTATTAGAAATGCATTTGAAATAGCCGCATTGCTTTGAATAATTATAATATTTTATTTAAAACAGCGAACTGAATGAGTAACAGCAATTTGTGATAATTAAAAAAAGTAACATACTTTAAAAATAGTTGTAATCGGTTCCCTTGCCGATTTAGAACAAACGACTTTCAAGTCTTGCGTTATTTATGTTACAGCTTGTATATTCACGCCCATATCTTCGTGAGGATAGTTAGAAACATTTGGAATATGGTATGTTTCAAATATTCACAATAATGTATAATAATAATATCAGCCTATACTGCCCACTGCTGGGCAAAGGCCTTCTCCCGCAAATCGAGGTGTCTCCCAGTGCGGATTGGTGGAGGCAAGTATTTGGCCACCTGCTGTTGGAACGTATCAACCCGCCTTTAAGACTTTCAACTCGGCTTAACGACTACCACATTGAGTGGTAGCCGGGACCAACGGCTTAACGTGCACGTAACGTAACGTTCAGAAGCACGGAAACGCTCGGACATGAAAATGCTGCAAACTGTCCCTCATCCCAGGCTGACCGAGTCGAACGCTGCTTAACCATGGTTATCAGTAAGAACACCACGGTCGCACAGTGCTACGAGTGCCTCTAATATTCACAATAAAATCAATAAAGGGGAGGGTTCTCATCGTGGTGATTACGCCACACGATTATCGAATCTTAGTTTAGACACGCTAGAAAAACGAAGTAAATCTACAGACTTAATTACTTTATATAAATTGTGAATGGTTTTCTTAACGTACCTAATATTTTAAGCGAAATCAACTTAACTGTACCTCGAACTATACCTCGGAAACAAATTAAGAACCAATTTAATATAGCCTTTTCTAATACTAACCTTAGAAAATTTTCACCAATAAATCGTCTCATGCGTTCTTACAATGAAATAAATTCCGACAGCATTGATATTTTCCACGATAATCTTAATTCTTTCGTTAAAAAAATTAACAATTTGTAAATTTTATTTAATTTTTATTTTTTACGTTTAGGTTAAGTTCCATAAATTGTAACTATTTAATTTTTTCAATTTACTTTGTCATTTTAATATTTTCTTATTTCTAAAAAAGCCATTTTTTAAAGTTATTATAAGTATGTGCTTCATGTTTGTCCCCTTTTAATTTTATATTAATTAGTTTGCTCTTTATTTTAATTGTACGGCAAAATTTATTGAGAATGTTGTATACACCTATAATAGTGTTTCGCTTTAGACGTAAATTTGTGTATTGTATACATTTTGAATGATTCGGTGATAATGCTGATGGTGTATCTTTTTAAATAAATAAATAAATCAAAAATTATGTATGTATCACGAGGTCCTGGGTTCAAATTCTAGGTCGGACAAATGTAGTTTTTATAACGAAAAATTTCCAGTATGAGTCCGGAATCTGGAATTGTGCCCGGTATATGGCAATAGGCTCGCCCCCTATTACATGGGACCTAACATCGTCGGCGAAACGTGGGTGTACTCAATACACCTCTGCCACCCCCTCTGGGGAATATAGGCGTGACGGTGTGTGTAAATGTAGATAGGTATGTACTTGAGGTGAAGAATCACACTATTGTTTAATACTTATACCAAGATTTTAAGTTGTAAATGATTTTTTTTAGTTTTTTCTATCCATCTATATCATCACGTCAGATCCCTTGCGGGGTAGGCAGAGAGTACAGAGTTTCAACAGGTTCTTTCCTTACATACCTCTCTTTTTTGGCTTCCTCCACTCTTATAGTTCGTCTCATACAAGCTCGCTTAAGTTTTTTAGTGTGTTGAAATCTTATGTCGGATAAAGTGCCTTCTAAACGTTTTAAAATATATACGTAATACAGTTACATACCCCGATATAAAACACAGAATTGCACATGCCCATCGGCCGCCGTTCGCAGCCAGATATAATGTATACGCCTTTATCATTTTCACTTTTAGCTGCTATGAAGAACACCGCATCAAAAGCCTGCGGAACATAACGAATATAACATACCTATATCCTCATAGTGAACTATGAATGTGTCATGCTTGTTCTCTCCGAAAAGTTATACATAGATATATAATACGAGGGGTAGGGGGACTTTGGCGTAGCGGATGCGAGGGGCGATGGAAATGAGCGTCTTTCACGAGGGTCCCCGAGGAGGATGACGGCTCGGGGCTCCGTCGCTATGAGTGTTATCAAGTCACCTCCCGGCTGCGGGCTCCTCAAAGCGCAGCTCAAGAGAAGCAACGATGCGTTCCATGCAAACATCTTGGAACCATTCCAAAGTGCTGATGTCGGCCACCATGGGGTTTTCAGTCGGTAGGAATCCGACATGCGCCGCGAGCTTACTACGAGGCTCACAGAAGGACTATGTAGAATTTTCCCCAGGTAAAAAAGGTGTACATCATACACCCATATTTCGCCTACAGTGACAGGGAGATCTGTTGCTATTCTTTGAGCACACCAGTTGCACAAAATCTTTGTTTTTACGTGCCTTTAATTTTTTAGATTTTCATGGATATGGTTTAGATAGTTAAATAATTACACAAACTTTAATTTAAAAACTGTTGAATGTTGAGGAGAGAAAAAACTAAAATAAAAGGTAATGTGAAGGAGGAAAGAAAGTGAAGTAGTGAAAAAGGGAGTGAAAAAGAGAGAAAAGGAGTGAATAGGAGAGAAGTGAAATAGAGTGTTAGTGTGTTCGTTACCTTGGGATGATCGCCGAGTGGTTGCGCTTTATCCATGTCAGCGGGATCCGCTATAGCTTTCATTCCTTGTCCGGCGCTGCCATCTGTACCGGCTACTTTGTACTTGCTAGAATACTAAACATAATAGGTACTGTTAAACATTTAGAAGAATAGAATGCCCCAGGGATCGCAGACATCATGACAGATCTCAAGTAGTCCTGTACTTGAGTAAGTGGACATTCTGAAGTCGTTAACGCTAATAGTAATAAAACGCTTGTCACTTGACTACGCCCTCTGAGCCTCTGGGCCTAAGGGGCGATCCCAAGGTAGATGGTGGCTATTGCACTGTTAAGGTGTGGTAAAGCAATTCTGCTTCATTTTGCGTGTGTGTGAATGATCAGCGCTGTTGGCCGCGAGGCCTTTACAGCTCCACCGGACAAGAGGGCGAGCGTGCAATCGCAACGCTCCAGCCCGAAAGGCAAGGGGGCAACTAGTTCAAGGGTGCCTCAAAGAGGAACGGTCTCGGCTTGAGCAGTTGCTATGGGAAAGGGGGTATACTAGGTATCTCGCCGTAATGCTCCGCATCGACCGGCCAGCAAGGGATTATTCGACCTCGACAGAGAGGTCGGTGTCTGATCAGTGTGCAGTATCTGTGTCTGAAAGAAGGGAAGTAAGGGCATCGGGAGGGTCGGCAAGAATGTTGAAGCCGCTATTGCCGCCCAAGAGCCTTGGGCGGCGATAGCGGCTAATAGGAGGGGAGTTAGGTGCATAATCAGCGGCGGCTACGATTACGGGGTTCGAATGGACATGCTCGCAAAGTTCGGTATTTGCAGTTTTAATGTAGGCGCGGATAGGCTCGAGAGCGAGAACGGAATGAAGATAAACGTTTCGCATGTACCACGGGGTACCGATGGCTTTGCGGAGGAACCGGGACTATTGTGCTTAATGGAGCGAGGCATAAAGAGCATCGGTGCGTTCCGTTTCGAAGGAGTTCATTCCTACCACAGTACTTCCTTATTCTGTGGTCTCTACCGTGTCGATGATGGCCACCATAGAGGTTTTTAGTGTGGTAGAAGTGCTACATAGCTCAATCCTCCACACAGGGGATTGGGAAAGTTCTGAAGATATTTCTCCGGGGTGATGCATTTTTTAATTACCTATTTATCTATATCAATCTCTTAATGCGTTCGGGAAACTGCGCAACATCTTCTCATCCAAAATACCTCAGTGCCTAAAGACTAAAGTTTTTAGTCAATGTGTTACCAGTGATGACATATGGATCAGAGACGTGGTCTCTTACAATAGGTCTCATAAAAAAGCTCAAAGTTGCTCAGCGAGCTATGGAGAGAGCTATGCTCGGCGTTTCTCTACGCGATCGAATCAGGAATGAGGAGATTCGTCGAAGAACCAAGGTCACCGACATAGCCCTCAGGATTAGCATGCTGAAGTGGCAATGGGCTGGCCACATAGCGCGAAGATTGGACGGGCGTTGGGGCAGAAAGATTCTAGAGTGGAGACCACGTATTGGCAAGCGCAGCGTAGGACGACCGCCTGCCAGATGGACCGACGATCTTGTGAAAATCGCAGGAAATCGTTGGATGCAGGTGGCATCGGACCGGTTACGCTGGAAAGCGATTGGGGAGGCCTATGTTCAGCAGTGGACAAGTATAGGCTGAAATGATGAATCTCTTAATAATAAGCCGTAGTATTACGTATCAATGTGGCATTTTTGTTCATAATGTGGCAGGAACTGAGTCTGTCTTTATCTTTAATGGGCATAATATGACATAGATAGACCCAAAGAACGTTAATGTTTTTTTCATTCTTAATATAAAAAAGAAATCGTATTTATATAAATGTATCTGATAAGGTTGCGGTAAATATATAAACAACTAGCGGCCCGTCCCGGCTTCGCACGGGTGGATATTGCGTCAGCTGCATAGGAACGCTGACCATAAGGTAGAACTAATACGGACTATACCTATTTATGATGTGGTTTAAATACGCTGTAAACCATTTATTACCGAGTTCAAAACGAGCAAGGTTCTCAATTCGTCTTGATATACATGATGGATTAAGATAGGACAGTAAGGGCAGCTATCTCAACCGTTGTAGATACAGAAAAACGGCCCTAGGAGACTATCCTTTTTTTGTCCGTTCTTGGAGCTGAATTTACAGATTCTTAAAAAAAATGTACAGTCAGCAAGAAAATGGGCAATTTAATCAAAAACTTTGACTACTACTCATTTAAGATGTGGCATATGCGTAGAAATTACCAGTGCCCGAGAATTATACGTTAATTATATGTCAACAAGTCCATAATCGTACCAATATTTGGTCACCCTACGAGGAAGAGACGTAGTGCTGTCAGTGAGTATCCTTGACATCCCGTTTTTTTCGCAGAGTGCTCAAACCATTATATTATATCCATGGTATTTTGTTTAGATTGACATTAAATTCGTAATATCTTTTGAATGGAATGTCCGATTTGAATAATTCAAAAAGTAATCTACAGTTATTAAAACCGTCTTGAATACGATATGGATGAATATTTATTTGGAAAAGGATTAATACAAAGGTATGGATAACATGGTCTGATTTTGGTCGGCATTTCTATCAACTTTTAAAATGTAAAAAAGTAGTTATAGTGACGTAACTGCAATAGTTTGACATATGGTATCGTGAAGTGAGTGAGTGCATGTGTGTGTGTGTGTGTGTGTGTGTGTGTGTGTGTGTGTGTGTGTGAGTGAGTGCATGTGTGTGTGTGTGTGCGTGCGTACGCGCGGGTGTGTGTTGGTATGTGTGCTGCCAGAGGGCAAGTTTACACTCATTCCTATTTGGGTATAGACAGTAACGCCTCAGTGCTCTCGTAGTCAAGGGACATAAGCCATTCCGAAAGCCTTTTTTTGCATAAAAAGTTATTATTCGAGTAAATTGAAAGCTTCGTGTCGATCTTATTGTAAAGATAACCTCCAAGAAAGCAGTAAAAGCGATTTATAAACTCAGAAGAATAGTTGCTTTGCCTGCGGTCAACAGGGTTAAAACACCTTTTATCTGTGTGGGCTGGCGGCCGATACGTACACAGACATCCCGTTTCATGCGGAGGTGGACACGTGTGGGCTATAATTCAATGGGATGAGCGTGGATATGAGGAGT
This sequence comes from Phalera bucephala, assembly GCA_905147815.2. Lineage (NCBI taxonomy): Eukaryota > Metazoa > Arthropoda > Insecta > Lepidoptera > Notodontidae > Phalera > Phalera bucephala. The sequence continues at coordinate 27,028,702 of LR990623.1, read as the reverse complement.
TCTTAATCATAAAAGGCATGAAGTTGGTTTTGTTCGCATTTAACGTAAGAGAATTATTACGTAGCCATTCAGAGACGATGTCTAAGCCCTTTTGAGCGCACTTGTATACTTCAGGCCAGGTTTTCGAGGAGAACAGGAGTGCGGAATCGTCTGCGAAAGTTAAATATTCCCTTTATGAAGGCTGAACACACACAGATCGTTAATATAAACTAAGAACAGAGTCGGAGCAATGATGCTGCCCTGCAGGACCCCAAACGTGATAGATTGTTCAGTGCTAACGTGTGTATTTTACGCTCTGTATGCGATCACTAAGTTAGCTTTCAAGGAGTTTTAGCTGGGTTCCTCTTATTCCAATTTTTTCCAACTTGTCTACAAGGATGGGCACAGAGACCGTGTCGAACGCTTATGCGAGGTCCAAAAAGATACCTAAGACTTTGTCACCACTATCCAATTTTCTTGCAATTGAGTTCGTCAGATCGTGGACTGCATCATTAGTAGACGTTCCTGGGCAAAACCCATATTGGTTGGGAGAGATGATTTGATTTTTCTGTAGGTAGCTCAATAGACGAGCGTTAATGATTCGCTCAAGAATTTTGGATAAAGAGGGCAGGATTGCAATTGGCCTGTAGTTAGTGACCCGGTCTCTATCTCCTGCCTTGTAGACTGGGTGAATCAAAGCTTTTTTGAAGGTGTTGGGGAATATACCGGATGCGATAGGTTGCAGATATACGTCAGGGGGGAACGATTTTTATTTTTTTATGTTTCTTTATTACCTCTGCCGGAATATCATCCCAACACACCGCACAGTCACCGCGCAGAGACTCCACAAGCCTGTTCACCTCCACCTCATCGGTTTAAAGCATTGTGATCGAGTGACTTGGGCCGTTCGATGACTTGATTGGTTTAACACGCACACTTTGTAATCCGCTCACGAGCTTATTGCCAATATTGGCGAAGTAGTCGTTGATAACCTCGACTGAACGATCAGGCGAGGATGAAAGGGAAAGAAGACGCGACTGGTTATCTTTGGAGGTGGACCGACGTGTGATTTTATTGATTGCCTTCCACAACTTCTTGTTACATTTGCCAGCGTTATTAATTTCAGATTTGTCATGTTTCAGTGTCCTCAGAATTTCATTGCAGTGATTCCTGTAGCGCGTATAGGTCAGATGGAGAGCTTTATCATTAGGAGATTTCTTTGTTATTTTGTGTATATGTTCTTAAATATTGTTGAACATTTTTTTTTCTATCGTCAATAGTTACCGTAGCGCATGCGATGAAAGACATTTTATGGCTAATCTTTTTACACCTTGTGTTACATTATTGAAATTTTAGAAGGACCCCTAATTTTTTCCAGTAATGAATGCCTATGTAACTCTGAGATAATGTAGCTTCCTACTGGTGAAAAAATTTTTAAAATCGGGTAGTAGTTTTTGAGTTGATTAACACCTACGAAAATACAAATCTATCCTCTTTATAATATTAGTATAGATTACAACAGTCCATAGTTTATGCGACGATTAAACTTGATGTTATCGTAATTTAGTATGATTGACCTGCTATCGGCATGTGCGTTAGGGTCTGTTCACATAGACCGCCTCCTAGAGCAACGAGGAGCACTTGTTTTTTCATAAAGACGCAACTAACGAAGCGGTCGTCTACTCGAACGCAGAAGAGCTCATGAATAGGTGGAGCCGGTCGGTTAAATCCATCCTCCTCCTTATCATCAGCACCTTCTCATCACAAAAGATTTGAAATGTAAAACACCATTTTAAATGCGATCACAATTTGCTCCGGTCTCCAATCTGTGTGTCGGACCCTTAGGAAGCAAACACCTAATAATGGCCAACGCCCACCAACGCAATCAGCGCCGGATAGGACGACATTATTTTTATGAAATAATAATTAAACTTCGTCACACCTATATTCCCCAAGCGAAAGAGACTGTGTACACTCACTCATCGCCGCCGATGTTTAATCCCATGTAATTCGGGGGCGAGCCTATTGCATCGGGCACAATGCCATACTACGGATTTATACTAGATTTTTATCTGTTGAAAAATTACATTTTGTTTGTCCTAGGATTCAAACCCAGAGCCTCGTGATCCCCCAATTTGCTATTAGAGAACGGAGATTATCTTAAGGTGCAACAATTTGTATCCATGTAATCCTCAATATCGTTAGTATTAATTTCATTGGTATTTCATACAGCAGTGGATGAGTGGACATTGGCATGCTAAGGTATTATAAAAAATAACAATGAAATACATATGCTAATTATCTTGAAACAAGACTGAAATTCATTTTAACTTAAAAAATGTCGACTCATCCTGCGGTTGGTACGTGACATATGTAGATAACTATTTTATTTAGTCTCAAATATCACATGAATCCGTTGCATATCTCCATTGATGGATCCTATGCACTTTTTCCTCCACTTGAATCCATATTGCGAACCAGTTGATATAATTCTTTGACTGCCTTTAGTTTACCTTAACCTTACCAAACTGGATCCAAGTGGATGTCGCGTTATTTGTCTATTTGACATTCGGTGGCGATCAGTATCCCTATCATTGCGCGTGCAGACGCCGCCCAGATAGCGCGTGCAGGACGCAGGACGCGTTGGTGTGAACATTTCCATACAAATATTACTGCAGGAGCTGATCGCCACCGTGCACGTCATCGCAGAAGCAGCTGGGCGCGTTGGTTTGGCCGAACCATAACGCATATAGTGCTACAATCAGTGTTGGGCAAAAATCAATTGATTAAACAATTGACAATTAACAATTGATCAATTGTAATTGCAGTGTTATGCAATTAACGATTGATCAATTGTAATTGCAATTTTTTGCAATTAACAATTAATCAATTGTAATTGCAAAACATTGCAATTACAATTGATCAATTGTTAATCGTTTTATGCATATTTACGATTAAACAATTAACAATTAATCATCAAAAAACCGTCGGCGCAATGTAGGTGTTAAAAGCACACTTAACGTTGGCACAATGTGGGAGTGTACAATGTACACTTCTGTCTGGTGTTGTAAGGCTTGAATCGGGAGTACGATGGTTGCGTGAAAGCTTGCCTTCTAAAAAGACTCAAGACAAAACGCGACATAATCATCTATGAGATTTTAGGGGATAGTGATAACTAAAATGGCGTTAATTTTTGGATCAAAGATGGCAGTCGCGACTTCTTATGAATAATCAATATGGGCATCGTTTTTGGGGTTTAAGAGTATGCTGATTACGAATATAGGTTGATCACGAACAAATTAAACACTATATTCGTTATCAGCATCCCCTAAAACCCCAAAAATGATATCCATATTAATTTAACACTCAATCTACTTGTACTTGTCAGTATCAGTAAACACGAGAGGTTTTGTCCAGTTCACATGTTTCTATGGCCACCTTCCAACTTCATCATCAGACCAACCCCATGGTACCATATTATTGTGTCGTTACTGAACTTACATACGTATGCCAATTTCAGCTGATTCGGATACCGTAAGTGCTTGAAAAAAGGATCAGAAGAGTTGAACCGGAAAGACAGACAGACATACGAACAGTGAACGTTAAATAAAAGCTTGTCTAAATTAAGTATTTTTATTTCGTCCCTATAAGAATTGAATATTTTACAAGTTCCAGTTCCATATAAAATTCGAAATTCGTTCAATACACTGCACCCCATTGCCAACCCCCCGTGCTATCAAAATGTTTGTTTATAAATAAGTACCTAAACTTTAAAGAAACGCGCGCGCACTTGTCGCCTTTCGGCAGCGGCACGAACCGACAAGTGCGCGCGCGTCAGTAGTAGGGTTGTCACCTTTTATTTGAGCAAATAAAATACATTGGTTTTTAAAGGTAGGCAAAAAAGTACATTGTATCTAAATAAAGTATTATTTATTTCACTTTACTATTTTGTTTAAAAACATGTTTTATTACTTGTAGCCCTTTCCATAAAAAAAACACCGTCTCGCCTATATTCCCCAGAGGGGGTGGCAGAGGTGTACTGAGTACACTCACGTTTCGCCGACGATGTTAGGTCCTATGTAATAGGAGGCGAGCCTATTGCCGTATATCGGGCACAATTCCAGACTCCGGACTCATACTGGGAATTTTTCGTTAGAAAAACTACATTTGTCTGACCTAGGATTTGAACCCAGGACCTCGTGATCACAAAGCGATGCGCTTTGCCACCAGACCAACGAGGCAGAGTAGAACTTTTCAATCACTATTATCATGTTGACAGTCTATGATAACTTAAATAGATTGGAGAAAGAATTTAAAAGTGCTTATAGTACTTACTATTTTCTTTAAGTTAGAGAAGTCGTACATGTAACAATGTTTTTTTCTTAAATCTAGCTTACCATATATTCGGATTCTAACACCGGACATTATCCACTTTGCTTTAAATGGGATCAATTATTTCCTTTTTAATGACTTATGTTAAATGAATCTTAAAAAATCAAATTTTACGTACTTTACAGTCCTCATAAAGTATGAAGTATACGTACCCTAAATAACGTACAATACATACTTTATAATAAACTATGGGTGGCAACCCTAGTTACTCGTCGCCTTTCGGCACCGACACGAGCCGACCAAGTGCACGTGCGTAGGTAGGTAAAGTCGGTCGGTAGTGCCACAGTATCTATCTCTCCAGTAAGTCATCTAAGCCGTTTTAGTGGCATAATTACCTACACTCCCGTCAGAACGTTGTTAAGTTTGGCACCTTTTTTTGATTTTTTTTCTGTCATTTATTAAAACTAATCTACTGCAGTGGTTATAAGCCTGTATTTTTTCCATATGAGTGCAGCGTAATACAATTAAACATAGGCATTGTGTAATAACAGCATGATGAAAACGTTTATAATTAAAAATTTTATGCTCAAGAATATATTATTTACCTTTATTGCAAATTGTTTCTAGAAACACGTTTTCTCCTTTTACGAATAAGTATTCTCATTATATATATAAGTATTCTCGAATCTCATTCTTATTGAAAGTTTTTATGATAGATTATTCGGAAATTGTATATAAGTATATATGTTAAAAACCACATGAGTTACTAAATATCAATTTGGCGATTCGAGTGGCCATTATTTTAATTCTAATAATAGATACATATTGAGAAACCATACAAGCCCTCATGTATCGATTTTGATAGCAATAAGCAAATAGCAATGTAGTAACTAATAAGTTTAAAGTGGTCATTTTATTCTAAATATTAAGGCCTAATAGCACAAAAAGACAAAATATTTAAATTTGTATTAATTTTCTATCTATCTATATTGTCACGCCAGATCCCTTGTAGGTTAGGCAGAGAGTAGAGTTCGAACAGGGTATTTCTTCACAGAACGTTCTAATGTTAGTTGTTAAAAAATCGTCTGTCTCGGACGTACATGCCACCGCGGCTTATTACACGCGGAAAACTATCGAGAAGGCGTGTAGAGCGCACGTCTGTGTGCGTGAGTTTAATTCGGACCGTAGTAAGTACTAAGATGTTTTACTGTATTATAGTACACTGTGGTAGGGCACACCACCTACCCTGCGCACTGAGACGCCGCGTGTCTCTGTTCGGTCGTTTAGGACGAAAATATTGTCATAGCTTTTTTTCGGAGCGCAAAGTATCGCCTACATTTCGACACGATGTCACTTCAGAGTACTTTTGTGTGTGTACTTATAGTAGTAGGTATTTAAACTTACGAATTTTCACAAACATAGAGTGAGTGTGAATCGTGCGCACACAGGAATATTGTAGGGACTTGAATTCATTTCTATTAAGTATATTCGCATATTTCAACGAATATTTCCACACTTTTTGGATATTATAGTCATTATGGATGAAAAGGAATATAGTTATATGCCAGATAACACGTCCGATAAGGACATCAATTAACAGTTAGATCGAGATGGGCAGTCTTCAGGGCCGAGCTCAATCACGTCAATATCTTCACTCCCGCGTCTTGCACTTGCACATATAATCACAGCTCTGTGTACTAAAAGTTGAAGAGGTCCAGAAAAATATGCACAAAATATGATAAACAATAAACCCCAAAAATGACAGCCATATCGAATTAACTCCAAAAGTCACGTTCGCCATCTTAGTTCCAAAACTAAACGCCATATTCGTTATCAGCATCCCCATAAACCCCAAAAGAGACACCCATATTGATTTTATATCAAGAGTCACGTCCGCCGTCTTGGATTTTTAAATAACGTTATATTTGTACTCTGCATCCCTTAAAACCCTAATAGTGACACCCATATTGATTTTATTTCAAAAGTCGCGTCCGCCATCCTGAATCCAGAAACTAACGCCATATTCTTAATCAACATCCCCTAAAACTCCGAAATCGATACCCATATAGATTTTCATAAAAGTCGCGTCCGCCATCTTGGAGCCAGAAACTGACGCCATATTCGTAATCAGCATCCCCTAAAACCCCGAAATCGATGCCCATATTGATTTACATAAAAAGTCGCGTCCACCATCTTGGATTTTAATATTAACTTTATATTTGTTATCAGCATCCCCTAAAACCCCAAAGTCCATACCCTTATTGATTTTGTTACAAAAGTCACGTCCGCCATCTTAGATCCAGAAATTAACGACATATTCGTAATCAGCATGCCCTAATATCCCAAATGTGACACCCATTTTACTTCAAAAGTCACGTCCGCCATCTTGGATGTGTTTAATATATATTCTGTCGTGTGTTTAATTGTTAATTGTTTAATCGTAAACATGCAAAAAACGATTAACAATTGATCAATGGTAATTGCAACGTTATACAATTACCATTGATCAATTCTTAATTGTAAAAACCTACAATTAACAATTAATTTTTCAATCGTCAATTGCAATTGGTTTTTTCTGCGATTGAAATTTCAATTGTTTGATCCTACAATTGAACAATTAAACAATTAGTGCCCAACACTGGCTACAATGATATTTTGGCCTGTGGATGACATTGGGAATTGGTGGGAAATGAGGGATATCAATCAATCAATCAATCAGCCTATCGCAGTCCACTGCTTGACATAGGCCTCTCTTAACACGCGCCATTGCACACGGTCCTCCGCCTTCCGCATCCAGTCTGTCCCAGCGACCTTTTTAAGGTCGTCGGTCCATCTAGCTGGGGGCCGTCCTACCTTACGCTTACCAAGTCGCGGTCTCCACTCTAGGACACGCTTGCTCTATCGGCCGTCGGTCCTTCTGCAGATGTGACCAGCCCATTGCCACTTTAGCTTACTGCGTTTGCGAGCTATGTCGGTAACTTTGGTTCTTTGTCGGATTACCTCGTTACGAATATAGGGATATCATTTGGTAATATTTTCCTACTTTCAGGGAAATATTTCAACTGATGGGTTATTTTAATTAGTAACCGCACGGTTATTAATTAAAATAAATAGCCAAATTGCGAGAAGGACTATCGCTCTGAGTGTTCCGTACCGGTTCCGGTTTCGGCCAGTATTGTACTCACCTTTCTAAAGTAATATATTGCAGCAAATACAGCATATTTCAGATAGTACCACTTCCCAGGAACCGCGTACACACCAAAAATGGGTTTAGGATTTTTAATTTTAACACTGTATATTATTAATGACAATATGGAAATGGTAAGAATGAACACGACCGTCATTTTGTGTGGTTTAACGCGATTTGAGGTGACGCACATATCGGTCAGTGATAAGAAACTTAGGCACGTCTACTTATTTGCAGGTGTTTGTTGATTATTATCTACTAACTATCAATAACATCTGCAAATATTATGTAGATACTGCGAGTTAATATTTATACAACATGTAACAAAATTTACTCAACATCTTTGAGTAGTTTACTCTTAATCGGTAATTGAATTAATTCATCATCATCATCTTCAGCCAAAGACAACATATTACCAACATCATACAATTGAATAAAACAATTTTAATGAATTTTATTTTTCTCTAATGCTGTTAAGCAGATTAGCAGGCAAACAAAGTCACTTATACAAGGTGTAATATAATAAACGCAAGACCTCAGACACACCGATTAGAGAATTGCTTTATAAATTCAAACCGAAAACCAAATTTCCAAATTTAAAGGTTTTTACCCTTTTTTAAGCACTTTTATACCCCAATTAACAATGAAACTTATACGTGTATGTGTGCATTTTGAGAAATACGTTTTAGGAATGCATTTGAAATTTCCTTATTGCTATGAATCAAGAATAAATTTAGTTTTTTATAGCGCACTGAAGGAGTAAAAGCAGTTTTGCAAATTAAACAAAAATTTAATATACATTAAAATTGTTGGAATCAATTCAGTTACCGATTTAGAACAAACTACTTTCAGGTCTTGCGTTTATTATGTTACACATTGTATGTACCTCTCGGAATTGCCAATCTTAATTGGCATTTTGCGGGGCTCATTGATCGTAGCAATGACAGTCGTTGGGGCTGAAAGGTTCTCGAGGCGACCTCGTAACGACGTGGAGTGAGCAGGCTGCAAGATGGGCCAATGACCCGGTGAACGCCGCCGGTAATAGTTGGATCTGTACGATGTAGACGTAGCGATTTTTAGGGGAGGTCTTTGTCCTCCAGTGGACATCTTTCGACAAATAATGATGATGATGCTCTTTCTTCGGCCTCTTCTCTATATTCAAAATTTTAAGCAATACGGCACTCCAAATGCATTTCCAAAATATACTCCTCAAAACATACACATAAGCACCCACAGGTTTCGTAGTTCATTTGGGTATCTAAGTGCTTTAAGTTGTAAATAACTCTTTGAAATTGTAAGTTTGGTTTTGATATTGAATTTCTAAAGCAATAATCTAATTGGGATGTGGGTCTTGCGTCTTTTACTTTACACCTTGTATATTTCAATGATATTTCAGTAAACAAAAGTTGTCAATTATCCATGTACAACTGCAAGAAAGTTATACGGTTGCACCTGTTACATCAGATTACGTATAATACAAAGTCCGTTCTACTTTAGCTGATGATAAATTTGGTAAACAATGTTTAGGTACATTAGGCACGTATTTTACAAGTTGTATCTGCTTAAAAACAATAACCTAATATCTATTCCACTAACTATTCAATACCTATTATGTAATAATATTAGCCCTGTTAGGAAACTTTCCCACCGTTGGGCACGGGCCTTCTCTCAAACTGAGAGGGTTTAGGCCATAGTCCACCACGCTGGCCCAGTGCGGGTTGGCGAACTTCACACACCTTCGAGAAACTCTTAGGTATGCAGGTTTCCTCACGATGTGTTCCTTCACAGTTAAAGCAAGTGATAGTTAATTTTTAATACGCACATACACACCGTCACGCCTATTTTCCCCAAACGGGCGTGGCAGAGGTGTACTGAGTACACCCACGTTTCGCCGATGATGTTAGGTCCCATGTAATAGGGGGCGAGCCTATTGCCATATACCGGGCACAATTCCAGACTCCGGACTTGTACTGGGAAGTTTTCGTTAGAAAAACTACACTTGTCCGACTCATCATAACCCTGTCGCGTTTGGCTTCGCTAGAATTGTCTTAACGAGTACTGTAGATCCGGTTAGTGTCCAGGATCTGATGATTAAGCCGAAAGGTGAACAACGGAACTACCCTACTACTCAGCACAAACCGTCGTGTTTGAACTCGTTTTGGATTTATCTTGTCAAGTATAGACCTAGATGGGGAGCAGAGCCTGATGATGGAATAGAGGCTATAGAACTCTTCAACTAAGCAAATCATTTCCGTTGTTTTTTTGCGATAAAAGCTTGTTTTTAAAAAGATCTTTTTTTAATTAAAATTATTATAAAGTTACTCGACACTCGGTTCAATTCCTGATACCTCTTTGTCCGATGAATCGGACCAATAGGAACAAAGTTTACGTCGTGCGATAGGTCGGACATAAGTCGGACCACGCCATCACCGGGGTACCTATTTTAGTGTCCTACAACATACATACTGAAACAATCAATCATGGCCCGTATAAATATTTGTCTCGTGGCTGGATCGAACCCACATCCTCTCCATCCATTGAGCGAAGCGGCCTACGCTCTCTAACCACTAGATTACTAGGAGATTAGTTTAATTGGTCGGAATGGAACGACAGATCCAGCTGTCAACGTAATTGTGTAGGAACTTAAAATAAGACCCTGTTTGAATTCAATACTTAACTTTCGTCTACCCACAGTTTCAGAATATATAATTAAAAATTATTTTCTTTTTTTTAAAAACGTAGGTCACACCGTGGTTTATTCTTGTGTAGTGGGTGCGTTTACAAACATGAAAATTCACATACACAAATACCCAAATCGAAACAAATAATTGTGAATCACATAAAGATTTTTCCCGCGCTGGAATCGAACTTGCGTCTATTAGACACAGTAGGCGGAGCGGCTTAATCACAACGTTAAATCGTCCGTCCGTCCTATTCGTCCGTAGTAACATAAACACAGTCACGCCTATATTTCCCAAGCGGGGGTGCCAGAGGTGTACAGCCAAGTATTGTCGTAGATGTTAGGTTCCAATGTAATAGAGGGCGAGCATAATGCCATTATACCGGGCGTGATGGAAATTTTCCTATAGAAAAGTATATTTTGTCGGAACTAGAATTCGAACGCTGGACTTCGTGATCTGCACGCACATTATGCAGCACTAGGCCAATAAGGCATATTATTAAAATAAATCTATCTATCTATCTATCTATATCATCACGCCAGCTCCCTCGCGGGGTAGGCAGAGAGTACAGAGTTCCAACAGGTTCTTTCCTTACATACCTCTCTGGCTTCCTCCACTCTCATAGTTAAAATAAATAATGTATCTATATATGCTAATAAATAATTTAAATTAAAAAACGCAGCCTTTACCAATTAGGTAGACACTCTTTTTCTTATATTATTCTACGATTTTAAAATTCTCGAAACAAAACGGACAGAATAAAACTACTTTCGAAAGCATATCACGAACCTAACACAAACAGAATAAATCGTTTTGACGATGTTATAATACTAAAATATAATATTACCTTTTATGAGCCCGCTAAAATCAAATAGACGTGCTTCAGTGAATTTATGAGTTTACCCAGCAATAAAGCAAAGTTGGTAAAATCATGAAGTTGAAATATTGCGAAGTCGGGCGACGTCTTTCGACAAGTCTATACACATTTGGGCAACATCGCGACTTAATTATATTTGTTAAATATATTATCTATATATTAATACGTGAAGCAAAAACTTTGTACACCTTTTTACGAAAATTGCGCGGACGGAGGAGTATGAAATTTCCCACACTTATAGTTTATATAGAGAAGGAGTTCAGAACGCTAATATATTTTTTTAAATTATGCATAAAATATACATTAAATCAATGAAAAAAACATTACACACACTACCATGTATTTGACACAATACACGTCAAATTGATGTTTGTCTTTAATATTATTTGTCTATAGTCTTACTGAATGTCAAACGTAACCAGCAAACGATGACAGAGTAGGTCGAATATCGACCTATGGGCGACCCCTAGTCTTTTTTAAATACGTAGGCCCACAATAACAAAATTTCCTGCGTCGGGGTTGTGTTTACAAACATGTAATTTACATACATAACCCAGACCGAAACAAATATTTGGGTCCCGATGCCTTACATCCCTTTTTTCGGATACAGATACCGCACACAGTATCAGACACCGACCTAGCCGGCGAGGTCGAAGAATCCCTTGCCCGCCGGCCGGTGCAGAGCACCACGGCGAGACACCTAGTAACGCCCTCCCCCATAGCGACTGTCGAAGCCGAGGCCGTTCCTCCTTGAGGCGCATTTAAGCTAGTTGCCCCCTTACCTTTCTGGCTCGAGCGTAGTGGTTTATTCACAACCCAAACAAATATTTGTGGGTCACCTAAAGATTTTTCCCGTGTATGCATCTAACTGTACCCTAACCCCATCAAACGACTACTCGCTTCAGAGGGCGGAGCGGCTTAAGCCCTTAGCCACTGGACTAAATCGTCTGTCTGTTCTTGACACCCGTGTCTTTACACTACAAACAGAAGGCACGGAGTACTCGTGTAGGCGTGTTGGGTAACTATGTGAACGAATGACAGTGAAACCCACATACAGACTTGCTACTGTTGATTGGTAATCTCAGATTATACATACTCTTTTGATGTCAACTCTGATCTGTTTGGTTTCTTCTTATTTTAATTAATGGCCGCACACTTTAATAGTGTATTTCCCCAATGTCAAGTAGTGATAGAGTATAACAGTAAATTATAAAAATTGGCTTCTTGTCGTCATTACGGCAAAAAACAAAAGCCATCTGTTTGGTTTATGTATTATGTTTGAATTACTTTAAATTTGGAATGTCAGTTTTATTTATGTTCAGATTGAAGTGTGTCATATTTTGTTCTTCGTAAAAAAATCGCTTAAAGAAGTAACATGTCTAGTTATCTGACATAACTTTTGTATTTTTATATAAATTTCATAATGATTACGTTTCATCAAAAATAAATTCAGAATGTTTAAGTTAAAATAAATAGTTTTCTAATCAGTCCTTAAGTGTCTTTTTGGTTTGAAAGTGATCCCATTAGCCACATCTACCATTTAAGAGCTACAACCAATATTAATATATTATAAATATTCCAATCTGAGTTGACTTCAAGTGTTTTTGATAGTATATTTCTAAAGACATTTATTTTAGACCAATAAATGTATTATATTTATTTTTAATTATGTTTTCAAGAATTTTTTTTCATTTCGATATCCTCAACAGTTCGATATAGCTAGTTTTCCTTTAGACCGGCGAGATGTGGAATAAGTAATAATAAGTCGCGAGACAACATGTCGGCCGACGTCGCCGTCAACGACATCACATACGAGGCTTTAATCTCACAAAAACAAGTTATGACATATATATAACAAAATTTATTTATTATTCACTTCATTATACATACATTATGACAAAATATAACTCGACTTACAACGGACTGGATTTTTCTTCAAGCAAGAAGTCGAGTACTTACCTAATACATATTTTATTACCCTAACATACAATGACAAAGTTTAGACGTGAAAAATATAACATCCGTCCATGGATATAATACGATGGATTGAGCACTCCGCGAAAAAAACGGGATGACAAGGATACTCACTGAGAGCCCTACGTCTGTTTCTAAGTCGGGTGACCAAACATTGGTACGATAATGGACTTGTTGATATATAATTACCGTATAATTCTAGGGCAGTGTTTATTGCTGTTATTCTTTCTTTCTACGCATATGCCACATTTTAAATGAGTAGTAGTTTATGTTTTTGATTAAAGTGCCCATTTTCTTGCTGACTGTAAATTTTTTTCAGAATATGTAAATTCAGCTATAATATCTCAAAAATTTAGGATAGTGCCCTAGAGCCGTTTTTCTGTATCTACAACGGTTGAGATAGCTGCCCTTACTGCCCTATCATTGAGAACCTTGTTCGTTTTGAACTCTGTAATGGTTTACTTAAATGGTTTACAGCGTATTAAAACCACATCATAAATAGGTATAGTCTATATTAGTTCTACCTTATGGTCACCGTACTGCATCGTAATGGGTACGAGCGTGACACCGGGCTTCTGGTTATTGCTCTCTCATCATGGTTTCTCGACTTGTTTAAATCATAGGAAATTCAATGTTGTGTCTGTAAGTAATTTTCCATTGTTTTATATCCATGCATCCGTCACATTAATTTTATTTATATAAAATGAAGCCCATGACACTATCGAAATCTCATGTGTACTTTAAGCGCTACCGCCAATATAATGCGCGCCCGCGGCTTCTGAATTATAAACGGCCGACGCAACCTGGCCCATGGAAGGCAAAAATTTCTTCAGTGCATGCAACGAACTATAAACCTCCTGTTATACTATTTTAGGGTTGAACTTAGTCTGTTCTTCAGTGAAATGTGAATGTACACAATACACTTCTGCCATCCTCGCTTGGTCTCGATTGTTATAATTAATATTATATTTTCTCTCAATAAATGTTAATAAACTACATCTATAAAGCAAAACATTTAACTCTAACAATTGTTACTTTTGAAATTGACTACGTAAATGTAATTTTTCTGACGACTAAAATACAAAAATACAAGCAAAAATGTAGGTAGATACATACTAGGGCGAAGGAAAATACAAGTACAGGACGTACAGGTGGGGGTTAAGCACTATGAGGGAAGAAAACAAAATAAAACATTGCGATGTACAAGAATATTTCACGTTTTAATTAATCAAGGAAAATAACAAAAACCTTAACATAAACTAATACCTAAATAATTATTAATTACTTTTAATCTTTAAACGATTGTTTATTGGACGGTTGTATGTAGGAAAATCTCAAATTAAAATGTTGGACTTATGGGTCGTCCATCAATCACATAATGTTGCTTAGAAACCTTTTTATTCCTCCCTCCCCCCTGGTGACACGTGGTGAGGTTTTAGACTAACCACTCGCCGCTTTTCGATTTAGGAATCGAGCGTCCAATGAAAAAGCAAAACACGTGATATTTCATTACACCTCCTTCCCTCCATGTGATATTTCGTGAATTTTTCCGAACCCCCTCCTCCCTAACAAGCCTCACTTGATTATTGGACGATTCCTTAATACCTTCTCCGAAATACTCCAAGTTGAACACATAGCATATTAAATAATAATAAGCAAGTGCCAATTTTATACATTTAATCGTAAATCGTAAAATAATCTAAGCCGAATGCAATGCAAGCATGGACATTGGCTTTTTCTGCAATAAAATTTTACATACCCTGAGTGTTATGACTTTACGGTTAAATTAACTACTATAATTACTACTAAGTAGTTAACTTCATTTTAAGTAACGAAATACGTGTACACATTGCAACTTATACTAAATTGTGTTTACACGCATTTAGTCGCTTAAAATGAAGTTAAATTAGTGTGGTAAAAACGCTCGAGTCGGCGCCTAAAACGCTCGCGTCTTCTACGTGTTCCAACGCTCGTGATCGTCGACTCAGCGCTCCTTTTTACAACACTAAGTTAAACAAACTACTTAGTACGTATAAATCAGCAATAAATCTGCGACTCTTCACACAACCGTACAAACAACTCGAATAATCGCGGGTATGCATGAGGTTATCATAATACTGGCCACATCTCTTGCTATGAAATTATATCACCATTTGTGCCTCCCTTACAATCAACTAGGTAACTAATGGGTCCTTATTCGCTATGACTAATTAGGGGCCTACAGCGATCGACCATTTATCGACCGGGAGAGTGACAGTGATGCAATTACTTCACAACCGAATAATAAGGGACAGATATATTGAGCGCGGTCGAAAATAAACGATGCATGAGCAAAAACAATTATATCTCATATTCTAATTCTAAAAAAACTACGCTATGCAATAGAAAACTACGGGTTCCATGAAGTCGCGGGTTACAGGTAGTACAGAATACAATTACACGATTCCATGAAAATATTGTTTGCCGACGCGTTTTGTCATAGCGAATCAGGCCCCTGGGTAACTTTGCCAAGTGGTTTTTGAACAATGTATCTTTAACTTACTGACAGGGAGTTCATTAGTAATTGGGTAACTTTGCCTCTATATACAGGTGATTTTTGAGCTTTTTGAGCTAATGGTCACATTATATACGGTTAAGTTAATGGGTTCAAGCCAAAGGTCGTTTAACATATCCATTGATATAAACTGTTTTTAATTTAAAAAAAAAGAAAATTTCGGGTTAATTTTGTTTTCTGGCAAAGTTAGCAATGCTCCCAGTTGAAAACTAGCGGATATGCCAAGCGGGCTTCGGTTTGAAAACTATGTTATTAGTTATGTTTATGTATTTTTACTAGATGCCCAGGATACTTTGTCCAATTCCCATACAGCCAACAAATAATTCACACATCCTAGGGTGTTACACAGTTCAAACCACGGTTCTCTTGTTATACGGGCTAATGTTTATGTAGTTTCCGTGTTGGCTTTAGGGGTATTAAACGAACAAAATACTATTTAGTAAAGTGCCTGCGCTCAAAGTATCTAGGGATAGAGTTAACTACAACTACGGACTGTCTATTTACTGTTGGAAGTTGCATTGTAAATGCTATATATTTTTGTATCAATACTGGACACTAATAAAAGAGAATATACTGAGAAAAAAGTATTTAAAATTTAAACGAATCGACATGACTTACTTTGCCGCTCCGAGATTAAGTTATACGTTATAAGAGTTTTAGATTCGCTATAATTTCTTAATACAACGAAATTGCTATTTTGCGTCCTAACGCTGCGGTGCGGCTGCGGAACGACAAGGACACAAGAACTGATTAAGATAAAAACTAATTATAGTTTGTTAAGGTTATAAAGAAAGCTCAAATTGCATCAACTTTAGAACGATCATCAACTGTAAGCGTAAAGCATACCACTAATTGCTTTTAATGCAAATTTAAACTCTATTAAAACCCTTTATTGAAATTAAATATTACATAAAATGCACCGCCATGTTACACTTGCCGTCAATCATCAAACGTTAAAATAGCGGTGACGTCGTCTTAAGAAACCATACTTAAAATTTACAAATATACCAATAGTATACAATTTAATATACACACCGTCACGCCTATATTGCCCAAGTGAGGGTGGCAGAGGTGTAGAAGAAAGGTGAAAAATTGAATATAAACCGCATTAATAACGAACCAATTCTAGTGATGTAAAAACGCTCGAGTCTGCGCTTAAAACGCTCGCGTATTCTACGTGTTTCAACGCTCGTAAGCGTCGACTCAGCGCTAAACGCTCGAATTCAGCGCTCATTTTTACAATACTAACCAATTCCGACAAGGCGTGCTATCTCATTTTGTGAGCGAGATAAAACGAGATCGCTCGCGTATTTTAAATTTCTGTATATAATAGATAAGAGTAAATTAATATTTTCCGGTTACTAATATCATAGGATAAGTATCATTAACAGTGTATTTAGCCAATGTCAATTAATAATAGAATATATATCAGTAAATTAAATCATTCACGTAAAGAAATTACATTAAAAATAATTTTCGATTTTGAACGCAATCGGTGACAACTCGGTCCAGTGGACCAAACGGCCTATATTTTGACCAGAGAGTTAACTACAAGTTCTCTAGCAAAACTTGTTTTTAATTTTTCTTTCTGACAACAAAAGTAAGCTTATAATAGTTTTGTTAAAGAGGTACGTAAGTAACTATTTTGTCCGCCGTCGGCTAAAATTCGGCCCAGTGGACCGAAAGGTCTATATTTAGGTTGACAACTTGTCTACTCACGGCGCTAATTCTGGACTAATGGGCCGACTTGCCTATATTTAGATCAGTTAACCATCGTGAAATAAAAAACAGAAGATATTTTAAGTTAAACCAAGTAATTATGTTTTAATAATAAAATTTAATGAGGACAACATTTTCTTTATACATTAAATGCAATACAACTAGGGTCAGTAAAATGGTGTGTAGACCGAATAATTTGGAATGAATCATTACAAGGGCCCTTATTATGACCAAACGCGGCGCGTTCCGATAACTTTGTGAAACGAACGTGTAATGTATGTATACCACTGGAACAATGAGGTAACATATATGGACAAGCAATGTTTGCCTCTTAGAATATAGTGCGACAATGATATTTTGGCACGTGGATGAGATTGACAGGGTTGGTTTGAAATAAGGGTTATCATTCAATAAATTGTTTCTACTTCCATGGAAATATTTCAAAAGGCGGGCCCGGTAACTTAAAAAAAGAGAATTTAAAAATTAATAAAAATAAACGAATTTGGATAAATTTCATAGCAAACGGAAACTACGATTGGCATGAAGTGACATTCCACTAGATGACAGCGTTAGTCCCAATATTGGCCGCATGCCAAAATATCCTTGCATGACTGTAATTACTTTGTGGCCGACCCGCCATTTTAACATCCAACTGTTACCATGGTTATCCACGAATTCATATCGTTTTTGACGGAAGATGTACGATCTTCCGTCAAAAACGATATGAATTCGTGAGCTGCAGTAAGACCGACCGTCATTTTCACGTCCTGACACTGCCAAGGTATATTATACGTAGTTATGGCATGTCCATATATAGTACGTCTTTGCACTGGAGTGACACATGAAGTACACAATTAAACAATCATTTCGCGAAGCTATCGTAACACACCGCGCTACGAGTTGGTCATAGAGAATAAGGGTCTAATTGTTACCGTGTCAATAGCGGTCGAATAAATTAGTGGTTACATTTCGAATACCAGAAAAAACATAGTGTACTTGATATTTTAGTATTGACACGTCTTAAAGCTTTCGGTATATACGTTCGTGATCGCTTCAGCAGCCTACGTAATCGGTGTTTCGAAACTAGTTATGATGGACACTTTTTTACTCATATGTAACTAGTTGCAATAGGATATTTATATTTTATTTGGTATAAAAACAGGTTACACCCAACATGTGATCACATTTGGTTTGAATATATATTATTTTTCTTTATACGAAACATTTTAACAAAGATGATAATTACGAGAAATTAGTGTTAAGTTTTTTGTCGGTGGATTCGACTACATGGTATTACATTTTGAATTTATACAACTATCTTAACACAACTAGTTCCGTCTGAAGTTGATAAAATCCACCATCGCAACTAGTTACGCAAGAGTAAGAAAAAAGTCTCGGTAGTAACTGGTTACGAAATTCCAGTTATGTAAGTGGCTGAACCGTTTGACATGTACGAGACATCGCCAAGACTTTTAAGAGTAGAATTTGCCAACCCACAAGTTATTGTGGCGTTATGTCTGAGACACAGGGTTGATATTCCGTTGACAAACTTGTCACTTCCAACATTCTACCTTAAAAACCCCACAACACTCATCACAAGATCGAAACAAACTTTCACATATATATATTTTTGAAAATTCTAAGCTAGTAAGAAGCAAAGATAATAACTTTACAGGCTCATTATTTGGTGATATTATGTTATAATTATAAGCATAAGACAATCTTTACAGCGCCAATCAATACCAAAATACCACAGACTAAACACAAATTCTCATCAGTCATTCTGGAACACGAATCATTTTACAAAAGTTACCTATCTCGCTCTCTTTACAATTTTAGTAAATAGAGTAAATGAGACAGCACGCTTATTCTAACGGTGCACTCGCACTAAGGATATAAATCATATAATAATCTGACGGCCGAATTAAAAAAAAAACAAGAGAAATAAAGCTTAGCAGCTGTTAAGTTAGAGTGCTTACACCAATAAAACAATTTTCAAAAAAAAACAATGGCTTACATTGGGTGTTCGATTTTGAACACTGTAATGTTCAATTTAGAACTTACAATCCAATAACACATGACATTTTAACGATGCGTCCTGGCGGCTATTTTAAAAAAGTTAGTCTTCCTTATTCAAATTATGTCATAAAACACTTAACATACGGAATACTTGTTGTGATAGGTTCATAGGTTAAATAGACTAACTTTTTCTTATTAAGTAGCACAAGACTAAAAACCTATCAAAAGTAATTAAAAAAAAAAATAACCCACTACAAAGCTGACCAGATAATTCAAATACATCAAAATTAGCAGACATACGAAATATTAAACAAACAAAAATGTATGCAAACTAAAAATCCCCCTTTCTTTTTAGAAGTAGTTTATTTCTTCATAATACAAGGGTGCAAATACGCTATAACATTTAGACCCATAGCGTTACAATAGTTTCGTGAAATGATCGTTTAATAGTACTCCAGTAGCGTACAGAATATCAGACGATCATCCCATGAAGTTATCGTTTGATCATAGAGAAAGGGCCCAGAGCAATCACCAACTAATAGCCGGCCTTTCAAAAAGGTTTGTAACTAAAAATTAAAACATTAACTCAGTTAAAGCGCACCGTTAAACGTATTTGTCACAGTTAAAACGTATTCGTGTATTTGAAACTTGCAGCCAAGTTTCGATACTCAATCTCAGTCACTCTAATCTCTAGCGGCTCCGATGATGGTAAGGATGTACAGGAATATATTGACGATGTCAAGGTACAGGTTGAGTGCGGCGAAGATGTACTCCTCGGGGGAGATGCTGTATTTGTGCTTGCCGCCCATCATCAACTGAGTGTCATACACCAGGTAGAAGGAGAAAATGAGAGCGCCCAGGGATGCGTACACGAGCGTTAGGACTTTGGTCCTGAAGATCATAGCGAGGATGCCTGAAAGAAAGGGATTTACTTTTAGTATGTATCTATATAGGCGCTCGTAGCGCTGTACGACCGCGGTATTCTTACTGATTATCAAGGTTAGCGATCGACGTGGTTGGCCCGAGATGGGTGGCCGTTTGTGGAATTTCATATTTGAGCGTCTCCGTGCTTCGGAAGGCACGTTAAGCCGTTGGTCCCGGCTACCACTCAATGCGGTAGTCGTTAAGCCGAATTGGAAGTCTTAAAGGCGACTTGATAATTTCCAACAGCAGGTGGCCACAACCTGCCTTCACCAATCCGCACTAGGTCCGCATGGTGGAGTATGACCTAATCTCTCTCACCGCGATTTGTGAGAGAAGGCCTTTGCTCAGCAGTGGGCAGTATAGGCTGATATTATTATTATATGTATCTATAATCTATCTGCAACTACAAACATATTGTAAGAAAATAGTTTTGAGCCTAGCCCATGACGACATGGAGAAGAAATTAGAATTGTGTCTATATAATAAATTTAAAAAATATATACACCGTCACGCCTATATTCCCGTGCAGGTGTGGCAGAGGTGAACTGAGTACATTTACTTTTCGCCGACGATGTTAGGTCCCATGTAATAGACGGCGAGCCTATTGCGATATACCGGGCACAATTTCAGACTAAGGACTCAGATTGGGAAGTTTTCGTTAGAAAAACTTCATTTGTCCGAACTAGGATTTGAACCCAGGACCTAGTGATCACCAAGCGATGCACTTTGCCACTAGACCAATGAGGCAGTCTTTAAGCTCTCTTCTCTCGTCTATAATCTATATAACGCTCGAAATAAATTTTAAATGAACGGTCCATAGTCATTTAAACACCTAACCCATAACGACATGGAGAACATATTAAAATTGTGTCTATATAACACTGGACATAAATTTTAAATGAATGGTCCATAGTCATTTACACACATAACCCATAATGACATGGAGAACATATTGAAATTATGTCTATGTAACACTGGAAATAAATTTTAAATGATTGGTCCATAGTCATTTACACACCTAAGCCATGATGACTTGTAGAACATATCAAAATTGTATCTATATAACACTGGAAATAAATTTTATAGAACGGTCCATAGTCATTTACACACCTAACTCACGACGACATGGAGAAAATATTAAAATTGTGTCTATATAACACTGGACAAATTTTTTTTAATGAATGGCCCATAGTCACACACCTAAGCCATGACGACATGGAGAACATATTAAAATCTCTTCATTAGCCAAACTCACACATGCGCAAGCACTCACACGCACGCACGCACACACGCATGCAGTGTAATTAAGGCTTTTCTATGGATAAATTCTGGAATTATGGTCAGTGCCTGTCATGTCCCTGGTAGCCTAGAAATTTGGGATGTAGGCCGAAACCGCAAAGACGCAGGGGAAGTGTTGATGTTTTCCCCTCATTTCAATCAGACAATGTACAAGAGAGGGACAACGATGAATTTCCATTTGCAGATCCCAGAGCCTTTCGCCCGTGTCGAAGTAAGCCGCCGCAGTGGGCGGAGGGCAGTCATACCCAAGACTGAGAATCCTCCGGAAATTTTTACCCCACGTAAATTGTAAAGAAACGTGTTTAATAATAATTATGTATACAAACGAATATTATAACTTCGAAAGTAACTGTCTGCTTGTCTTTCCTTCTGGCTGCTGGTCTGTCTGTCTGGTACCTTTTCACGCCCGAAACGCAAAACAGATTTTGATCAAATTCAGCAAGGATATAGATTTTATCTAGGGGAAGGACATAGGCCACCTTTTGTCTCAAAAAAGCTTAATGGTGTGAATTACACACCTGAAAATAACGCGAACGAAGTTGTGGGTACGGCTAGTATAAAATAAACTTTCTTACCGAATATCAGTAGAGCGACTGCGCAACACAAGAGGATGCCACCCATCATGGTGAAGTCCCACTTGGTCTGGAAGGCGAACAGCGTCAGCGCCAGGCAAAGAGCTGCCGTTATACCAACTGCCATCATCACCTGGAAGAATTAAATCAAATTACTTTATTTGTGAAACATGGGTAACATAAATAATAATAGACATAACATATACAAAAACATCTTCTCCATACATATAATAATACTGTAACCGGGCCGGATCTGTACATTGAATATTTTTGGGACATTTTAATGTACCCCACACTTCCTTATCGATATGGAGGCCGAAACAATTTCTTTTTTGAAATTATTGTCTGTCTGTCTGTCTCTTTGTATTTCAATCACGCAAAAACTACCAAACGGATTGTAATGCAATTTGGTACGATAATAACTTACACACTAACTTAAATTTAGGATACTTTCTATTCCAGAAAAACTAAGCATTTCGGGATCATGGCGTGATAAACCTTAAAACTTGATTATTTTTATTATTCTTAGTCGCGACTCGGTTGTGTCTCACGAAGAAACTCTTCAGCGGTTAATAGCACGCACCCGACTGTTTACACAAATTTTATTTAGATACTCAGATATGATTTTTTGAATGAACCGATGATGCAGCTAGGATTTTCTCTTCGGGATTGAATTCTTTAACCATGAATGACCCGGACACGAAAGTTTAAACGAAAAAATGCACCGTTCTTGCCGAATAGTTTTTATTTCTCCATACTACGACGGCTTAACGGATTTTAAAGATACCTCTTTAGTATGGAGGTATCTTAGGTCTTGAAATAATATAAAGAATCTGTGCTATCCTAAGAAGACCTATCTATGTAAAATTACAAAATAAACGCGTGCGTGGCCGTGGGTAACAGCTAGTACATGATAAATTTACAAAATAGTGCGCAGCCATGTTTTACCCAGGACAGCGTACAAATATAATAAGGATATAAACCAGTACAGGATATGTCTCATAATATTAGAAGTATAGGATAATTAAAAGAAAAATAATAACAATATATTATTCATCATGTCAAAATTAACTTAATTATTATTTGATAGAAGATAACAGATCAGCCTATACTGTCCCAGAACTGGGCAAAGCCCTCACATAAGTCTAGGTTAGAGATATTAGGCTA
Source organism: Phalera bucephala (assembly GCA_905147815.2). NCBI lineage: Eukaryota > Metazoa > Arthropoda > Insecta > Lepidoptera > Notodontidae > Phalera > Phalera bucephala. The sequence goes on along the minus strand of LR990623.1, from coordinate 27,005,418 downwards.
TATACCACCACGTGAAACTACGCCTCCACTCAGTAGAGAGACATGTGGCCACCTCCTGTCGGAACTTATCAAGTCGCCTTCAACTTAGTTTACGATGGTTACCTGCTGTTAGAACTTACAAAGTCGCTCGTACGGCGTACGGGCACATTAACGGCTTAGCGTACCTTTTAATGACCCAAACGGCCACCGAACATGACACGTGGCATGTGACCAGGCAATTGAAGTGAGTGTACTAACCGCATCGACGTCATACACGCTGGAAACGATGCCGAGCAGGAAGCTCTCGGCCACCGTGAAGATGCCTAGGAAGATAAAGTTCATGGGCGCCTGCCGACGCACGTTGCCGCAACATGCCATCGTGATCAAACATACGAACGTCACTGCGAACGCCACCCAGCTGCACACACAGATACAGATACGTTTAATAAAAAAATTGATGAGTAAATCCCCTCAAGGGATTTGGCGTGATGATATAGACAGATTAATAAAAAAAGGTATGATATCATAAGTCGGGATAAAAATATACTATCTTGATAGAAAATAACGAAATATGAGAGTAGAGGAAGCCAGAGAAGCGAGCTCTTTGCAGCGGATCTGACGTGATTATATAGATAGAACAAAATCCGGTGTCAGTCTAGAGTCTAGCATTGTGCCGGTATATGGGACTGGTTACATGGGACTTAACATCGCCGGCGAAAAGTTACTGTATACAGTACACCTCTGCCATTCCCGCATCGGGAATATAGTCGTGTCGGTATTTTTTATTAGATAAAATAATCTATAGGGCATATTATGTAATATCGGTAAGTAGTACGGGTAGTATTTGCACTCTTGAGAGTTCCGGCCAAGTGCCAAATGTCCGATATGTATCGATACAATGGAAAGCGATACATCGATATTTTGCATCGATACAAAAGAAACGCGATTTGTGGCTGTATCCTATCGCTTCGTTGGTATATCGCATAAAAATATTGTATTACGGTGTACCTAACTACTTAAGATTTATATTTTGGTATATGAAATGTTAAGATAGAGATGTCTAATGAAAGCTGAGAGTGAAAAATGGCGGCATATTTAAGTAAATTAGGTCGTGCAATCTCGGATGAACTGGGAATAAATGGATTTGATACTTGAATACTTCTGCGACTTTTGTGACATTGTGACAAAAGCAAACAATCGTTAAATTAATTTTATGATTTTAAAGAACACTTATACACACACAAGAGAGTAGAGGGACAAGGGATGAGAAGGAATAGGGAGGGAGTTACATATAAATTATGTCATTCTAAAATATTATATTCTTTCGTGTTATATATCTATCTATCTATCTATATCATCACGCCAGATCCCTTACGGGGTAGGCAGAGAGTACAGAGTTCCAACAGGCTCTTTCCTTACATACCTCTCTGGCTTCCTCCTCTTCTCATACTTTCGTGTTAATGGTTTATAAGTCCTTGGTTTCCTGCTATGGGGACCTGATACTTATGGGCTTTGGGATATTCATTCAATTTCTTCTTAATATTACATTTTTTAATTAAAATACGGACTATCCGAAGACTCAAAGTATCATTTATGCAATCCATCAATGCAATGCCACAGAATTTAATAAATTTCACATGCAGAGCTGTTAAATTTAAATCATGTAGAATTTAATGGAATTATAACCTAACACCAAATAAATCTAGCGTGTATCAAATCCACTTCGTCGATGTCTATGGGTAACTAGAACAGTAGGTGACATTAGTCTCAGTATTGCCTGCTTTAGAAAACATAAAATAAAACTCTCAGCTTTAATTAGACAGACGCTAGATAACAATAACAATGTAACCAAACAATGTAAATCAAAATTGACGGACGATTTAGCGCAGTGGTTAAGAGCTTAAGCGGCTCCGCCCACTGTGTCTAATAGTCGCGGGTTCGTTTCCCGCACGGGACAAATCTTTGTGTGATCCATAATTATTTGTTCCGGTCTGGGTATTTGTGTATGTGAATTTTCATGTTTGTAAACGCACCCACGACACAGGAATAAATCAAAGTATGGAGCTACGTTTTAAAAAAAAATCTAAACAAACTTATTAATCTAATGTAACAAGCACACTTGTAGGTGCGGCTTATACTTTTGAAATACTATGCGAGTAGGCAGGTAGACTTAAATTTGACCTTAAACTTTGTTTATTTTAAATTAATGTTGGTACTCAAGCAATTGTATTAAACTGTTACGTATGTTTAGTTAATCTTTTGAATAGGTTTAGATTTATAAACATTGGCTGTTGTAAATTTCATATTTACGAATCGAATCTCTGGCAGTATGATAAATTGTCTTTCTGTGATATATCCATTTTGGGATAAGGCTTTTTGACATCCTTTTGATAGCCATGCAAAAATTCATGTAGTGTATGTCTACTGAACTATTCCTTTCTTTCTCAATTGCATTCACAAAGCAACTTTTCGACCAGATGCCTGCTTCCGACAATGCAGTCAATGTGCCCGTATTCTGGGCGCTTCTATATAAATATAGCATGTTTGCCGTCGAAACGTTAAGAGACTTGCATCACGCACTACCCGACCAAGGCCGACTCAGAGCTGAATGTAATCGAGGGGATATAGGGAAGTAGTGTAAGTATAGGGGTGAACGGGCTACTACGAGAAAAAAAAACGTGTTTTCGTACTGCAGTACTTCAAGAAGTATAAGAATTAAAGGCTTCATATTTCGTAATATATTTTAGACTATATATTAGAATCTGGTAAAAGGAATACAAGATTAAACGAAATTTACTTGATATAAAAAAGAAATCTATAGTCATCTCTATTGCTTCACATTTTCTGATTTCAACGCGAAATACTTAAGAACTAATCAATTGAATTTTTATAAAAAACATAGCAAATCATTAATGCAAAATTCTAGTAAATCAGTTTTTTTATCTATACTAATAATATTATAAAGAAGTAAAGTTTGTGAGTTTGGATGTTCGTGGTAATCTCCGGTTGTACTGATCCGATTTTAATGATTCTTTTACCATTGGAAAGCTACCTTATCCCGAAGTAACATAGGCTATATAACCTAGACCTAGAGGTAGAGGGCGCTGTTGTCGACCGGGTACGAGTCGCGGGAAACTACTAGTTTCGTATAATGTCGTTTATTTCCGAGCTCGCTCTCAATATATCCGTCCCTTATTATTCTTTTGTAAAGTAATGGCATCACTGTCACACTCCCGGTCGATAAATGGTCCATCGCGGTAGGTCTTTACTATACTTACAAGAGCCAAGGATTACGCGCCGCCCACATTTTGGTCGGCTGATGGAACAGGAACAACGCGATAAAACCCATCGTCACGAGGAGCTGGCACATCAAGATGGCGTACACCTGGAAACATTACATATTAATAATCTTTCTATAGGTATCATCACAATGATAAGGTATTTTTAAGCTTAGTTGGGATCTTTGTAAGCGGCTTGATAAATTCTAGTAGCAGGAGACCACAGATCTGTTTCTACCAATCAGCATTGGGTCTGTGTGTTGGAGTATGACCTCTTCTCTCTCACCTACTTGTGAGAAAATGCTTTGCACAGTGGCAAAACACGCTGAATTATAATATTTTTCACATAAGATACCATCTTAGGATGGGAAGTGACAGTTTTAAGCGCCAAACGAAATTAATATTGAATTCAATGGTATTAAGGCCATAACACTATAAGTATAGGAACAGGTAATGCCTCTTATTGCCATTAAATAAAGTATAATTTTCTTTGACACAACTGTCACAGTTCCCTTCCTTCATGAAAAATACTATAACTATTATTATTTGCCTTTATATACCGGACACAATTCTCGACTGTTACAGATTTTTTTTTAATAGGAAACTTCTAATATGCTCCCAACTTACCATGATCAAATAGACCGTGTCTTATCTGAAAGGCAAGTCAAGAGCTTCCGTAACCGGCGACCGTGTATAAAGCGAACTATGAAAGTGGAGGAAGCCAGAAAGGTCTGTAAGGAAAGAACCTGCTGGAACTCTGTACCCTCTGCCTACTGACGTGATGATATAAATTGATAGAGAAAACCCTAAAAGCACTGTCCGCCCTAGGATTAGAAATAGGACCTCGTGATTGCGAGACGCGACATGCACCACCAGACAAAGAATAGATACAAAATGTTTGCAACTTGGCTAGAGTCTCAGAGCAGAAGACTCTTCACTTTTATGTCATGTGTCATATGTTCACTCACCTTTCTGATGAACGCTTTCCTTATGGTTTGTTCTGAGAAGTCGAAGCCTTTAACCTCCCCATCTTCCCCGACGCCGCCCGGTGGCGGCGCGTAGCCTGCAGGCTGAAACAAAAAACAAGAATTGAGTATTTGCACCAGTATTTTGATGTTTCTAATAATTATACGTAATTTAAACTTAAAATTTTCAAATCGCCAATATTAAAATGTATTCTATTTTTCTTATAGTTTTCTGGGCTTTTGAAATTGGGTACTTTTTACAAACTTTAATTTAACTTGCAGTTTTCGTATGTCTGTTTGTCTTTCCTTTTTCGAGAATTCGATGACAATGCAATAATATTCATTTTAACAAGTACTAAAGACTAAATTCTTAGATTTACCTAAATATTACACATGATATAAAACTATTTTTCGGAGACAATGCAATAATATGGTACCATAGAGCTGGTCTGATGATGGATTCGGAAGGTGGTCATAGGAACTGAATATGAAATATAAAACGTAACCCCTCCTGTTTAGGTTTGTTAAGATTGATATTGACACGGACTATACACTCAGGTAGTGTTCAGGGTCTGATGATGAAGCCCCGCCGTGTTTGGGCTCGTTGGATTTGTCTTGTCGAGTACTTTAGACCCGGATGGTGTCCAGGGTCTGATGAAGGAGGCATTTTTGCTATAAAAGCTTGTTTTTAAATAAAAAATGTAATTACGTACAATTGAGTATATGGCTCTGGGCCACTTAATTTTGCGTAAGCAATCTTGATGTATTTTATCGAGTTCACGTGCTATCCCTCTCACACTACAAGTTTAGTAAATAAGGATGTATGGGAAAACAAAAAGAACATGCTTTCTTATTCACTATGGCTTCTTTACAGTCAATAGTTGTTATTAATTTATTATGTACGTACTAAAATCTTTAGCAAACAGTACGGTTTTTAGTTCCTAGGCACGACTAGGATTTTTTTTGTAAACATTTAAATAAAAAAATAATCATTGACGCTTATATTCCCCAAGCGGTGGTGGAAGAGCTGTATAAACCCACTTTTCACGGACGATATTAGGTCCCATGTAATAGGGGGCGAACATAGTGCCATTGCGCCGGGCATAATGTCAGAATCACGACTGACACTGGGAATTTTTTCGAGAGAAAATTAAATTTTATCCGACCTACGATTCTAACCAATAACCGGTTTAAATTTTTTCCATTTATATCTACAAAATATAGGTCTGTCAATAATTGTAACAACAATACAATTTCAAAGTAGTTAAGTATGGTTTTAAAATTCATTTCACAATTACTTACAGGCAAGCACCGTAAAGTTAAGCAGTGATAGCATGGTGTTTAGACCGTTGGACTGCAAAGTCCGAGGTCTCGGATCTAAACCCAGGCACGCAATATGTGCGTTTAAAAAAATTAACTATCACTTGCTTTAACGGTGAAGGAAAACATCGTGGGGAAACCTGCATGCCCCAAGAGTTTCTCGAAGGTGTGTGAAATTCGCCAACCCGCACTGGGCCAGCGTGGTGGACTATGGCTTAAAACCCTCTCAGTTTGAGAGGAGGCCCGTGCCCAACAATGGGACAGTTTCTTAACAAGGCTAACATTATAAACACCGTTAATCTAACACAAAATTTAACAGCTGACAGAGAAAAAGAAATAGGTACTAGAAAGTGAGGCGCTCGTTACGCTGTGTGACCGCGGTGTTCTTTCTGATTACCAAGGTTAAGCAGCGTTCACATCGGTTGGCTGGGATGGGTGACCGTTCGTGATATTTTCATAATCGAGCGTCTCCGCGCTTAGGGAGGTACGTTAAGCCGTTGGCCCCGTTAACCACTTAATGTGGTAGTCGTTAAGCCGAGTTGGAAGCCGTATAGGCGGCTTAATAAGTTCCAACAGCAGGTGGCCCCAAATCTGCCTCCAACAATCCGCACTGGGTCCGCATGGTGGAATATGACCTAATCTCTCTCACCTCGATTTGTGAGAGAAGGCCTTTGCCCAGTAGTGGGATAGTATAGGCTATTATTATCATTATTTTTTAATAAAATTAAAACATAGCCCCACACAAGGATCCTTCCATCATCATCGTGGGTGCCTTTATAAACATGAACATTCACATACACAAATACCCAGACAGACAAATAATTGTAAGTCACGCAAAGATTTGTCCCGTGCGGGAATCGAACCCGCGACTATTAGACACAGTGGGCGGAGCAGCTTAAGCCTTAACCTATATCTATCTATCTATATCATCACGCCAGATCCCTTACGGGGTAGGCAGAGAGTACAGAGTTCAAACAGGCTCTTTCCTTACATACCTCTCTGGCTTCGTCTACTCTCATAGTTCGTCTCATACACGCTCGCCGGTTACGGAGACTCCTGACTTGTCCTTCAGATAAGACCCGGTCTATTTGGTCATGGTAAGATAGTCTAGGTCTTCCCCGGTGCCTACATCCTTCCACTTTCGCACTGTATATCAGTTTTGTCATTCTTTCTTCGGACATTCTTTCTATATGCCCGAACCAACGGAGCATACCCTTTCTCATCTTTACACCGATACTCTCTTTCATACCTATTTGCTAAGCCTTAACCACTGCGCTAAATCGTCCGTCATTATATTTTATTATTACTAGAAAGTAAGTAGGGTTGTCTTTGCAGTCTAATTACTAGAAATTTCAAAAATACCTGTGCCATGTCTCCCTCGCGGTAGATGTCAACGCACTGTAAACGTTGTGTGACTGTTATCTTTCACTATCAGTGTTGTGATATGACTAATATCAGGCCCGTAGAACGAGCTTTTCGTATTGGCTAACTTATACGCTACTGATAACTTATCTTTCGAAATAGGATGCACGATTTGGTGGAAAATAAACTTAGAATACTAAAAATAAATCTGGACACTTAAAACGAGTCCAGAGTCTCCGTAACCGGCGAGCGTGTATGAGACGAACTATGAGAGTGGAGGAAGCCAGAAAGGTTTGCAAGGAAAGAATTTGTTTGAACTGTGTACTCTCTGCCTAGCTCAGAGGGGCCTGGCGTGATAATATTGATAGAATACTTTTAATAAAATGTAATACAAATTTTAGCATTAAATGAATAATATACAAGGTGTAACATAATAAACGCAAGATCTGAAAGTAGTTTGTTCTTAACTCGATAACTGAGTTGATTCTAACTATTTTTAATGTATATTACATTTTAAATTTGCAGAAATTGCTGCTACTCCTGTGCGCTATAATAAACTAAATTTAATCTTGATTCAACGCAACACAGAGATTTCAGATGCATTTCTTAAACATATTTCTTAATTCGCACACATACACGTACAAGTTTCATTGTTAATTGGGATGTAAAAGTGCGTAAAAAAGGGGTTCATCATCGTCATCATCTCAGCCTATACTTGTCCACTGCTTACATAGGCCTCCCCAATCGCTTTCCAGCGTAACCGGTCCTACGCCACCTGCATCCAACGACTTCCTGCGATTTTCACAAGATCGTCGGTCCATCTGGCAGGCGGTCGTCTTACGCTACGCTTGCCAATACGTGGTCTCCACCCTAGAATCTTTCTGCCCTTCCCCTCAAAAGTGTGAAGCAATTATCTAATCGAGGTGTCTGAGGTCTTGCATTATTTACGCTACACTTTGTATAAGTTCGTGTTTAATTTTATTTACTAATATAATCAATTCGAAAAGAATTCTGTGAGTTGGATACCTTTCACGCCTAACCACTGATCAGATTTTAATAGAATTTGACAGGGAGATAGAACCACCTCAAAGGAAAAAAAAATAGGCGAAAATTAACGTAGACAAATTCGCTAGTTATCGGAACGACTACTTCATAAGGTTTTAGAACCACAGAAATCTATCTTATTATACTGATTTCTGTGGGCAGAACAGTACGAGTACAAGACGAACTATGGGAGTGGAGTCCAAGGAATTTATCTCCACATGGAATGACAGCGATAGCAAAAGACTACTAAGACACAGTAGACTTCAACTGAGGCAATTAATTGGAGCATATACAGGTCATTATGGCACAAAAGAACCTCTACACAAAATGAACCTATCGAAGCGACGTGGTATGCAGGAAGTGCGGTAAAGAAACTGAAACCATGAAGCACATCAGAATCAGAATATTTTTTATTCATGTAAACCATAACAGTATTTATGAATCGTCAGAAAAGTAACAGACTCTACCGCCACCTCAGAATGTCATTCCAGTGGAGAAGAAGGGCAAGAAACTCCACGGTTACTATTTTAAAATAAAAATTTTACAACCGTTTTTATCTACATTTTGTTGTGGGGTATGGAAGATCAATGTAGGTTGGTCATCAGGTGAGTCTAAGTTAAAAAAAAATGGTTCATGCTTTCCACATTAAAAGAAAAATACACAAAAAAATGTCATTATGTTAAATTAATAGGTCAACTGCGACGCACTAGCGGCGCGGCGAATGAAGCTAGTGGGAGTGGCCAATCCAACTCCAGAGGAATTGCGGCTCTTCTCCCCCCCTGGAATCTACAAGTTCGTACGGGGAGTATGTAGATCTTCAGGTACGTAAGAGCACCAGGGCGAAGACAGCACAAAAGATTCCATCAGGTCGAAGTGCGCCTGAGGACTCCTCAGTCCGCCAAGCCAACAATAAGATAAAATAAGATGGGAGTGGGGAAGACGAGAGAGGTCAGCAGGAATTCTGTATTCTCTGTCTACTCTGCAAAGGACCTGTCGTGACTCGCATATAAAAGGAGTAACATCATTAACGAAAGACCTGAAAGTAGTTTGTTCTAAATCGGCAACTGAATCGATTCCAGCTATTTTTAAAGAATGTGAAATTTTTTTAATTATCAAATAAAAACTGTTATTCGTAGGTCGCTGTATTAAACATAATTTAATTATCATTCAAAGCAATACGGCTATTTTAAATGCATTCCTATTACACACACATCAATATGCACACAAAAGTTAATTATTTATTTAATTTCGTGGTTAGTTTGCGTACCAGAGATCTTAAAAAATTGTAGAAAACTCGTCAAAATTGGAAGTTTGAGTTTCGTATTAAATTCGTAAAGATATAATCTAATTGGGGTGTCTGAGATCTTGTGTTATTATGTTACAATTACTAGAAAACAAAGCGGACATTACACCAAAATCGTCACTTTTTATCTGCATTGCAATCTAACGTCCAATTTTTACAATTATGATGTATGCGTTTACGAAAGTGATTAACGAAAGGTCGGCAATTAATTCACTAATTAAAGTAATTATAACAATTATATGTTTAGATATGTATATAATATTTTATGTAGTATAGACTATATCACTGCTAATATTATAAATTCTGTCGGTCTGTTTGTCTGTCACCTTTTCCAAACAGCTGAACAGATTTTGATCAAATTCGGCACGGAAATAGATTTAATCCAGGGAAAGGACATAGGTTATCTTTTGTCTGAAAAAAAAAAATTTTGGTTGTGAAATACACGTAAACAAAATAACACGAACGAAGTTGCGGGTACAGCTACTATTATCCTACTAATATTTTCCCCCCGATGCTTTGTCATCCATTCTTTCCGCTCAGAATACGGGCGACAACGACGTAGTCGTAGATCCCCTCCCATAGCCGGCGGTTGACCGGTGCACTTAGTAGTGCACCCCGTCCCCCCACAGCGACTGTCCCAACCGAGGGCGCCTCTTCAAGGCGCCCTCGAGTATGTCGCCCCTTGCCCTTCTGGCTCGAGCGTAGTGGTTGCACGCTCGCCCTTAAGTCCGGTGAAGCTGTAAATGCCTCGCGGCCAACAGCGTACATCACTCACACACACACACACACGCACGCACGCACGCACACGCGCACGCGCACGCACACACACACACACACACACACACACACCTACTAATATTATATACGCGACAGTTTGTATGTTTACATGTTTATATGTTTTTTACTCAATCACGCAAAAATGGCTGAATGGATTTAGATAAAACTTGGCACACATATAGTTTATTGCCTGGATTAACACATAGAATACTTTTTATTCCGGAAAACTGTAAGGTATCCCTCTAAAGTCAACACGGACGAAGTCGTGGGCAAAAACAAGTGTATAATACTTTTTAAAACTTTATATAGTCATAGTTAAACTATTTAGGCAGAAAAGTTCTCGAGTGTCGACCACGTACCGAAAGACGTGGAGTATAGCCCCTAAATGGTGGACTGCTGACCTGGCAAAGGTCGAGGGAAAATGTTGGATGCAAACACCACATACAGGTTGTCGTGGGGTTGGGGGAGAGGCCTATGTCTGCAGTTGACGTCTTTCGGCTGATGGGTGGATGTGCAATTGCAGATTGAAAAGAGTATTGAAACATGCTATCAGGGGACATGATAGCATGTTTCAATACTCAGATTCCGATTCAGAATACTTCACTGTTCAGATTCGATCGTTTGTATCTGAAACAGTGCAAAGATTCGAATCCCCATTTGTCTCATTTGGAACATTTGAATCAGCTAAATTCAAGCACAGTCGGCCCACCGAGCGACATCGCGTCACGTATTCGTTCGTTCTGTGAGACGGCAAGTTTAGTAAATGTAAGATCGAGACTCAGATACAAATGAGGCATTTTTTTCTGTACAACTGTTTCGAATCTTGTAGTTCTCGTAAATATGTCATATCACTGTAACATATCGTTAAAGATCGATACATGTCTACTCTCAATGCTATTAAGAACCGTTCTATGGAGTACTAAACATAATATTATAATCGTTGACGTCACAAGTTAATGAAATTTTAATGATCAAAACGTTTAACTTTGAAAAACTATCATGATCGAAAATTTTAAATATGAAAATCTATAAATAATATTGAGACTGTCTTAATGTCATCTGAAATTAACGACGACTGATTAAATAGCCCTTGTATTAAATGATTCACGTTTTTGTGGCCGGCTTGGCCTGCTGGCCGAGGGCCTTCTACACCGGACAAGAGGGCTAGCATGTAACAACTACACTACACCCGAAAGAACCAAAACTCAAGTCGACTGAGCATTTATAGAAATATTCTTTGGATAAAATTTTGGACCACAATAAGAATAATTTTCTATCTATCTATCTATAACCTCCCGCCAGATCCCTTGCGGGGTAGGCAGAGAGTACAGAGTTCCAACAGGTTCTTTCCTTACATACCTCTCTGGCTTCCTCGACTCTCATAGTTCGTCTCATACACGCTCGCCGGTTACGGAGACTCTTGAAGAATAATTTTAATATATTTTAGAATAATTTTAAGACCACAATAAGAATAATTTTAATTTAAAAATATCTTTTTAAAAACATGCTTTTATAGCAAAAACACACCGAAGATTGCTTAGTTAGAAGAGTTCCTATGGATTCCTTTCGGCTCCATCATAAGTCCTTGGACATCACCCGGGTCCAAAGTACTCGTCAAGATAAATCCAACGAGCCCAAACACTTGAGGGGTTATATTATGTAGTTGTGTGACTCCATTGGCCGTTTATTGGCTTTATCATCAGACCCTCAACCCTATCTGGTTGTATAGTACTTGTTAATACCAATCTAACAAGCCCAAACACGAGGGAGTTAAGTTGTATAGTTCACATGTTCCTATGGCCACCTTCCGACTCTATCGTCAGCCAAGCTCCATGTTACCATATTATTGCATTGTCACTGAACTTACATACGTATGCCAAATTTCAGCTCAATCGGATACTTGTAAGTTTTTGAAAAATGGATCACACGATTTGAACTGGAAAGACAGACAAACAGACAGACAGACACCCGAACATTGCAACTTAAATAAAAGCTTGTAAAAAGTCAACAAGCGTTGAAAATTAGTACAAGGAATTTTTTTCTCAAGACTGCTTAAAAATAACCAAGGGATCTTAACAGTATGAGAGAATCACAATACAACGTTCACCAACATCAAAGTGCTAACATTCAATAAAACTAGCCAGTTACTACACACAAGTGCCATTTTCCCATGACCCATCTCAGTACAATACAATCACAAACTATGGAATACGTTACACACGCTTTACGCAATGTTATTGTTTATCTATGTCAAAATTACCCTTTAATCCGTATTCGTAACTGGATTTTTAATCAGCTACAAAAGGAGAATTTTATTTTATCATTTCGTAACCGGTTACCAATCAGGAATATTTTTTCTGGATTCATAACTATGTTTCGTAAATGGTCTCTACTCTGCGTATGTGTGTGAATGATCTACGCTGTTGGCCGCGGGGCCTTTACAGCTTCACCGGTGTGTGTGTGTTTGAGTGATATACGCTGTTGGCGGTGAGGCCTTTACAGCTTCACCGGACTTAAGGGCGAGCGTGCAACCACTACGCTCGAGCCAGAAGGGCAAGGGGCGACATACTCAAGGGCGCCTCAAGGAGGAACGGCCTCGGTTTGGACAGTCGCTACGGGCGGGAGGGGGTGTAATTAGTGCACCGGTCGGCGGGCTAGGGGATCTACGAGTTCGTCGTCGTCGTCCGTATCCGGAGCGGAAAGAAGCGATGTCAAAGCATCGGGGGGATCGGTAAGAACATGTCGCGGCCGGCGGTAGGGCAGGGGTCGGGATCATAGTCGGCGGCGGCTACGATTAGCGGATTCGCATGGAAAGATGCGTTCGCGAAGTGTCGAGTTGTCGCCTTTTTAATATGGGCGCGAATAGATTCGAGACCGAGATCGGAGTGGGGCTTTACCGGGTAAGAGGGCGAGCGTGGAAACATTACCCTCGAGCCAGAAGGGTAAGGGGACAACTAGCTCAAGGGGTCTCTACTCTGCAATATTTAATCTCAATTCATAAGCAAATACACCGTCACGCCTTTTTTCCCCAAGCGGGGGTGGCAGAGGTGTACTGAGTACACCCACGTTTCGCGCACGATGTTAGGTCCCATGTAATAGGGGGCGAGCCTATTGCCATATACCGGGCACAATTCCAGACTCCGGAATTACTGGGATTTTTTCGTTAGAAGAACTACATTTGTCCGACCTAGGTTTTGAACTCAGGACCTCGTGATCACAAAACGATGTGCTTTGCCACCAGACCAACGAGGCAGTCACACAAGCAAATACGAAGAGATACTCGTATTTATTTCGTAACCAATTACGAAATTAAGAAACGATATTTTTTCGTAAACGGTTTAACTCAAACTCAAATTATTTACTCTGTATAAACCCCCCGGGACTGCATCCCCGAAGCGTCTGTACAGAATACCCCTTACAAATTCTTATGTTTACATTGATTTTACTAACAATTCTACCACTGGTCCTCCCTGAGAAGGTTCGGCGAGAAACTCGGCGGATATACTTAAGAGTGAGATATAAGACTAATGATATTTTTTTCAAAGAGTGAGAACCCAAAAGACTGGGTGGACCAGTCTCGACAAGCAGCACCCGTTCACGCGTATGACTAGGTACTTGAGCAGTTATGAAAATTTAGTTACGAATGTGGATCAAATGAATTATACTAATTTATTATTATTATTAATTATCACTCACTCTCAAAGGTACTACTGTATACTCCATCAGAAATACGACATCATATAGAGGTTTATATAACGTGTGTATGTTAATTCCGTTTCATTGTATTCATAGATAATGAAACGTAAAGGCCGTCATTTTGCTATTTTCGTGGCGTCCGTGACTCACTAGATCGATATCGGTGGGCGTAATAAAGTTTACAATATCAATAAATATATTTTGTACGGCGAGCGTATTATGAGGCGAACTATGAGATTGTAGGAAGCGACAGACAGAGGGCCTAGACAAGTTGCAAGCGTTTTGTTTTTATTCTCTTGTCGCAATCGATCGACTTTTCGTTGCAAAACGTCATTCCCATACATTTTTCCGCTTTCTATTAGCGTTAACGAATGTAGATTGTCAACTTGGCTGTAGGCGCAGGTCTGTAATAAACCTATTGGAACTTACTCTCCGTTTACCATGCACGGGATCTAATGTGATGATATAGATATTAACAATATACTTTTTATAAATAGGTGGTGTGTGTGTGTGTGAATGATCTACGCTGTTGGCCGCGGGGCCTTTACAGCTTTACCGGACAAGAGGGCGAGCGTGCAACCACTACGCTCAAGCCAGAAGGGCAAGGGGGCAACTAGCTCAAGGACGCCTTAAGGAGGAACGGCCTCGGCGTGGGCAGTCGCATTAGGATGCAAATTCGTATATAGAACGATTTGTATTTTAACGATCGGTTGTAAGATGGTCACCTTAAAATGTTAATATCAATCAGCCTATCGCAGTCCAGTGCGATAGGCTGTTTAATGTTAACATTTTCCGCCATTGCACACGGTCCTCCGCCTTCTGCATCCAGTCTAGCTGGTGGCCGCCCTACCTTACGTTTACCAAGTCGCGGTCTCCACTCTAGGACACGCTTGCTCCATCGGCCGTCGGTCCTTCTGCAGATGTGACTAGCCCATTGCCACTTAAGCTTACTGAGTCTGCGAGCTGTGTCCGTAACGTTACGAACGTTAAAATGTTAATAACAAAAATAATAATATTAGCCCTGTTAAGATACTGTTCCACCGTTGGGCACGTGCCTCCTCTCAAACTGAGAGGATTTAGGCCATAGTCCACCACGGGTGGGTTGGCGAACTTTAAACACCTTCGACAAACTCTTAGGGATGCAGGTTTCCTCAGGAAGTTTTCTTTCACCGCTAATCAAAATACCATTTGAAGCAGTGATAGCCTAGTGGCTATCACTGCTTCAAATGGTGTTTTGCTAAATGTAATTGAAATAGAGTGAGAAATAGAAGCAGTGATAGCCTAGTGGTTAGACCGTTCGACTGCAAATTCAGAGGAGACCTCTGGATCTGCAATCTGGGTTCAAACCCAGGCACACACCTCTGTCTTTTTGAAAGCATGTGCGTATTAAAAATAAAAGATCACTTGCTTTAACGGTGAAGGAAAACATCGTAAGGAAACCTGCATGCCTAAGAGTTTCTCGAAGGTGTATGAAGTTCGCCAACCCGCACTGGGCCAGCGTGGTGGTGGACTATGTCCTAAGCCCTCTCAGTTTGAGAGGAGGACCGTGCCAAACGGTGGGACAGTTTCTTAACAGGGCTAATATATTATTATAATTGAAATTGTAAATATAATAAATTGTAAGTATGTAAATAACCGATGAACCTAGTGAAGATCACTGGTAAAAGCTGGAGGCTGACAGCACAAAGCCGGTGGTCATGGCAATCTTCGGGAAGGCCCTTCTCCTATTGTGGACGTTTTTCGGCTCAAAGACGAAATATCTAACTTGTAACTCACCTCACCATATCCTGCACCGCCGTATCCGCCTTGGAAGCCGGGCTGTGGAGCGGCAGCGGGGTATCCAGCCTGTGGGTACCCGGCCTGTGGGTACCCACCCTGCGGGTATCCACCCTGGGGGTAACCACCCTGCGGGTAACCACCTTGTGGTGGTGGGTACCCACCTTGCGGGTATCCCCCTTGGGGGTAACCACCTTGATTTTGATCTGTAAGACATTATTTAAATTGTATTATTTCGTTATACATACATAAAGTCATAGCAACCGAATTTAATGTAAATATTATCACATGATTTCTTAACAATTATTTTATAAAATCAGGGTTCATAAATGTTAGGACCCACTACGGCTTCACACGGGTGAATGATGCACATAAACCTTCCTCTTGGATTACTCCGTCCATTGGTAAAAACCGTATGAAAATCCGTATGGTAGTTTTTTTTTTTTTTTTTTTTTTTTAAAACGTAGCCCCACACTAGGATTTATTCCTGTGTCGTGGGTGCGTTTACAAACATGAAAATTCACAAACACAAATACCCAGACCGGAACAAATAATTGTGGATCACACAAAGATTTGTCCCGTGCCGGAATCGAACCCGCGACTATTAGACACAGTGGGCTCAAGCTCAAGCTCTTAACCACTGCGCTAAATCGTCCGTCGTTAGTTATTGTGTTTATCGCGTTCAGACAGACAGACAGACGCGGCGGGGGGACTTTCATATAATATGTAGTTATATACTATCGTGTTTTTTCTAGAAGTAGCTAATTGAGGAATAAACAACATCTATATACAAACATCCGTTCTACTTTTTTGTATTAAAAATTACATATACGTGAACAGACGGATATGAAAATGGAATATCCATAAAATCTTAATGTCTGTTGCCTTGAATGAATTCAAGGTGGATTAAACAATGAAAATGTATTCAATAGGGTATCCTTATTTCAAAATCAAAAGTTTTTTGTTCATGTAGACCAAAAGGCACGTATAAATAGTCAACAAGAGAAAATTATTGATTACTTAAGACTCTACCACCCGTTCGGAAAGTCATTCCTGTGGAGAAGAAGGGCAAGAAACACCACGGTTACTCTTTTTAAAAATGAGAGTTTTACAATTCTTTTTGTATACATTGCATTCATGGGGTATGGGAGAACAATGCAGAATTAGCTAAATAGATGTGCTTAAGTATAGATTAATCATAAGTGTACTTAGATTCATGGTATCGGTCAGTGTCTACATAGTATTCTCATTTACAAAATAGATATGTTGTAGAGGTATATAATAAAAAGTATGATAAGAGAAAAAAAACGGTTACTATAAAATATGTAAAGAGTGCGTACAAAATAATTGGTTATAGCTCCAGTGTGATGCCGAACGAGACAAAATTCAACAGTACCACGGCACGTGTATTTGTTTTATTAACTCTGTCTACCTACTCCGCGAGGGATACAGCTTGAAGATATGTTATCATTACACAATTTACATTAAACGGTGGCTATGACTTAACTCATTTCAAACATTCATTGTATACTTGAAATACTTTAAACGTACACAATACATAAAAAAAATTACATGGTTATAGACCGTAGCGAATATAACACATTGGCACTTTCACAAACACTGTATATTTAGTTACGTATTCGATCAGAAAAAAAATATATACTTTTTTTTTCGTTACTATTTTGGCCAGTGGCCAAAATGGAAACTAACGCTGTCATCAAGTAAAATGTCAATGTCATGGGCCAAAAGATTCTTGTCGCACAATAACTATGTTTTTTTTTTATAAAACTTAATTCAAAGCAGCAAGAACGACATTAAAATCAGGTTTAGGTTATTTATGGTTGTGATAAAAACGATTCAACTTATTAAAATGAAGTTTACGGATCGAAGCTATGTTAATATGTAAATTAAAAAACAAAATATTTTTGTAAGATCATTTAAGACTGGTAAGAAAAATATAAAGAAATGAGGAATGAAGTGGAGGAAGCCAGAGAGGTATGTAAGGAAAGAACCTGTTGGAACTCTGTACTCTCTGCCTACCCCGCAAGGGATCTGGCATGATGTTATAGGGAGAGAAAGAGAGAGAGAAATGAGGGATGTTGCCAAAGACGGTAAAATAACTTGTTTTAAATAAGAAAAACACATAAATGTACGATATACCACTTCAGTGTAAAATAATTGAATGTGATTTAAAGAAAAAATCAACAGCCACAAACATGTAAAAGAAAAAAATGTCCAAGATTTTTTTTCTGATTGAACAAACGTCAAACACACCTCTATTCTCAGACATTGCGGCCCCAATAGATGATCACAAGCAACGGACAAACATCACATTATGAAGAATAGCCTTAGCAATCATAATGAACAACGATAGAATTTCCTGCTAACATTAAGGTATACTGTATATTCGGACACGATTATAACCTTTACTGCTTCACACTTACGACATACATTCCTCTGTAATAGTTAATATTCTTTATCGAGCCTAACGTAAACATATTTGATTTCGTATGACTCGATATCTTGTTACGTGTAGACATGCCGATGCAATATTGTGACTAATTAGGAACGCTGTAATGTGCAAAATGGTGCGCAGTGTAAGTGGCGATAATCAAATGTGTGAAGGTTAGCAGTTGGCTGGGGACAGACTGTCTATAGTTGGGAGTCCCCGAATAAAGAATAACTTCGTTTATGACCGACTGGAATTCAAAGAAAAGGTTTGGGTTTCTATTTATTGAATCTGTGTCACAATAAGTACTGTTATTTTGCGCGATGGAATACGTACTACTTTACTTATTTTCTATCTAACCTTGTATTCTACCGTCCAAATCGTAAACACAGTAACTGTGTTCTAGCGTAGAACATACTTACTGTTTTTATGATTTGGACGGCAGTATTGAGGAGAGAAGTATACTTATACTGGTGAACCACTCCGATCTAGGTCTCGAACCTATTCGCGCCTTTATTAAAAAGGCGTCAACACGTCACTTCGCAAACGCATCTACCCATGCGAATCCGTTAATCGTAGCCACCGCCGACTACGATCTCCCCCCCGGCCCCTGCCCGCCACCGCCGGCCGCGACATGTTCTCACCGTCCCCCTGATGCATTGTCATCCCTTCTTTCCGCTCAGAATACGGGCGACGACAACGACGTAGTAGTAGATCCCCTCCCATAGCCGGCCGTTGACCGGTGCACTTAGTAGTGCACCCGTCCCCCTACAGCGACTGTCCCAACCGACTATGTCGCCTCTTGCCCTTCTGGCTGGCTAGAGCGTAGTGGTTGCACGCTCGCCTTTAAGTCCGGTGAAGCTGTAAAGGCCTCGCGGCCAACAGCGTACATCATTCACACACACACGCACTGGTGAGTAAAAAGGTATCTGCTTTCTTAATTTCATTATACTGTGTCCTTCGTTCTCGATATAAACATGCAGCTCTCTCTACTCGCTTGGCAAGCCGCTAATTTTTTTAGAAACGTCAACGCCTCCTCTATGGTATCTGTGGACATAACCTCTGCGACCATTCTTTCTTTTAGCGTGGCAGCCGATGCCTTGTAATAAAGTTTTGGTCGACATTTAATTTAATCAAATAATCGTAGCAGTGAAATTATATAACAAAAGGTTTTTATATACTCAAGTGATGTTGTGAAATAAATTTAAAACATCGTATAGGCAAATTCAGAAATAATTTACGTCTTGACAAAAAAGTACATTCCAAAAAGATCAACTGATAGTTGTTTAATTGTGGCGTTTTCAGCTTAACATGTTTATGTATAATAATATCGAATATTTGGAGACGTGAGTTTTATTATAAAGTAAAGTCTTCACTCGAAAAGTAAACTTACGAAGTCTCATGTCCCTCTTCGTGTAAAAACAGTTTAACACGCAATATACCGGAAACAATTATTAACCGTCTATAAATTGGCAAGGTAAAACCTCTAATGAGAGAAATTAGCGGGGACATTAATCAATAATGATTGTTAAGGATCGATGCCAATTTAAGGACACGGGCGATGTACGAGATGCATCGACGTGGTCCGCAAGACTTAACGGTAATTCAAGGACACGAGCGGTGTACGAGATGCATCGGCGTGATCCGCAAGACTTGGGGCCCATACGAGATATGTGCTGAAGGTCATACTACTCATAGGTTTCACCCATGAGGTGCTCCTGTGCAGTTCACATTTCTACAATGGTAAGAAACTAAAATGTTACCCAACATACATACCTTAAACAGTAAATACAAAGACTATTGCTATAAACTATAAGCAATTTGTGATATTATATCTCCTAAAGGAGACTTTCTGAAAGGGTAACTAAAGGGACATTGTTTATGAATTTATGAATAACAATACATTATTAATAACATAAGCCACCCCTTTGCAGAAACATAATGTTTTGCATTGATTTCATTATTAGACATACTTGTATAATAATCCTAAAATAGCCCAAAGTGGAGCTTATTACACAAAGAATTGTGCAATATTATGAGCACTTGTATTAAAAAGGTAAACCTTACAATATTTATCCCTGAACAGGGTTTATAAACAGATGAGCCAAAGTAGTCTCTACTTATAACAATGCCTGTTATAACTGACAAGCAACAGAATTGTGGAAATATTCCAAATATAATATCACAGTCTACCGATGCTGAGACAGGCAAGTTGTGCAATAATTTGTGTTACACACATACATCCTTAAAATATAATATAAAATACCTGGTCTATCCAGTTAACATAAAACTAATAATTATCAATATTATCAGCCCAGACCCCTTGCAGGGTAGCCAGGGAAGATGAGTCCTAACAATACAGTCATGAAACATTGATTGGGATAAGAACCTTTGTGGTCAGCAGTATATATTTTGTATTAAATAAGGTTAATATAGTGGAGTACCAAGATGGAATTATAACTAGCTATTCATAAGCAGTAGTTTAAATTTCAAGAAACCACCAGTGTTGTAACCAATATGGAACAACAATCCTCATCCGGTGTGTAAAAATGTACATCTATCCACAAATGTATGTATAAATGTACCTACAGTGTACCTATCAGCCCACCAAAAACAAATCACAATGGACATTGGAAGTCTCCTACCAGAGAATGTGAGGTAAGAAAAGCTTGCTAGGCTTTTTACATAAAGGCTTGTTTTGTTTTTTTTTTATGTTACTGAAAAAATCAGTTAAACATTCAGGAATACAACATGGCTGTTACAAATAAACCATAATATTGGAGGCTAAAGGTATTCACTGACTTTGGTATGTAACAATGTATCTATGACACTAATAAAAATGTGTGTCTGTCTGCCTTCAACGGCAAACATAACTTTATGGGTTTTGTGCAAATACTGCAAGTAATCCAGACAAGTGAAGGTTAAATAAATCTGGTCCTACATATATTTAACATTATGTATAGAAACATTATTATTAGAAACATAATTTTTAATAATTGATATACAATTTATAGCCATTCTCATTAGAATTTAATTAAAGATGGATGATCACAACTGTGCTATAATCCTTATCCCACAAAGAAACTCAATGCTAATAATAGACATTAGAGTCATATTAAATATACTAATAAAAAATTTATTAGGAGCTATTCAGCTTTCTATTGGGTAATGAGTCCAATAGTTTTGGTTTTTGGTTGCGTCCTGCATCATTTATAGTGTAATTAATACATTAGAAATTTGAGACACGCAGAGGAAAGATTATACATCAATTCATGAATTGAAGAATTAGATGTTTTTATTGTACTTTTGTTTGATAATATTTTAATCAATTAATAATATATAATCAAATAAAATTATTCAAGTAATTAATAACTATAAAAAATAGGTTTGTGTTTAGTTTTGAATGTGCACATTTATATTGAGCACCAGTGATGTTTCTGGTACAGTTAGGATATCGGAGATATGACACAAACACAACCTGCTACTATTATGGAAACAGGTGGTTTTAGAGCACTATACATGCTGTAATTTATTTAAAGGTGGTTCAGTGTAAAAGTATTGAATTGGAAATGTCATACAAAAAATTTGCATTTTTCATATTGTTACATTTAAATTATTACATCCACATGTTACATGTATCTTACTAATGTATCTATGTATAAAAAGAAAATAAAGTCATGCAAATGACTTAATAATAATACCTATTTAAAAATTGTTGATGAAGTTGATGAAATATTGAGTTACAATATTTAAAAGTATAGATTATCTTAAACAAGAATAATCAAAAGTATATTTTTATCACAGGTATGATAAATATTAGGTAGTATCAGCAATAACCTTAGTCTTAGGGAACTTGATATTATTTATTTATTAATAATTAGAAGACCACGCCAGATCCCAAGTGGGTAGGCGAGGGCGCAAAACATATTATTATGATATTAAATGAAATATGAATGATACGTAGGTACTACATGTATAAGTTAAGTGACACTCAATCCTCACGGTTGGAAATCTAGAACTAACTAAAAAGTTACTCACTACAGTTGCTACTTATAAAAAACAACCACATACAAAGAAGCAGAGGAAGTGTGGCATTTAAGGGTATGAAAAAGTTAAGTTATGAATAGGATTCCCAATATCATAAAGTTATAGTCCGTGGTTTGGTCTAGTTGCCTGTGACTTATTCGCTACTTAAGTCATTACTAAATTAGTAAATTTGAGTGTAATTTTCATCAGCAATATAACGGGTCAGGGGTGGCCCGATCGTATTGCCAAAAATGAATGTTCGCGGGCGTTATTGCGCAAGAACGAATTGTTAAGTGATACATAAATATTTAGGTGGACATAAAAATGATATCCGGGATAGTTTCGGAATATATAATAATAATAGTAGTATAGTTTAACAGTGGGGCAGGTTAAATTAGGTTACCACACATCAGCACTGCCCTTCGTTCCAAACCCAAAAATGGGGGAGGGGGGGGGGGCGAGATCATATAGTTAAGGTACATAGCCTTATGTGAGGAATAGCTCTAGATAAGGACATTAGTACAAAGGCCTCTAGTACAAAAATGTTAAATTTTGGTATATGTGCATCTTTAAAGATTATAAATATAACTAACATTAAATATAACCGAACTTTGACATAAAGGAAAATACTTTATCATAAATTAAATAAGTAATTATAGCAAAGCATCCTTATAATCACCAATAGAATTGGTAGCCTTTGTCTGGTACTGTACTCACAAAAGAGAACATTTGACAAAAAAAAAAAAAAAAAAAAAAAAAAAAAAAAAAAAAAAAAAAAAAAAAAAAAAACACATAAAGCCCTACATGCCACTTGGAAGACACGTTAGTGGGGAAACAGGTTTCCCTGTCTTATTTGTCTTATATTGTTATAGATTGGGTACTAATATAGTTTGTTTCTAGATCTAGTACACAGTAAGAGTTTTCTATCGATCTCTATCTATATCGTCACGCCAGACCCCTTGCGGGGTAGGCGGGGGGGTGCGGGGTTCCAACAGGTTCTTTACTTACTGGCTTCCTCCACTCTCATAGTTCGTTTCGGAAGGATTTTCTATGATACAAGAATTATTATAAAGGGATTAATTTCATATAAACAAAGTTCTGGATCGGTAATTCCTCAACTCTCGTTATATAAAGGGACATCTATAAAAAAAAAAAAAAAAAATCTTTATATAGAAGACATAACAGATGGAGAATGCACTGATATCTTGATAAGTAATGATTGATTATTATTACCCGGTAGTAATGAGTTAAGGACAACAGGTGTGCTATAACAGGTGCTTTAAAGAATTTTGTTGGGATGGATCTACGCTATATAACATAACATGTTATAGAATTTGATTAAATAAATTTATTTTGAATAAGTTAGACAGACTGGTTGTAAGAAACAATATAGGTGTATATATACTCGTCTGTATATATATATATATATATATATATATGTTGTATTTGTGTTGTATAGCAATGCAAACAACGGGAATGTGTTATACAAATGTACTCATGACATATTATGTTTTAGAGCTCACGCTTAAAATTGACATTCATGTGGTATACTTCAACTTTATCCTTATAGCTCTAAACAGCTGCATGTTTATATCGAGAACGAAGGACACAGTATAATAAGTGATCAAACGAACTTACCTGAAGTGAAGTTCGATCATTATTATACGAAGTCCTTCGTTCGAAGATATAAGTACCCAACCCGCCCTGCCCGTTGGTAAAGTTGAAATGTACTACTTCTAAAAGGAATGGTCGCAGAGGTTATGTCCACAGATACCATAGAGGAGGCGTTGACGTTTCTAAAAAATTTAGCGGCTTGCCAAGCGAGTAGAGAGAGCTGCATGTTTATATCTTCGAACGAAGGACTTCGTATAATAATGATCGAACTTCACTTCAGGTAAGTTCGTTTGATCACTTATTATATATTAGTAATTATTTGTATAACAAAAGGGAGGAATACAGCGTGCTTATAATTTTTTTTACCATGTATTTGATATTGCATAGACTGCCTAGTTGGTCTGGTGGCAAAGCACATCGCTTTGTGATCAAGAGGGTTCAAATCCTAGGTCGGACAAATGTAGTTTTTCTAACGAAAAATTCCCAATATGAGTCCGGAGTCTGGAATTGTGCCCGGTATATGACAATAGGCTCGCCCCCTATTACATGGGACCTAACATCGTCGGCGAAACATGAGTGTACTCAGTACACCTCTGCAACCCCCGCTTGGGGAATATAGGCGTGACAGTATTTGATATATAATAACCCGTATATACAAATAAACGTATTTTGATTTGATTTGGGATAGGTCGATTTAATTATTACTTTTAATTATCTCTTATGTTGTATGAAAGATTTAGTATGCATATATTTCGCGACAGCTAAGTACTGTACAGACGATTAAAAAATATATATCTATGTAGGCTAAAAGTTCCTTAAGACTACTCTAGAAATTGTTTTAAAGCGTTACATCAATTTGTAGTAGGCAAGTATTATAGTGGCGGTAATTTAGTGTTTAACTAATCAGAAGGACCTTGACTAGGTGCTTTCATAAGTATAATAAAATGTAAAAAAGTGTATTAAAAATTAGTACCCTTGACAAAATTTGCTAGTACTCTGTTAAACAAATAGCGTGCAGACCTTAGTTGAATAACCATTTCACGACTTAATGTAATAAGGGCCAATTTTAAAGTCATAAATAGCGTGTAGACCTAATTTGTTTTGCGTGTTGACCTGTAAGTCTTAATCTTCCGATCATCCAAACTGAAAGATCTCACAACCCAATGAAATTGAGTTAGTTTTAAAGTCAAGACCCATCTCGGGACGCAAGGACGTCCGCTCGAAACGGTCATAAGGACAAAGGCACGGATTAATCCCGTAACGTGGGAAGGTACTTAATCGATCGCTCTTTTTGAAGAAGTGCCAAGACGTACAAAGGACATGCTGCCATAATGCCTTGTTGTAAAATGCCAGTATTTTCATTATTTTTAGATTTTAATACATATATCTGAAAGAGTTAGAGTTGAGAGAGAGATACGTAACTCAAAACATGGCGCTGCCGGAAGATCAGCCGCGGCATTAGCTGAGGCAGGTACAAAATATGGGTCTCACACAATCACTGCTTTTCATTTCTCTTTGTCATGTTGATTGACATGTTACCGATCTTTCTTTTATGTTTAGTTGGCACAAAAGAAATTATTTATCTTTCTTTCTGGTTTATATCGAAAACAAAGCTGGACGCGGATCGATAACGAACACGGCACAATATCACAAATAGGTCATCTATCTATAACGTCACGCCAGATCCCTTGCGGAATAGAAAGAGAGCGCGGACTTCCACCAGGTTCTTTCTCTACATACCTCTCTCGCTCCCTTCGCTCTCATTAATCGTCGTATACAGGCTAACCGCTTAAATAGACTCCTTTGTTGATTGGTTGATTTGATAAGACACGTTTTATTTGATCTCCCCCGCATCTACATCCGTTCACTTTCGCATTCGGTATATGTTTTGTGATTCTTTCTGCTGTTCTTGTTTTTTATATAAATGTGTGTTGATATCACTGGGTCATGACCTTCCTTCTTCATTGTAAATGAGTCATATTTACAAGAAAGCGTGACGTAGCCGATATGCTACATCGAAGTTGGAAATACCATTCTTTAAGTACCTCCCCGCGTATTCTATACGCAATCAGCTTATCACAATATGTTATTTTTGCGTCACGTTTCCTGCTTGAGTCGCTTCTGCATAATCTATATGTATATATAAAATTATATTTTCATATACAATGGGCTTGTGCCCGAGGCGAAAAATTTGCTTTGTCCACTACATATCCCCCATGGATTTAAAACCGAAGTAAAGAAGTTGTTGTGCATTATTCAATCAATGTTTTCTATCTATCTATCTATCTATATCATCACGCCAGCTCCCTCGCGGGGTAGGCAGAGAGTACAGAGTTCCAACAGGTTCTTTCCTTACATACCTCTCTGGCTTCCTCCACTCTCATAGTTCGTCTCATATACACTCGCCGGTTACGGAGACTCTTGACTTGCCCTTTAGCTAAGACACGGTCTATTTGGTCATGGTAAGATAGTCTAGGTCTTCCCCGTTAATCAATGTTTTAATTACAGGATCAATGAATTGCAATTAAATTAATATTAATATAATAACCATGACTTGGATGTCAACGCGTAGTCCCTCCCGTGACCATGGGTTCTGTAGAGCACACGAATCGTCGGGAACTTAGAACATTACCTAGCTGCAGCTAAATATTGTCACAATTTATTTTTGCCCAACTCCGAGTTCAGTCAAGAGTATGCACATTCAAATCGGTCGAATATTGGTCGGCCTTTGCGGCATTTTCATTATAGATCACTCCCGTGCTTCAAAGGCACGTAAGCTGTTTGGGTTGGCCATAGTTTTCGCTTAGACTAGTAGCCATTCAACCAATTTTAAATCCCGTAGGCACTTAGGGAGTTCTGGTCAAGACTATATTGCCATAAACCTGCCTTTATCAATCCGCACTGAGACCGCGTGGTACTTGGATGTAGAGGTTAGTAAGTTTCCGTAAGAAGCATGTTTTGGAGAACCTAGAAATGCGAGATTACCAGGAGAGTTCGGTCAACTACAGAACTCTCCTACCTTAATCATTTATCTGTTTTATTAAAATAGTTGTAAACATCCATATCTAACGGACAATTTGCACTCCATAACGAATATTTCAAAGTACTGTAAGTACTTAAATCACAGTCGCCAACGTCTTTTCCGAATACCAACTTTATGGAATTAGGGTTGGCGATGTCAATCCTATCAATCGGTCCTATTCGATCGATTACATTCAATAATGATCAATTTGATTATTGCTAGTATATTTTTATATAACGATTTTACAAATGTATTTACTAGCTACTAAATTATAACCTCAAAATCTAATACTTTTTTGCAATAATGCAATTCCCCGATTGTCCGTTTAATAATAAATGCTGGAAGATAATTTGCAGGTAACTTGAATCATACACGCATTTTTTCATTGCTGTTGGTTCTGGGGCAAATCATGTATGGACACACACCAATATCCTTTGCACAGGAGTTCCTTATATAATGGAGATGGGCAATGAGAAGAGAAAGGATTTCTGAAAATCGCTAAAAAAGCGTACTTAAATTCTGATCTGCAAACACTAGTCACAGTTATGAAAGACGACTGCATGATCAATGGCTTACACTTGAATGTGAAGAAAACCAAGATTATGGTTTTTGAAAGGGAAGAAACCAGAACGAATGTAAGGATTGTGGTTGGTAACGATGTGCTGGAGCAAGTGAATGAGTTTGTATATCTTGGATGCGCCTTCAGTAAGGATGGGAAATACACCGCTGACATAGAGAGAAGAGTGAGTGCAGGGAACAGAGTGAATGGTGCGATGGGAAAGCTACTCGGGAGCCGGCACTTAAGCCATAAGGCGCAGCTGGCCATACATAACGGAGTTCTTGTCCCAACGCTGTTATATGGTAGCGGGAGCTGGGTGTGTAAGAAGGAGAATGAAATTAGGATAAATGCGGTAGAAATGCGAGCTCTGCGGAAGATGTGCGGAGTGAAGCTGACCGACCGCATTAGCAACAGCATAGTAAGACAGCGAGTAGGTATGAAAGATAGTATCGGTGTAAAGATGAGAAAGGGCATGCTCCGTTGGTTCGGGCATATAGAAAGAATGCCAGAGGAAAGAATGACAAAACAGATATACAATGTGAAAGTGGAAGGATGCAGGTATCGGGGAAGACCTAGACTATCTTACCACGACCAAATAAACCGAGTCTTATCTGATGGAAAAGTCAAGAGTCTCCGTAACCGGCGAGCGTGTATGAGACGAACTATGAGAGTCGAGGAAGCCAGAGAGGTATGTAAGGAAAGAACCTGTTGGAACTCTGTACTCTCTGCCTACCCCGCAAGGGATCTGGCGTGAGGTTATAGATAGATAGATAGATTAAATTAATATAGTTCAAATGAATGGATTAATTATTGAAAAAACAGGTAAACAGGTACTCGTCCCATCAATGAATCGGACCGGATAAATTTGGTTTCAACTATTTTCCCTTACTGATAACTCTCAGGCCGCATGGGAATTTGATTAATAATAGGGAAATTGGGGTAAAATAATGTGTCAACCAGAACCATGTGGTAACTAACTAACCTAACCTAAATATCGTAGTGTAAGTTAGACAATATTCTGTCACGGTAATAGGCTCCTTTGTTGTGTTCGAATGGTTGGGATTTTAGTGAAATGTAAACGTTCGTAATATGCATGTTCCGAATACATCCCAGTCACCTCGTCAGGGATAGATCAGACCGTCGGGAATAAAGTTGTTAGTCGTCTTTAGCTGCACCTAATTACCTTTATACGGTTGTAGGTGGCCAAATATTCACGTGTTCGGCCTGCGCGATATTAGATTAGAATATAGATTAGATATAGAGATATTAGAATAGATTCTGTTAGGCTTTTTGGTCAGTGTAATTGGTAGTACGTACCAAATGATGATGAGACTGATAAATTGATTGTTGTAAGTAAAAATTGTAATCTTGTAACAAAACTGTGAAATAGGTAACTGTTTATAAAAGTAATTTCTAGTTTTATTGCATATCCGGCTTTTATAGTGAAGAGTGACTATCGACTCGGGTAGATGATGGTTGTATGATCGGGTATGTGATGAGTGTATAACTCAAATAACGTTATGACTCAACATCCTTATCAAATTCCTGACTCTTAAAATGCTTCAGTGTTTTGTCAGTACAGGAGGAAAATGTCGAAGAACGTCACTTCGGGAATCCCTATACGTTGCTATTGTTCTAAATTAAATTTCCTTTAAGTCCTATAGGACTCAGTCAGCAAACCATGGGCGTACATTTAACATGTTAATGCCTAACGTATTAATTAATAGGGTTTAAAAGGAACTTCCTTATTATAAATTCTACATCATGTGATTAAAAATATGTGTTGCTTTGTAATATTATTGACGGACGATTTAGCGCAGTGGTTAAGAGCTTAGGTCGCTCCACCTACTGTGTTTAATAGTCGCGGGTTCGATTCCCGCACGGGACAAATCTTTGTGTGATCCACAATTATTTGTTCCGGTCTGGGTATTTGTGTGTGAATTTTCATGTTTGTAAACGCACCCACGACACAGGAATAAATCCTAGTGTGGGGCTACGTTTTAAAAAAAAATAAAAAAATATAATATATATATAATAATATCCAGCTGGATAATAGATAAAGCTTTTCCTTGCACTAAATGTCAATGTGGATGTGTCATTGTAATTTGTAGGTACTATACACCTATAATCTCTTTCACCTCGATTTGTAAGGGTTCTGTAGGACGGTTTAGGTTGATTGATACAGGTTATTGGTAATCAATTAAAAACTTCTTAAGCACAACTTCTGTACAATATCATGCAATGATCAAATTTCCATTCATTTTGTCGAGTGTCAGTATTTTTTTCTATATAATAGCTGATATTTTTTATTAGAAAATAAATAAAAATTGCAGGATAAACTATTTTTAACCGACTTCAAAAAGGAGGAGGTTCTATGTTCGGTTGTATATATGCTTTTTTTTCTCTTTTTTATGTATGTTCACCGATATTTCCGTCAGCTGTGGACCGATTTTGATGATTTCTTTTGCATTGGGTTCCGTATAGCTCCAAGGTGGTCCCATTGTAATTTCATTGGTATTGGACCTTGGACTTTGAAGATACACCAGGGAACTCCTTAACGATAAACAATACGAATGCGTAGATTGAGATATTATGGGTATTACGTCAATCCTATAGGTACCCTACCATAGAACTAAGAATAATGTTAACCGACTTCACAAAAGGAGGAGGTTCATAATTCGTCTGTATTTTTTTGTAATTTCTTATAAACAGATTTTGATGATTATTTTTGCATTAGGTTCAGCATAGCTACGTGATGGTCGAATTTAAATTTTATTGGTATTTGAAGATACACCAGGGGTTTCCTATACGGCAAACAGCATGAATGTGAAAATTCTGTTATTATGAGTTTTATATCAATTGTGTAGGTACCTCACTGTATAAATAAGTAGGATAATATAAAGGAGGTATATAAATAATAATAATTAATTCACTCATCACTAAAAATTGTAAGATAAAATCCTTTTAAAAAAAAGGAAAACCGACTTCAAAAGCAAAAAATTTTATCAATGGTACATTATTTCAAAAACACTGTACACCCCATAATAGCGTGAAGAATCGTACTGACTAAGTTTTAGTTTCCACAACAAGTATTCGTTTGGAAGCTGAAAAATCATGTAGAAATCTAGAAATATCTCTTCGCTCTTCTAATAATTGTCTTCTTCAGTGTCCCTCTCACCGTACTGTTTTCATCCACTCTTCTTTCATTGTCCAATCGATCCTTCTGTGGAATGCATTACCTCAGGATCTCAGGATGGCTACCAATCGTCTCTCATTTTAAAAAAAACTGCAGGACTATCTGTTGACCAAAATGTTGGTGGATTCTTCTAAACGCTAGTTGTTTCATGTCGTTATGTCATACTGTCTGTTTCATATATAGTATAGTTATATGTGTATGTATATGTATGTATTATACCTGTACGTATTATATGTTATTTATATACAACTGCTTTTGTTGTATGTATGTAATTAGTTTTGTGTCTTTCAATATTTTAATTTCCTTTTTTTTTTTAATTGTAATTGTGTTTTTAGTATTTTTTTAATTTTTTTTTTCTCTCCTTCTTTATAACTCATAATTTTTGGCACCTACTACAGCTGTTTCCACATCACCTCAAGGTAGACTGGCAGAAAATGCCTCTGGCATTAAGTCCGCCTATGTACATAAGTGCATAAAGAATAAAATAAATAAATAAATATTGATACAATTTTTTGAACTGTAAAAAGTTATATCTGTATCTAGGTTGTTTTAAATGTCATGAAAATTGTTGGCTAGTGTTTTAAACACATTCAGCTAATGTCACAGCAGTAGTTAAGGGGATTCTTACTAGATCAAGGTCACTGAAAGTATAGCAACCATAAAGTCTGTACCGAGTCGAGTGGTATTATAACGCAACATTGATGCATGCGTAATATGTGGCGACTGGCGACCCCAAATACCGGAGAATGACGTCAGACACCGACAAGTGCAACAACGTCACAACCGACAGAAACATCTTTCACAATATTAACCTTAATATCTTAGCAGTATCGTTAACTTTTAAAATTTATTTATGTCAGTCTTACGTTGGCATGTGGCTGTGGGTGGTTTTTTAATGTCCATCCTTAATCATATTAAGTGCGTGTATGGCCCGGCTTATTGATGTAACTAAGTACTATATAATTCGCGTTTCTGGACTAAATCTGTCGGGCAGCAGGTCGTCCAGACCAATTGTTTTATTGTTCTAGGTCAACGAAATCTGTGTAGTATAGTAGTAGTACAGAAGCAGCAACCGACCACACGATTCCGCAAACATTGCCCTTTTTTATTTTAATACTTTTCCAATTAGAACAAAAATACAAACTTTTATTTCAGCAGAATTTGGACTTTTTGGGAATTCTTTAATTCTGACCAATAGATTCTAGAATTAGTCATAAGAATCCGAAAGAGAAATTCTTAAACATCAATAAACTTTTTTCCTACTTTATATTGAAAACCTTGTAAGAATAATAAGTTTAAAATAACAAAATAAATAGATATAATACAAATACAAGGTCAACTTAAAAATAGGAACCTGTATAATAATATGAGCAGGTATTCGGTCTATCACACTGTATGTGGTCAATTTAATTTATTCATACTGATAAGAATCGAATTTGATCGTCTGATGGCATGGCTACTAATGGTTGGAGTTATCTCTATATTAATCAGTTAAAAACTGATGTTTTAATTTCCATATTTTTAGTTTTAAACAGGTCACAATATTATACGAATTGGGACCTTTGCTCAGCAATGGGACACTTAAATTTATATTTATGGAAATCCGGTTCGAAGGACCATAAGTTGAATTTAAATTTACACTTGTACAGTGTTTGTGTGCGTTTGTTACAAATTGAGTTTATTACGTAAAGGTTGCATGTAAAAATGTTCATTTCTATTGTATTTTTGTTGTTGCAGTTTTGATCGCAATTAATTTTATAATGTAATTTACGTTATTATAAAGACATCATTGACGCGGTTTATAATGTAAGTAGCAGCGTCAGCAAACATGTACGGTTTGGGGAGTTTTGCCGGGAAATCGAAGAGTGATGTTGTCAATTTGTTGTAATTTCCAAAACTTGTGTTTAATTGTAATGTGTAATCTTGGTGGAATATTAACCATTATGTATTCCTATATGTGCATGAGTGAAGGTTATTGTAACAAAGTGATAAATGGTGCCTTTTCGATTTCCCTCAAAACGGCCGTCGCAATTGGTATGTAAAGTATCCATCACTTTACTATCCAGGGTGGGGCACTTCATCAATTTCATTATCATCCTTGTCATCAAGTTCATTGGGGAGTTGAATTAACTTAGAAATGAAACAAAACGTGTACGGTTGGAGACCAAGACTAATATTATGCAAAAGCAACTCCGTTTGTTTTACACAGCAAGGGCTAACACGGGCGGCAAGACTTTTATAGTGCAGGACAACGTTTTGTCGCTACGTGATTCGTGTCTTATACCCGAGTCTATACGTTAATACAATTCTTGAAAGGAGTTTTCTAGTGTAAAATTTTTGTTATGACACCATATGCTAGCACATAAAACAAAATTGTTATCTCATCTCTAGGTCGACACAATCCGTTGTATATGTCTTATCGTGACGCCTGTGTTAGCTCTACTGCAAGGTAATAGTCTGTCTAATCAAAACTGAGAGTGATTATTTAACGTTATCATAAGCATAAGCAATAGTGTGGCTGATTTCACCTATTGTTCTAGTGAACAACAGACACATAGGAAACGGTTTGAATACACGCTACATTTATTTAATGTTATTTTATCAATCCGTAAAATTCTACATAAATTATATTTAATACCTCCAAACACGAAATTTTATTAAATTCCGGCGCATTGCACTGATGGATTTCATAGATGATACTCTGAGTCTTCAGACAATTCGTATTTTAACTTAAACATTGAAAGATTTACAAGAAATTGATTTAATATCTGAAACGCGATAAGTATCAGGTTCCCATAGCAGAAAACCAAGGACTTATAAACCATTGGCATGAAAGAATGTAATAAGTTAGAATGATATAATATCTATGTAACTCCCTCCCTACTAAGTTTTCAGGTATCAAATCCATTTATTCCCAGCTCAACCGGTGTTGCACGATCGAATGTATCAATTCGTTGCTATTTTCCGCTCAGCTTTCATTAGACAGACACCAACAATATCTCGACCGACAAAATTTTGTCCCACGCGATAAAAACGGTCGTACTGCCCGTGTTGACCCTGCAGATCGATACATCGGATACTACGAGTGGGTCGAGGAAAAAATACTTCCTGAAATACAATGATGAGTAACTAGGTACGGTATTTTAAACCGAAAACAATAATAATTACGCTTCAGATAACTATATACTGTATTATGTAGATATATACATATAATATTTTTTGTATTTATAGGTACTTATTTCGACCTGGTTGTGTGGAAGAATTCACTAATAGGAATAACGACAATTATACATTGTTTTGTGTCATATTTTACACGGCTTTTATTCATATCATCAATATTCTTTTTTACACACCGTCACGCCTATATTCCCCAAGCGGGGGTGGCAGAGGTGTACTGAGTACACCCACGTTTCGCCGACGATGCTAGGTCCCATGTATTGCCATATACCGGGCACAATTCCAGACTCCGGATTCGTACTGGGAAGTTTTCGATAGAAAAGCTACACTTGTCCGATCTAGGATTTGAACCCAGGACCTCGTGATCACAAAGCGATGCGCTAGGCCACTAGCCCAACGAGGCAGTCATCAATAGAGAGATTCTATATATATATGAGACTTCTGTGATGCATATAACATTAAGGCACCATAAAATACAGGGGATGTTATTTCGTGGCATCGCGTCCAGCCCATTTCCAGCTACATTATGTGGATTTTAAATTCTTTGAATACCGTTTTTCTTAAGTTTACAAATTATTTCCGAGCCTCAGTCAGAGGTGTCTTTGACCTACGATCTCTCAAAGTATTTCGATTCTAGTCCCCATACTTTATACTATAATCAACAAATTTCTAGAAAATTCAATCACGACAGCATAAAAACAATATACACCTATTTCTTTATCGGACATGAAATGATAAAAGAATTATGAAAACATATAAATCAACTTGTTGGTTAAAGATAAACATCTGTATGAGTAATACAGAAATCGTCTTGATATTGGTATCGTTGGTCTAGTGGCAAAGCACATCGCTTTGTGATCACGAGGTCCTGGGTTCAAATCCTAGGTAGGACAAATGTAGTTTTTCTAACGAAAAATTCCCCAGTATGAGTCCGGAATCTGGAATTGTGCCCGGTATATGGCAAAAGGCTCGCCCCCTATTACATGGGACCTAACATCGTCAGCGAAACTTCGGTGTACTCAGTACACTTCTGCCACCCCCGCTTGGGGAATATAGGCGTGACGGTGTCTTGATATTTCTGTGGTGAGTGAATATCTGGTATTTCAAATACCGCCTTAAGCGACAAGTTGCTCTCTACTAATAACAAAAAAAAAAAAAACTTTATTATAAGTATTTAATTTCTTTTAAATACATATGTTATATTTAAATACATTAAGGTATTTAATTCCATGAATATATTGAAACTTTGAAAAGATTCGGGAAAGTATCTAAAATATAAGAGATACAAATTATCCATACTGATATTATAAATTCGAAAGTAGCTCTGTCTATTCGTTTGTCTGTCTGTTACCATCTTACGCCCAAACCGCTGGACAGATTTTGATCAAATTCGGCAAGGATATAGATTTTAGCCAGGGGAAGAACATAGGCTACCTTTTGTCTAAAAAAACTTAAGGGTGTGAAATACACGCCTGAAAATAACGCGATCGAAGTTGCAGGTACAGCTAGTATTAAATAAAACGATTTAGTTGAAAGAATGTGTTTGTTGTTTGTTAAAAATATTGTTACAATTAATAGTAGGATTTAGGCAAGCCAAAGAGGTCTGTAAGAAAAGAACCTGTTGGAACTCTGTACTCTATGCCTACCCCGCAAGGGAGCTGGCGTGATGATATATAGAGAGAGAGAGAGAGAGAGAGACAGTAAGATTTAGGTTTCCGTAGATACAGATTTGATTTAGAAAAAAAAAATCTATCTATCTAATATCATCGAGCCAGATTCCTTGCGGGGTAGGCAGAGAGTACAGAGTTCCAACAGTTCTTTCCTAACATACCTCTCTGGCTTTCTCCACTCTCATAGTTCTCACACACGCTCGCCGGTTACGGAGACTTGACTTCTCCTTCAGATAAATATAGTAATTTTTCAACTCTAAAAAATTTTCCTTAATACGCATTACGCACACATTAGTACAGGTTTTGTAGTTAATAATATCCAGATTTTAAAATATACAGTCATATATCTTA
The DNA here is from genome assembly GCA_905147815.2 of Phalera bucephala. Classification (NCBI taxonomy): domain Eukaryota; kingdom Metazoa; phylum Arthropoda; class Insecta; order Lepidoptera; family Notodontidae; genus Phalera; species Phalera bucephala. Next base: position 26,969,854 of record LR990623.1, on the reverse strand, counting down.
TTTCTAAATATTAAGTCTTAATCTATAAACTTCTTGAGGTGTATCGAGGACAAAAATACGTTTTCTTCGCGGTAGTTCTTAAAAGAGTCAAGAGTCTCCGTAACCGGCGAGCGTGTATGAGACGAACTATGAGAGTCGAGGAAGCCAGAGAGGTATGTAAGAAAAGAACCTGTTGGAACTCTGTACTCTCTGCCTACCCCGCAAGGGATCTGGCGTGAGGTTATAGATAGATAGATAGATAGTTCTTAAAAAGGAAACGTTTGGTTGTAAAGTAATGATGATTACTTTACAAATTCAATAAGAAAACAAATAGTTTCCTTTTTGACTGCCTCGTTGGACTAGTGGCAAAGCGCATTGCTTTGCGATCATGAGTTCCTGGGTTTAAATCCTAGGTCGGACAATTGTAGTTTTTCTAGCGAAAACTTCCCAGTACGAGTCCGGAGTCTGGAATTGTGCCCGGTATATGGCAATAGGCACGCCCCTCTATTACATGGGACCTAACATCGTCGGCGAAACGTGGATGTACTCAGTACACCTCTGCCACCCCCGCTTGGGGAATATGCGTGACGGTGTTTTTTTTAGAACTACCGTGTTTACAGAAATCTCCTATAAAAGGGTCACACCGGTGTAATGTTAGAGAATATACGTGCATACGTCGAAGCATACTGTTTTATTTGTGATACCCCCAAACGGCCCACATTGTAAGGCGACCCTCCACTCCGATCTAGGTCTCGAACCTATTCGCGCCTTTATTAAAAAGGCGTCAACACGTCACTTCGCGAACGCATCTACCCATGCGAATCCGTTAATCGTAGCCACCGCCGACTACGATCTCCCCCCCGACCCCTGCCGCCACCGCCGGCCGCGACATGTTCTCACCGACCCCCCCGATGCTTTGTCATCCCTTCTTTCCGCTCAGATTACGGGCGACGACGACGACGTAGTAGTAGATCCCCTCCCATAGCCGGCGGTTGACCGGTGCACTTAGTAGTGCACCCGTCCCCCTACAGCGACTGTCCCAACCGAGGCGCCCTCGAGTATGTCGCCTCTTGCCCTTCTGGCTGGCTAGAGCGTAGTGGTTGCACGCTCGCCTTTAAGTCCGGTGAAGCTGTAAAGGCCTCGCGGCCAACAGCGTACATCATCCACACACACACTGCCAGTGCTGCCTCTGGGCAGTGCTGGCAGGGTCGTCTGTGGTGTATATTGTCCCCCATGCACCTCAAGAAGTTTATAGATTAGATACTTTATATCACAAGGCACTCCAATTAGATGTAATTTAAGTGTCTTGTGTTATTTACGTTACACCTTATATAAATACGTGTGTGTGTGTGAATGATGTACGCTGTTGGCCGCGAGGCCTTTACAGCTTCACCGGACTTAAAGGCGAGCGTGCAACCACTACGATCTAGCCAGCCAGAAGGGCAAGGCGCCCTCGGTTAAGGCAGTCGCTGTAGGGGGACGGATGCACTACTAAGTGCACCGGTCAACCGCCGGCTATGGGAGGGGATCTACTACTACGTCGTCGTCGTCGCCCGTATTCTGAGCGGAAAGAAGGGATGACAAAGCATCGGGGGGGTCGGTGAGAACATGTCGCGGCCGGCGGTGGCGGCAGGGGTCGGAGGGGAGATCGTAGTCGGCGGTGGCTACGATTAACGGATTCGCATGGGTAGATGCGTTCGCAAAGTGACGTGTTGACGCCTTTTTAATAAAGGCGCGAATAGGTTCGAGACCTAGATCGGAGTGGAGGATATAAATACGATTATCCGTACTCCGTACCAGCATTTATTATGAATTCGACAGTTACCTTTTTACACCTAAACCTTTAAACAGATTTTGATCAAACTTGGCAAGGAGATACATTTAATCCGGGAGAAGGCATGGGCTACTTTTTATCTTTTTTATAAAAACTTACTTCTCAATAAAAACAATACTTTTTATGTGTGTGAATGGTATACGCTGTTGGCTGCGGAGCCTTTACGGCTTCACCGGAGAAGATGGCGATCGTGCAACCACTACGCTCGAGCCAAGCTCAAGGGCGGCCTCGGCTTGGGCAGTCGCTATGGGGGAGGGCGTATACTAGGTGTCTCGCCATTGCTTTACACCGGCCGGCGAGCAAGGGATTCTACGACCTCGCCGGCGAGGTCGGTGTCTGATCCTGTGTGCGGTATTTGTATCCGAAATAAGTGATGTAGGGCATCGGGTGGGTCGGTGAGAGCATGCCGCGGACGGCGGTGGCGGCTGATAGGAGGGGAGTTAGGTTCGTACTCGGTGGCGGTTACGATTAGCGGATTCTGATTGGACGCGTTCGCGAAGGATCGGGATGTCGCCTTTTTAATGAAGGTTATTATTACTCAAGTTTCATCATGGCATATAAAAATCCATTCATACTTTTGATAAGAAAGGACTATATATTACAGCGTTTCCGAATACTTATCCCTCAGGGAGATAAATCACTACTACCTATGTCAAATTACAAAATAACCGCGTGCGCAGCTGCGGGTAACAGCTAGTTAAGCAATATATATTTAAACAGTACACTTCACAACAAGGGAAGGTTTTAAAAGTTTAAAATATAATAAGACATGGCCTAAAAATAGCTGGTGTTTGTGCTGGGTGCAATGCGACATTTATTATTCAACTGAATGATAAAAACAGTTCTAAATTGCCATTACTTTTAAATGTGACTGTAGTGTGGGAATCGATAATCTTACTGCAGTATACTTGAAACATCGGTCCATTCTATCCAACTACATTTACATAATATCTATCTAACTATATCTACTATCATCACGCCAGCTCCCTAACGGGGTAGGCAGAGAGTAAAGAGTTCTAACAGGTTCTTTCCTTACAGACCTCTCTGGCTTTCTCCACTCTCATAGTTCGTCTCATACTCGCTCGCCGGTTACGGAGACTCCTGACTTGCTCTTCAGATAAGACGGTCTATTTGGTCATGGTAAGATAGTCTAGGTCTTCCCCGGTACCTACATCCTTCCACTTTCGCATTGTATACTTCTGCTTTATCATTCTTTCTTTCGTAATCATAATATAAGAGGAGATAAACCAACAGATCTGTTGTCTGGCAAGCCGGAGTGTGTGCATATTACTATAAAACTCTCAAACATGCAGGAATAATTTACTTAAAATAAAAATCTAATCGCCCAAAGGACGGACAAACAGCTTTAATTGGTGGGTCTAGAAGCATGAAATTACGTGTTTTTTTTTTTTAAAAACGTCCCACTCTAGGATTTAGTCCTGTGCCGTGGGTGCGTTTACAAACATGAAAATTCACATACACAAATACCCAGACCGAAACAAATAATTGTCGGTCACACAAAGATTTGTCCCGTGAGGGAATCGAACCCGCGACTATTAGACACAGTGGTGACGCGGCTTAAGCTCTTGACCACTGCACTAAATCGCCCGTCGCCGTTTCGACAGGAATTTTTGTATAGAATGGGTAAATATGAAAAAAATCCCTTAAAGGGTACATTTTAGTGTATGAATCAGTTTTTAAATCTAGATTCACGACTGATTTTCGTTCCATAATATAGGCCTAAAAATTACTGATCTATTGGTAATCCCATCGGGCACCGGCTACTAGGTAAATATAATTTATACTAATATTATAAATAGGCAAGATTTGTTTTGTAATCAAACTAAACTCTGAAGCTACTAAACGATTTTAATAATACTTTCGCAATTAAAAAGTTATAATATCCAGAAGCAACATAGACCCAGTAGGTGGCGCTGTTGTCGACTAGGAGCGAGGCCGCGGAAAACTGCTAGTAAATGTTAAATTTATGATTGTCACACTACTAAATTCGTATTATTACTATTAGGTCATATTACTTTTATCATTCAATTGATTAGTGCCAATAATATATCAAGTAATGACCTCCAGGATAAATTCCTTGGTTCAGCCACATTGCCCGAAGTCAATGCTGTAGAAAAAAATTAACTATAATTAGAAAATATACGTAAAAATGTAAATATACATACACATTGTGTTGTAATTCGGTTGGTCTTTCGAGTTTAGATTTTCTGTAGCCGTTTTGAAAGGTTTCTTCACTTACAGTGCACTGATAAGCTGTAACAATAGAGAATTGAGTGATTAGAGGATAAAAATAACACTAATATAATGAAAATGTCTTCACAGTCTTAGGTCCACTTGCACGGAACAGGGTTATAATATTAGCCTTGTTAAGAAACTGTCACACCGTTGGGCACGGGCCTCCTCTCAAACTGAGATGGTTTAGGCCATAGTCCACCACATTGGCCCAGTGCTGGTTGGCGAACTTCACACCTTCGAGAAACTCTCAGGCATGCAGGTTTCCTCACGATTTTTCCCTTCACCGCTAAAGCAAGTGATAATATTTTTTTCTTTCGAAAAGACAGAGGTTTAGCTGGGTTTTAAACCGAGACCTGTGACTTTGCAGTGCACTAAAGTGGGCTTTATAAAGCCATCAGGCCTTAATTCTACAAGCATAGATGGTCGAGATAAAAGTACAATGTACTCCCATATTTATCTAACTATGTTACGTTCTAATATAATAGGGTGCAAGCCTAATGATACTACCCCTCGTTCCCACGGACGCTTTCTCAATTCGCAGTGCTAAAGAGTTGTACAGCGCTTTTGAAAAAATGTACTGTTTTTATATTAATCCAGCGCTTTATCCCGTTGAAAAAGCGCTTGTGCGAATGCAGGGTTATACACATGTGATCACAATTACAGACTCTCAACTCTCCCGTGTCTATAAATAGTAGTAGTTTATTTCTACAAGACAGCACTAAGTGGACTTCTGACAAATATCGAAAACTTATGAAACGAGCGCACAAATGTGTAAGTGGGAACGAATGTGAACTGTCTCTGGCCTGCTGTTAAAGGTTTTATCCTCATAAACCAAGACCTCCCAGCTGTTCCATGCGCTACTAGACTAATGGGGCAGTTTATTAGAACAGTATAAAAACATTGATGCAATAATCTCTTGTTCACACAGGCGCTTTTCAACGCATTGTGCTAAATCGCTTAAGAGCTTTCAATAAAATCTACTGTGAAACGTTTGCTTCATTCGAGCGCTTGATTAAAGCGCGTTGAATAAGCGTTTATGCTAACACTCTGCTTTAGTCTGTCTAAGCTGAGTGGAAAACCGCAGCAAATTAAAAAAAAATAGGACGTGGAACCCCGAATGAACTGGATTTGATATTTGATTACTTTGATGACAAAAAATATAGTAAAGCATAAGCAAAAAATCATATAAATATGTTTATGATTTTAAGGAACGCATTAATACACACAGGAGACTGGAGAAACTAGAGAGAAGAATAAGTAGGGAAGGAGTTACATAGATATTATAGGATTGTAAAATATTATATTTTCATGTTAAAGGTTTATAAGTCATTGGTTTTCAGCTATGGAAACCTGATACTTGTCGGCTGAGCCCTGTGGGACTCCAGCATTGATGGAGTGGGTAGTGGAGCGCGTCATTTCGACGCGATAACGGAAGGCGCGATTCGACAAGAAGTCTCGTAAGAGGAGCACGAGTCTGTCGCGGCACACCCAAATGGTAGAGCTTGTAGATCAAGCCGTTGTGCCAGACTTTGTCTAATGCCTTCGCGACATCTAGGAAGAGGGCGCCCGTGTAGATGGGTTTGGGTCTATTGAGACCCGAGAGGATGTGCTTCGTGATGCGGTGCACTTGGTGGACGCAAGAGTGTTTGGCTCGAAAGCCGAACTGCTCGTCGATAAGGATACCCCTGGACGTTACGAAGTCTTTGAGCCTCGCCAGAAGTAGGCGCTCATATATCTTGGCCAGGGAGTTGAGGAGACTGATAGGCCGGTAGCTCGCGGGGAGATTGCGAGGTTTGCTGGGCTTGGGAATGCCTATGACGTCCGCCTCCTTCCACTTAGCGGGGAAGGTGCAGTTCGTTATCGCGGCGTTCAATATGGCCACTAAGAGGCAGATGAGTTGGGCGGGCAGGCATTTCAGAACGCGATTTGAAATGCCGTCAGAGCCGGGGGCTTTTTTAGTTTTGAGACCCATAATTAGATCTTCGACCTCCGTTTGGGTGATAGGAGGTAAGGAATCGACGGGGGGGAGGGATGCCCTGCGCTCGACTTCCCTGTCGACCGCGTCGACGTGGGACGGGTCGACGGACTGAGAGCTGGGGGTGCACTGGCTCTCGAGGGAGTCGGCAAGAAGCTCGGCCTTTTCGTCGTCGTCGAAGGCTGAGGGTGCGCCTGAAGGGCGGGACAGCGGGGGCATGCCAGTCGTGGAGTTGGTTTTGAGGCTTCGCGCCAGCTGCCAGTAGGCCACCCCCTGTTGGAATGTACAACCTAATACAGGGAGTATTAGACACTTCAGGTACGTAAGAGCATTAGGGCAAGGACAGCACAAAAGATCCCATGGGTCGAAGTGCATCAGAGGTCTCCTCGGTCCGGGAAGCCAACATTAAGATAAGATGGTAGGCTATCCATTTATGTGTGGGAAGGATACATATCGCATAGTTTGGTGACACTCTTGACACCGAATTCCAGTTCTATTTAATTACTAATGTTTTTAACACACCGTCATGCCTATATTCTGAGTACACCCACGTTTCGCCGACGATGTTAGGTCATGTAACAGGGGGCGATTAATGTTTTTAAATCAACTAGTAATGTAAAAAATAAACAAATTTTCTGTCTGACATTGTTATTTGGTAAATATATTGCTGTTAAATATTTTTTATATTAGTTACATTTGAAACATAAATCAATTTATTTAAACCATTATTTCCTTTGGAGTATATAAACAGATATGGTGAATCAGCTTTGTACACAAATATGATATGTCATATTGTTTATTTAAATATAAAAACAAGTATTACTTTGTATGTCTATACAATTTGATAGTTCATTAGAGTATGAGTCATGAAAACAACAATATGTATGTTTTGTAGACAGATATAAAATAATTTCAAAACACAAAGATATCTTGTTTAAATTGACTTGACTTCCTTCCGGCTCCGTCATCAGACCTTTAGCACCAGGCCTAAAAAGTACTCATCAAGACAAATCCAATGAGCCCAAATGGAACTGGGAATATATAGGGGGAATGATATTGAATAGTTGGGTGGTTCTATTAGCCACATTTCGGCTTCATCATCAAACCCACCATCTGGTTTAGTAACAAGCCTAAAGACTGTGGAGTTATGTTTATGGGTCACATGTTCCTATGGCCACCTTTAGACCCTATCATCAGACCAGCTCCATATTATTGCATTGTTACTGAACTTACATATGTATTCCAATAACAGCTTGATTGGATTGGGTACTAGATGGTGTACCCATTACTCAGTACCGAATACATACGATTTGCTACAGCTCTATCAATCATCATACAGTCATATACAAGGATCTTTTGGACCATAGCCAAATTCAGAATTAACAGTCATCAAGTGAAATGTCACGTCATGACAGTCGCAGAGTTGCTGTTTGCTACGTGATTTACCAAAGTTCTTTATTAGTGACTGCACAGATATTATATAGATAATATCTGCACAATGAAAATATTATATAGATAGATAACACTTTATTGTTCTACCATAGACACAATATAGGAATACAATTTTAGGACCGACCGTATTCGCAACAGCGTAGTAAGAAAGCGAGTAGGTATGAATGATAGTATCGGTGTAAAGATGAGAAAGGGTATGCTCCGTTGGTTCAGGCATATAGAAAGAATGTCAGAAGAAAGAATGACAAAACAGATATACAATGCGAAAGAGGAAGGATGTAGGCACCGGGGAAGACCTAGACTATCTTACCATGACCAAATAGACCATGTCTTATTTGAAGGTCAAGTCAAGAATCTCTATAACCGGCGAGTGTGTATGAGACGAACTATGACAGTGGAGGAAGCCAGAGAGGTAAGTAAGGAAAGAACCTGTTGGAACTCTGTACTCTCTGCCTACCCCGTGAGGGAGCTGGAGTGATGATATAGATAGACAATTTTAGGAATTCGCAAGGTAGTGTAATAATGGGTGGCCTTATTGCTAATAGTAATCTCTTCCAGGCAACCAAATATTTCTCTAGAAGCAAGAAAAATTTTACTAACGGCTGGTTCAATATTTAACTTAAGGATAGATTTGCCTACTATGAATTGAAATTTGACAATTTATTATGGTAAAAGCTGTCAAAATTCTACTGCCCTCCATAAGTAAATATTGAAACCGATCATAAATGATAACCCTAATTTTACACCAACGTCAATACATCTTTGTCGCGCTGTAGTTGATAGACAGTCAACATACAATACTTTTTTAAATTTAAAAGAGACACACTTATACTAAAAAGATTTAATCACCATGGTGCCTGTAAAATCACCCCTAAGGTTGTGTACAATTTGTTTTTGTTTTATAGTATTATGTAGGTTGGATCCTGTTGTTTTAACTTCGTCCAAATATGATACGAATAAACGTATAATAGATGTAATAAAATGTATATTACCATTGGATAGGTCACAATCGAATTTACTGGAATGTTTTTACAAATAATCTCTTATTTACCTATGTAAAAAAGACTGATTTACAATTCAATAATACACTTGCTAATCTGATATTTTCATCGGATACTCGTCCAACTGCTACTCAAATGTTGTTTTTAATGATCACTGCCGGTTACACGTCATGTAATTATGGTGCAATTTCAACAATACAGCATATTCTTTTAATAAATAGTTACCTAGCTATTGAATAATACACTTATTTCATTTTAATTGCTGAAAAAAATATACATTTCGTGTCCTTAGAAGACTTTTATCGTAAGATGGAAAGACCCTAGAAAGTACTAGACGTGTGGCGCAATTTAATCGATCTGTTTCCAAATAAAGCGAAAATAGGAATACGTAAGCTTTGATCTTACCTGCTATGACTAGTATAATAACTTTGCACTATTACTAAGAATCGATAACGCTATAGATAATCACTGAGAAAACACACTGAATAATTCTATTGAGATAAACTTACGCACAGAGCCACTGTTTCCTTCTTCAAATGAATGACTGATATTGACTGACTGTTCTCTACTCCCTTTGTTTTCGTTTTCATTAAAATTAAATTCTATTCAACCTCTGCTACGCTATTGGTTGAATTTACAATTATGTTTTATATGAGTAGTACAGATTGGATCACAGTTCGAGACCGTTCAATCGCATTTGTAGTTGAAATTGTTATGTTCCAAATTGCGTCATGCGAAACTACAGACCATAGACAAACCTGTTGTGGTGTGAGCAACAAATTGCAGTTGTGAGCAAAAAATGTGATTTTGTGAATTATTTTAGCCCGTATTCGCAGGGGCGCTTTTTCAATGCACGCTGCTTAAGAGCGAAGAAGAATTTACGTTTAGCCGTTTGTTTCATTCTAGCGCTTTATTAAGAGCGGTAAGTGCAATTACTTCACAACGACGTATTCCCATTGCTCATAGAGAATGTAGGTGAAAAGGGAAACCCCGAATGAGACTTTATTGAAACGCACCCTGCTCGTAGTACTCTATGCCCTGCTCTCTGGTCTGTGGTCAATCTGTCAAATCATTCATTCATAACATAACCTCTTTTATTAAGTTTCTGTGTACTTAAAAAATATTTGTATTGTATCTGAAACTAAATATAATCATAAATCTACGGAACTGAAATCATGAGCGTTATATTAAAAAGCTCTATTTATGCTCAGGCAAAATGTAACTATCTTGACCATGTAAAATGTTGTAAACATTCGTTACATATCTCAATCAGTAGCTATTTTTATTATTTTAGCGGCATGCCGATCGTTAAGCAGTACTGCGGCATTGTGTTCGAAGCAGTGGCGGGTAGCACGAGGCCTGTCTGCCAATCGCAACGCTGAGGGGATCCTCACAGATGGACCAGACTACACTTTCTTGGACGGTAGACCAACCCCTTTACTGGTAAACATATCTTGTTCTGATTGTTTAGTTTGTTCATATACATATGAACTCGGTTACACATCCAAATATATGATCAATATTTGCTGCATACACAAAATTGTTATATTATTGTTGACATTGATGGTAAAACTCAACATATCTGCAGCACATGAGCAAATATCTCAGCAATGACAAGTCTTTATTCAACCATACTACAATAGAACACTACCTCAAGTGATAGGATTTTTTTTGACACAGAATCACTTTTAATTATTCGTGTGCTGTGTGTGTATTTACGAACTAAAAATTCACATACACTCATTATATTACATAAAGTGCTAGTTGAAGCTACAACCACCAGATTCAGTTCATGAGTGGGTTAAGCTCTTAACAACTGGACGAAATTGTCTGTTGAGCATTAACTAGTTATGTCATCAGGTAGGGGTTTGATGCAGCAGCAGTTGGTAAGAAGGCTTATAGTGCGCGTTGAAAAGAAACACTCACTCTCTTGTCCGGTGAAGCTGTAAAGGTGGCACACACAAACGGATCATAGTGCCTTGTAGAAGTGTGCTATCATAGTACAATTGCTTGAAGTATTGTTTCTATTTTGACATATTTATATACCATACAATTAGTTTGAGCAATGTTTCACTTCCAGCGTAAACAGAAGATTCGTGTGGATAGGCAGAGGGCATATGCAAGTAAAATTGTGGAATTGTGTTCCGAACTGGACTTTGCCAAGGAAAGATATCAAAAATCAATACAAGCCAAAGAAGATGAAAGGCAGAGAATTATTGCCAACAGACTTAAACCTAAAGGATCTGCATTGCTGAAGAAAAAGTAGAAAATTTTGTTGTATTAGTTTAGTTTAGTTGTAAATAAATTAAGTACTTTGTTGAGCATTATTATTTCTATTTTTATTATGGTTATGATAATATCTATTGTACTGTCAGAGGTCTGAGCATAGACATAGATTTTATATTTATATAATATTATGGACCTCTAGGTCCCATCCACTTTGGATTATCATTCACTTATTGGGAAATTTTATTTTATTTTATTTTATTTGGACAGCTTACAGCTATTAACAACAATATTTAATACTATCATAGTAACTATAAGCCATTTATATAGAAAAAAATAAATAAGATATTATAGAGAATAATAAGAAAAAAAAAAATGTTTGTAATTAAATGATGAAACATTGAGAAAAATATATAACATACAATTAAAACATAGTCGACATGATTACAGATAAAGTAGCAAAGTAGAATATATATTATTATATTAGTTGGGCCTTTCGATGGGCACTACAAGTGCTCTTCGTATACTATTAATGCTACCATAAAACAGATCTATATGTACGTTGACCTTATTAATTGCGGCATTAGCTCTACAAAGAAAACTGTTTTGTTTATAGTTAGTGTGGGCAAACGGAATGTTTAGTGGTTTGTATGCATCATTGCGAGGTGCATATTTTGGAACTCTCAATTCTATTTTATGAAGCAGATCAGGACAGTCGAACGAAGTCGAAGTCGGCAACTTTGTAAGAAGTATAACATCTGCAATGTTACGTCTAACAGATAGTGGCAACAAGTGAAATTTTGCACATCGTTCTTCGTAGTTCAATTTGGGAATATTAAATTTGCAGTTGAGGAAACGTGTAATTTTTTTTGAATTTTCTCGATCCTGTCAATATAACATTCATAATGTGGGTAATTATCAGGCACTTAATGGAAACTGGAACACGGACGAAAGATATTTCAGATCTAGTGATATTATTTCGTAAATATAAGTAGGATCCTACTATTAATTATTTTTTAAATAATTTGTTATAACTTTTCTTGCAACAATTTGTGTCGGTCTGGATTTCATGTTTGTAAACATACCCACGACATGAATAAATCCAAGCATCAGGCTACGTTTTCTTAAAAATAAAAAAACGCATTTGCTGCTTCTACGGGCATTTTACAACTCGACTAGGCATATACGGCATCTGCTGGCATATGATTCCGCTCTACCGGGCGTATACTACCTCTTCTTGCATCTACCATACGTATGTCACCAACATATTGGTCTTACTTTTATAAGCTAACGCAGTCGAAAACATATTTGTGTCATTGAGGGTAACATTTATATCAATGAATTGAATGTATTTTACCAGATTTTCTAATGGCCCTACTGACTACCGTAAAACCAGAGTGATAATTATGCTTCTTGCCAGTAATGCTTTTTGGTACAAATATATGTACATCATGTACATACAATAGCGACATCTTGCACCCGAAAGGAACTAAACGTACTCCGATACATTGTTTGTGGCGAAGTCAAGGGGAAATGAATATAGTTCCTTTGAAAGCTTCTAGAGGGCATTTTAAAGTAAACTTATCTATCTAGGCCAGTGTCCAGGTCTCGCACCCGTTCGCCCCGTATGTAGCCCCCCCTGATAGCCTGAATAAACCCTTGAAAGTTAAAATGGTCCCGTTCGCCCCAACTTTAGTCTATGTCAACATATAGTGTTGGAAAAACTTCTGAAGTCATCAACTCAAAATAAATTGTAGTCATAGTGAAATAAAATTCAGTTAACAATATAACACATTTATCTATCTATCTATCTATCTATAACCTGACGTTAGATCCCTTGCGGGGTAGGCAGAGAGTATAGAGTTCCAACAGGCTCTTTCCTTAGATACCTCTCTGGCTTCCTCTACTCTCATAGTTCGCCTACACGCTCGCCGGTTACGGAGACTCCTGATTTGTCCTTCAGATAAGACCCGGTCTATTTGGTCATGGTAAGATAGTCTAGGTCTTCCTCGGTACCTACATCCTTCCATTTTCGCATTGTATATCAGTTTTGTCATTCTTTCTTCGGACATTCTTTCTATATGCCCGAACCAACGGAGCATACCCTTTCTCATCTTTACACCGATATTCTCTTTCATACCTGTTTGCTTTCTTACTACGCTGTTGCGAATACGGTCGGTCAGCTTTACTCCGCACATCTTCTGCAGAGCTCGCATTTCCACCGCATTTATCCTACTTGAAAAAACTTGATCCGAACATCCTCTTCCGGACCTGAAACCCCCTTGTGCCTCTCACAACATTCCATCGGACTTCTCGCGCATTCTCCTTTCAACAATTTTACCATACACCTTGGCTGCCAAGCTGATCAAACTAATGGCTCTGTAATTGGCGCAGTCATATTGTGAACCCTTGCCTTTCCACATGGCAAGGTCATTAAAAATGTAATGTGTTATAAAAACGTAATCATTAATTTGATTACATTTTGCCCCTCTCTGCCAGGATGCATAGAAGCTTGTTTCTGAGAATGATTTTTTTTTATTCTGTCATTTTCCGTAATCTACTACGAATGTATCAGTGTCTATATACCATAGGCATTTAGTGTGTACTCATGATACGTAGGTGCAACATTGTTCCACGGTCGATTGGCCCCACTCGCTCGTTCCATTAGCCCGACCACGCGTAAAACACATTTTATGAGCTAAACCGCTGCGCTAAAGCTGTTATCTGTGCTTTTCAATAATGCCACGGTTATCTATGGTTTCCAATATGGCGCGCTGACCTGTGCAGACTCAGTATAATAAATATGAGGAGTATTGGGAATTTTGCGTACAACGCCACTGTATAATACAATAGAGTATCTATTATGCGGTTTTGATTATCCGTAAACTGGAGATATCCGGTGGTATTCAATACGTATGTTTACAAAGTCAATTCTCGATATTTCGATAGTTAATGAGTTGTTAAAATTAGTACCTATAATGCCCTTGGTCGATACGCGAGGAACAAATATAATTTGTATTTTCATTGGCTGATTGCTTGCCATCACAGAAATCTTTTCATTCCGATATCGGTCTCGAACCTATTAAAAAGGCGAGAGCCCGATATTTCGCGAACGCGTCCTATCATAGAAATCAGCTAATCGTAGCTGCCGCCGACTACGAACCTAACTCCCCTCCTATCAGCCACTACCGCCGTCCGCGGCATATTCACACCAACCCTCCCGATGACAGACACCGACCTCACCGGCGAGGTCGAAGAATCCCTTGCCCAGCGGCCGGTGCAAAGCACCACGGCGAGATACCTAGCATACGCCCTCCCTCATAGCGACGGCCCAAGCCGAGGCCGTTCCTCCTTGAGGCGCCCTTAAGCTAGTTGCCCCCTTGCCCTTCTGGCTCGAGCGTAGTGGTTGCACGCTCGCCCTCTTATCCGGTGAAGCTGTAAAGGCCCTGCGGCCAATAGCATAGATCATTCACACACACACACGCACGCACGCACGCACGAACGCACGCACGCACGCCCGCACGCACGCACGCACGCACGCACGCACGCACGCACGCACGCACGCACGCTCGCACGCACGCACGCACAAAAACACACACACACACACACACACTAAAATGATGTTTGAAATTCATGAAATATGAATGGAACAGTAGGAACCTACAAGGCTCTTGCACTTGTTAGTGTTAACTGCACGCGGTTTTACTAACTTAGTTAGCGGAAACACGACGTACGAGTTTTGCAATTTACAGTTGACCTAAATTTGAAACTGCAATAATGTACATGAAATAAAACATTTTTTTTTGGATATGATCACGGTTAATTTTTTGATTTTTAAGTTCTCGACGTTTCGAGTGTTTTACTGCAGCCATGGTCATATCGTGGAGTGCCATTTCTCCTTGAGGCGCCCTTGAGCTAGTTGCCCGTTGCCCTTTTGGCTGGAGCGTAGTGGTTGCACGCTTGCCCTCTGGTCCGGTGAAGCTGTTAAGGCCTCGTGGCTAACGTAGATCATTCACACAAACACGAGATGGACTGAGGTGTTTTACGTTCAAAAGTCATATGGGGGTACCTATAATCTTCTTAATTATTTTTGTTGGTCTGATTTATGCAGAATAAGCTCACGGTCACGGCGAGGACTTGAAGTGTTATGCTAGATTTTGGATTTAATTAAATTATGTTAATTAAGCTGAGATTAATTTCGTCACAGATATAAATATTTCGTCATTCTATAGGTAAGCCTAAAGCATCAGAGCCTGATCTTTTATATTTTATTTAGTTATTTATCTTTGGGATAACAAACAGGTACATAATACCTATGATGTAGGTTATTATAATCTGGATTAATTACTAATTATGTACCCTACACCATTACCTACTGAGTACTTGAATCCAAACATTTGAAGCTGCTACTTCATACCTGTTAGGCAAGTAGGATAAGCAAAAGTAAATTTATAATTTAGGTGTTAAGTACTAATTACCTAAAGTTAAGTTTAAATATAATTTAGCTTTTCAACAATTTTTTTTGTAAATAATGAGAAGGAATTGTTAAATATGTCAAAATTGGCAAAGTAATCAATATGTGAATTCATTATGCGTCGTAAAGGAGCGCGTTCACCAGCAATAATATCTTTAGCGCGAAAGGACATTGAGAATGAGTTTCACGTATTCGTTTTGAACGACTTGGAATACGGAGATATATTTGAGTTGTAATTTGGTTACAGTCGAAACTATTGTGACAGATATTAAACAAGAGCATTTGATCCAAGAGTAGTCTTCTTGCGCTGAGGGTTTGGAGTGAGTACTTATTTAAAAGTATATCGTATGAAGTTCTTGAGGGACAAAACTTATAATTAAGATAACGAAGGAATTTTCGTTGTACCCGCTCTATAATCTCTTTGTTCTTTATAAAGAATGGATTCCAAATAACTGTAGCATATTCAAGCAGGCATCTGAGCAATGATTTGTACAATAATAAATATGAGGACGGTCGTTTGAAAGAGGTACAAGAGCGTTTTATAATACCAAAAAGTTGGATAGATTTAATAACGATATGAGTGGCATGAGTATCGGAGATTCGTAGAAGAACCAAGGTCACCGACATAGCCCTTAAGATTAGCCAGCTGAAGTGGCAATGGGCGGGCCACATAGCGCGAATATCGGACGGGCGTTGGGGCAGAAAGATTCTAGAGTGGAGACCACGTATTGGCAAGCGCAGCGTGGGACGACCACCTGCCAGATGGACCGACGATCGTGTGAAAATCGAAGGAAGTCGTTGGATACAGGTGGCATCGGACCGGTTACGCCGGAAAGCGATTGGGGAGGCCTACGTTCAGCAGTGGACAAGTATAGGCTGAGATGATGATGATGATGATGAGTATCGAAATATAATTTAGAGTCAATATAAATTCCTAAGTCTTTAATTAAAGTAACCTTCTCTAGAGGAGAGTTGCCGAGGGAATACGTGCAATCAATAGTATTTATTTTCTTGGTGAATGTAATGGATTTGCATTTAGGGAGAGTAAGGTAGAGCTTGTTAGCTAAACTTTTTCATGTTTACATTGGTATTTTCTTTCATATCCACACACCCCCTTGCTACGCTTGCAAACGCAGTTTACTAGCGTAACTCCGCACATATTCCGCGACATATATTACACATTTACCATTAATTAATATAAAGCAATGGTTAACAATATTAAGACAAGATTCTCTGTAAGAGACGAGGGGAGGCTACACCTAGTTGGAGCAAGTCTTCATCAAAGCAGCGTTACGGGGAGTAATTAAAAGCACACCGGGTTAACTCAAGACCGTGCACAGGGAGGTATTGAAGACAGGTAGTTAGCTAATATAAAAAAACGTCATGAATTAACATTCCCTAAGTAAAGGTGCAGTATGCGTTCACATTTTAAAGAAGATGTTAGTTCCCAATAGACTTGTAGTACTTAGGTACTATGTATTACTACCATACAGGTATTTATCGTGTACTTTATAGTATATCATCATTTGGTGGTTTCACTTGTCTTCCAAATAGGCCCCACAATATCTACTTATTATGAGGTAGTTGTCTGATATCGTGATAATTTTCTACTAAAAATATAGATATCGGGTACATAGATATCAGGTCCCAATGAATAGAGGGCGAGTACATTGCCATTTTACGGATAAAAGAGATAGAAATAAAATGAAGTAGGGTTTAGTTTTAACCTTTTAATTAGTACTAGATTGATTCACACATGATTTGGCTAAGGCTTATATAGACATCCCATCCCCACTACTTTGGCAGTGGCATTTTGGAAGGGTGTCAGGGAGTGTGTTTAAATGGCGGCTCAGCTTGGCTGATAGCGATTGACTGTTACTAAAATCGACTATTGTGGCGTTGCTTGGCATGGCTCGGCTTGGCAAGTGGCTTGGCTTTCTTATCTTATTATTGGCTATTTCCGGACTGATAAAACCTCAAGCGCACTTCGACTCGATGGAGTCTTTTGTGCTGTCCTTTGTCCTGATGATCTTAAGTACCTGGAAATCCAAATACTCCCAGCACATGGATGTAGTAGGATGTAGTAGTTGTGGCTTGGCGTTACACAGTACAAAATTTCAGACTTCGGACTGCCTCTGAGATTTTTTCGAAGGGAAAATGGGTTTTCCAACCGATATGAGTCACACATTCTGCAAGCGAATGGGCAGAGGTTTACTATGTACATCACTGGCGATATGTGATTATCGTCGGCGATTTTAGGTCCCAATGTAATTGGGCACGAGACTATTGCCGTTGCGTTAGGCAGAATGTTTTAATACAAAAACATTACTCGTAATCGCCAGCCGCACTATGCGTTATTAGATCAACAAGACAGTAGCAATGATTTTCCATGTTCTAAAATAATTATTTTAATTAATCGCGTAGATCTAAATCTGTTTTCTGTTCAGTTGATTTTATCTTGTCCGAACACAGGCCCTAACAAAGTGGCAAGCGTTTTGTTTCTATTTCCTTCCGGACTTTTAAAAAAGCTAGCCATTTATCTGCGATAAGTAAACAACACTACCCTACAATAGTTGAACTAGCTGGAATTTCAATAATTCACAATGTAAACCAACGTCTAGTTATTATACTGCAATTTTGTTGTAGCTTAGTAAATCAAACTGCAATTAAACTTTTAAATAGTTTTACTGTCTAAGTCCCTCCCTGTACCCCGTAGCAATCTCGGCAGTTATAATTAAAAACTGTAAAAGTGATATACATTGCTCACTCGGGGCAGTCCTGTTCATGCTTAAGTTTTAATAGAATGTCAATTTATAACAAACTTATAATTCAGAAACAACTCGGACACAAAAATGGGAGAGTTTTCTACCTTGATTTACGAATAAAAAGAGATGCGGTACGGTGTTAGACAGTTTTGCATTTTTATTCCAAGTAACTGTTCTATAACATCACGCCAGATCCCTTGCGGGGTAGGCAGAGAGTACAGAGTTCCAACAGGTTCTTTCCTGGTAACTAACTGTTGAAGGTATTAAAACCAAACTATTTGAAAAACCATTTACGCAATGTATTAATTGGTATTAATTGTATGTATCAAAATAGAAGCATTCAGCCAACGATGTATTATTCGTACCTACTAGATTACAGATCGATTATATAGTGCTACAAGGATCTTTTGGCTCATGGATGCCATTGACAGCGTTGGTGTAAAATTAGGGTTATCATTTAGTAAAATTTTCCTTCTTTCAAGGAAATATCTCAACAGGTGGCTCTGCACGGTTACTAATTAAAAAAATGAACGTTGGTAAATTTCATAGTAAACGGCAACTCAGCGGCTGTCAAGAAGTGACATTTCTCTGGATGACAGCGTTAGTTCCGATTTTGGCCGGGGGCCAAATGATTCTTGTATGACTGTACTTACTTAGGCATAGCATACTCGTAGCTAGCAACTGTATAATTAAGTTTTAAATTATTAATGACCTCAGAGATTCTTATTATGATAGTTATAGCAATTTGCAGCATTTTAACGTGTCCTCGCATAAATTAGGGTTCGCGTGTACGAACTAATTCGAAATAAGACTACACTCTTACTTGGACAAATATAACCAATTACGTTTGGTTAATCTGAATATTGCAATGGTAATTTGACATTTATTGCTACAATTTAGAGTTTTATTTCGATTATCACGTTTAATGCGATTGATATGTTTTCGCTTATTTCTGCTCAGTTGTGTTCTTATTTTTTGGGCCGATTTTCGCACTGTTACCTTAAAAATAGCGACCAACTTATAACCTGCCTCATTAGGATTTAAATTTAATGAAATAGGGGTGTACTGTTTACACCTGTTTACCCTACTGCTCCACGAATAAAAGACATGAGAATTTAGTTTTAACTCCTCGCGCTTCCTTATGAAAAAGAAACAGTATTTTTAATGACGGTCGTCTTGATCCAGTGGATCAAGCCGTCCGTCGTACCTTTCCGGCCGTCCGTATATACTACCCCACTGCTGGGCAAAGTATGATTTCTTCTTTAATGTAGACTTTTTTTGAAGAAACGTCGGAAAAAATTAGGATATATTCCTGTTTCGTGGTTTTTTTTTAAACTTTGCCCCACACTATGATTAATTCCTGTGTCGTAGGTGATTTTACAAACATGAAAATTCACCTTCAAAATAGCCAGTCCAAAACAAATAATTGTGGATCACACAAAGGTTTGTCCTGTGCGGGAATCGAAACCGCGACTATTAGACAAAAAAAACAACAAAATACAGTTTTATTTTACATAAAAAACCAATTCAATTTTATAGAACAAATAGTTCAATTTTCTAAAAATATAGTTTCATTTTATAGAAAAAAATAGTTTTATTTTCACTCTTACTCATCAACGCGTAGAAAATAACGTTTTGACCCAAATTGCTATTGAATTTGGTTTACAGAGTAATTTAATCCAGGCTTTTCGGTTCTGTTAGATTAATGATGCTATGTCGGCAGTGGACAAATAACTGTCGAGTAGCTAATGATTAAAAATGTCTTTGCGTTCCTTTAACTATGTAGACGCGATTTATTGGGCTTGTTAAGGGTTGTGAGGTGGCAGGTTCGAAGGCGTGTCGTACGAACACCCAGACGAAACAAACATTTGTGAGTCGGAAAGATTCGTTCCGTGTGGGGTCGAATCCAGGATAACTGGATCCAGTCCGACACCCGTCTGGCTTGAGGATCTTCCCTTTGACAAACCCTGCCGCAACGTTTCTACTACATAAACTGTCGGCGACTGCATTCCCCAGTCCCGCGCCGCGCCCTGCAGCGATGTACATATGTAATTGGCTAATTCATGTAGTTTGTATTTAGATTAAGATTTATTTGTTAGTTTACTAATTGTTTTATATAATTGAAAGTGATTTGTAAACATTTTAACAAGATTTATTTGTTATATGTATATATTTAGTCTATGTGTTTTGATTTGTACGATCTTATATTTATTTGATCCACTGATTTTTGCTTCCTGTGAATTTTCACCTGCTTCAATCGTTTCTGCATCACCCTAAGGTTGACTGGTAGAAAATGCCTCAGGCATTAAGTCCGCCTTTGTACCAATTGTGCAAAAGTATTAAATAAATAAATTAGTTAAGATTTTCATGTATTAGAGATAAGTTGGTCCGCACTTGTGTCGTAATTTTAGAGATCTTTTGGCTTGGCTTGTATACTTTATAGATTTAAGAATAAGATAAGACAACTTGTGTCTATAGTTAGAATAGATCGTAAGGATTATGTATGTATGTATGTATAACACATTGTGATTGGTTGAGAATTAAATAAATAAAACCTTCAGCAAAAAGTCGGTCGATAGTAATATTGATCGCGAAAACTGGGACAAAAACCGCGGCTCTCCGTAGGGTAAAGTTTTGAGGTTCTTAATCGAGCACGGTTTTTGTACTAGCACGTTGAAACGTTGAATCGTTGAATAATCGTTGAATAATCGTTGAATCGTCGTTCAATCGTCATCAGTTCCTGGCTGAAGAAAAGGAAGAAAAATAGAAGAAAGAAAAGGATAGAAAATAGGAAGGAAAGAGATAGCAACAGTAGCGACCGACCCGAAGCTCTCTTTCACACTAGAAGACGCGTTTTATTTGTTCCCCGCTCCTCTCGATGGCATTCTCCGGTGACGCGGCACGACACGGCGAGTCAAGGCCCAACGAAACAAAAATTCAGATCTTCGTATCTTACTACGAGGCGCTGAACGCAGAAGCGCAGGGCGAGTGGAACCAGCGCAGTGCCGAGTAACTCTGCACTCACCGCTCGCCACGGGGAGAACATAACACTCTCTCTCTCCAATATAATGGCCCCGCACCGTTACAGCTGGTCCTTCGACGACAGATTCTGCGATTTTAAGATACAAGATCTGAAGACTTATGTGAAGACTGAAAAAATCTGAAGACTTATTTGAAGACTGAAAAATCTGAATACTTATTCGAAGATTGAAGATAGAATATTCGAAGATAATTGAAGATCGAATATTTGAAGATAGAAACTTTCTCTGAAGATAGAATATTAGAAGTTTGAATTTGAAAATATTACAATTTGAATTCTTAAATATTTGAAGAATTTGGAAAGTGGAAAATTGAAAGATAGGATTTTTTTTTTAATATTTTGAAGACAGAAGATAGAAAAATGCCAGTCAAACGATCAAAAAAGGATGCACCTTAGTCAAGATCGCCGTCGGTCACGGAACAAGTGGACGAACGGAATCTGAAGAAAATACGACCGAGTCGAGTACAGAGAAGACTACTTCTTCAGAGGAAACTTTGACCGACGCGACAAAGACCACTTCATCGGAGGCAACGGGTACAAGTGAAGACTCCTGGAAGATGTGGGCCACTGAACCCAAGAAGAAGGAAGATGCAGAGGCACAGAAGCCGGCGTCAGCTTGCCAAGGTCGACAAGGTCATTAAGGTCAACGAGCTCAGCAGCCAGAAGAAGGGCACTTGAAGCCAGAGAAGAACTGGCAAGAAGGGAACTGGAGCAAGCACAGACGGTGACCAAACTTGCGAAGATACATTTGATACTAACACAGGTGGAAGAAGAAGAAGATTCAAGCGAAGAAGATATAGAAGATAGAACGACACAAGTGCGGAACTGGATCCAAGAATCGATTCGGGAAGATGCTGACACCGCCGGACAAGATCTGCGAGGGAAGAAACCTCGGGAAGACCTGCAGTCGATTAAGCATGAACAGCCCTAGGCTCCCATAAGTCCGACGGTGGAAATACGACCATTGGTGGACGCCATAAAGCAGGCCGTCGCCACACAGGGAGGATCAGCGTCGCAACCGAAGTACATACATGAACTGCCGTTCTTCGATGGAAATAGTACCGAGTGGTTGGCTTTCAAGGTCGTCTATGAAGATACAGCTCCAATGTTCACCCCCGCGCAGAACATGGCGCGATTAAGAAGATCAATTAAGGGGCATGCCAGAGAAGCGATCAAGAGTCTGATATATTCAGAGGCACCCCCAGAAGAAGTAATTCAAGCGCTCCGGCGACGTTATGCCTTAGTGATGATGGAATTAGAGAAGATTAAAGCACTGCGTCGGATAACTGTGAACCCTAGCGACATCTGCGTCTTCGCCAGTCAGATCAACAATAGCGTCGCTTCCACCAAGGGACTGGAGAAGCAACAGTATTTACACAGTCCAAAAATGATGAAGCAAATTATTGACAAGATGCCGTCCATACTGAAGTTCAGGTGGTATGACTTTACCGCCAGTCAAGAAGATGAGGAATTCTCCGACTTAACAGTGTTTTCCAAGTTCCTGAACATAGAAGTCGACAAGTGCAGCGCGTTCGCGACAGAAGAAAAGAGCTTCAGAAGAAAACCATTTCATCACGTCGCGCACGCAGTAACCGAAGCGAAGCAAGGGAAATCACCGAAGATAGACAAGTCTTGTTCCTGTTGTCAAGGGGAACATTACCTATACGAGTGTCAGAAATTCCGGAGGATGCCAGTAGAGGAGCGGTGGACCATAGTCACCAAGCAGAAGTTATGCGTTAAGTGTCAATTTGGAAGTCATAGGAAGGATAACTGCAGAAGACCCCCGTGCAAGATCTGCAGAAGATGGCATCATCAGCTGCTTCATTCCGAGAGAAGATCAGAAGAATTCAGATAAAGAAGAATCAAGTCGCGACATGACTACGAATGACACGCAATGAAGACAAGCCGAGCCTACCTGAAGATGGCTCCTGTCGAGATCTACGGACCAAGAGGATCAAAGAAGATTTTAGCGCTACTGGATGAGGGTTCAACAATATCCCTCCTCGATTCCAAAGAAGTTCAAGAGATTGGTGCCAACGGCCAGAAGGAAGAACTGGTCTTGGAGATTGTTGCTGGGAAGCTTATAAAGGGGTTCATCAAGTAGACAAGAAGAATTTGGATCGAGTCCGGACGATTGATGATCGAAGCTCGCCCCAGAGTTCTTAGACAAGAGAAGAATTAAGGAGTATCCCCATCTGAAAAACATGACAGAGATCCTGCACTACGAGTCCGAGCCGCCTCAACTTCTCATCGGACAAGACAACTGGGAGTTGATCGTGTCACGAGACATAAAGAAAGGCAAGCCTGGTCAACCAATTGCGTCATTAACAGAACTGGGCTAGGTATTGCACGGATTCGACACGACGGGAGCGAAGCCGGTACATTACGTGAACAGTTGCATGCACATTGCTTCCATCGAAGAGGAAATGCACGAGACAATCAAAGAACACTTTGCCATTGAAGCCCTGGGAGTACAGCCAAGAAGACCAACAACTGACTTAGAAGGAAGGGCACTCACTATCTTAGAGAAGACTTGCAAAAGACTTGAAGACGGTCGATTTGAAGCTGGATTGCTGTGGAAGAATGAAGACGAGAAGATGCCGAAAAGCTATAATTCAGCTGAGAAGAGGTTAAGAAGCATAGAGAAGTTAGACAAAGATCCTTACTTGAAGACGGAGTACGACAGACAGATTCAACACCTGCTCGATAGCCATTACGCCGAAGAAACCCCTGAGAAGAAGGATCTCCAGAAGGATCTACTTACCTCACTTCTCCATAGTTCATCCGCTGAAGAAGAAGGTCAGGATCGTCTTCGACGCAGCAGCCAAGAGTCAAGGGAAGAGCCTGAACGACGCCCTTCTGCCCGGCCCAGATCTGCTGCAATCCTGCAAATTATTAAGATCCCGACAGAGACCAACGGCCGTGGCAGCGGACATAAAAGAAATGTTCCTGGAAGTGAAGATAAGGCCCGAAGACAGAGACAGTTTACGATTCCTGTGAGGAGACAGAAGAGATATACCTCCGAAAGAGTATAGGATGACTTCGGTTATCTTCGGCGCGACTTCATCTCCAAGCACAGCAATCTTCGTGAAGAACAGGAACGCGGCTGACTTCAAAGAACAGTACCCAGAGGCTATAAAGGCGATTGAGAGGAACCATTACATGGACGATTACTCCAATGTAACGGCCCTGCACCGTTACATAACCACTGATATTAACGGAAAGCGCGATAACGCGTGGAGCAGTCTGTACGATTGTACAAATTCTAATTGAGGTCTGAGCAAAAAATTTGTTACAGTAACGCTATCGAGTTGTCACGCCAACGTGTTCACAAAAAAAAATGGTAAACACGTTTTTAATTGGTCATAGCGAATCAAGGGCCCGGTGCGGTAGAAGCTTAACTGCTTAATGGAATGAAATAATGCAAAAGGTTTTTCTTTTTTTTTGTGTTTATGGCATCACGACGACGCGTATGTTGCTAATGTCAAGTATTACGAATATTCATTTCAAAATTAATTGAATACCCCCGATGAACTCGATGACAAGGATGATTATGAAATCGATGAAGTGCCCCACCCTGGATAGTAAAGCGATGGATACTTTACATACCAATTGCGTTTTGAGGGAAATCGAAAAGGCACGTTTTATCACTTTGTTACAATTAACTTCACTTGTCCACATATAACAATACATGATGGTTAATATTCCACCAACATTACACATTATAATTCGAAATAACACAAGTTTTGGAAATTAAAACAAATTGACAACATCACTCTTCGATTTCCCGAAAAGTTGTAATTTAAAATAATCTAGGTAGTTAAGAATTCGATAATCTGCAGTCATCACAACAATCCAATCAATTTGAGAGCTGATGTCATCAATTCGAATTTCGAAAGGAATGAATGAACGAACGAAATTAAATTTTGTCTGTCAAGGTATTGATGGCCGATCGGCGGATACTGTGTGCGGTGAATGAGAATGAGCGGCAAAATACCTGGACCGAAAAAAAAAGTTTTGCTGTATTACATTGATATACATGTTCTATATTGTATTTTTCATAAATAGATTAACGGGGAAATGGTATTTAAATACGAGTGCGCGCACGGTAAATGGGCTAAGTAATAATCAACAAAATTAAGTTTTTATCTACCTTAGAATTATAAGATTTATACCTAATCACACACTTTTTTAAAGAAGGAAACCTAACCTTAAAAATTGAAGAAACCGGTTAGACTTTCAGTATGGATTTTTAGCGTCACTTTAACGCATATTGAAACCTAAATAAACCGGTTAATTTGAGATTGCTTTCGCTCGTTGTTTTTCTCAAGATCACGATCGTATATAGATAGGTAATAAATCCATGACACAGTGCACGTGCGAAAAATATAGGAACATTAGAACTTGAAAATAGAAGACCGACACCGCGCCGTCGAGAACGTCGTGGCCGCTTCTGAGTTCAACAGGCTAATTATGATATTAGGAAAATGTTCTGTTCTTTGTTATAACCGATAATCGAAATTATTAGAAATAGATTCTTAGAAATTTCGAAATCGAAAGAGGTTCTCGACCTATCTATATACGATCGTGACCTTGAGAAATTCGTAGGAACGTTGCGGCAGGATTTGTCAAAGGAAAGATCCTCAAACTGGATCCAGTAATCCTGGATTCGACCCCATACGGAACAAATCTTTCTGACTCACGAATGTTTGTTTCGTCTGGGTGCTCGTACGACACGCCTTCGAACCTGCCACCTCACAATCCTTAACAAGCCCAATAAATCGCGTCTACATAGTTAAAGAAACGCGAAGACATTTTTGATCATTAGTTACTCGACAGTTATTTGTCCACTGCCGACATAGCATCATTAATCTAACAGAACCGAAAAGCCTGGATTAAATTACTCTGTAAACCAAATTCAATAGCATTTTGGGTCGAAACGTTATTTGCTCCGCGTTGATGGAGAAGAGAAAAATAAAACTATTTTTTCTATAAAATTAAACTATGAGTAGTAAACAGCATTTTGTGGTTTTTACTGTTAAACAAAACTGCGTTTTTGTTGTACATCTAGAATAAGTTCCAACAGCAGGATCACAAACCTGCCTCCTCGAATCCGAACTAGGTCCGCATAATCTAGTGTGTGAGAGTGTTGTCTCTTCGACGGACAATTTTGCGCAGTGGTTAAGAGCTTTAGTCGCTCCGCCTACTGTATCTAATAGTCGCGGGTTCGAATCCCGCACGGGACAAATCTTTGTGTGATCCACAATTATTTGTTGCGGTCTGGCTATTTTTTATGTTAATTTTCATGTTTGTAAACGCACCCACGAAACAGGAATAAATCCTAGTGTGAGTCGAGGTTTTTTTAAAAAAAAAAACTAGATTTTAGAAGAAGTCATACTTTGCTCAGCAGTGGGGTAGTATAGACGGACGGACGGGGAGGTGTGACGTACGGCTTGATCCAGTGGTTAAAAAAACTGTTTCATCTACATAAGGAAGCGCGAGGAGTTAAAACTAACTTCTCAGGTCTTTATTCCTGAAGCAGTAGGGCCAGGCGTAAACAGTACACCCAGGGGAGTTACATTAAATTTTAACCCTAATGAGGCAGGTTAAAAGTTAGTCGCTATTTTAAAGGTGACACTGCGAAAGCCGGCCCAAAAAATAAGAACAAAACTGGGCAGAAATAAGCGAAAACATATCAATCGCATTATGCGTGATAATCGAAGGAAAACTCTAAATTGTAGCAATAAATGTAAAATTATCATTGCAATATTAAAATGAAGCAACAAATTATTGCTTTTATCTTTAGCCGAAAAATGTCCACTGCAGGACAAAGGCCTCCCCTTAAGACCGCCACAACGACCGGTTTTGTACTGTACACATCCAACTTCTACCCGCGACCTGCACCAGGGCATCGGTCCATCTTGTAGGGGGCCTGCCCACTCCACGTCTTCCGGTACGTGGTCGCCACTCGAGCACCTTTCTGCTCCAACGGCCGTCAGTTCTACGAGCGATGTGCCTCGTCCACTGCCACTTAAGTTTAGCAATTCTGAGTGCTACGTCAGTTTCTGGTCCTCCTGCGGATCTCCTCGTTTCTGACTCGATCCCGCAGGGTAACTCCGAGCATAGTTCTCTCCATTGCACTTTGGGTGATCTTGAGCCTTCATATGACGCCTATCGTAAGCGACCATGTTTCAGTGCCGTAAGTCATCACTGGCAATAATAACTGGTCAAAGACTTTTGTCTTGAGACACTGCGTTATTTGGGACGGGAAGACGTTACGTAGCTTCCGGAACGCTACCCTGCCGAGCTGGATTCGACGATAGACCTCTTTCTCGAAGTTGGACCTACCTAATTGGATTATTTGTCCCACCCAGGTATATATGATCGTCAACAACTTCGAGCGTAGAGTCTCCAACCTTTACAGAAGTTGGTACGACATGGACGTTTGACATGATCTTCGTCTTTTCCATGTTCATTTTAACACCCACTTGTTGAGAGACTCTACTGAGGTCATCGAGCATTGTACTGAGGTCTTCCAGGGTATCAGTCATGAGCACAATATCATCGGCAAATCGAAGGTGAGAGATGTTCTCGCCATTGATGTTGATACCTAGTCCTCTTCAGAGGATTGAAGACGTCTTCTAGCGCGGCAGAGAACAGTTTTGGAGATATAACATCTCCCTGTCTCACACCGCACTGCAGTTGGATAGGTTTCCAACTCTGGTCCTGAACGCGGACTGACATGGTAGCGTTTTCGTACAAACTCTTCAGCACTTCGATATACTGGTAGTCTACTTGGCACCGCTGGAGAGAATGTAGTACAGCCCAAGTCTCGATCGAATCGAAGGCCGTCTTATAATCCACAAACGCTACGTATAGTGGCAGGTTGTTCTCTTCACTCTTTTGTACGACCTTCTTCTTCTTCTTTTCATTAGTAACCTTCTGACCGACTTCTTTTTTTAATTAGTAACCCCGCCGACCCATCTATTGAGATATTTACCTGGAAGTAAGAAAATTTTATTAAATGATAAAAGACTGCCTCGTTAGTCGTGGCAAAGCGCATCGCTTTGTAATCACGAGGTCCTGGGTTCAAATCCTAGGTCGGATAAGTGTAGTTTTTCTAACGAAAACTTCCCAGTACGAGTCCGCAGTCTAGAATTGTGCCCGGTATATGGCAATAGGCTTGCCCCCTATTACATGGGACGTAACATCGTCGGCCAAACGTGGGTGTACTCAGTACACCTCTGCCACCCCGCTTGGGGAATATAGGCGTGAGGGATATTTTTTTATTTTTATTTTTTTTATTATCTTGTGTAGCAAACTCCATATTGTGTTTATTTACTTGCAGCAACGTTATCTATATGTTCTCCGTATACTTTTAAACTGTGTCTCTCACACTACTACCTCGTATTATAACGGGGGCAACAGAAAATCAGCGCTAAGCTGTTTCAAGCGAGGCATCTATGCTGAGTTGTAGCCTTTTCACTGCCGCAGCAAACATATCAATATAACCTGTAATTGTATACACTGTGCCTTATTTGTGGTAGTGAATAAATTATTTTCTTTCGTTCTAAAATTCTTAAATAACTAATAACCAGTATTAAGTAAAGCTATTTAATCGTTTAACTGCAATTTGATTTACTAGGCTACAACGAAATGGCAGTATAATTACAAGCGGTTGGTTCACATTGTGAACTATTGAAATTCCAGCTAGTTCAACTATTGTAGGCTTAACGTAACGCTTGCCACTTTGTTAGACTCTGTGTTGGGATAAGATAAAATCAACTAAATAGAAAACAGATTTAGATCTACGTGACTAATTAAAATAATTATTTTAGAACACGGAAAAGTATTGCGACTGTCTCGTTGGTCTAATAAAGCATACTGCGGCTGGCAATTACGAGTTCCTGACTTCGAATCCTAGATCAGACAAAATGGTTTTGATTGAAAATTTTTTAACTAGAGTCCGAATCTTTAAATTGTGCTGGTGTAATGGCAATAGGCTCGTGCCTAATTAGGAACCACTATTGGGACCTAAAAGCGCCAATGTACACATTACATCTCTGCCCCCTTCGCTTAGGGAATGGAAGCGTGATTCTTACCGGTCGGACTACCATTTTTCTTTGTCCCGTGTAACGCCAAGTTACTTGCCAAGCTGAGCCACGCCAAGCCACGTCGCGATATTCGATTTTAGTAACTGTCAATCGCTCTCAGCCAAGTCGAGCCGCCATGTTGACACACTCCCTGACGCCCCGCCAAAGTGCCACCACAGAGCCAAGTCATTTGTGAATCATTATAGTAATAATTTTAAGAATAAGAATAATTCAAAGGGTACAATGAAACTCTTGTTCATTTTATCATCTATTTTTAATAATATTAATAGTTCAACCCTTCAAATGGCAATATACTCGCACACTATTCATAGCGACCAGATATCGTTAAAATTTTGCGGCTTAAAAAATTTCAATAGCATGTGTCATAGATAGACTTGTCTCCTAAAAAGTAGGTATTGTGGGGCTTATTTGGGAGACAAGCGAAACCACCAAATGTCGATATAAAACAGCGTATATTGTTATAATATTAACATATGTCTTGCCACGTGGTTCTCGGCTTAGAATAAGACCAACCCTTCTCATTCCATCGGGTGTCGTACAAGGCGACTAAGGGAAAACTAGGTAATGGGCAGCAGCGTTCTCTTCGCACTCCTACGACAAAAAACTGCGCTCACCAAACCGCCTGCCAAGCGTGGCGAGTATCATCATCATCATCATCAGCCTATAGCAGTCCACTGCTGGACATCGGCCTCTCCAAGTGCACGCCACTGGGTACGATCCTCGGCAACTGGCATCCAGGCCAGCCGCCCTACGAAGGTCATCGCTCCACCTAGCCTGAGGGCGTCCTGCATTACGTTTGCCAGTCCGTGGTCTCCACTCAAGAACTCGTTTGTCCCAGCGGTTATCGGTTCTTCGGCGTGGCGAGTATGGTAACCTCAAAATAATAATGATAGCTAAGAATCAATGCCATGGTAAGAACAAGGGTTGCGAAGTATCTCCGGCAGAGATTCGGCTACCACCAATAACAAAAATTGGCCGTGGTGACATACAACGCACGCACGTTGAAGACAGATGAGAAGCTATTTGAGCTGGAAGAAGTAATAGACAAGTTGCTCTAGAGTATAGTTGGTTTATCAGAGGTCCGAAGAGAGGGTAAGGACACGATAACTTTAAAATCCAGCAACTCGTTTTACTACCGAGAGGGCAAACTCCAGTTGTTTAAAAACCGGTTCAGACGCCTTATTGAAGGTCACACATTGGTTTCATAGATTCAGTGGTCGCAGCAGCGTATCTAAGTTCTAACCACTAGACCAATCTACAGTGAGTTTATTTTAATTGAATTTACTTTATTTATCAACTAGCTGTTACCCGCGGCTACGCACGCGTTTATTTTGTAATTTGACATAGGTCATATATATATAGGACATAGGGTTAAAACATATACAATACTTGGGTACTTTTAAACCTTTTCTACCTACCCTGCCAAATATCGTAATCTTGCGAAATAATATTTACTAGTGGTCGCCCATTGGTCGAAATTCGACCTACTCTTTTATCGTTTGCTGGTTTTGTTTGACATTTAGTAAGACTCTCTCTCTCTCTAAGTAATACTCAGTTAAAGGCCCGCCCACCTGCTGCCATCTCATACAACTATGAGAACGGCGTACTCACGTGCCCTCAATGTGCACGGAGTTTCGCCGCGAAGATAGGCTACATAAGCCATCTTCGAGCGCATCAGCGGCATTACTCTGACTAGGGGTCAAAGTGGTCGCCATGGCCGAAATCGGTCGGATCAATCATCATCATCATCAAGTAAGACTACAGACAAATAATATTAAAGACAAACAATATTAATCTATTCTCAATTTGGCCACAACCTTTACAATAAACAAAAGAGTATATATGCGTGTGTGTGTCTAATACATGTAGTGTGTGTAATGTTTTTTTTATTGATTTAATGTATTTTTAAGCATAATTTTAAAAAAATATTAGCATTCTGCACTCCTCTATATAAACTATAAGTGTGGGATTTTTCATACTCATCCGTCCGCGCAATTTTCGTAAAAAGGGGTACTAAGTTTTTGCTTCACGTATTAGTACTCGTATAATGATAAAAGGTACATTGCGAGCTAAGTATGTAAAATAGTTTTGTCAGTACATGACGTGTCAGTCTTCTCTTAAGAATATACAGTTCATGTTCACGATCAAAATTAAGTTAAGATATCTTAAATAACTGATTAGATATTGTTTCGTGTACGGGCCATTCATCCTTAAAGATTTTTCTTCATAAGAGACAATCCTAAATGCATCGACGGTTCATGCACAAAATCATGTTTGTGTTTAAATCAGACGTGTATGTACAATTTCAGTAGAGTGCTTTTAACCACCAAAGAGTTTCTCGTGAGGAGACGCACCTGAGGCCAATATCATTTTTAGTTCATGGAGAAATTCATGGGTAGGCAAAATCACACATTTTAACGTAACATTGCAGCTCGAGACTAACAATAATAAAAATAATATTTTTTATGGTTTATCCCGTGATTATCCCGGATTGATTGTTGTTTCCGGGATTAAAAGTATTTATTATTTTAAGTTAGAGTATAAGTTATTACCATACCAAATTTCATTGAAATCCGTTCGGTAGATTTTGTGTGATTGAAACACCAAGAGACACAGACACAGGCAGAAAGACAGACGGACAATAATTCCAAAAAAAATTGTTTCGGCTTCTATATCTATATTGATAGTATAAATATACCATTGCTTCTATCTAAGCTGTCATATTACGGTTTTGACGATCACTCGATTAGATGGTTCGATGGTTATTTAAGTTGTCGATATCAAGTTTTTAAACTTCAAAGAGCAGATGACACTTATGTGACTTCATCGCTCAGGTCAGTAACTCGCGGAGTACCTCAGGGCTCTATACTCGGGCCTCTTCTTTTTATCATTTACACTGCAGATCTTCCCAGCGTTATAACACGCTGCAAATACCATTGCTATGCAGATGACGTACAGTTGTACCATTCTGTCAATCCAGTGAACATTACAAAGGCTCTGATTGCACTAAATGGGGATCTGGACTGTACCGCTCATTGGTCCGCAAAAAATGCATTAGTACTTAATCCCGTTAAGTCTAAGGTCATGGTTCTAGGTACAAGAAAGCAAATTGGAAAAATACTTAATAGAAATCCAGTAGTAAAGATTTTGGACACAAATATTGAACTTGTCAACGAAGCCAACAATCTAGGCATTACCTTCGATAATATGCTACGATTTGAGAGTCACGTGCTAAGTCTTGTAAGAAATTGTTTTTACAGGTTAAAAATACTGTATAAGATTCGCGACCTTCTCTCTGAAAAGGCACGAATCACCTTATGCGAATCCCTTATCTTGTCAAGGCTTAACTACGGTGATTTAGTTTATGGTCCCCGGCTGCTATCTCGGACTCAGCAGCTAATTCAGCGCGTGCAAAATGCCTGTTGTTGATATTGTTTTAATATCCCTCCGCGTACACACGTTTCACCTTTTATTAATCGGGCCTCCATGTTAAACATGGAATCACGCAGGCAGTTGCATCTTGCGGCTCTAATGTTTGACCTGACCAAATGGAAACAGCCTGACTATATGTATGGCAAACTTAAATTTTCCGCTTTCCACAATCGCTACGGATCGGATGGGGCCAGGT
This sequence comes from Phalera bucephala, assembly GCA_905147815.2. Taxonomy (NCBI): domain Eukaryota; kingdom Metazoa; phylum Arthropoda; class Insecta; order Lepidoptera; family Notodontidae; genus Phalera; species Phalera bucephala. The sequence goes on along the minus strand of LR990623.1, from coordinate 26,937,110 downwards.
CAGCGCGCCCACCGTTGTCGACTCACACGCACAGAACAGTAGCATTTAATGGCAGTTTTCGCTACCAGGCGACTAAGTGTTGGAACAATATACCACCTCCTATAAGAAATGTTACTACAAGGGTTACTTTTAAAAAAGGTTAAAATCAGCAATTTTGGAAACTCAAAAACTAGGTTTACGCTTTGATCGTCCTGGTAGCGTTCTTCAGTTGTCGTCGGGGCTCGTGTAGTCCTAACATAAACTCAATATATATATATATTTTTTCTTTTTGCCACGAATAAATAATATTATATGTATTCTTCTTCTTTTTATGTATATATATTTTATTACCAAGTTTTGGGACCATGTCTGTAACGCTGCACGAGTTTCTCGCGTAACATCGTGGTTGCAGCTGAAAATCAGCGTTTTGCTCCTCGAGCAAATGCGGCGCTGAGCTGTGGCCCTTTTGTACCACTGTGACACACTTACTACAATAATGTTATAATTTAAATTGTACTGCATGTTTATTTTTTTTTTTTAATGTTTTAGGATAATATTTTGTACTGTGTGTCCTTTTGTTACAAATAAACTTTTTATCTATCTATCTATATAGATAAGGAAATGTACCCCAATTAAAATTTCTGAAAAATATTTCATGTACAGATTCGGCTCGGTTACAGTTTTATTATATGTATAGATAGATAGAAGATGTTGAATTTGTTAATAAATAAAACAAGAATATTTAGCCAAATACTTTATCATATTTTATGAAAAATAATATAACTACTGAGAACAAGCTGATTTAATTATATCTAATTGAATGTAAAAAAAATAAAGGTCACTATGTTACTTAATATATATTACTTAAGACCTATCTACCTACATAAATAACACATAACAATACAAACTATACATAAAACTTAACTATCTATCTATCTATCTATAACCTCACGCCAGATCCCTTGCGGGGTAGGCAGATAGTACAGAGTTCCAACAGGTTCTTTCCTTACATACCTCTCTGGCTTCCTCGACTCTCATAGTTCGTCTCATACACGCTCGCCGGTTACGGAGACTCTTGACTTTTCCATCAGATAAGACTCGGTTTATTTGGTCGTGGTAAGATAGTCTAGGTAAAACTTAACTAAATTATCTGTATATGTGTATATGTATATTCGTAAAACGTTACAGTATCGTAACACGTGTGTAACGATATAACTAAAACGCCTATAGAATAATAGTCCCTTTCCGGCTTGAAAGTAGTTGTTGCACGCTCGCCCTCTTGTCCGGTGGATCTTTAAAAGCCCTTCAGCCAACAGCGTAGATCATTAACACACACAGACATACACATACACACACGCACGCACGCACTCAAAAACAAAGGTCAAATTTAGTGTATTTTGCTAGCCAATTTGTGTTGGTTCATTATATAATTTAAACCATTCTTTGTTCCAATGTTTGAGCAAACGTTTTCAGTACAACTCTTAAGGGTAGCTTGACTTTTTTTATAAGATTTGACATAGAAATCGCCGAATAGGTACAAGAATAATACGGTGTTGAAACATACGCTGAATAGGAGTATGTGGGCTGGACGGCATTCGGAGACCATATGGCTGACCACGACGTGAAGGAACATCAACGTGAATTGGATCTAGAACAAGGTAAATTTTAAGTTTAGAATCGGTTACAAACTACTTTCCACGTTACTTTTGTATTTGAAGAAATGTTGCACGTAGGCATTACAATTAGACGACAATAAAAGAGGGAAAGGGCTAAAACAAGTGTTCGACTGAACTTTCGGTTTCGATTTCAGTAAGTTACAGCGATACATTGAAGTTTCAGTTTCAGCAGAAAACCTGCCGAAACTATGACCGAAACCGAAATTAAGTTCGTAAATATTCGGGCGGTATTTGGCAGCGATCGGCGTAGTGAGGAATGTGAATTGCCTTAAAAGAAGTTTCAGCTTTGGGTGAAACTGAATCCGAAACTATATTTGGTTTCTGAGTCACGTTTATATCACGTTGCGGCATGCACCTTGCACAAAGTAAGCTAGAGTATACTCTAACGCGTGTTACAAAATAGTAGAGGTTTCTTCTCCAGTGCGTAGCACAAAATAACTCTATGTAAAATAAAATAAATCAATCAACCAACGCACCAACTGCATCATAGTTATATACTTCTTCCACCACAAAAACTTCGTTATTTCAGGAAACACAGACAACCCGTAGTAGCCATACATAATTATATGTACAAACGAGTTGATAACTCCGAGGAACACTGTACTATCTGTCTTGTTGTACTTTACGATGGTCCAGGTCGCTATGGCCATGATGGTGTGATGGTATACGTGGAGGAAAGACACCTGGCGTTGTTTCTTTCGGAGTACGAAAAACACTGTATCTAGAAGTTCGATGACCTTCGCTAGGAAATAGTAATGGCTACCGTCTATTATCTGGAAAGAGATAAATAACATAAATAAAAAAAAATCTTCTACGAGCATATCTATACTAATATTATAAACAGGTAAGATATGTGACCATTATAAAGCTACCTTATCCAGAAGTAACATAAATCTGCTCAGTCGCTACCGATGCTCTTAAATCCTTTCTTTCGGATACAGATACCGCACACAGGATCAGACACTGACCTCGCCGGCGAGGTCGAAGAATCCCTTGCCTGCCGGTGCAGAGCACCGCGGCGAGATACCTAGTATACGTCCTCCCCCATAGCGACTGCCTAAGCCGATTCCGTTGCTCCTTGAGGCGCGCTTCAGCTAGTTGCCCCCTTGCCCTCTAGCTCAAGCGTAGTGGTTGCACGCTCGCTCTCTTGTCTGGTTAAGCTGAAAAGACCCCGCGGCCAACAGCGTAGATCATTCACACATACACAAAGAACATTTTTGAAGGCCTAGCAAACATTTGGGGCGGTAGGAAATGGAAAAGGTAGTTAATTTTTTTTAATATAAATATCTATGCAGCTGCTAGAAATGAATGTATGGAAAAATGCCTTTTAGAGAATAATAGATTTGGGATGTATAGGAATAATCACAAAAAACGGCTGCGTTGGAATATACTTATGTATCTATAACTATTTGTACCTAGCAACCATCTAGCAACTGTTGAAATTAATTTAAATTATTAATTACCTCAGATCTTTTTATTATAGAAGTTTTAATTAGGTTTAGGAATTATTATTTGATTGAAGATAGTTTTAACAAACTGTTGCATTTTAACAAGTCCTCACGTTGTCTATGGTTGGGTCGAACTAATTCGAAATAAGACCACCCTCATACTTGTGCTCTTTCTTTTCGGCCCTCTCGACACTCTGAAAGAGTTTTGGCGGGAAGTCGAAGAGTGATGTTGTCAATTTGTCTTAATTTCCAAAACTTGTGTTATTTCGACTAATAATGTGTAATGTTGGTGGAATATTACCCATTATGTGTTCCTTTATGTGCATGAGTGAAGGTAATTGTAACAAAGTGATAAAACATGCCTTTTCGACTTCCCTCAAAACGGCCGTTGCAATTGGTATGTAAAGTATCCACCGTTTTACTATCCAGGGTGGGGTACTTCATTAATTTCATTATCATCGTTGTCATCAAATTCATCGGGGAGTCGAATTAATTTAAATAAACACGATTATATATCTCACTGGACACTGTCAAAATACACTTATAATTAGTGCCATAACTTGAAGAAGAAGAAGAAGAAAATTCATTGTTTGCGTTATAGTACTTGGGAGGGGAGAACAATAATAATAAAAATCAATACAAAATTGCTTTAATAAACAACTCCGGCAATGACAAGGCATTTGGTATATTTTGAGCTTAGAATAAGATAATCTTCTCATATTATAGCCAGAGCTATAACAATAAACGATTTCTATTATTCATTATTTTAAATTTCTATTATTTAATATTTACTGCCTCGTTAGTTAAGTATTTTTATAATGATTCTTGTTGCATTCAGTTCAGTATTATATCAAGGTAATCCCATTTTAATTTTATTAGCATTGGGCCTTTGAATTGGGAGATTCACCAGTGAGTTCAGGAGTAATGACAAACAGGGTATTACTATGAGTATTATGTCAATTCTGTACCTTACTATAGAACTAAGCAGAATTATATGTATAGTTAATTATTAAATTTTAGGTCTGGAAGAGGATGTTCAGATCAAGTCTTCTCACTCCGCAACATCGTAGAGAAGCATCTGGCAGTGGGCCGGAAGGTTTTCTGCGGTTTTGTATATTTGGAGAAGGCATTTGACAGAGTTGTGCGAAAGAGACTTTGGGACATTTTGCCAGAGTATGGTATAGATGGCACTCTGTTGCGAGCCGTCCAGTCCACTTATGTGGACTGCAAGGCATGCGTACGGGTGGGTGGTAACAGGTCACCCTGGTTTGACGTTAAAATCGGCGTCAAGCAGGGTTGCGTGTTGTCCGCTAGACTGTTTATAATATATCTGGACAAAAGTCTTCAAAGACTGAAAGCGATGAATGAAGGTGTACAAATGGGTGACTTAGGGGTAAACCATCTACTTTATGCAGATGACGCGGTTTTAATAGCGCCAACAGCCACTGATCTGCAAACACTAGTCACAGTTATGAAAGACGACTGCATGATCAATGGCTTACACTTGAATGTGAAGAAAACCAAGATTATGGTTTTTGAAAGGGAAGAAACCAGAACGAATGTAAGGATTGTGGTTGGTGACGATGTGCTGGAGCAAGTGAATGAGTTTGTATATCTTGGATGCGCCTTCAGTAAGGATGGGAAATACACCGCTGACATAGAGAGAAGAGCGAGTGCAGGGAACAGAGTGAATGGTGCGATGGGAAAGCTACTCGGGAGCCGGCACTTAAGCCATAAGGCGCAGCTGGCCATACATAACGGAGTTCTTGTCCCAACGCTGTTATATGGTAGCGAGAGCTGGGTATGTAAGAAGGAGAATGAAAGTAGGATAAATGCGGTAGAAATGCGAGCTCTGCGGAAGATGTGCGGAGTGAAGCTGACCGACCGCATTAGCAACAGCATAGTAAGACAGCGAGTAGGTATGAAAGATAGTACCGGTGTAAAGATGAGATAGGGCATGCTCCGTTGGTTCGGGCATATAGAAAGAATGCCAGAGGAAAGAATGACAAAACAGATATACAATGTGAAAGTGGAAGGATGCAGGTACCGGGGAAGATCTAGACTATCTTACCACGACCAAATAAACCGAGTCTTTCTGATGGAAAAGTAAGAGTCTCCGTAACCGGCGAGCGTGTATGAGACGAACTATGAGAGTCGAGGAAGCCAGAGAGGTATGTAAGGAAAGAACCTGTTGGAACTCTGTACTCTCTGCCTACCCCGCAAGGGATCTGGCGTGAGGTTATAGATAGATAGATAGATAGATTAAATTTGAAGTTTCTATAATTGTTTATTTTGTGAATATTTCAGAGAGACTCAATATTATAATCAAGTTAATGAAAAAATAAAACTATTTAAAAAGCATGACTTTTATTTTTTAAAGTATTTGGAATCTGACAAAAAATATATATTATAAAAAAATCAATGATTCCTGGCCGCCTACAGCTCACACACTAAATGTGAACGTGCTTGATGGCCTCAAACACGATTATATATCTCACTGGACACTGGGAAAATACACTTATAATTAGTGTGAAGCCATAACTTGAAGAAGAAGAAGAAGAAGACACTCTGAAAAACTACCATTATTAATCTATCATTCTATCTATCCATCTATAAAGATAGATCTGGCTAGGGATCTGGCATGATAATATTGATAGATTGATGAATAGGTATCAAGGAGGATAGATGGAGGGTAGAGAGAGACACAGTATAAATATATTTACACTGTGGTACAGATTTCCATCAGGTTCTTTCCTTACAGACCTCTCTGGCTTCCTCCTTTTTCCTAGTTCGTCTCACATGCTCGCGGGTTGCGTAGATTCTTGACTCTTATCACCCTTATTCTAGTACGTAAAATATATCGATGGCGGTAAAGCCCCGTGTGTCAAGCCGTGTCGTTGATTTCCCGTAAAATCAATCTAAAGTTGTATCAATAGTACCACTAAATGGTACTATATTTATAGCCCTAATAAAGTCAATAGAGTTCTTGCAACAGCTTAGTAAGAAAGCGAGTAGGTATGAAAGATGGTATCGGTGTAAAGATGAGAAAGGGTATGCTCCGTTTGTTCGGGCACATAGAAAGAATGACAAAACAGATATACAATGCGAAAGTGGAAGGATGTAGGTACCGGGGAAGACCTAGACTATCTTATCATGACCAAATAGATCGTGTCTTATCGGTCAAGTCAAGAGTCTCCGTAACCGGCGAGCGTGTATGAGACGAACTATGAGAGTGAAGAAACTGTTGGAACTCTGTACTCTCTGCCTACTGCCTACTGATCTGGCGTGATGATGTAGATAGAGTTCCTTCAAAATACCAAAGGGCTGACTGTTCTATTAACACCTGTGTACAGCAGGCGTAATTATATTATTACCGGTAATACGATTATGAACGCTCGAGGGGTGTACTTTGATTATCCTTTATGTAATTCGGGGTAAAAGCGCCAACTGTCGTCCCAGTAATTGATTAGATACGAATGTCGTGATATTTGTATTATTCTATTGTTCAAAGGTAGCGAAATGTAGATTCACAATTGTATTGTATATGCGATGATTTGCCATTCCAAAATCGATGCTAAAAGCTTAATTATTAATTTTTACTAACGTAGGGCGCATGCCATCACTAACAGTTTTATTGCACTGCAAATGAAATTTTTTTATGCTCTGCTAATGATAAACTCAAAATATTTAATTTGTATAGGCCAACAAGAGGGTTAACAAACGTCAAAAATTATTAAATTTTTTTGCAACTACCACCAGATCGGAATGCGGCCTCGCACTGAGAAAATCCGGCGAGAAACTCAGCGGGCTTGTCTTTTTAACCGACTTCAAAGAGGAGGAGGTTCTATGTTCGGTTGTATGTATGCTTTTTTTTTATGTATGTTCATCGATATTTCCGTCAATTGTGGACCGATTTTGATATTTTTTTTTGCATTGGGTTCAGTATAGCTCCAAGGTGGTCCCATTTTAATTTCATTGACATTGGACCTTGGACTTAGAAGATACACCAGGGAAATCCTTAACGATAAACAATAGGCATGTGTAAATTGAGATATTATGGGTATTACGTCACTCCTATAGGTACCCTACTATAGAACTAAGCAGTATATTTAGCCAACTTCAAAAAAGGAGGTTCATAATTCGTCCTTTTTTATAACTCATTTGCTTATGAACCAATTTTGATGATTCTTTTTGCATTGGGTTCAGTATAGTTTTGAGGTGGTCCTATTTTAATGTTATTGGTATTGGACCTTGGACTTTGAAGATACAAGAGGGAACTCCTTAACGGCGAACAGCACGAATGTATAGATTCCGTTATTATAGTCATTATATTAATCCTGTAGGTACCTTACTGTACAACTCAGCAAAATAATATAATATCGGTATATAAATATTACTAAATAATTCACTCGTCACTTAAAATTGTAAAATAAAAACTTAAAAAAAAAAAGGTAAACCGACTTCAAAAAGCAAAAAATAAATATTTGAAGTCGGTGCTAAGTAACCGACTGCGCCAACCAGCACCGACTTCAAATATTTATTTTTTGCTTTTTGAAGTCGGTTTACCTTTTTTTTTAAAAGTTTTTTCACTTAGCTGGACTGGCCTTTCTGCTTATCATTCTTTTTTTACAAAATTTTATCATTATATTAATACGTGAAGCAAAAACTTTGTACCCCTTTTTACGAAATTACGCGGACGGAGGAGTATGAAATTTTCCACATTTATAGTTTATATAGAGGAGTGCAGAATGCTAATATTTTTTTTAAATTATGCATAAAAAATACATTAAATCAATAAAAAAAAACATTACACACACTACCATGTATTTGAGACACATTTGACTTTTGTTTATTGTTAAAGTCTGTGGTCAAATTGAGAATAGATTAATTTGGTTTGTCTTTAATATTATTTTTCTGTAGTCTTACTGAATGTGAAACATAATCAGCAACCGATGAAAGAATAGGTCGAATTTCGACCAATGGGCGACCACTAGTTTTAATAACAATGTGTACTACAAAAATGTATTTAGGAGTTGCCGAATGAGGAGCTGCTCAAACCCAAACAGTTTCATCGTTGATATATTCCGAAATATTATAATATGCTTTACTATATAGTCTAGTCTTAATAGCCTTTTTAAACTTATTAATAGGCATATTTCGGATAGCTATGGGTAATTAGTTGTAGAAGCGTATACATTGCCCCATGAAAGAGTTGCAGTTTCTATGGATACGAGTTGAATGTACAATAAGAACATCTATGTTCCGTGTATTAACATGATGTATGTCGCTATATTTTTCAAAGTTACTGATTTTTTTAACATATAATGGATTTACATATATAAATTGCGAGACAACAGTTAGAATATTTATCTCCTTGAATGTTTCTCTAAGCGAACCTTTGAGGGCCAAATTGAGAATTGCACGAATAGCACTTTTTTGAAGAATGAAGATGGTATTCAGTTCAGCAGATCATCCCCAAAGCAGTATGCCATATTACATAATGCTATGGAAATAAGCGATTAAACAATTCTATAATAATCATCAGCCTATACTGCCCACTGTTGGGTAAAGGCCTTCTTTCACAAAATGAGGTGAGAGAGATTAGGTCATAATCCACCACGCGGACCCAGTGCGGATTGGTGGAGGCAGGCTTGTGGTCACCTGCTGTTGGGACTTATCAAGCCGCCTTATAGGCCTCCAACTCGGTAAACGACTACCACATTAAATGGTAACCGGGACCAACGGCTTAACGTGCCTTCCGAAGCACGGAGACGCTCGAGTATGAAAATGCCACAAACGGTCACCCATCTTAGGCCGACCGAGTCGAACGCTGCTTAACCTTGGTAATCGGTAAGAACACCGCGGTCGCACGGCGCTACGAGCGCCTTGAACAATTCTAGCTGTGTCAATATCAGTCGATAACCTAATTTTCTTTACGGCAAATGCCGCTGAGCTTAACTTATTAGACAGTTGTTCAATATGTGGCCTCACTGTAGTCTGACATCAATTGTGATACCTAGAAATACAGTTGACTCTACAAGGTCCAATTCAACACCATTTATTTGTACATTGTGTTGGAACAAATATCGTAAGTTAATCTGAACAACAATGTTTAACACATTTTAGTTGTTTACGACATACCCCGGTAGATGGCGCTGCACCGAAACTAAATAATTAATGAAGAAAGTTAGCCCGCAGTTTCGAGATTTTCAACCGATTAATGACTTCTGGTCATTTTCAGTGTAGCGTTAACCTTGGCACAGTGGAACAGTTGAGTTTACTCCTTAGTACACACAGTGGTTCTTTGGATTTTCGTTCAGATTGGTTTTTTACCGAAGTTACATTTGGCGTAGTAAATTTAATACATATTGTCTACTTCTTATTTAGGTGAAGATTATTTCTATTGAACCCATGAACAACCTTAGACAGTGCGTTGTTCACATCGTCATAACTAAGCAGTTGTCTTTTAATCTTGAATAACAAAGATATATCATCTGCGAACAACACAATGTTCGGATTGTCCCCTATATAGTAAGGTAAGTCATTAATATATACCGGGAATGAACTGGTTGTGAATTTTCTTACGTTACTCGCTATAATCCTTACTTATAGAGGTATATTATTTTAAATAAATAATTATTGGTATGCTACCTGTGCAGTTTTGATTCTGAATTAAAAAGACTGGTCTTTAAAAGCCGATAGTAAAACCCAACGAAAATAGTGGAGGGAGGAGGCCTTTGCCTAACGGTGGGACGATAATGGCTGAATAAAAATTATATTGGTATAAAAAACTTATAATGCCCGTACGATATGCAATCAGTTTATGACTAAAAATATGGAGCTGGCGTTATTTTTTATTACTTTAAAATGTTAACTCTACCTGTTGGAACACTGTACTCTCTGCCTTCCCCGCAAGGGATCAGGGGTGATGGTATAGATAGATAGATAGAGATAGAGTTCTACTTATTATTGTGTGTACGTAACGGACATTAAATTCAGTTACTGGCTCCTTTACCCTACGCAAGACCTTTAGTTGGTTCTCTATTCCTTGTAAGCCTATTATATTATAACAACCATTTCACTAACACTACATAATTATACGAATACCGAATCATGTGTTAACATTTTACTAAATATACCTTATTGGGTTGTATTATCGACAAATTACGCAAAAGTATACTTTAAAGGAGTAAGTACTACACGAATTTCGTGCTAAGCTCAAGTGGCTGCCAATTCGCCTTCGCCGGAATGCTCACTTGTTATCGCTTTTATATAACGTCCTGTTTAATCCAGCATCTCCCTCCTATCTCAAACGACGATTTGACTTTCTCCATGTAACACATTCAAGGTTCCTAAGGTCATCGGAGAATCTCAGACTAAAAACACCCATGCATTCCACAAATTTCTATGATAAATCCTTTTCAGTTCAAGCTTTCCGTTTGTGGAATGCATTACCTCTGACAATTAAACGTGCACAGACATTGGCTAGTTTTAAAACGATGGTTAAGAACCACTTCCTCTCTGCTGTCACTAGTGAGACGCTGTCATGATTAAATAAATACTGTATATAAATATTATTATATTTTTTATATCTTACTATATATATATATATATATATATATATATATATATACATATATTACTTTTATTAGTTACTTTTAATCTTAATGAATGTACGCCACCAACTGCCCTCTACTTTGTTATATTTCTTTCGACTTGGTTGCCTGGAAGAAATTGCTATAAGCAATAAGGCCGCCAATTGTACCCTATATTGTTTTGTACCTTACATTATTGTTTATTTATAATTTGGTGTACAATAAAGAGTTTTCTATTCTATTCTATTCTACACTGTAGAGCTGTAGCAAACCGTATGTATTCGGTACCGAGTAACGGGTACGCCATCTAGTACCGAGTACCGAAACGTTACTCACGAATGCATTTCGTTACTCGCATTTTTCGTATTTTGTACTGATATTAGTTTGATTGATTCTTTACACAAACCAATACAAGTATTACGTGTTCGCGCAAGTACCGTTGATGCGTGAATTGGGTATTTGCATAAAAAGGATCATCATCATCATCATCATTTCAGCCTATACTTGTCCACTGCTGAACATAGGCCTCCCCAATCGCTTTCCAGCGTAACCGGTCCGATGCCACCTGCATCCAACGATTTCCTGCGATTTTCACAAGATCGTCGGTCCATCTGGCAGGCGGTCGTCCTACGCTGCGCTTGCCAATACGTGGTCTCCACTCTAGAATCTTTCTGCCCCAACGCCCGTCCGATCTTCGCGCTATGTGGCCAGCCCATTGCCACTTCAGCATGCTAATCCTGAGGGCTATGTCGGTGACCTTGGTTCTTCTACGAATCTCCTCATATAAGGATAAAAAGGATATAACTCTAAAAATAAAACAAAACAATTGTTTGATATATATCAAATTTGAGAATAAAATTGAAAATCAATTTAAACAAATAATGTTTAAATAATAAAAATAGTATAAAAGTCGTCACGTGACGTGAAACGTCATCTTATTGGTATGACGTCATTGTGCATATTGCCAGCGCGTATTTTGAATCCGTAACAGATCTGGTTTAAAATACGGTAAAGGTAAAAAATGCCCCTTACGCAGCAAGGTATGGAACGTATAAGTATGTTTTCTACAAAGTACGAATGACGCGACATTAAAATCATGCCGTACGCAATTCGCATCACGACTCGATGCAATGCTCTATGTTATTAAGCATCAAAAGTAACAAGTAACGTAACGATGCGATAGTAACGAGTACTCATTGTTATAGTAACGAATACATACGGGTACGCTATTTTTCGTTACTTTTACACCTCTACTAGACTGTGAAGGAAAAGGAGTGCTGATATACGAGTTTCTCGCAGGATAGTCTTATGGGAGACTGTGTTCCAATATGGTGGTAGAGTTATTATTATATTGAAGCGAACGAAAGTTCACGTAGGTTTCGTGTACTAAGGAGTAAACTCAACTGTTCCACTGTGGCAAGGTGGACGCTACACCGAAACTGACCGGTAGTTATTATTCTTCTGTAAAACTCAAAACCGCGGGCTAGTTTTCTTTATTAATTATTCATTTTCGGTGCATCGCCATCTATCGGAGTATGTCGTTGACCATTAAATTATATAAAATTATTTTCGTGACAAATATACAATATTTGTCTCAACATGAAGACTATCAGCGATTGAACCCTATTCTATTTCATATGATGGAATGTGATATTATAGCCAACGATGTGGCTCACTGACTTAGTAATAGGAATTAGGAATTCACACTGAAATAGGCTGAGGAGACGGCAGCTGGACTGATTGTTAGGTTAAATAATTATAATAATAAAGACTATCCCGATCGTTGTATCCACTACAGGCGTCATACCAAACACACTACACACAAGTCTCACTACTCTCGACAAGCATCCATCACCTTAGGACTTATTCAAAAAGCCGTCATCTTGAATATATGCCGCATTGTTCATAAATTTTTATCATTATCAGGACCCCATTAACTATAAACATTTGGCTTTCCGTGCCTCTTGTTCACCTCTTCGGAGAGAAGTAAACCATACATACATATAATAATAATAAAAACCTTTGTTTTCTTAGCATTTACAGTATACCTATATGTTAGATAAATTAGACAAAAAATGTGAAAATTTGTAAATGGCCCCGCAGGGTTTATACAGAACTAGCAGTTTCGCATCGGTCGACAATCGCGCTACTTACCGGGTCTATGTTATCTCTGGATAATGTAGCTTTATAATGGGGGAAAGAATGATTAAATTAGTTCAGTAATTTGAAGTTTATCAATAACATTTTAGTTCAAATCGTACAAGTATAAAAACCGCAGAATGCAAAAAAATCGTTAACTTCACTATAGTGAATATACTATAGTTTATGAATATAGTAAACTAGTTTCTGCCCGCGACTTCGTCCGCATTGAGTTTAGACAGAAGCCCTACATTTTTCTAGAATAAAGAGTATCTTATTACGTGTTAATTTAAGTAATGCTGTGTGACAAATTTCATCCAAATCTGTTCAGTCGTTTTCGCGTGATTTAGTAACAAACATCCTTTCACATTTATAATATTAGTCAAATCGACACTACACATTACCAGAGGGCTGGCACGTATCTCGCGCAAAGGATTAGCATTGCTATCCAGCGCGGGAACGCTGCCAGCCTTCTGGGCACCCTGTCAAACGCCAGCGATTTGGCACAGTTGTAAATAATAATATATTAATAATAATATTAGCCCTGTTAAGAAACTGTCCCACCGTTGGGCACGGGCGTCCCCTCAAACTGAGAGAGGGTTTAGGCAATAGTCCACCACGCTGGCCTAGTGCAGGTTGGCGAACTTCGAACTTAGTTGTAAATAGTGTATTATATTTTTCTACTTAATATTGTATTTTTTATTAATTTAAAATATGTGATAGTTAGTTTAATTTTGTATGTTAAATGAATTTGTAGAAACAAAGATATAAATTAATTAAATAAACTATTTCCACTGGTAAAAAAATTAGTCAAATACAAATCAAACATCGAAACGTTCACATTTATAATATAAGTACGATATGTCCCCACTATCAACCTGGTTACAGTTTTGTGGGACTGTGATTTAACATTCTTATTTAGCATTAAGTTGTTTTTCTAAATAAATAATAAAATAAATAAATGTACACATATTTACAACTATTACGGTTCCTGTGATGGGATAATTACTCATGTGCCATGGAAACACTATTTAGCTTATTAAAAAAAATAAGGTCAAGCATTTGCTAGGCTATTATTAGCTAACAATCTGAACTCTCTTCGCTTTTGTGAGCTCTGTTTTCAACATAATAATAAGTATACAAAGGCTTTAAGGTTTTTCAAGGAATGCTTTGTATAATTAAAATAGCGTCATTACCACGCTCGTGAAACAGGGAAACCAAAATATTTTTCACGTGTAAGGCTACTTTTTTGCTTAAAAATGTTTTTTTTTGTTTTTAAAACCTTTGTCTTGTACTAGAAATTATACATGTGTCGTGGGTGTGTTTAAAACATATCTAATTTTATTTATAGAAACATCCAGATCGAAATGAAGTCAGTAAAATACGCAAGTTAACTTTTAACGTATGGTACTGACAAAAATGTGACGAATTTACTTTGTAGCAAGTTTTCAAAAACCCTGCTTAATTGTTCGTCTTTTTTTCGGTCTGAGTATTCGTACATGTGAAATGCATTGTAAACGCACCCACAGCACAGGAATATTAAAGGTTTCGCCAAGATTTTGCCTCATAGCCGACGCAGCGCGACGGGAGCGCGACGGTGGCGCAGCTTGGAGTGTTGTAATGTACTGAAATGTACGGGAGACTTCACACAACGCTTCCCCGCTCGGCGCGACGGCAAACACCACGACCAAATGTAGACGAGCGCTTCTGTCACGCTCCCTACGTGCTCCATCGGCTATATGACCAAACTTTTAAAGAAATATCGTTTATTTTTTTACTCACAAGTTGTTTAGTTTCGTTTGATTCGCTGTAGCACGTACTGTGCCACATGCCCTTTTGTAATAAAAACTGGAAACCCTGTAAAAATATTCAACTTTTTAGAAAAAAAAACTATGCTTACAAAGGTCTGTGATGAAAGAATCTATGGAGCTTGGCATAATCTGCCTGTCCCACAAGAAATGTAGGTAATGATATAAGTAAGTAGAAGTGATTATGGACTTTATCACTTCAAAAAATAACTCAAGCCCGCTGAGTTTCTCGCCGGATCTTCTCAGTGGAGGCCGCCTACCGATCCAGTAGTAGATGAGAGAAAAGATGTAAAATTGATAATATATAACCCCTGCAGGGTTTATACGAAATATATGATTTGAGCTTTGAGTTTAATTTAAATGATGAACGATTTCAATAATAAAATATGGGGGTCTACATATACGGTGTAATTTTAGTGGTTCTGGAGCGAACGCATAGGTGATGTGTCCAGTGTCTAATCTTCACTAGTAATAGAACAATGAAAATAAATTAATAAATACAATCTACCTACCGACCTATCCGAATGTAATAGTTAGGGTGAAAATTACAACGAAGGTATCTACCGGCCAGCCGACGAGCCGCGCCAACCCTCAATGTCATTTTGCGTTTGGTATAGATGTTTCCTTAATTCTCTAGTTTACGATTGTAATGGAGATGTTACTTATTGAAGTGCTTTTTTTAAATTATTTTTAGTACTAGTGAACAGTAGTCACTGAATACATCACCTGGGCTTTCGCTACAGGACGACTACAATTATATCGTGTATTAAAGACTACCTCGTTGGTCTAGCGGTTGGTCTAGGTCGGATAAAGTGGTTTTTCCATCGAAAAATTCCTAGTATGAGTCCGGAGTCTAAAATTGTGCCCGGTGTAATGCGGTAGTCTTATCTGAAAGGCAAGACCAGAGACTCCGTAACTGGCGAGCGTGTATGAGACGAACTATAAGAGTGCAGGAAGCCAGAGAGGTATGTAAGGAAAGAACCTGTCGGATCTCTGTACTCTCTGCCTACCCCGCAAGGGATCTGGTGATGATATATATATATATAGAGAGAGAGAGAGAGAGAGAGAGAGTATAATGCGAAAAGTGGGTGTATACAGTACCTCTGCCACCACCGCTGGGGAATATAGGCGTGACGGTGTGTATTAAGATACGGCCAATCCAACGCCTTTAGCCGCGGCTGCGGTGGCGTGCACGGTGGCGATCAGCTCTTGTTATAATATTTGTATGGAAATGTTCACATCAACGCGTTCTGCGTCCTGCACGCGCTATCTGGGCGGCGTCTGCACGCGCAATCATAGGGAGATACTGATCGCCACCGTTATCGCCGCCGTGGACGCCACCGCGGCCGCGGCTGAACGCGTTGGTTTGCCCGTACCTTTATGATCAGGTTTCATAATTAAATGCCACTTTCCTCTCGTCAAGTCGCTTTTCATGTGAAATCTCATTCATGACTGAATTTTATGAATGCTGGCATATTTTAAATTCATTGAAAGCAGGGAATTAAAGAAAAATATTCCCATTTTGTGGCTGCGTCGTACAAATTGTAATGGGTTTTTATTTAAAATACTGTGTAGTACTGTGTAGCGTTTCGTAGCTAATGAAAATATTGGAAAAACGAATTATATTTAATATAAAATTATTTTTTTTACAATTTTTAGATTAACACCAGTATTACACATGAAATTAAAAGTATTCTTCGATATTTTTCGAGGGTTATTTTTTATTTTTAAGCTTCCGACGTTCGAATGCTTTGCAGCACCCATGGTCACCGGAGGGACTGAGGTGTTAGACGTCCAAAAGGCATATTTATTCCAGAGCACCCTTAAACTTCATAATTATTTTTGTTGATCCGATCTACGCAGGATGAGTTTTGAGACATTGGAATTAAAAAAAACCACGCATGCATCTAAGAAAATATTTCTTTTTTATGAAGTTGGTAAATTCTCTTTGTTGGTCTATGCCAGTGTTTTTCAACCTTTTCATTGACGCGACCCCCTTAGTATGAAGGCCCCGCGGCCAATAGCGTAGATCACACACACACACACACACGCGTATGTCTGTTTTTATATTCTTGTTGACTTGTGTTAACCTACAAAATACACAACATTTTAAGCCCTCTTTTACTGAGGTTTTGCGATCTTCCGTGACCCCCTTATAGAGTCATCGCGGCACCCTACGGGGTCGCGACCTCTAGGGGGTCACGACCTACATGTTGGAAAATTCTGTCCTTTGCAAATACTTGTTTTTTGATTTTGATGACCTGAAGGCTTAGCACGAAAATGTTGACGCTACGAGATGATATGCCTCCTTGTCACTCTAAAAATTTACTAAATAAACACGAATGCGACAGCACGCTTACTCGCTAGTGTCATGCTAGCGCCATCTTTTCGTGCTAAAATGCTGAGCGATGTCCCTTAACAAAACCGAGGATTTAGCTTTAGCATCGTAAGTTCAAGTCAAAAAAGTGTATTAACCTTTTAAACTTACAATCGATTGTATGTATTGTCAATGTTCCCTTTGATTGGAGGAGGCACTTGGTCCGGGGTCAGTGGCATTGAACCCGCTACTGCGATCGAACAATGCCGTGTAAAACAAAGGATCCGATCGAGTGTTGCTTAAGATAATCATTGAACTCGGGTGGAGTTTAAGATCACTTTATATAATGCATACAATAATATACGTATCTTTTTTATTTTATATAAACTATTTATACGAGGGCTGGCCAATAAGTCCGTGACTTTTTGAATGAAACACAGGTTTTTAGATAAAAAGCTATTTTATTTTTTTATTTTTGAAAAATAAAATAGGTTTTTAGCATAGTCTCCTTTGAGTTCTATACACTAAGTCCAAGTGTATAGAACTCAAAGGAGACTATGTTTCTCCAATTTTTTTTCCCTTCCGAAAAATATGATTTGTAGAGGTCATCAAAATAGGAATTTGTTTGTGAGATGATTTCGTCGTTAGGGTCAAATCTCTTTCCGCTGAGCCATATCTTCAAGTTGGGGAACAAGAAATAGTCACGCGGGGCTAAATCTAGAAAATAGGGCGGATGAGGGAGCAATTCGTAGCCCAATTCATGGATTTTTATCATGGAAACTGCACAAGTGTGCACCCTTGCATTGTCCTGGTGGAAAAGAACTTTTTTCTTGGCCAAATGCGGTCGTTTTTTTTTCAATTCGTCATTAAATCGCCCCAATAAGTTGGTATAATATTCCCCATTGATTGTTTTCCCCTTTTGAAGGTAGTCAACGTGGATTATACCGCGTGCATCTCAAAAAACGGTTGCCATAACTTTATTGGCTGACAAACCCACCTTTGCCTTCTTTGGCGCCGATTCACCCCGAGAAACCCTGTTTTGACTGCTGTTTGGTCTCCGGTGTGTGGTGGTGGATCCACGGTTACGAAACGGCGCAAAAACTCGTCCATATTGCGGTTGAACAACGCCAAACATTCCTGCGAAATTGTCACACGGTTGCGTTTGTGGTCGATTGTGAGCAAACGCGGCACCCATCTTGCGGAAAGCTTTCTTATACCCAAGTGATCATTCAAAATTGGAACCACTGAGCCATGTGATATGCCTATGGCTTTCACAATCTCTCTCACTTTCAATCTCCGAAATTTTCAATTATTTCGGATGTAGAGACCTCAACTGGGCGTCCAGAACGAACGTCTTGGTTTGAATGATGTTTTTTTCCGCGAAAAATAATGCTTAATGAGCACATGAAATTCACTTTTTTCCATTTTCTTCTCAAAACGCGCGGTAGTCTGCTATCAACGGCTGCCAAATACAAACTAAATGACGCAGCTTATTCAAATTTTGACAGGAGTCAACTGACAGTTGCCTGTTGACAGGAGGCACACTACAAATTGTGGGGCTACGTTTTACGTGAAACCCACGACATAGGAATTATACACATCAAATTCATACGCACCAACATCTAGACCAAAACAAATATTTGTGGGCCACACTAAGCTTTTTTCTTGCGGGTATCGAACCCGCGACTACTCGATCCAGTGGGCGGAGCGGTTTAACCTCTTAACCACTGAACCAAGCCGTCCGTCAAATTCCGTATAACACCGTAACCCCTATATTCCCTACGCGGGGGTGGCATAGGTGTACTGAGTACACCTACTTTACGCTGATGATGTTAGGTCCCATGTAATAGTGGGCGAGCCTATTGCCATATACCAGGCGCAATTCCAGACTCCGGACTCATACTGGGAAGTTTTCGTTAAAAACTTCATTTGTCCGACCTAAGATTTGAACCTAAGACCTCGTGATCACCAGCGATGCGCTTTGACACTAGACCAACCAGGCAGTCCGAATAAATATGTTTAATTCCGAGGTTATCAGTCGCTACCGCCGTCCGCGGCATGTTCTCTCCGTCCCTCCCAATGCCCTAACATCCCTTCTTTCGGATACAGATACCGCACACAGGATCAGACCGACCTCGCCGGCGAGTTCGGAGAATCCCTTGCCCGCCGGCCGGTGCAGAGCACCACGGCGAGACACCTAGTAAATGCCCTCCCACATAGCAACTGCCCAAGCCGAGGCCGTTCCTCCTTGAAGCGCCCTTGAGCTAGTTGCCCCCTTGCCCTTCTGGCTCGAGCGTAGTGGTTGCACGCTCACCCTCTTGACCGGTTAATTTGGTTTTGCTCTGTCAAATGATATTCATAGAGTGTTCGTGTCACAAAAAAAGTGTATTAGATCGATTGCCAACATAAGAACATTAGATTCATGCATACAAATGTTTAGAAAACTAAAACTTTTAACACTAACTTCACTTTATATTTTGGAAAGTGGAATTTGTAAGAAAACATCCGCATTTATTTGAAAAAGCCAGTAAATATAAGATTTATCTATATAGAGACCAAACATTACCACTTTACATTACCATCATTACTGAGTTCTAGAACCTCACTTCACCAAAAGAACTCCTATTATATGTGTGTAAAAATATCTAATCTATCTATCTATCTATATTATCACGCCAGATCCCTTGCGGGGTAGGCAGAGAGAGCAGAGTTCCAACAGGTTCTTTCCTTACGTACCTCTCTGGCTTCCTCCACTCTCATAGTTCGTCTCATACACGCTCGCCGGTTACGGAGACTCTTGACTTTTCCATCAGATCAGACTCGAAAAATATTTAATCAATACCAAAAGCCAACTCAAAGTATGTCGTAGGGCAATGGAACGCAGTATTCTAGAAATCAAAATAACTGATCGAGTCCGTAACACTATACTACGTTCCAAAACTGGCATTTTAGACGTAGGCTACAAGACTGCCAAGCTCAAGTGGCGATGGGCGGGTCATTTGAGCAGAATGAGCCAAGATATGTGGGCAAAAATCACTACCGAATGGTGACCAGATGGACATCGACGCCGGGGAAGGCGTAGTAAAAGATGGCGCGAAGACCTTGACGCCTATGAGAGGAGATGGTCTGATATGGCCAAGGATCGGGTTAAGTGGAGAATCATGGGAGAGACCTTTGCCCAGCAGTGGGAAGAAAGAGGTAAAAAAAATACCATAAGCCATAAGAGAAATGAAAATTACTCAATTTAAAAATACATGGACTAAGTGGCTCATTGAAAAGTGTTTTTATAATATGAAAGAATATTTATATAATAAGTAACCTTGGAGCTTGATATTCTCAGCTATCTCTCAGAATATGACGTATTAATCATTGCATCCACTCCTGACATATTATTATCGACATTGTGTGTATTATTTTATTTTAAAATGCCAATTATCGATGGTGAGTATGTAACTATTATTATTGAACTCAAAATTATTTATATGACATTTTAAATTGTAATAGTATTATTATAACAAACACCCTTGTATAATACCATGTTTCAAGCCATAAATAATTTATCTATCTATCTAATATACGCGTAAATCTAAGAACTTATTAAAATTATTGTTTTTAATTTGCCACCAAATATCGACCAATGTTGTTTCAATTCCAATTGCATTTTATTTAACTTTCTTTAAGACGTTTAGTAGGATTTTTAGTTCTGTGTGTGTGTGTGTAAGTGATGTACGCTGTTGGCCGCGAGGCCTTTACAGCTTCACCGGACTTAAGGGCGAGCGTGCAACCACTATGCTCGAGCCAAAAGGGCAAGGGGCGACATACTCGAGGGCGCCTTGAAGAGGCGGTCAACCGCCGGGTATTGGAGGGGATCTACGACTACGTCGTCGTCGCCCGTATTCTGAGCGGAAAGAATGGATTGTCATCCATTCTTTCCGCTCCCGGAAGCATCGGGGGGATCGGAGAGAACATGTCGCGGCCGGCGGTAGCGGCAGGGGTCGGGGGCGCCTATATAGGCGCGAATAGGTTCGAGACCTAGATCGTAGTGGAGATCGACATTCCGTACGAACCAGGGGGCTCCTACGGCTTTACGGAGGAAATTCTGCGTGGAAGGTATGCGGGGTCATAGTGTCAACACAGAAGAAATTTAATCCTATAATAATAGGTCCTAATTATGGCCACCTATTCATTAACACAATGTCACAGAGCGGATCGTACCGCTATTACTGGTTGGTTGCTAGATTATTTTCGTTATGAAAAATCTTTAAACTAAACCAACGTTATTCAATTTCATACATCCATTTAATTTTTTATTTACATAGCGAATCCAGCAACAGCGACGCTTATCGGGCCCAAAATGAGTACAAATCGACTACACACCGGAATGGTATACATAAATATTTAATATGTAGACAGAAAAAAATGTACAATTTTTTTTTCAAACGATAACCGTGGAATTACTCGCTCTTCTTCTCCACAGGAATGGCATTCCGAAGTCATGGTAGAATTTTTGTCCGTTTTTAAATCGTAAACTATAATGGCTTACATGAATAAAAATTGATCCGATTCTGATTCAATGACTTTTGACACAAATAATTCGAATGCACCCATTGTTTAAATGACATACTTTTTATGTTAATATTTTTGAATAATATTTTAAGTAAATGTGTTAACTAAAAAATATGATATAATTCTTTAAAAAAAAACACTCCGGTCAATAAATTTGAACTGTTACAAAAGCTCAATGAGCTGATACAGGTATTTTAGCTTTAATGCACTATCACTAGCTATTATAAAACAAATGTCCTCCCGCCGCGTCTGTCTGTCTAAACGCGATAAACTCAATAATTATCGCACGGATTTTCATACGGTTTGCACCAATGGACGGAGTGATTCATGAGGAAGGTTTAAAAAACACCGTCTTGCCTATATTCCCCAAGCAGGGGTGGCAGAGATGTACTGAGTACACCCACGTTTCGCCGACGATGTTAGGTCCCATGTAATAGGGGCGAGCCTATTGCCATATACTGGGCACAATTCCAGACTCCGGACTCATACTACATTTGTCCGGCCTAGGATTTAAACCCAGGACCTCGTGACCACAAAACGATGTGCTTTGCCACCAGACCAACGAGGCAGGCAGGAAGGTTTATGAGTATAATTCATCCATGCGAAGCCGGGGCGCCTCGCTAGTAACTTATAAAAATAAACGCAATCACACCAATATTCTTCAAGCGGGGTGGAAGAGGTGTATTCTGTACGTCCGCCGATGAGAGATTATATAAAAAAAGGCAAGCCCGCTGAGTTTCTTCGCCGGATCTTCTCAGTGGAGGCCGCGATCCGATCCTATTACATGGGACCTAACATCGTCGACGAAAAGTGGGTGTACACAGTAGCTCTGCCATCCCCGCTTGGGAAATAAATGCATGACGGCGTTATCAATGGGGATTTCTGGAATAACATTTCTTCTCTCATCATTCATTCACATCTCTTTTGCAGCAATGAGAAACAGCATAATAATGCTCCTTCTCAAATTATCATTTTCTCTTAAATCAAGAAGTATTATCAGATACTTACAAGCTGGAAAATATAGCAGGATATAGCAACTTGTACTGCGTTGTACGCCACCAGCCAGTTCTTCAGACTGAAAGGAGGTCGTTTCTTCATGAGTTCAGGACCAAACTTGAGCACGAACCAGAGGTAGGAGATCAATATCATGGCTATGGGGAAGGGAGACGCCATCAGGAACTTTCTATCGCTGTACTCTTCTGTAAACAAATAATAATTGGACAACTTGTTAAATAATCTAATGTTTCCTGAGTACATACACACAACACCTTCATGATCGTATTTAATACTAAAATATTAATTTGATTATCGTTCTTATTTTAAGATTAGCTTATTATTATTAAGAGTATGTTCCTTACAGAGATGGGCAAAATGTGATCAGATTAATGATTACCATTGTATTTTGTAATATTCAATCATGATTCAAGATTAAAAGTGTAATCGTAAACGTTGAAGATTACACAATGTAATTGTAATCGTTAGTCATTAATACACCATCACGCCTATATTCCCCAAGTGGGGCTGTTTAATCATTAATCTGATTACATTTTGCCCATTTCTGGTTCCTTATAATTGTTTCACGTTACTATTTATCAATGTACTACTCGTTTAAGGGGTGTGAGACTGGTTACCTGTAACTCAGGTTTACCCAGTGCAGGCACCAGCCTCTCACAAAGGACTTCAGATTGAGCATTCTGTACGTACTAACATTTAAGACCTGATAATTTTTGTAAAGAAAAAAATAAATCTATTATTATATATATATTTATTAAGTATAATTCCTTATACTATTTCTTATACTAGGGAATGGGCAGCAGCGTTCCCTTAACACCTCTACGACCAAAAACTGCGCTCGCCAACCCGCCTGCCAAGCGTGGCGAGTATGGCAAACACCCCCAACCAATATTATGGAAGAAAGCAAGAAAACCAGGCCCCTAGTCCCCGGCGGTCCTGTTCGTCCTGGCCACGGTAGCAGCCATGGTAACGACAGGGCAAGGGGTGCTAAGAATCTCCGGCAGAGATTCGGCTACCACCAAAACCGAAAATTGGCCCTGGTGACATACAACGCACGCACATTGAGGACAGATGAGAAGCTAGTTGAGCTGGAAGAAGAGCAGCGAGCTATGGAGAGAGCTATGCTCGGCGTTTCTCTACGTGATCGAATCAGGAATGAGGAGATTCGTAGAAGAACCAAGGTCACCGACATAGCCCTTAAGATTAGCAAGCTGAAGTGGCAATGGGCGGGCCATATAGCGAAGATCGGACGGGCGTTGGGGCAGAAAGATTCTAGAGTGGAGACCACGTATTGGCAAGCGCAGCGTGGGGCGACCACCTGCCAGATGGACCGACGATCTTGTGAAAATCGCAGGAAGTCGTTGGATGCAGGTGGCATCGGACCGGTTACGCTGGAAAGCGATTGGGGAGGCCTATGTTCAGCAGTGGACAAGTATAGGCTGAGATGATGATGATGATGATTTCTTATAAAATATATATATATTAAAATATAAAATACAAATATTCTTATATATATTGTATAAAAAAATGTGCTCCACCGACAGCAAGGTCTACGACCCAAGCTACCGGTGGTCAGGGCTCCAAAGAGAGGAACCTCCTCACAATGCGTGCCGTGTCCAACATTACTGCCTTCTGTATCAGGCCCTTCACCCAACTGCCTAGCGAGAGCTTCTCAAGGTGTTTATCGAAGCTCTTCGCTATAAGGCCGTTGACTGAAACGACCATCGGAATAATGATAGTTGAATCAACATTCCACATGGTAGTAACCTCATGGGCCAGGTCCAAATATTTAGATAATTTTTCTTTTTCGGCCTTCACAAGGTTCTCATCATGCGGAATGGTGACATCAACTAGCATTACACGACGCATCGATCGATCTATTATCACGATATCAGGTTTATTGGCTACAATAGTCCTGTCCGTGATAATAGATCGATCCCAGTAGAGCGTGATATGACCACTTTCGAGAACTGGAAGAGGCTGGTACTGGTAGTACGGTACTTCCACAAGGCCATATTTAAGAGCAAGTTGCTGATGGATAATTCTAGCCACTTGGTTGTGTCTGTGCAAGTACTCTCCGTTAGGTTAGAACAACCGGAAACTACATGTCTAATAGACTCACCGGGACGGTGGCATGCCCGACAAATGTCAACCGTGCCGTCCTTTAGGATGTGCTTCCGGTAGTTGTTCGTCATGATAACTTCGTCCATAATTGCAAAGACAAAGCCTTCAGTTTCCCCAAAAAGGTTGCTGAAGCGTAGCCAGTTCACGGAAGCGAGCTGGTCCACATCAGGCCCTGTAAGAGCCCGATAGAACCGTCCGTGTAGCTCCTTGCCCTTCCATATGGCTGTGCGGTCCGAAATACCTAATACCTGGGGCCTTCGCCAGTTCTCGTTTGCCAAGGAAAGCGGAGTTAGGCCGCTATCGATTGCGGCAACATCTCGATACATCACCACGGATACACTCAAAAAGTACTGTCTGAGATTGCACACCTCGCGGTTGTGTAGAGTCTTAGCGTTTAAAAACCCACGACCACCGCACTTCCGCGGGATGTACAACCTCATAACAGATGACCGCGGGTGATGCATACGATACGCTGTCAGCAATCGACGGACCTTTCTATCCAGGGCATCCAGTTCAGACTGAGTCCACCTTAGTATGCCAAAAGAGTATGTAAGAATAGGTATGACCCAACCTTTGAAAGCTCGGACCTTATTTCTACCTGATAGAAGGTTTTTTAACACTTTTATCAGGCGGGCAAAGAACCGATATTTCAATGATTGTTTCATATCCTGTTCAGCTATACTTAAGGCTTGTGACATACCAAGATACTTGTAGGAATCCATTTCAAAGAGAGACCTGAGGGATATATCTTCAGAGAGCTGTAGATTAAAAGAATTTTCAACTCTTCCTCTTTGTACATGGATGACCGCACACTTGTCTACTCCAAACTCCATTCTGATGTCGTTGCTAAAATTGCCGGTTATTTTGAGCAACTCTATCAGGTCTGTTTTCTTCGAAGCGTACAACTTGAGGTCATCCATGTACAGTAGATGAGATATAGGCTCACTCTCCCTCCGCAAATGGAAACCTAGCTTTGAATCCTTAAGTATATCACTTAATGGATTCAAAGGTAAGCAGAACCACAACGGACTCAAACTGTCGCCTTGAAAGATACCCCTGCTTATCTTTATCAAGTCCGACGAACCAGAAAGGCCTCCACAGCCTGGGTGACGAAGAACTGTGGTCCACTGCCTCATACACGAACCGAGGAAAGAGCATAGCGCCGGGTGTACTCTGTACAGCTCTAGCACCCTCCTCAGCCATGTATGAGGCACCGAATCATAGGCCTTCTTATAGTCAATCCAGGCCATGGAGACATTCTTTCTGGATCGTCGCATCTGTTGGCAAATGGCCATATCAATGAGGAGCAAATCCTTTGTACCCTGGGACCCCCCCTTACAACCATTCTGAGTAGGCGATAGAATATGCTGTGCCTTAAGGTGATTATTGATTTTTATTCTCAGAATGGATGTAAGGAGTTTATAGACCGTAGGTAGACATGTAATCGGTCTATAATTTTTAGGTTCCGAAGTACTGCCAGATTTGTGAATCAAGTGAGTGATACCCGATGTCATAAAGCTAGGGAGCGATCCCAATTGAAGAGCTTCTTGGAATTAAGATTATCCTTTTCTTGGATATTATTATTATTATGTATATATTTATTCAGTATAATTTCTTATAAAATATATATAAAAATATAAAATACAAATATTCTTATATATATTGTATAAAAAAAATGTGCTCCACCGACAGCAAGGTCTACGACCCATGCTACCGGCGGTCAGGGCTCCAAAGAGAGGAACCTCCTCACAATGCGTGCCGTGTCCAACATTACTGCCTTCTGTATCAGGCCCTTCACCCACCTGCCTAGCGAGAGCTTCTCAAGGTGTTTATCGAAGCTCTTCGCTATAAGGCCGTTGACTGAAACGACCGTCGGAATAATGATAGTTGAATCAACATTCCACATGGCGGTAACCTCATGGGCCAGGTCCAAATATTTTGATAATTTTTCTTTTTCGGCCTTTACAAGGTTCTCATCATGCGGAATGGTGACATCAACTAGCATTACACGACGCATCGATCGATCTATTATCACGATATCAGGTTTATTGGCTACAATAGTCCTATCCGTGATAACAGATCGATCCCAGTAGAGCGTGATATGACCACTTTCGAGAACTGGAAGAGGCTGGTACTGGTAGTACGGTACTTCCACAAGGCCATATTTAAGAGCAAGTTGCTGATGGATAATTCTAGCCACTTGGTTGTGTCTGTGCAAGTACTCTCCGTTAGGTTAGAACAACCGGAAACTACATGTCTAATAGACTCACCGGGACGGTGGCATGCCCGACAAATGTCAACCGTGCCGTCCTTTAGGATGTACTTCCGGTAGTTGTTCGTCATGATAACTTCGTCCATAATTGCAAAGACAAAGCCTTCAGTTTCCCCAAAAAGGTTGCTGAAGCGTAGCCAGGTCACGGAAGCGAGCTGGTCCACATCAGGCCCTGTAAGAGCCCGATAGAACCGTCCGTGTAGCTCCTTGCCCTTCCATATGGCTGTGCGGTCCGAAGTACTTAATACCTGGGGCCTTCGCCAGTTCCCGTTTGCCAAGGAAAGCGGAGTTAGGCCTCTATCGATTGCGGCAACATCTCGATACATCACCACGGATACACTCAAAAAGTACTGTCTGAGATTGCACACCTCGCGGTTGTGTAGTGTCTCAGCGTTTAAAAACCCACGACCACCGCACTTCCGCGGGATGTACAACCTCATAACAGACGACCGCGGGTGATGCATACGATACGCTGTCAGCAATCGACGGACCTTTCTATCCAGGGCATCCAGTTCAGACTGAGTCCACCTTAGTATGCCAAAAGAGTATGTAAGAACAGGCATGACCCAACCATTGAAAGCTCGGACCCTATTTCCACCTGATAGAAGGCTTTTTAACACTTTTATCAGGCGGGCAAAGAACCGATCCCTCAATGATTGTTTCATATCCTGTTCCGCTATACTTAAGGCTTGTGGCACATACCAAGATACTTGTAGGAATCCATTTTAGAGAGAGACCTGAGGGATATATCTTCAGAGAGCTGTAGATTAAAAGAATCTTCAACTCTCCCTCTTTGTACATGGATGACCGCACACTTGTCTACTCCAAACTCCATTTCGATGTCGTTGCTAAAATTGCCGGTTATTTTGAGCAACTCCATCAGGTCTGTTTTCTTCGAAGCGTACAACTTGAGGTCATCCATGTACAGTAGATGAGATATAGGCTCACTCTCCCTCCGCAAATGGTAACCTAGCTTTGAATCCTTAAGTATAGCACTTAATGGATTCAAAGCTAAGCAGAACCACAACGGACTCAAACTGTCGCCCTGAAAGATACCCCTGCTTATCTTTATCAAGTCCGACGAACCAGAAAGGCCACCACATCCTGGGTGACGAAGAACTGTGGTCCACTGCCCCATACACGAACCGAGGAAAGAGCATAGCGCCGGGTGTACTCTGTACAGCTCTAGCACCCTCCCCAGCCATGTATGAGGCACCGAATCATAGGCCTTCTTATAGTCAATCCAGGCCATGGAGACATTCTTTCTGGATCGTCGTACCTGTTGGCAAATGGCAATATCAATGAGGAGCAAATCCTTTGTACCCCGGGACCCCCCCTTACAGCCATTCTGAGTAGGCGATAGAATATGCTGTGCCTTAAGGTGATTATTGATTTTTATTCTTAGAATGGATGTAAGGAGTTTATAGACCGTAGGTAGACATGTAATCGGTCTATAATTTTTAGGTTCCGAAGTACTGCCAGATTTGTGAATCAAGTGAGTGACACCCGATGTCATAAAACTAGGAAGCGATCCCAATTGAAGAGCTTCTTGGAATTGAGTCGCTAGACGAGAATGTGAGCCCTGGAGCCTCTTTAGCCAGAATGCGTGCAGTCCATCCGGCCCCGGACTTTTCCAGTTCGGCGCCGCACGAACCGCACAGGCCAGATCTTCACGGCTTATGACTACGGGCTCCATTTCCTGAATGGGCCCACAGGATCGTCCAACAACATCAAACCATTCGCCCTCGGAGTGAGTGACGGGCACTGACCAAATTTTACGCCAAAACTCGGCCATCACGGCCGCATTTGGCAAGTGCACGTCAGTCACTCTCTCTTGGGGGCGCTCCCAAGCCTGGTATACACTCCTTTGATTCGTCTGGAAGGTGCGATTCACGTGGTATCTGTCTGCTCTCGCCTTATACCTGCGAATCCTCTTCGCCCATGCATAAACTTTTTGCTTCCAGTAGTCTATGCGTTCCGCGACTCCTGTCACATAGTCCACAGGAGCCACTCGTGTGCCTGCAAAGGCTTGGGTCACGAAACGCACAACTCTCGGGCGGTTGTTTCCAGCCTGGAAGCACAACAATTTCGCTATGAGTGTCCTAGCCATATTTATACGCCGCTCTATTCTGCACTGCCAGAGTGGTTTAGCATTTGTGGGTTGGGTGGCTCGATGTAGATTAGGAAATCTTACACCTGCCACCCGACACACCGCCACCGCTCCACAGTACAAAATAGAATGGGTATCACATAAGTCCACACTGGTCTCCCAGTGTGGCTTTAAAACATTGTCTAGGGCACTCACAAGCGAAATGTTACGTCTATGCATGGGCAAACGGGGTAGGCATGGTCTTAGGGAAATCGGTGCAGACCGATACTCTGCAAAGGCATCCTCCAGAGCTCTCCTCACCTGCTCCTGTAGCTGGTCACTAACACTTACCTGCTCGCTATTTACCTCCTCCGATCGTGCGAAGTTATTCAAAGAGATAGGATCTTCAACACTTCGCACGTTGGATTCAGTACGAGCAGGAAGTGCTTCGCGGTGCAGTCGCTCAAGCACTGTGTCATCCAACAACTTGCACCGCTGGATGGCACGTACTTGATCCGATAGTCGTTGCGCAGTAACGGCGACAGTCGGGTGAAGCCCCTGAAACAGAGACAACAATTTCGGACGGTAAGCGGTGAGGATGGTTCCTCCCTCTGTAGCACCATAGTAGGCCCGCATGACACTCAAATTTAATTCTGGAGTCCATCTCATGCGGCGCACTACACCACCGGTAGCAGGGGCCGTGGGCGGAGCACAATGTCCCGCTGGTCCCAGGCGTGCCGGCAGCGGTGGGCGTCCTCTCCTCGCAGATGTTAATGTAGGTGGAGACGCCGATATCCCGGCATCGTCGCTAGAGGCCCCAGATGTCGGCGGTGTAAAAAAATCTTCATCCTCCGAAGGCTGGGGCGAGGTGGGCGAGCCGGACAAAGGTGTTGGGCGTGCGCTAGGTGACCGGGCATCCCGCTGCCGACACAGCCGCACGGGGTTTCTTCGGCTGGGCTCGGCCATTTACAGATGTGTTATGTTTTTCTTCCAAATCCACATTTTGCGAACCCACGTTCGCATTGTAAATTTTGCTCTTAAAGTGTGTTGTTTTTTTGATGTTTGTTGATGTCTAAACGGATACTTTTCAATATTTCTTCGCCAAAAAAATTTTTATTTACACAAAACGACGTGTCGTTGACAGCGGTTATTATTATTATTATTATCTATCTACATTATCACGCCAGATCCCTTGCGGAGTAGGCAGAGAGTTCGGAGATCCAACAGATTCGTTATTTATAATGTAATTAAACATATTATAAAGTAATGATAAATCAGCCTGTACTATCCCACTGCTGGCCACTCACAAATCAAAGAGAAATTAGGTTATACACTACCACGCAGATGCAGTGCGGATTGGTAAAGGCAGATTTGTGGCCACCTGCTGTTGGAACTTATCAAGCAGCCTACAAGGCATCTAACTCGACCTAACGGCTAGGCACACCATTAAGAGGTTTAATTTGGACGTATTGATAGTAGAAATATTGGGAATTTACTCCATCCGATAAGTCGAGCAGACTGCGCTCAGACCACTAAACCAACCCTGAGAAGGTGTCAAAAAAAATGTGTATAGTGAGAATAGGGAATATGCGTGTAATTCAAATAAGGGACAAATGTTTTTATTTACAAACTTTATCGCATTAGAATAATGTCTATACCAATATTTTTTTAATAACATTACTTTTTTATTAAGAAAATAATTATGGAAAGTACAAAAAATTAGTGGGAAATTCAAAGTAGCGGGAACGCCACGCTATTGGTCAGATTGAATATGACGTCAAAGGCTACAATACAAATGTCAACCAGTGCATATTTGTTGGATGTTTGCTATTGAGTTAGTTTTATTGTTTTTTGTTGTCGAATTACACAAAGACAAAAATTTTGTTTAAATTATTTTAGTTAATTCTTACGTTGAAGTGATCTTCGCAGCAATATAAACAAGTTGATGGAGATACCATGTATCTTTTTCTGATTTTACACCACATTCTCCTTATGTCCGCACCTACCGGGTGCATTTCTTATTGTATTTTTACACCTAGGTACAACACAGTGTTGTGCCATTGTATAATAGTCGCAAAATACAAAATAAAAATAAATTACAGAATAAAATACTTCTACAGCTGTTCACTAATTGATTGTTATTAGACTTTGACATCACGCCAAGCGCGCCAAAATGACGGGCGTTTAAAATGCTCTTATCTGTTTGCTATCTTCAACATTTTTTTTTGCCTTTTACATTTTGTTTTAGACGCTTAAATTTTTTGTGCAGTTATATATTGATGTAATCTATCGTATAAAAATATAAAAAAAATACACGCATATTCCCTAATTTGAGAAGAAACGTAACATTTTCCCTTCTGAGGATGCAATCTATATGACCAAATTTTATTAAAAGATATCTATTCAGAAATTTAGGCGTGAAGAAAAAAAGAAACGCTTTTGTCTGTTATCTAACAGACAAAAAGAGTTACTTTCATAATATTGGTAGATAGTATGGGTAACTAACTCACCTTTCCCTTTAAACTCCCATAAATAGTTATCCATAGCATCAATTCGCTCCATTTTGGTAACTTTAGTTTTTTTCCTTCACTTTTTAATGTAACTAGTGGCTTCTTCAAGCTCCTGATCGTCCCTTGTAATCTTTGTAATGGCGGCGGAGAGGCAGGCGTATCGTTTTAATACTTATGCCTCGCCGGGGTTGGTGTAATCGGTTTTGAATGGAATGAGGAGCGGTGCTAGCGTGGGCATTGAGCGGCGAGGAGCTACGCGCTGTTTCTGAGTTGAGAGAAATAAGTTATATACTTCGAAACATTTTTATTGTCGTATACAAGGTTTGGTGTATATTAAATTTGAAGATAAAAGTGTGTCTTCTACGATACTGGCAGCTGCAATAGCGCAGTTTGTACGTTCAGTGGTTAATTAAATAAGATATGATTATAAAAAAATTATGTTCTTTTTTTACAAAAGAATAACTTTACAATATAATACACTTTATTGCACACAAAAATAAAATAACAAAAAGAAATAAAAAATGTTGAATACAGTTATGATTCTACAGTAAGGCCTTATAGCTTTATTCCAGGATATCTTTATTACATAAATAAAATAGTTTTGAGTTATACTTTTAATTTCAGTGATTTAAGAAGCTGGATTCGGTCTATATATGTTATGGGAATTTATATTAGGCTGAATTTGAATAGGAATAAAAAAGTCGATGTACACCTCTGCTACCTCCACTTGGGGAATATAAGAATGACGGCGCGTAAAGTAAAGACACCATAAATACCTTTCGGTACCTGGCTGTATTATTTAGTTTTCAAAATAAATTTAAACACCGTCACGCCTATATTCCCCAGAGGGGGTAGCAGAGGTGTACTGAGTACACCCACGTTTCGCCGACGATGTTAGGTCCCATGTAATAGGGGGCGAGCCTATTGCCATGTACCGGGCACAATTCCAGACTCCGGACTCATACTGGGAACTTTTCGTTAGAAAAACTACATTTGTCCGACCTAGGATTTGAACCCAGGACTTCGTGATCACAAAGCGATGCGCTTTGCCACCAGACCAACGAGGCAGAAAATAAATGTAAGCACTTACTCAAAATTGACTTTTAAGGATTAATAACTCAAACTCAAATAATTTATTTTGTATTAGCCCTGCGGGGGCGCTTACAAATAGTTAATTTACATTTTTTTTAAATCTAAATTAACTACAAATTTACCACCCGATCGGAACGCGGCCTCCACTGAGATCCGGCAAAGAAACTTAGCGGGCTTGTCTTTTTTTATTTAATTCTCTTTTTTCCTTTCAATTTTTTTATCATATTGTGTAAATACAATGTTTAGGTTACAATTAAATAGCTTACACTCTAGCTCCAGTGTG
The DNA here is from genome assembly GCA_905147815.2 of Phalera bucephala. Classification (NCBI taxonomy): domain Eukaryota; kingdom Metazoa; phylum Arthropoda; class Insecta; order Lepidoptera; family Notodontidae; genus Phalera; species Phalera bucephala. The sequence goes on along the minus strand of LR990623.1, from coordinate 26,904,198 downwards.
TTGCCGTACGACCGAGATATGAGACTAATAAAGTTATTTATAAAGAGTGTCTAAAGGATTCCAGATGGACCAGTCCCCACAAGCAGCACCCGTATTACCCAATATTAACTAGTGGTCGCCCATTGGTCGAAATTCGACCTACTCTTTTATCGTTTTCTGGTTATGTTTGACATTCAGTAAGACTATAGACAAATAATATTAAAGACAAACAATATAAATTTATTCTCAATTTGACCACAGACTTTTTAACAGTAAACAAAAGAGTGTATATGCGTGTTTGTGTCAAATACATGGTAGTGTGTGTAATGTTTTTTTTATTGATTTAATATATTTTAATATATTTATGCATAATTTAAAAAAAATAGCATTCTGCACTGCTTCTCTATATAAACTATAAGGGTGGGAAATTTCATACTCCTCCGTCCGCGCAATTTTCGTAAAAAGGGGTACAAAGTTTTTGCTTCACGTATTAATATAATGATGATAAGTAGTCCGAAATTGCACTGTCTAATAAAATAAGATACATCGATTTAACTCGCTTATGAAACCCCGCTTATACTCAGACATACCTCACGCATAATTTATTTCAATTAGGCGCTGAATTCATTGTGCAACGCTCGAACTTGGCATTGTATTGTTTTTACCAAAACTATAAAACAATTCGAATTTGATTATCACTTGCTGTTGACGAAGGATGAATTATGAAATATGTAAGTTCAAGAAAACTGCTGAATTTTGAAATGCACATATTATCGATTTGTACTAGATTAATTAAAGCAGATCAGAGCAGAAGCTTGTATCCTCCCAAGCCTGATATATGGCTGTGAAACTTGATCACTAAACAACAATCATAGGATTCAACTGCAATGTTGCCAACGTAGCATGGAAAGAAGTATGCTGAACATAAGGAAGAAAGACAGATTAAATAGCAAAATCGTAAGAGCAAAGACCAAAATAACGGACATACTAACCAAGATTGATAAACAAAAGTGGCGATGGACAGGGCACATGCTTCGTGCCAATCCTGAAAAATGGAGCAAGACAATAACGAATTGGTACCCAAGAGACGGAAAACGAAAAAGAGGGAGGCAAAGAAAAAGATGGGAAGACGAACTAAAAGACACAGCAGGACGTTATTGGAGACGAGTAGCGCAAGATAGACTCCATTGGAAAGAGCTAGAGGAGGCCTTTGTCAGAAGACACTCTGAGTTAAGAGGCTTAATTTAAACGAAGTTTTAGTTGTATATGTTGTAAAATATCTCAGAAATAAAGGCTTATTATTATTATTATAATTAAAGCAGAGAGTCCTTAAATCGCATCAATCGTAGTGAAAAAGTGATAGAGAGGTGAAACTATCGTCAACAATTTAGGTCCTCAAAACTGGTCGAAGTAAATTATGCAGTCGATAGATGATAATGATGAGCAAGCAGTGAACAGCTGTGTCGTCCGGACACGACGCCTTGTGGCATGGGGCGAAGCCATACATATGAGAGTCCGAGTTCTCCATACTTTGGACGACGTGGTTCCATTTGCGATCCCACTTCTGAAATTTTAGCTCAGAAGCGGAATTGGTGAAGGAAAAGTCAGCAAGATAGCGCCCGTTTTAATCTGTCTTACATGGGAAATAGAAAATTACTCTGTGGTAAAGAGCCAAGAACAAGCATGGAATTCCATAACAAGCAAACGATTGTCTACGTGTAATTACAATTTTTAAATACTTACGCACAGTTGCAGAGACATTCTTTAAATTTAATGATGACATTAATCGTTAACCGACCTTCATAATATACTAGCTTTTGCCCGCGTCTTCGTCCGCATTGACTTTAGACAGCACCTAACATCTGCGATAAAAAGTATCACATATGTTAATCAAGGTAATACCTATCTGTGTGCCAAATGTCATCCAAATCCGTTCAGCCGTTTTTGAGTGATTGAGTAACAAACATACAAACTTTCACATTTTTAATATTAGTAGCATATTCATATACAAAGTGTAACATATATAGCACAAAACCTCAGACACCCTAATTAGATTATTGCTTTACGAATACAATACGAAAATAAACTTCCAATTTTAAGGAGTTTTCTATCTTGGGTACCCAAATTAACCACGAAACCTGTACTTTTGTGTGCATATTGAGGAATATGTATTAGAAATGCATTTAAAATAGCCGTATTGCTTTGAAGAATGATTATTATTTTTTATTAATACAGCGAACTGAATGAATAACAGCATTATTGTATATTAAAAAAACGTAACATACTTTAAGAATAGATGGAATCATCGATCAGTTGCCGATTTAGAACAAACTACTTTCAGGTCTTGCGTTAACTCTGTTACATGTTGTATAAGTAGGATCATTTAAAGATAGATTAGTTGTTAATATTAATTTAAAAAATGTGTTTGCTACTGGACGTGATTCTCACAGAGTAACTATGCCTTAAACTCGTTCTACACTAGGTTCTGTTCGCGTCTTCGTCCGCACTGACTTTAGGCAGGAACCTAACCTAACCTAACATTCTTCCGGAATAAAAAGTATCCTGTGTGTTAATCCATGAAATAAACCATCTGTGTGCCAAATTTCATCCAAATCCGTTTGGCTGTTTTAGCGTGATTGAGTAAATGCCATCCAAACATACAAACTCTCACATTTATAATACAAGGATTAGTAGGATTTGAACCAACAACGAGCTTACAGCAAAAAGTATAAATCTATCAATTATGATGTGTAACATGAGATGAAGCAAATACGAAGGGGAGATGGCCTAACAGATTTTTCTATAGAATGAAATGTGTCGTTGCGCGGGGTGGCACAGGGCGAGAGGGACGGTACGCCCAAACCACATTTGTATTTGCCATCTGGCGGAGACTGGAAGTAACTAAACGGTTCGTCTATGTCAATGTAACTTGTAAGTTCAATTATATTACGGTAGATGGCATTTTAAATTAAGAAGTAGTCTAATTAATGACGAAAAAAATACTAACAAGTGCAATCTGATATTATTTGTGTGATCAGAATGCCCATCTAAGTAATTCTTGCATGTTAAGATACAACACTTCATTTTAAGGGTTTTATTTTTAATAAAAATAGATAATATTTATATAGCTATGCGAGCTCGAGCGGACGTGTGTTTTAAACGAGTAGTGATGACAAACTTAGGTAAGCCACGCCTACCATGATGACGTCAATGCTTTTATGAAATCAAAAGGCTCGTTAGCTTAGGCCATCTCCTCTTCCTCCCCTGCAACAACATCAGCAGGGGGGCCTTCGGGGTCGCGGACGAAAGGGGCGGGGGTCCTGAGCGTCCTTCACGAGCAACCCCGAGGAGGACGGCGGCGTGGTGTGGCCCAAGTCGCCGTGAGCACCGCGTCGGTGCAGGGGGGAGCGTGTCATCAAGTCTCCCTCCGATGGCGGGCTCGTCAGAGCGCGGCACAAGAGGGGCACCCGTGCGTTCCATACGGAGATCCTCCAAAGTGCTGATGTCGGCCACCCTGGGGTTTTTAGTCGGTAGGAATCCGACACGCCTCGCGAGCTTCCCCCGAGGCTCACGGAAGTCCTATGCAGGATTTTCCCAACGTGAAAAAAAGCAAAGGCCATTTCCTCTTCGTATTTACTTCATGGACTACTAACCTAACCAACTTTTACGTACATCTACAAAGAGAAGAGGTAGGTACTTAGTTGTTTTATTCTTGCCAAACGACATTCATCTGTCGGTCGCGTTAACGTAAAATAAAGAGTATTTTCAAAGGAACACTGCAACACTGGTTCAAGCTCACTTCCAAGTTTCCTTAAAGATGTTTTCATAACACTGAGAATGTTGAATGTGGGATATGTCCAACGAGACCGAGCTAACAGTATGTCAACTTTGCTGAGACTACGAAAAGCGTTTGACGTATTCAAGACAATTTTGCACAGACAAGTATTTTGTTTGCAAACGAAATATTATCAAGCAGTTTTTTGTGATGGGTGTATGTATGTGCTGTTAGATGCTTAAAATGCGAAAATACTCGCGTCGAGGATTCACCTTGATAATTATAAGTTTGAGTAGGTTAGAGAGAATCCTACTAATTTTTTACTATTACTTTATTTACTACTAAAATTTAGGACACAAATGGTTTATTACATGGGACGTAGTCGTAGGCAGAAATTTGTATTATATGAATTAGGTACAGATCGATTGATTAGGAAAAGGAATTTTTGATTCAAATAAATGGTCTGTCTTGCCGTAACTTTTACTAATTATTCAACCCCTAGTGTTGTAGTGGTGGTGGTTTCAAATACTTATTTCCCGCCCCTATTACATTGGGACCTATCGACGTTGGCGATATGTGGGTGTAGAAGGTATACCTCAGAAAGACTTTTTCGACAGTTTCGGTCTTTATATCGATGAGGAAATGTACGCATTCACAATTGTAGATATTCTATGTACTTATTTAGTTTTACAATATTTTATCATCATCATCATCAGACCGTATCAGTCCACTGCTGGATATAGGCCTCTCCCAAGGCATGCCACTGAACCCGGTCTTCGGATCTTCTCCTCCAACCACTACCAGCCACCCTCCGTCTATCGTCGCTCCACCTAGCTGCAGGGCGTCCTAGACTACGTTTGCCGAACGGCGTTCTCCACTCAAGAACACGTCTACCCCGACGGTTATCAGTTCTTCGGCAAATATGACCAACCCATGATCTTGCTCACTATGTCGATGACCTATATTTTATGTTTTGTATAACTTAAAAGCTCTACCAGTCTTAAAAGACTTACAGTCCATATTTTGACTTGACATACTGGTTTTACTTATAGTGGATTGATGGATTTTTAAGTCGGGAAACGAAGTAAGCCGCAGTCCTCGCATGGCTGGCTACATCGAATGGCTTAATATGAGCACTCAGAATCCGCGACTGTTCTGCACTTGAAGTGAAACGTTCATTATGTGGTAGAGGGAAAAATACTGCATAATGTCCTTTAAGTTAGTTTAATAACGGAATTTGTATTATAAAGTATAGTGAGTCAGTTAATTAAGTTATTTACGTTATAAATAGCGTTTAGCGCTCGTAGCGCGGTGCGACCACTGTGTTCTTACCGATCACCAACGTTAAGCAGCGTTCGACTCGGTTGGCCTGAGATGCGTGACCGTTTGTGGCATTTTCATATTCGAGCGTCTCCGTGCTTCGGAAGGCACGTTAAGCCGTTGGTCCCGGTTACCACTTAATGTGGTAGTCATTAAGCCGAGTTGAAAGCCTTAAAGGCGGCGTGATAAGTTCCAACAGCGGGTGGCCACAAAACTGCCTTCACCAATCCGCACTGGGTCCGCGTGGTGGAGTATGACCTAATCTCTCTTACCTCGATTTGTGAGAGAAGGCCTTTGCCCAGCAGTGGGAAGTATAGGCTGATATTATTATTATATTATACGTTATAAATTTCTTTTTTTTTCTTTATATATGTATATGTAATTGTAAATATTTTTATTATTAATTATTACTGTTATTTTAACTGAGTGCCTCATACGTCTAGTGATGAATAATGCGCTTTGCGATCACGAGGTTCAAATCCTAGGTCGGACAAATGTAGTTTTTCTCTATTCAGTCCAGAGTCTGGAATTGTGCCTGGTAAATGGTAATAGGCTCGCCCCCTATGACATGGGATCTAACATCCTCGGGGAAAATTGGGTGTACACAGTACACCTCTGCCACCCCCGCCTGGGGAATATAGACGTGACTGATATTTGAAGCTTTTATTAAATATTTTCTAGAACCCTTTTTGTAATGGCTACGAGTTGACCCATTTTTTTCAGTATTGAGAAGGTTATATTTATTTGTATTCTTAATTAATTTAATTCCTAAAAAAGTAAAGTGGTGAATATTTACGACGGGAGTCTTGGGTTCCCCCAATCGGAATGTCACTTTGTCAGTTTGTAATAATGATTAATGTTCCACTAACATTACATTGATGGCGCTCGCTGTGCGACCGCGGTGTCCTTACCGATTACCAAGGTTAAGCAGCGTTCGACTCGGTCGGCCTGAGATGGGTGACCGTTTGCGGCATTTTCATATTCGAGCGTCTCCGTGCTTCGGAAGGCACGTTAACCCGTTGGTCCCGGCTACAACTTAATGTGGTAGTCGTTAAGCCGAGTTGGACGACCAACAGCAGTTGGCCACAAACCTGCCTCCGCCAATACGCATTGGGTCCGCGTGAAGGAGTACGACCTAATCTCTCTTACCTCGATTTGTGAGAGAAGGCCTTTGTCCAGCATTGGGCAGTATAGGCTGATATCATAACATTACACATTTTACCGAAACTAACTATTAACATCGGTCTTCTATTTCCCGCGAAAACTCCATGACATATTTCACTTTTTTCGTTTCGGCAACTGAAAATATTTCACTTTTAAACTCGTTTTTCTGAAATCGACGTTTCCCAAACAGCGTTTTGCTTTTTCTGATAATATTCCGGTGACATTTTTATTACTTACAACAAACTTTTAATGAAGTTACTGCATAAAGGGCCGGTGTTGCTTGCACAAAAAGAAAATTGCGTTTTCGAGAGCTCGCCTCTTTGATATTGACCAAAATAAAGGACTAAAGAGGATTGGGAACATAATCTCTGCATATTTAATATTCGACTTAAAGTTATAAGGAAATTGTGGTTTTAGTTGATGGTTTTTGGGTCCTTTACGTAATATGAGGAGCTACAATAAACCCATTAGCAAAGTTTTGACAAATAAAATAGGCAAAAAATTACATTTAATAAAGGGAAATAATTACTAAGGTGTATGTATGTAACTTATTATTAAATATGCTCGTAGCGCAAGTTTTGTAGTGTTTGTAACGATCACCAACTTTTACCTCTCAGCTGCTTTATTACCGGATGCCGCGCTCGATCAGTCAGTTTGAGATGGGTGATCGTTAGAAACATTTCCATCTCTGTTGTTCAAAAGGCATGTTAAGCCGTTGGTTTTAGTTACCACTTGCTGTGGTAATCGGGAAAGGCGGATTGATACTAGCACAGAAGATTACGGTTTTAATTATAACTGCTTTACATTTGAGAACACTCGCGCGCTAGTAAACGGGGAAGTGTACCATAATTTATTAAATATACTAATAATTGATCAAATAGAATATAACTTACGTATCTAATAGACGAGTCTGGTGACGGACGAACGAGAGTGAAGGAAGGGGGAGAGGTCTGTAAGAAAAGAACCGGTTCGAACTTTGTACTCTCTGCCTACCCCGAAAGGGATCTAGCGTTATGATACAGAAAGATAGTGTTTCAAAGCAATCCAAAATCCGAGCCCGTATGATGCATGAAAAGGTGACGGCCGTAAATTGTGACCGCAAAATGTCCATCACACCCAAAAGTCTATTATCCAACCAGAAATGTGTTTCGCAGTGAGAAAAGGCTCATGCTATTGTTATGAACAGGGCCTTTATTCGCTTGACCAAACGCTGCGCGTTATGATAACTTCGTGAAATAAGCGTGTATTGTTATTCTGTATGCTGCTGGAACGTATTAAACGATATGATAGGTTAGGCACTTAGTTGTCATAAAAAAAAACTAAATTGAGACGACACTTATTTATTGTTTGTTCCACAATTATTATAACTACACTACACCTGTAACGTGGTATTTTTGTCGCTCACACGCGAGACCTCCTGAAGGTCTTTACCGAATTCAGACCAAGGGGTCTGAATTCGGTAAAGACCTTCAGGAGGTCCAAAGGTGGTACCAAAGGTGGTAGCTTAGTTTTCACTACTGAGCCAACCGGCAGGCAGAAATCAGGTCCGTTGTTGGGCAGCAATTAGACTAATTACCAAATGAATAGTGACTGACTTTTGTTGAAAACCCGGGGTTTATAAATATATTGCTGATTGGTTTTAACAGAATTGGAATAATGTGGGAACTGCAATTCAGCAATATAGCCGTGGGAGTTAGGGATGTAACAGATCGTTTCACAAAGTTATCGTAACGCGGCGCGTTGCGCGTTTAATCTTAATCTAAAGTTAGTCGTATATCCCACTCGTAACACTGGAGCTGGATCGCATGCTTAATTTATAAAAATAAATAAACACCGTCACGCCTATATTCCCCAAATGGGGGTGGCAGAGATGTACTGAGTACACCCACTTTTCGCCGACGATGTTAGGTCCAACGTAATAGGGGGCAAGCCTATTGCCATATACCGGGCACAATTCTAGACCTGGTCTCATACTGGGGCGTTTTCGTTAGAAAAATTACTTTCGTCCGACCTGACGGCAACCATGAAGTGGATACTTAATCTCACCCCGCTGCATATAGTCATTGAGACAGAAGCAAGGAAGGCACTCTATAGGCTAGCTCAAACTGGCATATAGACTGCGTCAAAGCCAAGATCTGAACATACCTCACTGGCACCAGTTAAAGAAGTGGATGATATAAAGGACATGAAAAGTGACTAAATCTTGATCACATACATGTTCAACAAAAGGTTTAGTACTCACATCTCAACTAGAGACCAATAGAAGAGAGAATAAATAAGCAAATTGAAGAACAATTGATATAGTATACTGATGGATCCAAAACCAATCATGGGTCAAGAGCCGGAATATACACTGAAGGACGTAGTCTGAGTCAAAGCATGGGTAAGATGGCTTCGATGTTTCAAGCAGAAACTTATGCGATAATCATATTATGTGCGAAACAAACATTGGATAGACATACTATTGATCTATCTATCTATATCATCACGCCAGATCCCTTGCGGGGTAGGCAGAGAGTACAGAGTTCCAACAGGCTCTTTCCTTACATATCTCTCTGGCTTTCTCCACTCTCATAGTTTGTCTCATACGCGCTCGCCGGTTACGGACACTCTTGACTGGTCCTTCAGATAAGACTCGGTCAATTTCGTCGTGGTAAGATAGTATAGGTCTTCCCCGGTACCTACATCCTTCCACTTTAGCGTACTATTAATAAAGACATCTATATATTCCAATGAATAAATGAATAAATAAGGCTCGGTCAATTTGGTCGTGGTAAGATAGTATAAGGTCTTCTTCGGTACTTACACCCTTTCACTTTAGCGTACTATTAATAAAGAAATCTATATATGTAGCTATAGTAAGGCTCCTCTTAAAGCTTTCGACTCCTTTGAACTAAATTCGGAACTAGCCGTGAAGTATGTAGCCACGGTCTTAAATACAATGTAAGTAAAAGTAAATGTGTACTCTTTGAAGTTGATACAAAAGGTGGCCTAAGCGTGCCACCTGTTTGCATAAACGGTGTTCCACTCAGTTGGGTGAAACAGTTTAAATACCTGGGCCACATAGTCACAAGCGACCTCAAGGACGACGCTGACATAGAACGGGAGCGGAGGGCTTTGTCTGTACGGGCAAACATGCTGGCCCGCAGGTTTGCGCGCTGTACGAGGGAGGTAAAAGTAACGCTCTTCCGAGCGTACTGCACCTCCCTCTACACGTGCAGTCTGTGGGCGAGATACACTCGTGCGTCATACAACGCACTCCGCGTTCAGTTTAATAACGCATTCAGGGCGTTGTTGGGGCTGCCTCGATACTGCAGCGCTTCTGGTATGTTCGCGGAGGCGCGCGTCGATTGCTTTTATGCGACTATGCGCAAGCGCAGTGCGTCGCTCGTGCGCAGGGTACGAGGCAGCGCCAACACCGTCCTGAACATGATCGCTGAACAAGAGGACTGTACTTACATACGACACTGCTGCGGCAGACATAACACTGTCCTTGGCTGAACCGATCGTTAAAGTACGGTCGATATACTATTTTTGTGTTTGTGTTGTGTGTACTTTTAATGTTTCCTTTTTAATATTTAAAAGATTGTACCTAATATGAGTCCCTGTCACTTGAAATAAATGATTTTTTTTTTATTTATTTTTATTTTTTTTTTTATTTTTATTTATTTTATACCTTTTTAACAGATGTGGAGCGCGCAACACGGTCAGACTTGTCTGGGTCTCTGGGCACACGGGGGTTGAGAGCAATGAGAGAGCGGAGGACTTGACTAAGAAGGGATCCATGGAAAAAAATAAGCCTTTAAAGTGGGAATCTAACACAAGGCTAAGACACTCAAAAGACATGTGGAGCGAAAGCGACAGTACAGCAAGAGAATACTAAGACAGTAGATTTCAACTAAGGCGACTTATTGGAGCATACACATGCCACTATGGCACAAAACAAAATCTACACCAGATGAACCTAGCCAGTGCCGTGGTACTAGGCATGCCTTTTAAGTTCTGTCGTTTTCATATTTCCCGGCAATTTTGAATTTGGAACTGTTCTATATTCGAATGTGTTTAAATTTTGAATCTCAAAACAGTTGAAAGTATTAGGATTAATGCTATTGTTGAGTCACAGCGTCGATTGGAATCTGTCAGGTTACGTACGAAAATGAATCTTTCTAAGGAAAATGTTCGTGCAATAATTTTCTACAACTTTAGAAGAGGCCTGACTTCAGTGTTTTGAAGAGCTAACATCTGTGTTCAGTGATGAAGCCCCATGTCTGCGGACTGTCGAACGCTGGTATTTATAATTCCAGCGTGGACATACTAGTGTTAGTGACAAATCTCGCGAAGGACGCCCAAAATCTGCCTTCACTGAAGATAACATCATTGCTGTGAGACAACTAATTCTCGAAGATCGTCATGTGACGTATCGAGAGATAGAGGCTCTATTAGGCATCTCAGGGACAACCATTCAGAAGATCTTGCATGAAGCACTTGGTGTGAGAAAGCTAGTTGGCCGTTGGATACCGCATCTGCTTTCCGACGATCACAAGGCCGCGTCAGATGGCGTAAGAAAACTCTGCAAAGGTTCAACCGAGGAGAGTCAAATCACGTCTACGATATCATCAGTGGTGACGAATCTTGGATCTATGCCTAGGATCCTGATTCCAAACAACAATCTACAATCTGGGTCTTTCAAGACGAGCCAAAGCCGACTAAAGTTGTTCGTTCTCGAAGCACTTCAAAGAAGATGGTAGCCACGTTCGTTGGAAAAACCGGCCATGTTGCGACTATTGCACTTGAAGATCGTAGAACGGTTAACGCAGAGTGGTATACCACAGTTTGTTCACCACAAGTCATCGCCGAACTTCGAAAGTCTAACTCAAAGCGACGCATCATCCTGCACCACGACAACGCAAGCTCACACAGCGCTCGTCAAACGATTGAGTATTTGAAGCAGGAAAAAGTAGAAATTCTTGACCATCCTCCATACAGTCCTGACCTAAGCCCTAACGATTTCTTTACATTTCCTAAAATTAAGAAAAGTCTTCGTGGTCAAAGGTTCCAGTCCGGTGAAGAAGCAGTCGACGCTTTCAAGTCAGCCATTTTGAACACCCCCACTTTAGAGTGGAATAAATGTTATAATAACTGGTTTGAGCGAATGGAAAAGTGTATTAAGCTACGTGGTGAATACTTTGAAAAACAATAAAAAGTACTATAAGGTTCTAGTTGTGTTTTTTTCTTCAAACGACAAAACTTAAAAGGCATGCCTCGTATGCAGGAGCTGTGACACAGAAACTGAAACCATGAAGCATATTCCCTGCAAATGCGATGCTTTGGCGGCGCCGTGAATAAATCTGCAGGGGGTGGCCTATCGATCACTAGAAGAATACAAGCTGGCAAAATCGACAATCTATTACAGGTAGTATTAGGGACACCAGGTACGTAAGAGCACTAGGGTAAAGAGCAGTACAAATTATCCCATTAGCTCGAAATGCGCTTGAAGAAGCTCAGCCCATTAACATGACACCCAAAATAAGATAAGCAGATTACCTGGATTAACACAGAGGATGCATTTAATTCCGGAAAAAATGTTAGGTTCCTGTCTAACGTCAACGCGGACGAAGTATAAGTATAGTAAGAATATAGAAAAATGATGAGAAAACTGAATACAGTTTAAGACAAAAATACAAACCTCTGAGTTTCTCCCTGGATCTTCTTAGTGGAGGCCGCGTTCCGATCCGGTGGTAGATTAGAAAGTTAAAAAAAGGGTAAATATGATTCACTTAACAGTGAGGGAACGATTACTAACGTGAGGGAATGATCTTTATAGGCAATTCATAAATCTTAATCAATTAAAAAAATTATTCATTTTTCATAGAAAATCTTGTTTTTTATTTTAAAATGTTTTTGTAACTTTTTTAAGGAATATTAAATAAAACTATGACGAATTTTAACAAAAATATTTTACTTCCTTAGAAACTTTAAAATCTAGCCTACTCAGTCTCAAAGTTAATAATATAACAGTCGTTCATAGATCACAATACTACGTCTACAGCTTTGCTATCGAGTTAAACCTTAAATCTTATAACTTGAGCTGATCTATTTATCTCAACATGAATAACATCCTCTTCGAATCAATTTTGGAGTTTTAATTTTCTGTAGAATATCTGTCCATCCTTGATTATTAACCAACTCCAGAATTTGATTCCTTTTTCCATAAACTTTATGAAAGCGGCTTTTTCAGAAACTGAAATTATTTTCCCCGGATAAATTTCGTCATTCCATCTGATAATAACATGATCACCTTTGTCACAGATACATTGATGAGTGAATTGTTACCAACAGAAAACTTATTAGAAGAATGTCCACCATGAGACCGAGTTTGCACTGTACAACGCGATACTGAAATACAAAGTTTTTTTGGAGATGAGTAATAATAATAATAAATTCTTTATTTCAACCAACTGGGGTCACGTGTTAGTAAAACATTTAGTCTTAATATTAGGGTTAGTAAAGAAACATTAACAACAACAAAACGCAATAAGTCTCACAAATCAAGTCTGTACATGAAGCATACAACAATGATTCATGATACTGACAGTCGAGTCTATCAGCCATGGCCCTTAAGATGCTGTTGGAACTGCCCCGAACCCTCCGCACCAGGGATGCGCACTGTTTCCGCATAGTGGCGAAAGGCAATCTACTCTCGCCTCGGCGAACATTCCTGACGCGCTGCAGAACCGGGGCAGTCCCATCAGCACTCTAAACGCAGTATGATATTGTATGCGCAGAGCGTTGTACTGCCTCTGTGTGTAATACGCCCAAAGGCAGCTCGTGTAGAAGGACGTACAAAAAGCTCTAAAAAGAGTAATTTTAACACCCCTCGAACAGCGAGCAAACATTCGGGAGATCATGTTAGCTCTTATAGACAACGCCCTGCGCTCTCTCTCTATATGCCCAAGATATTTAAATTGTTCAACCCTTTTAAGTGGGGTACCGTTGAGTCTGATGGGTGGTATATAATCTGGGCATTTCTCTCCGGCCCGAAAGACCATGCATTCACTTTTCTTAGTGTTATATATTAGGCCATAGCTGAGCGCATATTTTTCACATATGCCAAGCAGTTTTGACAAGCCACAGACTGACGCACTCAGCAACACCATGTCGTCCGCATAACTGATATTATTATGGGATATGCCGTCAATATGGCAGCCGACACGAGCACTGCTGAGCTCCTCAATCAAAGCGTTCACATACAGATTGAAGAGCTTGGGCGATGTCACCCCTCCCTGCCGTACTCCGCACTCCAACCTGTAGGTCTCTGAAAACTAATTCGACCATCTTACGACGTTGACCTGGTTCTGATACCAATACTTAAAGATCTGAATAAGTTCTTTTGGCACCGACGTTCTACTAAGCTTTTGCCACAGGATATCGTTGCAGACCAAGTCAAACGCCTTCGACAAATCGAGGAAGCACGCGTATCTCGTTCAGTGTAGTACTTGACAGTTTGCTTTAAACACAATATAGCTGTTTCTATAGACAACCCTGATCTGAAGCCGAATTGGTTATTATGAATTTCAAGATGTTTATCTAGATGTGTGCTGAGCAAACTAATATTTCTTATTTTTTCTTGTTACTTCTTTTAAACTTTTCTTTAACTTGGCTATTTTGGCATATTGTATTGCTCTACGTCTTCTTAGTTACATCCTTCTCTGAGTAGCTATCAAGCCTTGATGCTTAATATTATTTTGAAAAATGGGTTCTATAGCAGGTTTTTTTATTTATTCTTTATTGTACAATAGAACACAGAAACAACATTTACACAGAAGATGTACAAAGGCGAATTTACCTCAATTTGAGTTATCTTCCAGTTAACCTTTGAGGAAAGAGAAACTATGTGGAAGTGAGGGCAATTGTACAATCACGGAACTAAAAAATAACAGAATTAAAATTCAGAGTTGATAATGACAAGTACATAAATATATAAATTATACTAATAATATATAATATCGAAACTAAAAATAAATACATACATATATACATACAATAAACATTAACTAGAAAGGAAATACTCTTTAACTCGTCTTTTAAAAACATCTCGAGAACAGCCATCGCGTATGGAGTGTGGAAGGGAATTCCAGATTTTCACCGCACGTACAGTAAAGGAGCCATCAAAGAGAGTGGAAGAATGACGAGGAGTTCGGAGAAGAAGAGAGGTAGCCGTACGACAAGTTTTGTCCCTAGGGATAAGGAATTCGAAACGCTCACGAAGATGTACAGGCGAGCTAGGGTTATGAAGGACGGAGAAGAGAAGAGAGAGAATATGTAAATCTCGACGTCGGTGAATAGGTAGCCACTTCAGTTTCGATCGATACTCGGAGACATGATCATATTTGCGTAGACCGAAAATGAAGCGGATACACAAATTCTGCAAACGTTCGAGTTTGTTAAGAAGTTCCTCTGTCGCGTCAAGGAAACAGACATCAGCGTAGTCTAAAAGTGACAGAAGCAATGATTGAGCGAGAATTATTTTAGTTTGAAAAGGCAGGAAATTCTGGAGCCGTTTAAGAGATTGAAATGAATAATATACCTTCCTGCTGACTTCCGCGATGTGAGTGCACCATGAAAGATTGCAGTCTATGTATACACCTAAATTCTTCGCACTAGTCGAATATGGTATAGGAACAGCGTTAAAAATAACTGTAGGAAGAGACTGAAGGTCCAAGAGATTGTAGAAATACCTGCCACCAATAATGAGAGCTTGCGATTTTACAGGATTGACTAAGAGTCCAAAACTCTTAGCCTACTGGCTGATACGTTCATGATCACTATTGATGGCATCAATGGCCACAGAAAACTCTTCGACCTTAAAATGTCGATATAGCTGCAAGTCGTCTGCATAGAGATGATAATGTGACGTTATAACTTTAGTGATCGCATCGATAAATATCGAGAAAACCCTGCGGTACGCCCGTTGAAAGATCACACCATTCTGAGGAGGCCTCATTATAGCGGACCGACTGCGAGCGACCGCGAAGGTATGAGTTGAACAAGGCTG
This sequence comes from Phalera bucephala, assembly GCA_905147815.2. Lineage (NCBI taxonomy): Eukaryota > Metazoa > Arthropoda > Insecta > Lepidoptera > Notodontidae > Phalera > Phalera bucephala. Next base: position 26,888,905 of record LR990623.1, on the reverse strand, counting down.
TTACAGAGGAAGATACACTAAGTGAAGAGAGGATTCCCAGGAGAATGTCTAAATCGACAGAATTAAAGGCACTGCTAAAGTTCAGCAAAACTAGAGCAGTAAGAAGTTTATTTTCCATTGCCAGTCGAACAGAATCAGAATCAGAATCAGAATATTTTTTATTCATGTAAACCATTACAGTATTTATGAATCGTCAGAAAAGTAACAAAGACTCTACCGCCACTTCGGAATGTCATTCCTGTGGAGAAGAAGGGCAAGAAACTCCACGGTTACTCTTTTAAAATAAGAAATTACAAACTTTTTCATCTACATTCTGTTGTGGGGTATGGGAGAACAATGTAGGTTGGTCATCAGGTGAGTCTAAGTTAAAAAAGCGAATAATACTATTTATGAGAATGGCTACATGGTTCCCTCATTTACAAAAAAGTACATATTGTGTTAAATTAATAGAAGGAAGAGAGGTAATGTTAACTAACAACAGTTGAATAGGTTGTTATGACTCAAGTGGAGCTGGAATAGCATCTATCCAAGCATTTTTATCTTTTAAATAATCTTCTATTGAATAATAAGCTTGCTTACAAAGTGTTCGTTTTACGCAAGCTTTGAACTTATTTTCACTAAGTTTAGTGACGTCAATGGGAATTTTGTTATAAAATCTAACACAGTGCCCCATGAAAGACGTGTGAATTTTTGACAGACGAAACTGCGGTTGGTCTAATTTATTTCTATGTCGTGTGTTATAGCAATGTCTATCACCTAGCTGATTAAAAAGATCTAAATTTTTTCTAGTATACATAATGTTTTCATAGATATATTGACATGGGACCGTCATGATATTAGCTACTTTGAACAGTTCTCTTAAAGAGTCGCGACTACTCAAGTAATAGATGGCCCTAATAGCCCTTTTTTGCAAGATAAAAACAGACTCAATGTCCGCTGCCCTACCCCACAATAATATACCGTAAGACATGACACTATGAAAGTAGCTAAAATAGACTATCCTCGCGGTGTCCACATCAGTTAGTTGTCTGATCTTCCTTACGGCATAGGCAGCGGAGCTCAGCCGCTTACCTAAATTCTCAATATGAGGACCCCATTGTAACTTGGAGTCAAGCGTAATCCCTAAAAAAGATGTATCATTTATGAACTCAAGTTTCTCATTGTTCAGTATAATATCATGTACAGTACTTTTTACATTTGGCAAAGAAAACCTTATACATTTAGTTTTCTTGTTATTGAGCACTAAATTGTTGGATGTAAACCAGTTATGTAGTTGAAGAATAGCGTCATTTACTTCGTCAAAGTTATTAACATGTCTACCTACTTTAAAAATCAAAGAGGTATCGTCAGCAAATAACACTATCTTCGCTCGATTTTTAATTACTTCAGGTAGATCATTTATGTAAACTAAGAATAGGAACGGACCTAGTATCGATCCCTGTGGAACGCCCATTTTAACTAAAGAGCCTAGAGATTTAGTTTGATTTATTTGAACACACTGTTGTCTGTCCTCTAGGTAAGATTTTAAAAGATTAAGTGCTTTACCATGGATACCATAGTGCTCCAATTTAAGCAGCAGTGTTTCATGTTTCACACAATCAAATGCTTTGGAAAGATCACAAAAAATGCCAATGGCGTCCTGTGAGTTCTCCCAGGCATCGAAGATATGCTTTATTAGAATTACACCGGCGTCAGTAGTACAACGCCCTTTGGTAAAACCAAATTGCTGATCGTGCAGGATGTTGTTTGCGTTAAAATGATCTAGCATTTGCATGAGCATTATCTTTTCGAACACTTTACTGAGCACTGGCAAGACAGACACTGGCCTATAGTTGTTGGCATCTTTACTATCGCCGGATTTGAACAGTGGTATTACCTTACTAAATTTCATTAAATTCGGGAAGACTCCTTGATCTACGCACATATTAAAAATAACAGCTAAGTGTGGCGCGATTGTATGTATAATGGATTTACACACTTTTACAGACATTCCCCATAAGTCTTCAGTTACTTTTAATTTTAAATCATTAAATACTTTGATAACAGACCGGGGATTAGTGTACTCAAACCCGAATTCCACCGGACAAAGAGTAATGTTGCTTTTAACTAAAGAAATTGCAAGGAAAGAAGAGCAATTTAAGGACTTTGTTGTCTCTACCGGAATATTAGTGAAAAAAATTCGAATTCTTGAGCTACGTCACTATCTGCCTGAATGAGCCCACGCGTAGTCTCTAGAGTAAAGTCCACACTGCGGTGCTTAGACCTCCCAGTTTCACTATTAACAATTTTCCAGGTGGCCTTAATTTTGTCATCTGCAGATTTAATTCTTTTACTTATATGTAGCGCTTTTGCTGCCTTACATACTCTTTTAAACGTTTTAGAATAATTTGCAACATACCTTGCAAAACTTTCACTATTCGTTTGGGATTTTAGGTCATATAATTCATATAGCTTTTCCCTACTTCTACGAATTCCAGCGGTGGCCCAATCACAGAAGGTGAACTTGGGTTTAATATTTTTCATTTTAATGGGAAAGCTACTAGTAAATTGTACCTGTATAATTGAAAAAAGATCAGCATACAGTTTATGAGGTTCGTTTGCGTTACTCGTGTAAATATCTAATTTATTACTCAAAACTGTATTAAATGTATGCAATGTTGCAGGTGTTATATTTCTAGATTTAACTTTAACACTTCTCAATGGTGTAATATTAGTGAAAGTGACTGTTTGCCCAGTGTGATCAGATTGTAGATAACTAACTACTGCTTGATCTATATAATCGCAATTACAAAAAATATTGTCAATGCATGTAGCAGAAGTTAATGTTATTCGAGTCGGTTCGAGGAAAACATTAATTAACTTAAAAGAATTGAATAAACGTAAGAGTCTGTCACTATACGATGTTTTTTCTAAAATATTTATGTTGAAGTCACCACAAACTACAACAGACTTGTTACTCATGAAAGTTTTATTCAGCACATCTTCCATTACAGATTCAAATGTAGTAAAATTTCGACTGTTTGGGGGTCTGTATACACACACAATAATATGCTTATCCAGCTCAACACAAGAAATTTCAACACACTGTTCAACTGAAAGCTCAACTATATCCCTACGTTCTCTCGACTTGATATTTTTTTTAACCAAAATTAATGTACCTCCATGAAGCTTGGATTTACGAGTATAGTAACTTAAGACGGAATAATTGTTATAATTTATTAATAATTCATACGATTTAAACCAATGTTCACAAATACAAACAACATCATATTTAGTTTTTTCCAAAAATAACTCTATCTCTAATGATTTTGAAGAAAATCCTTGTATATTCTGATGGAAAAGTTTCAAAGTACCAGGCCTTTCTTCCTCCTTATTTAAAATATGTGATTTGCTAGAGATACTAGTATGTACCTCTGTTGTCAGCCTCGGTAGTTTAAACAGTTTATCACAGTATTATTAGAATAACTATATAATACTGGCTCGTCTCTTACCCTAGTTTTCGTTATATTACTTATAACGGAGTTAATATTATATGCTATCAAAGTAGCCATTGTTTTTTTGCATTTCTTGGGAAGAAACATACCTTCCTGTGTCAGTTTAAATCCACTAACAAACTTATTAGTGTCAAAAAACAAAACATTATCATGTTGACATGATATCATATACATATAATTATTCAAGTAGTGAATAAGTTTATTTTGTTTTTCTGACAGGTAGTCAGAGTAAGGAAAAGCACACAACATTAATTTTCCTAGGTTTAATTTTAATAAGGTGTTAATACCATCCACAATGTCCTTTTTTTGGATGCCTAGACTGTTACCACACAACAAAACAACTGTAGTGGTACTATCTATTTTTGTCAGTAAAATTCTATCTATCAATAACTTATAGGGCAAATTATTATAACAGAAGTTGGTTGCAATCTGATTAAGTTCATTGTGTAGAAGTGCACCAAAGCCTGCTCCAATTTGGTCTGAGAAAACTAATGTTCTATAACTCACTATCGAATTACTAGTTTCTTGCACGGGTATTACATGCCTGGTCTCAGGAATAGATTTCGAAGGGGCACAGGCACACGAGATATTGTTGGTCAGAGACTCATATCTTTCTGCATTATATCTTACCAAATCAATTAGCTCGCTAACCTCCTGCATCCGTTCACATAATTGTGTCTGAGCGGCTTCATATTTACTAAAAATATCCTTTAAAGTCAATTCCTTAAATAGTAATTCGTTTTTTAATTGTTGTGTTTCTATATTGTACCTAGATTCACTATATTCTAATTCTTTTGTACAGGTATCCAACTTATTTAATAATTGGAAACGCTCTTTTCTAAGACAAACATTAGTTTTAAAGTAATTTTGCCTTGATAGTGCCTTTTTTGTTTTTTTAATAATGGATTTAATTTTTAAATACCTTTTAATTTTATTGTGACCTCTAATTGAAGGACGTTTGTTTATGGTATCATCACCAGTCCATTCTATAATGGCTGGCATGTCACATACACAACTGGACCCTTTACCGACTAACTCATCATAAAGGCTCTGGGTAGCAACAGTTTGTTTGTTAACTTGGTGGGATTCTAAATCTGAAATAGCCTTATGGGCCTCACTGAGTTGAATTTCAAGTTCTGATATGCGTCTTAGAGCCAGTTCATGTGTGGCACCGTACTCTTCTAAACTAGATACAATGTCACGAATATGTTGATTTCGGTCAAGAATGTCCATATATTTTATGTGCAATTCAGCCAACTCCTTCTTGAGCTCAGAGTTTTTATCAATAATGTTCTTTACTTCCACCTCGCTGTCATCTCTCTCCTGCAGCAGTTGTTGGCACAGTTTTCTCGAGGACTCCAGTTCCTTAAGAGTTGCCCGGAGCTTGTCCTCTGTATCCCGGGTCATTGCTCTGCGGGTCATCATTTTACTGGAAAGTGAGAATAGGTGTTAGTAACAATGAAAAGATTATTTAAAGAGCTTTGCTAAAAGGTAATAAAGCTTATTAAATATAAGGTAACAGAATAGGAATGTGACTGTTAGATAAACAATAAAAATAGAATAGTTAAGACAGGGAACTAAGTTCAGGGAAGTAAATAAATATTACAATTAGTATAAAATGATTAAAAGGAATACAATTGAGCAAGCTTAATGATTATTGCTTGCAAGAGGGTAGGTAATTTTGTGGTATTTAAACTTATTTTACATACAAATCATATGCCAATGAGCTTATGTACTTAACTATTATATATAATTAATTATAATCAGGCTTGGGCAGTGTATTTGTAGTGTTTACAATGTCTGTAGCGAGTGCTAGTCGTCGATTTTGTTTCCACTACTTGTCAAACAAAAGGAGACATGACAATGCCTGTATTTACTGGACGTGGCTCACCAGGATGAGCTATTTATAAATGTTGTGGAGTGTATAATGTGATAAAAGTTAAGATATTGAAACAATACTCCCCGGTTTAGGTCAAAATTTCAAATCCTGCCCGTTGAGTTGGTGAGTTGACAGCCGGTCAAAGTTTCTTCACATTTATTGCGATTCAGAAGTCACTGATACTTAATAACAATATATACACGTAATAACCATGTAATTTTAATCAATAAACACCTCATCATCAGAAATCTTGACCAGAGCAGTTACTGTACTATGGCCAGTACGAAATCCAGACTGATAAGGACTAGGCAGGTAATTGGAAGAAAGAAAGGACGAAAGTTGTTTCTGGACAGCGCCTTCCAGAACTTTGGATAGGATAGGAAGGATTGATATTGGTCGGAATTGGGAGGCGGTCGAAGGATTTAAAACCTTAGGAAGCGGTAGAACGTGGGCCTTCTTCCAGGCTGAGGGAAAGGAGCTAGACTCAAGTGAGCAGTTAATAATGTGAGTAATAACAGAAATCAATTCATCTATGAGGAGGCGAAGCATTTGAATTTGAAGGCCATCTTCACCTACAGCCTTAGTAGAAATAGATAGAATTTACTTTCTGATTTCGTCCTCTGTAACACGCTGAAAAGAAAATTGTGGGCATACAGGCAAGGTTTGGCGAGAAAGTTCATGAAGAGTACAAGTTTTAATTACACTGTTTAAGGTGACAGGCGACTTTGAAAAGTGCGTATTTATATCATTAAGATCAATATCTAGAGTATTCTCGTTGGGAGCTTTACCGATACCAAGAGCTTTTAGGAATTGCCACGCCTGAGTCGTATTGAAATTTTGGACTGAATCGTGTATGTGGCGTCTCTTGGCATCCCTACACTTTCGATTTCGTAACTTTTTGTACCTAGACCAGTTCTCATCTGTAGGATACTTTTTATAGCGTCTTTTAGCCTTATCCATTTTAGACATTTCTGTTTTAATAGTGTCAGACAACCATGGTGCCGGCCGGTGCTTTACTTTCACCTGTTTTAGGGGAGCATGAACATAAAAAGGTCTAATACTATTAGATTAAAGCCAGATACTTTAGTGTCCAAGTCACTACAGTTGTAAACAGGAGACCAGTCAATATTTCTCGCGTCTTCCCTTAAACGATCCAGATCAATGTTCTTAAAACTACGTAGGAAAAGGAACTTAGATTTGCGTTTAGGAGCGCAAATTTTATAAGAAAGGAATATAAGGTCATGGTAAGAAAAAGAGGCTGGGAGTTGTCCGTGTAGGGCTACCTTACTAGGGTCAGATACTACGATTAGATCTAGAAGGGAAGGGGAACAATGGGGAGCATGATGAGTAGCGTTAAGTGGAAGAATAAACATGTTGACAGAAGAGACAAGAGACCTGAGGCTACGGCTGCGGGTATAATCATTCAGCAAGCAGGTGTTGAAGTCTCCGAGTATAATTTTATTGTCATATAATGATGAAAAATACTCAAGCTTAGATTCGAAAGAAAGGAAATAATCAATATAACATGAGGGACTATAATAAACACCTAAGAGGATCTCAGCATGGTTGAGCGTGAGTTCTACAAAAAGGTGTTCTGCAAATTTTGAATAAACACTCGGAGACTGGTCAACGACTTTATAAGCAATATCTTCGCGAAGGTAAACCGCAACCCCCCACCTCCCTTGCCCGTTCTGTCATTGCGAATGAGTTTGTACCCGGTCAAAGAATACTGTGTGGAAGGAACAGCCGGTTTGAGGAAAGTCTCGGAAATAAGTACAGCATGTATAATATCAGAGTCAAAAGAAGACAACAAATCAGGATAGTGGGCGGGAACGCTCTGAACATTCATATGGGCTACATTGAAGAATTTTTTAAAGGGAGATAGAAGGCAGGAAAGTTGTTCGCGCAGGTGAACGGAATCATCAGAAAGAGCGGACGCGAAGCTGAGATGCACACGAAGAAGAGCAAAATGAAAAACTGTCATCAGACAAATCAAACATAAAAAAAACACAATAATATAAATAATAATATGAAAGAAAAATAATATTAAACTTTAAAAAAAAAAAACGAATAAAAAATGAATTCCTGAAAAAGGTTCTGAATTAGAAGGTGGTTTTTCATTTGAGAATCTTGTCGAATTCCCACGGATTTTTACTTTTTGGTCTCTATATGTTTAGCTTTTATCCTTCTATTTTTTTCTTTTGAGCCTGTTTTCTTTAGAACTCATAACAGAAATAGATTTCACTTGGCCTTTCTCTTTTTTGTTCAGATACAATTTTCTTTGCGACGAAGCTTTTCTTTTTGAAGAAGTTTTTCTTAATTCTCATCAGTCGACATCATTTTTCCCGGCGCTTCCTATCGTATTCTTTCTTTTTTAATGTTGCCTCCACATCAGACAATTTCTTTTTTCTTGCCATTAATTGGTCCTAAAACAAGAATAACCGATAAATTTAAGCATCACATAAGTAAATATATTAAAAAAAAACAAGTTAAGCTAGTTTAAAAGTCATTGCCTCGTAAATCGTCATTCCCTCATTTCAAATTAAAATGAGGGAATGACGGTAAGGGAATGACGAAATGAAACATAACCTAAAAAATCTTGCGACATAACCTTTTGCTACATCTGAATTTTTGTGACAGTTTAAAATTTCTAATTACATTCTTCAGAGTGCAATTAATATTTAGATATAGTATACCTTTATTTTTCTTTAATGTGATGGAATGATGGCTGAAAATGTAATGTATGAAATATTTTTATGAAATCTTACTGCTATAGATAGTCTAACACACATGAGACAAATTGTCCATTTGGAACAATTAACAGTACTTCCAACTATCAAAAACCAATGAGAGTGTTCATTAATAAATACAAGCGCGTTCATGTATCGGCTGTTGGTGAGGATGTGAGGGAATGTTTTTTTATGGGTCACATGGAAAAAATACATTTGAAAACTTGTTCATTACTTTTTGTACCAAATTTTAATAATGTTTGAAAATTCATTGTATTTTTAAATGATTAGAAAAACTCGAAAACAATTTTTTTTGAAAAGTTTATTTATAAATTCGAAAGTACTACAATTTGGAGTTTGGGACATAGTGAGGGAATGATTTTCAGGTTACTATGCATATATTATTCTTTAAAGTTATCCATATGATTGAAACATTATTACCAATACCAATATTGGCCTCATTAATATTTTTTATAAGGAAAAAATAATTACCATTATACGAGTGTATCGGTTAGATTTTTTTAAAACTGAAAGTACAAGTATATCCAGTTTTTATTAGAATTACCCAGGTATATTTGCTTTCAATTTCTTTGATTATAAATCTCGTATCATCAGATTATTGTTTACCTTTTCTTTAATTTTCTAGAAACTTTAATTATAGTGCGACAAGGATCTTTTGGGCTGTGGATGACATTGACATGGGGGCGTTAGTGTAAAATCATTTAGAACAATTTTCCTATTTCCAGGGAAATATTTCTTCGGTAAATTTCATAGCAAATAGTAACTGTGCCTGTCATTTATTGACATTTCACTTGATGACAGCGTTAGTTTAGAATTTGGCCGCGGGCCCAGATTCTTTTACGACTGTATATACTTTGTCAAAGGAGAAGTACATACTTGTTCGTTTAAAAAAGTAAAAAAAAAAGTAAAAGAGTATATGTGATATATAATATAAAATTACCCGAAAATGAAAATTTGCATAAATATGTGGGACGCGAGTCCCGCAATTTCTTTTTATTTGATAGGTTTCTATATATTGCTCCCAAAAGGGATCGTGAAATTATGGAACCGAAATATGTTAAGTGCATGCAATATATCTCTAGCCGTATCTCTCTATCTCCTATTTAAATAGCCGACTCTCGCTATTGCGATAAAATATGAACCTCCAGCCATTTAATATTTGCAATAATACTGGCCGTACCACCATTACCCGTCCGGAAAAATGGTTGGAATTATTAAAATTGGAACGGAAGCGGTAACGGCTTTGGCAGCCAGCAATAGGCGCCCTCAGAGTTGGCAACGTTGGAATATGTTTTAATGAACCTCATTGCATTGATATTGTCGATTGCGTGCCAAAATGGCGTTATGTTTGGTGAGTTAATAAAAATAATGAGCACATTTTCGTATTTGATTTTTTAATTTATGTGTGCTTTATGGGTATTAGGGATATTATTTTAGTATTTTAATTAAGGTGTATTAAATTCACTTTGGCATTGATTGGTACCTACGTGTATATTATTATTATACTGATCAGACTGCTAAGCTGCAGGAAAATTTGATAAAGCGTGACGCTACCGAGTTGATATGCTACGCTACCCTTGTCATACTACAATTTATTATATAAACAGTACTGTCACGTTTATGTCCCGCTAAAATCAAATCTAATCAAATATTTTAGTTTTAAGTCACAGATTAACAAAATAATTGTATGTAGTACTTCATTATATGTAAGTACTAGCTCTGATTAGCCCCATGGGAATACAAATATTAATGTATTTGTATTAAATATTCGTGATAGTCTCAAAAAAAATCATAGTTCATTTTATATGTCACTAATATCTATTTCAACTATCATAGAGCCGTCACGTCAATCTTTTCATGCTAAGCCCCACAGATGTCCCGAAGACCATTAGCCGTGTCAAAGTAGCTTAATGAGAAGGATTTTTAGTTCCGTAAGTCCTACTCCAGTCTTCCTCACAGAAGAATGGGGAACTCTTTAACTTCTCCTTCCCATAAATAAAACCTAGGAGCTACAACTAGAAGTATAAAAATTAAACATAATTTATCACCCATTTCCAAAACATACCCAAAGTAAGCTCAATTTAAAATCAAATTTCACACTGTTTACCTTTTTCTTCTTTTCTCTTTTAAAAGTCTTCCTCATATAAAATGTGGATTTTTTAACTTCTCTCTCCCAAAAATAAAACCTAGGAGCTACAACTAGAAGTATAAAAATAAAACATAATTTATCACCCATTTCCAAATCATACCCAAAGTAAGCTCAATTTAAAATGTATAAAATCAAATTTCACACTTTTTAACTCAGCGTTTTAGCTACAAATTTTCATGGCGCACTCTAACACTATGCTGAAATATATTTCAGACTCTTTCAAAGGCTTACTCGGTGCCCATTTGGTTTGACGGCTAATTATTAAAAAGGTTTCCATTTCGGCTGTTTCATTATTCATTGTGAATTTATTTGGGTTTCGTCGGGGCAAAGTGTTTGTCTTTGCGAATATTAGCACTAATTGGGTGTAAATAAATGGTTTCGGCTGTACTTTCAAGTGCCTACAATATTGCTTTAGTAAAGTAGGAGAATACAAAGGATTTATGATGTATGTACTTTAATTTTTAGCCTCTGTTTCTTAAGAGCGTTATTATTATCACTAAGAAATATTGTATTGTACGCCGTATAGGCTGGTCATAGAGTGCTAAAAAAATCAAAATAAATTCATATTCTGTAAAAATACTACTTGTAGAAACTCAAATTCAAATAATTTATTTTGTATAAGCCCTGCGGGGGCACTTATAAATAGACAATTTACATTTTTTTTAGATCTAATTTAACTACTCACCTACCACCGGATCGGAACGCGGCCTCCACTGAGGAGATCCGGCGAAGAAACTCAGCGGTCTTGTCTTTTACGATCTAGCTCCAGTGTGATGCCTTACGGTCGAGGTATAAATCTAATGATGTTATCTGTAAAGAGTGTTTAAAGGATTCCAGATGGAACAGTCCTCACAAGCAGCATCCGTTCACGAGTATGACTGCATCAGCCATCACTCCCCTCGACCATATTGGAGGGAAGGGAGTGCGCTAGACAGCCACCGCAAGTAAAGACATTATAATGAGCGTGACCAAACCAAAATCCCAAAGACGGTAGCCAGATTGTATCTACAAAGCAGCAATACCCCAAGCTCGTCAGGCAGAACACGCTACCCTTTAACATTGTCGTAATTACAAGAGAAAAATACATAGCATCACTATTAATAACATGGCACTTCAATCCCACGCGGTCTTATCTTCTATGTAATCCGAGATTTGTGATATGCTTTCTTTCATAATTTAGCCTTGATTTTGGTTTTAAATTTTTTAATTGGTAAATACAACAGATATACAACGTGAAACTGGAAGGATGCAGGTACCGGGGAAGACCTAGACTATCTTACCACGACCAACTAAACCGAGTCTTATCTGATGGAAAAGTCAAGAGTCTCCGTAACCAGCGAGCGTGTATGAGACGAACTATGAGAGTCGAGGAAGCCAGAGAGGTATGTAAGGAAAGAACCTGTTGGAACTCTGTACTCTCTGCCTACCCCGCAAGGGATCTGGCGTGAGGTTATAGAAAGATAGATAATTGGTAAATCTCCAATATCGTGGGGAAAAAAGAAACCATACAAAATAAGTACAAATAAAAACTATTGCTCTACCTACGTATTAAAGATAAGTAACTGCTTAGTAGAGCATAGCATGGAATAACGTGAGCCGCATGCAGGCTCTCGTTATTCCATCGTCACGTCTGTATTCCCCAAACGGGGGTGGCAGAGGTGTACTGAGTACACCCACTTTTAGCCAATGATTAAGAAAAATTATCTAAATATTTGGACCTGGCCCATGAGGTTACCGCCATGTGGAATGTTGATTCAACTATCATTATTCCGATGGTCGTTTCAGTCAACGGCCTTATAGGGAAGAGCTTCGATAAACATCTTGAGAAGCTGTCGCTAGGCACTTGGGTGAAGGGCCTGATACAGAAGGCAGTAATGTTGGACACGGCACGCATTGTGAGGAGGTTCCTCTCTTTGGAGCCCTGACCACCGGTGATGATGATGATGATGATTTATATATATATATTTTATAAGAAATTATACTTAATAAATATATACATAATAATAATACGTTTTCTTTGCCCGCCTGATAAAAGTGTTAAAAAGCCTTCTATCAGGTGGAAATAAGGTCCGAGCTTTCAATGGTTGGGTCTTGCCTGTTCTTACTTACTCTTTTGGCATACTAAGGTGGACTCAGTCTGAACTGGATGCCCTTAATAGAAAGGTCCGTCGATTGCTGACAGCGTATCGTATGCATCACCCGCGGTCGTCTGTTATGAGGTTGTACATCCCGCGGAAGTGCGGTGGTCGTGGGTATTTAAACGCTAAGACACTACACAACCGCGAGGTGTGCAATCTTAGACAGTACTTTTTGAGTGTATCCGTGGTGATGTATCGAGATGTTGCCGCAATCGATAGAGGCCTAACTCCGCTTTCCTTGGCAAACGGGAACTGGCGAAGGCCTCAGGTATTAAGTATTTCGGACCGCACAGCCATATGGAAAGGCGAGGAGCTTTACGGTTCTATCGGGCTCTTACAGGGCCTAATGTGGACCAGCTCGCTTCCGCGACTTGGCTACGCTTCAGCAACCTTTTTGGGGAAACTAAAGGGTTTGTAGTTGCAATTATGGACGAAGTTATCATGACGAACAACTACCGGAAGCACATCCTAAAGGACGGCACGGTTGACATTTGTCGGGCATGCCACCGTCCCGGTGAGTCCATTAGACATGTAGTTTCCGGTTGTTCTCGTCTTGAGTGCACAGACACAACCAAGTGGCTAGATTATCTATCAGCAACTTGTTCTTAAATATGGCCTTGTGGACTCAGAAGTACCGTACTACCAGTACCAGCCTCTTCCAGTTCTCGAAAGTGGTCATATCACGCTCTACTGGGATCGATCTATTATCACGGACAGGACTATTGTAGCCAATAAACCTGATATCGTGATAATAGATCGATCGATGCGTCGTGTAAAGCTCGTTGATGTCACCATTCCGCATGATGAGAACCTTGTGAAGGCCGAAATATAAAAAATATCTAAATATTTGGACCTGGCTCATGAGGTTACTGCCATGTGCAATGTTGATTCAACTATCAGTATTCCGATCGTCGTATCAGTCAACGGCCTAATAGCGAAGAGCTTCGATAAACACCTCGAGAAGCTCTCGCTTGGCAGTTGGGTGTAGGGCCTGATACAGAAGGCGGTAGTATTGGACACGGCGCGCATCGTGAGGAGATTTCTCTCTTTGGAGCCCTGACCACCGGTAGCTTGGGTCGTAGACCTCGCTGTCAGTGGAGCACATTTTTTATATAATAAGAATTTTTGTATTTTTATATGTATTTTATAAATAATTGTTTTTCAATAAATGCATATATAATAATATATATTTTTTATTTCTCAATGTAACAGATTTTCTTTTAACTAAGACAGGGGTTTTAGCTATAGGAATATATACTATATAACCAGATGTTCAGATTAACCGAAAGTTGGCTAATGGAATCACGCAACTACTTAATATAATTTCGCCGTGTTTGGGCTCGTTGGTTTTGTCCTGACGAGTACTTTAGACCTAGATGGTGTCGGAAAAAGAAAGGAAGCCATTAGAACTCCTTAACTAATCCAGATACCTTTGTTGTGTTTTTGCTATAAAGGTTTTTCTTAAAATGGGATTTTTTCTTTTAAATTAAAATTATTCTTGTTAAAAATTTAGCGCAACACGAGGTATTATTCCTGAGTTGTAGGTGCGTTTACAAATATGAATTTCACATACACAAATACCCAGACTGAAACAAATATTTGTGGATCGTAAAAAGATTTGTCCCGTGCGGGGATCGAACACATGACTACTTGATGGAGTGGGTGGTGCGGCTTAAGCTCTTAACCACTGGATTAAGATGTCCAAAAATTAGTAGATATACTCGAAGAATTGCGAAAGAGTCGCCCCTTGTCAAATTTGGGATAAAAAGTACCACTTTAGATCAGAAATGTGCCCAGAAGCTGAAACTATGGGCACCCTTTAGGGTAAAAATGGACGTGAGAAGGTTATTTATGTAATGGAACGGTTTATGGTTCATCATCATCATCATCATCATCATCAGCCCGTGTCAGTCCACTGCTGGACGTAGGCCTCTCCCATGGCACGCCACTGAGCTCGATCTTCAGCTCTCCTTCTCCAATCCCTGCCCGCTGCCTTACGAATATCGTCGCCCCACCTAGCTACAGGGCGCCCTACACTACGTTTGCCGACACGCGGTCTCCACTCAAGAACCAGTCTGCCCCAACGGCCATCGGTTCTGCGGCATATGTGACCTGCCCACTGCCACTTCAGCTTGCTAATTCGCTGAGCTATGTCGGTAACCTTGGTTCTCTGACGAATAACTTCGTTCCGGATTCGATCCCTAAGAGAAACTCCGAGCATAGCTCTTTCCATAGCTCGTTGAGCGATCTTGAACTGGTGGACAAGCCGCACAGTGAGTGGCCACGTTTCGGCTCCGTATGTCATTACAGGTAGGACGCACTGATTAAAAACTTTCGTTTTTAAGCATTGGGGTATGGGCGATAAGAAGACTCGACGGAGTTTCCCAAATGCTGCCCAGCCCAGCTGTATCCGTCTCTTAACTTCCTTGTCGAAGTTGGCCCTTAAACAGCTTAAAAATGGAAAAGCCCCGGGTGAGGACGGCGTCACGACTGAGCTTCTGAGGGCAGGAGGTACCCCAGTACTTAAGGAGCTTCGGAAGTTATTTAACACTGTCCTCTACACTGGGAGAACTCCGCAGGCATGGAACAGAAGCGTGGTCGTCCTGTTTTTCAAAAAGGGTGACAAAACCCTTTTGAAAAACTATCGACCCATATCGCTTCTGAGCCATGTATACAAGCTGTTATCAAGGGTCATCACGAACCGTCTTGCGCGAAGGCTCGACGAGTTTCAACCCCCGGAGCAGGCCGGGTTTCGAAGTGGTTACGGCACCATAGACCACATCCACACAGTGCGGCAGATTATACAGAAGACTGCAGAGTATAATCTGCCCCTATGTCTAGCCTTCGTGGACTATGAGAAGGCCTTAGACACTGTCGAGACCTGGTCAGTTCTGGACTCCTTGCAACGATGCCAAGTTGATTGGCGATACATCGAGGTGATGAGATGCCTTTTTGAAGCTGCAACGATGACCGTCCAAGTACAGAACCAGCGGACTGAACATATCCACCTGCGCCGCGGAGTGCGCCAAGGTGATGTCATATCACCAAAACTGTTCACCAATGTACTGGAGGATATGTTCAAGACGCTGGACTGGAAAGGTCCCGGCATCAATATAAATGGCGTATACATCTCTCACCTGCGATTTGCAGACGACATCGTCATCATGGCTGAAACGTTGCAAGACCTACAACAGATGCTGGACAGCCTTGCTAATTCGTCTCAGCGAATCGGTCTCCGGATGAACTTAGATAAAACTAAAGTTATGATCAACAAGCATGTTGACCCGGGACCAATCGCCGTAAACGGAGCCCCCCTCGAGGTTGTTTCTGAGTACGTATACCTAGGGCAGGTGCTCCAATTGGGTTTATGGTTAATTTTGCTAAAAACTAGAACAACGAGGCAGTGCACGAAATAACGAGTATAAACGAGAAACTAGCGTCGTTATTGATTTAAGTCTCGTCACGTGCCACACAGAACACAGTTCGTTTAACACAAGCGTGGGTATAGTCGTAGGCCATCTCATTCACCTCACCTTTAGGGGTGTGGGGACTCGGCGTCGGGGCTTTTAGCCCCCTGGCCGAAGTATCAGTCGCCGATCATTAATATGATCGGGTCCTTGTTGTGGGACAGTGTCCCTGATCTTCTGCGGCGACTCGTTGATCCGTCGTGGGGGGCCGTCAAGAGAATGTTCACGCCGCCTCCGCGGTCCGCCCAACCGGGTGAGACCATAGGCGAACCTATGGAAGCCCAGTTAGGCGACCAGCGAGGAGACGGTGACTTCACGAGGCCCCTCTTCTTTCTTCGTCCGGCAATGCAATACAGCTCCGCTGGGAAACCAGCGGGCGATCGGGCACCACCGGGCCGGGTGATTGATGTGGGTTTGAGCCGGTCATCGAGATGACCGGCCTTGGGTCGACTTGATGTCCAGGATAGTCGGCGACACGTAGATCCCGGGGTCGGGGTCATCAGTGGTTGTTCACGCCGCCTCCGCGGTTGGCCCAACCGGGTGAGACCATAGGCGAACCTATGGAAGCCCAGTTAGGCAACCAGCGAGGAGACGGCGACTTCGCGTTCTCCCCTCTTTTTTCTTCTTTCTTCGCCCGGTAGTGCGATGCAGCTCCGCTGGGGGACCAGCGGGCGGGGTGAGGGTCGTGTAGGTTTGTGCCGGTCTTTGAGGTGACCGGCCTTGGGTGGACTGATGTCCGGGGCAGGCCGTGACTCGTAGATCCCGCGGTGGGGGAAGCGTGGGTATCTATTGTTTTAGTCCTTATATTGTGCTTGCATTAGGCGGTGCGCAAACGTAGCCACTTTAGTGTCTTGTGTTTGATTCAAGCAACCCGACGATTTAGCGCATTGCTTATGGGGCTACCGCAATAAAAACTAAGTTTTGGTACTCCATGCAACAACCTCCTGAAGAGGTTTATGAATAAGAGACTTTATATTTCGAAATATGATTTTTGGCTGTATATTTTAGAAACTGGTAAAAGGAATATACGATTAAAAGAAAATTTCTCGATAGAAAAAAAATCTAGTCATCTCTTT
This sequence comes from Phalera bucephala, assembly GCA_905147815.2. Taxonomy (NCBI): domain Eukaryota; kingdom Metazoa; phylum Arthropoda; class Insecta; order Lepidoptera; family Notodontidae; genus Phalera; species Phalera bucephala. Next base: position 26,871,952 of record LR990623.1, on the reverse strand, counting down.
TGCTTTACATTTTCTGATTACAACGCGAAACGTTTAAGAACTAATCAATAGAATTTACTAAAAAACATAGCAAATCGTTGTAGAAAGGTTCTTGTAAAACTATTTTTTTTTATTACATAGTGTAGTTTTTTAGAAAATTATGAAATTTGTTTTTGTACATACGTCGTTTATTTTCGAGCGCGCGCTCAATATATCTGTCCCTTATTATTCTTTTGTGAAGTAATTGCTTCATAAATGGTCGATCGCAGTAGGCCCTTAAGAGCTTAAGCCGCTCCGCTCACTGGGTCGAATAGGCACGGGTTCAATTCCTGCACGGAACAAATCTTTGTGTGACCCACAATTGTTCTTTTCGGTCTAGGTATTTATGTATGCGAATTTTTCGGAATAAATCCTAGGCTTAAACCCTCTCAGTCTGAGAGGAGGCCCGTGCCCAATGGTGGGACAGTTTCTTAAAAGGGCTAAAATTATTATATAAATTATTAGTGGGAATGTTTTTATAATCAACATGAGCTCACATCAGCCATTCTATCCCCTCTCTCCCAAGGCACTCCGAAGCTCTCCCAAGGTACGCCATTGAGTTTTAGGTTCTTGTTTTTCTAATGCTGCCAGTGCCTGCATCTTGGGTATATCATCGCTCCACCTAATTGCGAGGTGTCCTGTCCAATTTATTTGCTGAGCCGCGGTTTGCAACTAGTTACAGAGCAGTTTCTACAAATTGTATCTACAAGCAAAAAAATTCTTGCACACATTACGACGTTTCCAATTAACAAAGTCCTATAATCCAGTTATTAAATTTAGCATAAATAACCTTATCGACGGGCACGAAAGTTGCAAATGCCATTTGGTTTGTTTGGCATATGTAACTTTTTTATATGGGACCGCCGATTAGTCACCTTTGTCACAGAAGACACTAAGCCTTAAACATCGGAGTGAAAGTGCTCCGTGTACAGAAATCATATTACGATTACGATATCTGTGGTCTCATGTCAATAACAACCAGCAAACGAGTTGATAAAAACGTGGTAAAGTGTCTAAATTTGCGCCATAGCGGTGTCCTAGCAAGGTTGGGCGGTATAAAAAAAAATTGGCGTCGGCTTGGTCTTTTTGTCGAAGGTTAGGCGGTTCTGCTTACTGGATCAATTAGTCGCAAGTTCAATTCCCGTCCGGGACACGTGATAGCCCATAGTGATACACATTTGAAAGTGTGTACTGATGTCAATTTCCACACTATGTTCTTTATGTTTCCGAAATATCTACTTGATAAATTTCTGACTCTGACCTACTGACAACGCACAGCTTAAATCGGTAGATTTAGAAGTATACAATTTTGCACAGGTGTTACTTTTAAGATTACTGAAGAAGGATATTAAAAAATTCTTCCTTTGAGGAAATCTTATCAGATGCACGGTTAATACTAAAATCAATGACATAAATTGAACTCACCCGCCGCATCTTTATGTATGTATGCACTAATCTCAGAAAGTACTACTTGGATTTTCATTACATTTTATTAATACATAGACCGATTTACTTTGAACTAAAGTACTAAAGTAAAGTGTCTGTCTGTTTGTCTGTTACTTTTTCACGCCCCACAAAACAGATTTTGATTAAATTCGGCAAGGAAATAGATCTTATCCAGGGGAGGACATGGGTTACCTTTTGTCTAAAAAAAGCTTAAGGTTGTGAAGTACACCCCTGAACATAAAGCATACGAAGTTGCATGCTTCGATAAACACCTTGAGAAGCTCTCGCTAGGCAGTTGGTTGAAGGGCCTGATACAGAAGGCAGTAATGTTGGACACGGCACGCATTGTGAGGAGGTTCCACTCTTTGGAGCCCTGACCACCGGTAGCTTGGGTCGTAGACCTTGCTGTCGGTAGAGCACATTTTTTTTTTTTATACAATATATATAAGAATATTTGTATTTTATACTTTTATATATATTTTATAAGAAATTATACTTAATAAATATATACATAATAATAATAAAAACTTTATTGAAAAACTTAAAGCAGGTACATTACGATTACATACCCTAGACCCCACACTAGGATACCCTGTGTTGTGGGATCTAGTCTCATTCGTCTTTTAGAATAAAGGTTACAAGTTAACAATAATATTATTCATATGGCTATTTAGGCAAATAGTATATAATATCATCACATTTAAAAAAAAATATGTGTGTGCATGTGTTTGTGCGTGAGTATGCTGGTGTGTGTGTGTGTGTGTGTGTGTGTTTTTGTGTGTGTGTGTGTGAGAGAGAGGAGAGATTGAATATGAGATTCCAAGTTTTCCATAATTTTGGACGACGTGGTTTAATATGATCTCACTTCTGAAATTTTAGCTTAGAAGCGGAGTGGTTGAAGGAAAAGTCAGCAAGATAGCGCCCATTTTAATCTGTCTCACACGGGAAGTAGCAAATTACTCTGTGGTAAAGAGTCAGGAACAAGCATGGATTTCCGTAACAAGCAAACGATTGCCTACGTGACATGACATTTTTTAAATACTTACGCCCAGGTGCAGAGACATTTTTAAAATTTAATGATTACATTAATCGTTAATCGGCCTTCATAATATACTATTCACTGACCGCGCCGTCGTGCTCATTGACTTTAGACTGGAACTTAACATTTTTCTGGGATATTATATGTGTTAATCCAGATAATAAACTATCTATGGGCCAAGTTTCATCCAAATCCGTTCAGCCGTTTTTGCGTGATTGAGTAATAAATATCCAAATATTCAAACATACAAACTTTCACATTTTTAATATTAGTAATTTAAATAAAATATAAATAATTTAATACATATATAAGTAGGAAAGCGGTGATAGCCTAGTGGTTAGACCGTTGGACTGCAAAGTCAAAGGTCTCGGGTTCAAACCCAGGCACGCACCTCTGTCTTTTCGAAAGCATGTGCGTAATAAAAATTAATTATCACTTGCTTTACCGGTGAAGGAAAACATCGTGAGGAAACCTGCATGCCTAAGAGTTTCTCGAAGGTGTGTGAAGTTCGCCAACCCACACAAGGCCAGCGTGGTGGACTATGGCCTAAACCCTCTCAGTTTGAGAGGAGGCCCGTGCCCAACAGTGGGACAGTTTCTTAACAGGGCTAATATTATTATTATTAGCCCTGTTAAGAAACTGTCAGTAGGAAGTTGGAAGATTTAAAGGTAGATTGGTTATTAATATCAATTTAAAGAACGTGTTTGCAACTGGGTGTGATTCTCTCAGAATAACTATGGTAAAACAATAATAAATCATTTATTTCAGGCAACTGAAGTTTCACAATTAAGCTTATTCTACAATAGTTTTTGCCCGCGATTCGTTCGCGTTGACCTTATACAGGAACCTTACATTCTTCCAGCATAAAAGTATGATATGTTTTAAATCAGGTAATAAATATCTGTGTGCCGAGTTTCATCCAACCCTTTCAGCCTTTTTTGCGTGATTGAGTAACATTCATCCAAACATCTGAACATCCAAACTTATAAATTTATAATATTAGTAGAACTAGCTGTACCCACAACTTCGATTGCTTTATTTTCAGGCGTGTGTTTCACAACCGTAAGGTTTTTTTAGACAAACGGTAGTCTATGTTTCCTAGATAAAATCTTTGCAAAATTTGATCAAAATTTGTTCTGCGGTTTGGGCGTGAAAACTTAGGGCGTAAAATATCTATCTATCTATATCATCAGATCCCATGCGGGGTAGGCAGGGAGAGTACAGAGGGCGTTGTGAAATATATGGCAAAGTTGCGGGTTAAGTTAGTTAGTAATATAAGGGACCAAATTAAATAAATATTCCCGCTAAAGATATAATATAGCTAAACAGTTAAGATCTTTGACCGCTTCGACCACTGTGTCTAATAGTCGCGGGTTCGATTCCCGAACGTGATAAATCTTTGCGTGATACTCAATTATTTGCTTCGGTCTGGGTATTTGTGTTTGTAAATTTTCATGTTTGTAAACGCACACACGATACAGGAATAAATCATAGTATGGGGCCACGGTTTTTTTTAAACTAACACCGAACTTATTTATTACTGCATACATATGAATAAATATTATATTAAGAAACGATTTTTGACAGATTTTCAACCATGACGTAACTGTGTTTTTACATTTATCTTTGGAAAGCGGATATATTGTTAGTATACGATTACTGACATTGTATAAGTGTGACCCAAGAACGCAATACATTCTCTGTGACAGCTTGTTTTTAAAATATATTGATGGGCATATATTAGAGGTCTTTCGTCTCAGGATTTGTGATGAATGAGAATAAATGAGTTGTGAATGTTTTCTTAAAACATTCCCAAATAATAACCATATTGAAGCCTGTCTGTGCAAGTCGATACATTTTTTCCCATTTGTTACCCCAAAAGACTAAAGCCGTATCATCCGCATAGGCATAAATTTTACCATTAGGTAGTTGGAGCCTAAAATTAATAAATATATTAAAAACAGTTAGACCTAAAATACTTCCTTGTGGATTATTAGTAAACCTTACTCGTAAATCAGTCTACGTATTAATGAAAACTAGTGGTCGCCCATTGGTCGAAATTCGACCATAATTAACTAAAATTATAAGTTTGAAAATTAATAAGGTTCTATTGTCAAAGACTATAACCTCTATAATCACAGATTTCGCCAAGGCTACACTGTTAATTTGCCTATTTTTTTTCAAACAAATTATATGAAATTCAAATAAAAAAAAAAACAAAAAAATTATTAAAATAAAGAATACCGTTTTTTAATTTTTTTTTTATTGAAACAAGAAACCGAAAAGAAAATGCTGTTCATTGAACTTGATATACATATTTCGATAATTTAATTAATGATACAAAACTTCTTTGTAAACCATGTTTTTTGTAAAAAATTCTTTCATCGTTTGCTGGTTATGTTTGACATTTAGTAAGACTATAGACAAATAATATTTAAAACAAACAATATTAATCTATTCTCAATTTGAAGTGCATTGTGTCAAATACATGGTAGTATGTGTAATGTGTTTTTTATGGATTTAATGTATTTTTTATACATAATTTAAAAAAATATTAGCATTCTGCACTCCTTCTCGATATAAACTATAAGTGTGGGAAATTTCATACTCCTCCGTCCGCGCAATTTTCGTAAAAAGTGATATAAAGTTTTTGCTTCACGTATTAATATAATGATGATGATGTAATGAAAATCTAAGTAGCAGTTTCTAAGATTAGCGCGTACATACATAGAAAAGATGCGGCGGGCGAGTTCAATTTATATCATAGATTTTAGTTTTGTGTGTGTATGTGTGTGTGTGTGAATGATCTACGCTGTTGGCCGCGGGGCCTTTACAGCTTCACCGGACAAGCCACATATATTTTAGTATTAGCGATGTATCCGATGAGATTTCCTTAAATGAAGAATTTTTAAAAATTATCCTTTAGTACTCAGATTAGTAACGCCTGTGCATAACTGTATACCTTAAAATCTACCGATTTAAGCTGTACGTTGTCAGTCACTCAGAGACAAAAAATTATCAGGTAGATATTTCGGAAACATAAAGAACATAATATTGAAATTGACATTAATACACACTTTCAGATGTATCACTGTGGGCCATCGCTTGTCCCGTTCGGGGATCGAACCCGCGACCGCGATCCACTAAGCAGAACCGCCTTACCTTCGACAGAAAGACCAAACCGTCGCCATTTTTTTATACCACCCAACCTTGCAAGGACACCGCTAAGGTATGGCGCAAACCTAGACACTTTACCACGTGTTTATCAACTCGCTTGCTTGTTGTTATTGACATGGGACCACAAGTAGCGTCTAATTAGTACTCTGTATTTGACTTCCTCGTTGGTCTAGTAGCAAAGCGCATCGCGCACGAGATACCCTGTCCTTCCCAACTACTTGATATGCCCATCTCGCTGTGCAGAACAGAACTTGATGAAGCATGTGCTTCAATCAAATCAATATTATTTGTACAGTCAGCAACGAATATGGGTCACACAAAGATTTGTCCCGTGCGGGAATCGCACCCGCGACTATTCGACCCCGTGAGCGGGGCGGCTTAAGCTCTTAAGGCCTCGGTCACGAAGTCAGCGGGAGCGGGACGGCGGCGGCGGCGGCGCGGGGAGCGGCGTGGCAACGCTGTACCCGGTCTCGAAGCCATGTTACGACAAATTAGTATCTTTGTTCGCGAACGAAATGTCTAAACAGCGACGACAACATCTTTTTGATACTAATTCCTTCCTAAAGTTTGATTTATTGTGCGCAAAAGATGATGTAAATTGCTACAACCGGGCGAGGAAGCAAATCTACCAAATCCCATTCTATCAAAAATCATTGTATTAATTTGTTCCAACACGTCGGCAGGTATTATGAAACTTCGGTCGTTAAAAAGCAAAAAAAGAATACTACAACTCAACACTACGCCAATGCAGACGCGCGGGCGCCGCTAGATTGGTACGCACCGCTCGTACGCCGCTTGCCGCCCGCTCCCCGCGCCGCTGCCTTCGAGGCCAGTTCCATATAAATGTATGCATTGAAACGCGCCGCTCCCCGCGCCGCCGCTGACTTCGTGTCCGAGGCCTTAGGGCCTACTGTGATCGACCCTTAAACGACTGGGAGAGTGACAGAGTGTGTGTATGAATGATCCACGCTGTAGGCCGCGGGGCCTTTACAGCTTCAGTGATGCGATTACTTTACAAAAAAATAATGAGTGACGTATATAATGAGCGCGTGCTCGAAAATAAACGAGGTATGTGGAAAAAACAAACTCATAATTTTCCTAAAAGCTACACTATGAAATAGAAAACTGTTTTACATGAATCTATCTATATCATCAGGCCAGCTCGCGGGGTAGGCAGAGAGTACAGAGTTCCAACAGGTTCTTTCCTTACATACCTCTCTGGCTTACTCCACTCTCATAGTTCGTCTCATACACGCTCGCCGGTTACGGAGACTGTTGACTTACCCTTCCGAACAGCTATGGTCTACTTGGTCATGGTAAGATCTAGGTCTTTCCCGGTACCTACATCCTTCCAGTTTCGCATTGTATATCTGTTTTGTCATTCTTTCTTCTGACATTCTTTCTATGTGCCCGAACCAACGGAGCATACCATCAAATAGTCGCGTTTCAATTCCCGCTCGGGATAATTCTTTGTGTGACATAGTTACTTGTCTTGGTCTGAGTATCTGAATTTCATGTTTATAAATTCATACTGAGTTCTTAGATTTACGCGAATATTACACATGAAATAAAACTATTTTTTCGAATTTTATCGCGGTTTATTTTGATTTTTAAGTTCCCGACGTTTCGAGTGCTTTGCAGCACCCATGGTCACGGGAAGGACTGAGGTGTTAGACGTCCAAAAGGCATAGTTGTTCCGGGGTACCCTCAAACTTCTTAATTATTTTTGTTTTTGTTGGTCCGATCTACGCAGAATGAGCTCACGGTGTCTTGAGGTCTTGCAGTGTTATGCTTGGTTTTAGATTTGATTATATTAATTACTGGATCCCAAGACGATGGAAGCACCCAGCCATCTTCTCTATTGAAATTAGGATGTTTTTTAATTTCAATAGCCTCGCGAACCATCCTTGGTAGGAATCGGTGTTCTTTCACGAGGATTTGTGGTCTATCAAATCTGATGTTATGGCGGGTGCGGTCAAGGACATGTTCACAGACTGCAGACTTCTTTGAGCGACGGTGTTTTAGGTCAGCTATGTGTTCTTTAACCCGAGTTTTTACTGGTCTTTTTGTTTGTCCTATGTAAGAGAGACCACATTCACAATCAAGCTTGTATACTCCTGCATCTTGAAGAGGGATGTGACACTTGACAGATGGTAAAAACTGACTGATCTTCTTCAGCGGCTTATAAAATGTTTTAATTGAAGCACGCTTCAAGATGTAGCCAATCTTGTCTGTGACTCCTCTTCTGTAAGGTAGTACAGCTGGGAGACGCTCGACTGTGGCTGGTTTCACTCGGTCACTGTGACGTTGGCGTGGGACTCGAAGCTTATTATCGTGCAGGACTTGCTTGACATGTTGAAGCTCGGCAGCCAGATGTTTCTTGTCACAGATCCCTTGTGCTCTCTGAAACAAAGATTTACCCACAGTAGCTAACTGCGATGGATGGTGGTGAGATTCACCGTTTAAGTACCTATCAGTATGGCTCTTTTTTCTATAAACCGTATGGCTTAAGGTGTTGTTGGGGTTACGGATTACTGAAACATCTAGGAAAGCTAGGGAATTGTTTGCCTCCAACTCCATTGTAAACTGAATTTTAGGGTTAATGGAGTTAAGATGATTAAGGAATACATTAATTTTGTCAGATGGTAATATTGCGAAAGTATCATCTACGTACCGCTTGTAGAAACTTGGCTTTACAGGTGAGGTACGAAGGGCTGTCTCCTCAAAGTCTTCCATGAATATATCGGCAACAATGGGAGATACAGGGGAGCCTATCGCCACACCATCTACTTGCTTGTAGAACTGCTCCTTCCACAGTAGGTAGCCAGATGTAAGGCAGTGTCTCAATAGTTCTGAGTATTCCGCTGGCATGTTGTTCTCCGCTAGTTTCCAATCTACAATTTCGACACAGTCTTGTACAGGTAAGCATGTGAATAGTGACTGGACATCGAAACTGACCATAGTTTCATTGTCAGTGAGATGTAGATTTTTGATCTCACTAACAAAATGGTATGAATCCTTAACATGTGCTCTTGTGTGTCCTCTGAGTGGCGAGAGCACTTTCGCTACGTGCTGAGCCAATCTGTAGGTTGGTGTGTCGATTTGGCTAACAATTGGACGTAGGGGAGCATTCGGTTTATGAATTTTTGGGAGCCCATACAACTGTGGTGGTTTTGCGCACGAAGGTATTAGTGATTTGACGTCCAGATTCAATGTTTCGGAGTGTTTCTTTATTAAATCATTAGATTGTTTTAATATATTGGTGGTTGGGTCTGTCTTGACCTTTTTGTATGTGTTTGCATCCGATAAAAGTTCTTGTATTTTGACATTGTAATCTGACGTATCCATTATGACCGTAGCATTACCTTTATCCGCGCGGAGAATAGTGATATCCTTCCTATTGCGTAAGGTTTTCAACGCTAAATATTGATTTTTAGGAAGATTTAGTTTGGGCACTGAACTTCGACGTAACAAATGTCAAGAACAAATCATTACGGTGTAACGAAACGCAACCGTGCACCATAGACAACGAATCACGCGCAGTCATCAATCTGTCAAAACAAACATTGGATGAAAACATCGTAAAAGTCCTATCTAAAGGTTTAAATTATGCTGTAACACCTCGAAGGATACCATATGAGGAAATTATCAGCGCCGTTGAAGACGTCCTATCCAAAAATAGTATAGGGAGGGAAGATTCGGAGGCAATACGTCAGGATGTCTCATCCATGTTACGTCGAAGTTCAGTGCCCAAACTAAATCTTCCTAAAAATCAACACCGTCGCTCAAAGAAGTCTGCAGTCTGTGAACATGTCCTTGACCGCACCCGCCATAACATCAGATTTGATAGACCACAAATCCTCGTGAAAGAACACCGATTCCTACCAAGGATGGTTCGCGAGGCTATTGAAATTAAAAAACATCCTAATTTCAATAGAGAAGATGGCTGGGTGCTTCCATCGTCTTGGGATCCAGTAATTAATATAATCAAATCTAAAACCAAGCATAACACTGCAAGACCTCAAGACACCGTGAGCTCATTCTGCGTAGATCGGACCAACAAAAACAAAAATAGTTAAGAAGTTTGAGGGTACCCCGGAACAACTATGCCTTTTGGACGTCTAACACCTCAGTCCTTCCCGTGACCATGGGTGCTGCAAAGCACTCGAAACGTCGGGAACTTAAAAATCAAAATAAACCGCGATAAAATCCGAAAAAATAGTTTTATTTCATTTATAAATTCACTTACAATTACGTTTAACTTTAAGAAATATTTCATAACTATTTACTATTTTTTTTGCAAACTCAAATTTTTAATATAATAATAATATTAATCATTTAATTTGTGCGCCATAAGGTAAGGTAAGAGTAATAATACTCTTATATTGGCTCTCTATGACTGCTTTGTTAGTCTAGTGACAAAACGCATCGCGTTGTGATCACGAGGTCCTGGGTTTCAAATCTTAGGTCGGACAAATGTAGATTTTCTAAAGAAAACTTGCCAGTATACGTCCGGAATCCGGAATTGTGCCCGGTATATGGCAATAGGCTCGCCCCCTATTGCATGAGACCTAACATCGTCGGCGGAAAGTGGATGTACTCAGTACACCTCTACCACCCCCGCTTGGGGAATAAATAATAGCCTATACGGCGTACAATACAATATTCTTAGTGATAAACGCTACTAAGAAACAGAGGCTAAAAATTAAAGTACATACATCATAAATCTTTTGTATTCTCCTACTTTACTGGAACAATATTGTAGGCACTTGAAAGCACAACCGAAACCCTTTATTTGCACCCAATTAGTGCTGATATTCGCAAAGACAAACACTTTGCCCCGACGAAGCCCAAACAAATTCACAATGAATAATGAAACAGCCGAAATGGAAACGTTTTTAATAATTAGCCTTTGATCGAGTCTGAAATATATTTCAGCATAGTTTTAGAGTGCGTCATGAAAATTTGTAGCTGAAACGCCGAGTTAAACAGTGTGAAATTTGTTTCATACATTTTAAATTGAGCTTACTTTGGGTATGTTTTGGAAATGGGTGATAAATTATGTTAAATTTTTATACTTCTAGTTGTAGCTCCTAGGTTTTATTTTTGGGAGGGAGAAGTTAAAAAGTTCCCCATTCTTCTATGAGGAAGACTGGAGTAGGATTTACGGAACTAAAAATCCTTCTCATTAAGCTACTTTGACACTACTAATGGTCTTCGGGACATCTGTGGGGCTTAGCATGAAAAGATTGACGTGACGGCTCTATGATAGTTGAAATAGATATTAGTGACATATAAAATTAACAATGAGTTTTTTTGAGACTATCCTGATCATCAAGTACATTAATATGTATTGCCATGGGGCTAATCAGAGCTAGTACTTACATATAATGAAGTACTATAGACAATTATTTTGTTTATATGTGATTTAAAACTAAAATATTTGATTAGATTTGATTTTAGCGGGAGTACTGTCACGTTTACGTTACACTGTCATATCTACTCGGTAGCGTCACGCTTAATCAAAATTTTCATGCGGCTTAGCAGTCTGAACAGTATGATATTAATCTACACGTAGGTACCAAATAATTCCAAAGTGAACTTAATACACAATAATTAAAGATACTAAAATAATATCCCTAATACCCATAAAGCACACATTAATTTAAAAATCAAATACGAAAACTCATTATTTTTATTAACTCACCAAACAAAACGCCATTTTGGCACGCAATCGACAATATCAATGCAATGAGGTTCATTAAAACGTATTCCAACGTTGGCAACACTGAGTGCGCCATCTTGCTGGCTGCCAAAGCCGTTACCGCTTCCGTTCCAATTTAAAAATTCCAACCATTTTTCCGGTCGGGTAATGGTGGTACGGCCAGTATTATTGCAAATATTAAAATGGCTGGAGGTATATTTAAATAGCTGACTCTCGCTATTGCATGCACTTAACATTTTTCGGTTTCATAATTTCACGATCTCTTTCGGGAGCAATATATACAAGGTGTAACATAATAAACGCAAGACTTCGGACACCCTAATTAGAGAATTGCTTCATACTTAATTGCTCATATTCAAAACGAAAACCAAATGTTCAAATTTAAAGGTTTTTACCCCTTTTTTAAGCACTTTTATACCCTAATTAACAATGAAATTGTATGTGCATGTGTGCGTTTTGAGAAATACGTTTTAGAGATGCATTTGAAATCTCCTTATTGCTATGAATCAAGAATACATTTAGTTTTTTATAGCGAACTGAAAGAGTAAAAGCATTTTTTGCAAATTTAAAAAAATTGTAAAATACATTAAAAATTGTTGGAATCAATTCAGTTACCCATTTAGAACAAACTACTTTCAGGTCTTGCGTTAATTATGTTACAGCTTGTATATAGAAACCAAACAAATAAAAAGAATTTGCGAGACTCGCGTAAGTAGGAAGACGGGCAATTAAATGAGACATATTTATCCGTGTCTTAGCTGAAGGGCAAGTCAAGAGTCTCCGTAACCGGAGAGTGTGTATGAGACGAACTATGAGAGTGGAGGAAGCCAGAGAGGTATGTAAGGAAAGAACCTGTTGGAACTCTGTACACTCTGCCTACCCCGCGAGGGAGCTGGCGTGATGATATAGATAGATAGATAGATATTTATCCAAATTTATATATATGGGGGTAATTTTATATTATATATCACATATACACACTTTTTTTAAATGTACATAGTTACTTCAACAGATGTCCACAACTACTACAAAACAGATATACAATGCGAAAGTGAAAGGATGTAGGTACCGGGGAATCCCTAGACTATCTTACCATGACCAAATAGACCGAGTCTTATCTGAAGGACAAGTCAAGAGTCTCCGTAACCGGCGAGCGTGTATGAGACGAACTATGAGAGTGGAGGAAGCCAGAGAGATCTGTAAGAAAATAACCTGTTGGAACTCTGTACTCTCTGCCTAGGGAGCTGACGTGATGACATACTTAGATAGATAGTTACTTCTCCTCTGACAAAGTATATACAGTCGTACAAGAATCTTTTGGCCCGCGGCCAAAATCGAAACTAACGCTGTCATCAAGTGAAATGTTGCTATGCCATTGTTGCCATTTGCTATGAAATTTACCAAAGTTATTTTTTAAATTAGGAACCGTGCGGAAAATATTTGAAATTTTTCCTTGGTAGTAGGAAATTTGTTCCAAATGATAACCCTAATTTTACACCATCGCCCTCATGTCAATTTAATCCACAGCCCAAAAGATCCTTGTCGCACTATAGTTAAAGATTCTAGAAAATTAAAGAAAAGGTAAACAATAATCTGATGTTACGAGATTTATAATCAAAGAAATTGAAAACAAATATAATATAATATTTGGTTATGACTTTATAAATAGCAACCCAGAGCGCTGTCTGAAGTTTTATGGCAATGTAAGCCAGGTATAAAAGTAGGAGAGTTACTCCTGGACCCTTATTCGCTATGACCAATTGAACAAACTCAAATCATTTCACCGTCACGCCTATATTCCCCAGAGGTGGTGGCAGAGGTGTACTGAGTATACCCACGTTTCGCCAATGTTGGGTCCGATGTAATAGGGGGCGAGCCTATTGCCATATACCGGGCACAATTCCAGACTCCGGACTCACACTGGGAATTTTTCGTTAGAAAACCTATATTTGTCCGACCTAGGATTTGAACCCAGGACCTCGTAATCACAAAGCGGTGCGCTTTGCCACCAGACCGACGAGGCAGTGTTCATCAAATCATTTATTTTGTATAAACACTGCGGGGATACTCACAAATGGGTATATTTACACTTTTTTTAAATTATTAATCTACTACCGGATCGGAACGACCTCCACTGAGAAGATCCAGCGAGAAACTCAGCGGCTTGTCTTTTTTGTCTAATACTGTATTCATATTTTTTCATCACTTTTCTGTATAGATACATTTTTAGATTATACTAGCTTCTGCCGGCGACTTCGTCTGCGTTGACGTTAGACAAGAACCCACCATTTTTCCATGATAAAAAGCATCCTATGTGTTAATCCAGGTAATAAACTATCTGTGTGCCGAATTTCTTCAAGAGCACTTCGACCCAATGGGATCTTTTGTACTGTCCTTTCCCCTAGTGCTCTTACGTACCTGGTGTCCCTAATACTCCCTGTAATAGATTGTGGATTCCGCCAGCGGAACAGAGCTTGTATTATTCTAGTAATTGATAGGCCACCCCCTGCAGATTTATTCACCGCGCCGCCAATGCATCGCATTTGGAAAGAATATGCTTTATGGTTTCAGTTTCTGTACCACAGCTCCTGCAAACCACGTCGCTGGCTAGGTTCGTCTTGTGTAGATGTTTTTTTGTGCCATAGTGGCCCTTGTATGCTCAAATAAGTCGCCGTAGTTGAAATCTACTGTGTCTTAGTGTTATATTAGTATGCTCGAAGAATTAACTAGGTTCACCTCCTGTAAAATTTGGAATTAAAATTACCACTTTAGATAAGACATGTGGAGCTTGTACTATGGACGCCCTTGTTTAAAAATGGACGTGAGAAGGTTATTTATCTAATGGAATGGTTTATGGTTAATTTTGCTCCTAAATAATTGGATAGATATAAACAATCGCGTGTTAATCTTATTCGACGCGACATCCGAAACGAAACACAAAATTGCAGGAATAAATATCAAATTAAGATGGCAATATTTTAATTATTGTTACATTATTGCATATCTCTGTCTAATTATTGATTCCAGTATCTATTGTTTGGGAAGTATATGTGTTTCTTAAATCAGGGCTAAGAGTTCAAAGAATAGGTTATTTTTTCAGACAATAGGAAGAAAACATTCTGTCGTAAGTGGCCTATACATTTCTATTGTAAACGTCATTGTTTAATAATGAATAACAAGTTAACCGAAAGGAAATATCCATTCCAATATTAACTCTAATTATATACAATACAGTCTCATTTGGTAAAGAATATTAAACATGTTTAAGAGGTTATTGCATAGCGGGGCGATTTAATAAGGCCTGCGGGACGTATATCAAATACTTCTTGGAGTTGAAAAAAAAAGTAATTTTTGACGAGATTTGAATATGGAAGTAATAAATGAAAAAAAGGAAACTCCTTTTTAATTGGCTTCGAATAGGAACGAGGTTCATAATTATACTGCATTTGTTTGAATAATTCCATATGAATTTCTGCTTAAGTTAATAGGTGTTATGTTAATAAGAGTGTGTTAATATTGCTGTGAGATCGTTTTGGTAATGGGTTGTTTTGATCTTAGGCCATTTTAGTGGCCCTTGTGAAATAGAGTGGTTTCCACAATATCTTAACATGAGTAAGAAATGTAAAAAAAAATAGTTTTCGAAATCAAAAGTAGTTTTATTAAATTAAAAATGTTTTTCTATGGAAATCAATAGCAGTGATAGCCTAGTGGTTAGACCGTTGGGCTGCAAAGTCAGAGGTCTCGAGTTCAAACCCAGGCACGCACCTCTGTCTTTTCGAAAGCATGTGCGTATTAAAAATTAATTATCACTTGCTTTAACAGTGAAGGAAAAACATCGTAAGGAAAACTGTATGCCTAAGAGTTTCTCGAAGCCGTGTGAAGTTTGCCAACCCGCACTGGGTCAGCGTGGTGGGACTATGGCCTAAACCCTAACGGCCTTAAACTCAGCGAAGTTAATCCTCTATTCAAAAAATTGTCGCTACTTCCTGCTCCGTGCTTGAATGTTTTTGAAATTTGCATTTTCGTCAAAATGAATCCCGGCTTGTATACACGCAAAGAAACAATTTGTAAGTTTCTTACTAGGTACCCTGATAGACTAGTGCTGCCTAGCATAAGAACAGATATGCAGTAGAAACTGCTATGCTATGTCGGTTAGAATATACAACTACCTACCACAACAGATTAAAGACCTCACAGTAAAAGAGTTTAAAATTAAACTATTTAAATTTCTGTTGAAAAAATGCTTTTATTCAGTAGAAGAGTTCATGAAATTTCGATCTGCACCTAATCTGACATAGCTTCGATTGTAATATATTATTGATTTTAATATCATTGAGTGACATAAATTTGATTTTAAGAACGTTACTACAATTTATTGACATATCTTATTATTGTAATTATTGGTTGACATACATAATTAAGTACTGTTCAGTTGCCTTAACATTAGTAATAAAATATTGTATGCCTAATTTAGGGTAAATTGTGTTTGACTCGCGGAATTAGACCATAAGACCTGGAATTGTAATACCACAATTTATGCAATTCATTTATTTTTATTTTATTTTAATATAATACAAACGGTCACAATACAAATGTAATAACTTAAATAAATGAAATTGAACAAACCTATAGTATCATGCATTAATGAAAAGAAACATGTGCCAGTATATTAATTGTCAAACAAGTTTACTTGCTAAAACACACTGTGTTTATTTTGCTTGCATCACAACTTTGATATTGCTTTACGTTTAAAATGAATTAAGATTCTCTGAGAAAATATCAATGTCCGATAGTCTGTTATTGTATGGATCAGGACTACGTATGAAAAATCTATGTTTAGCATAGTTGGTACGGCCGAAACTAATGTGAAAGTTAAATTGTTTGTTAAGTGAGGAAATACGGGGGATTTTAAAACATACTTTCGCTAAGCGGTTAGGACAGTTTAGATGGTTATTTATTATTTTATAAAGGTAAACACTATCGTTTAGTGCACGCCTTGTGCCCAAAGGTGGAATTTTGTGATATTCACGACTAGATTCTTAATCCACAAAAATATTCCCTGTTCTTTTCAATCAAGGGCTTTTAGAAATTTATTTTGAATTTGCTCTAGTCTATCTCTATGCACAATATAATAAGGGTTCCAGATTATACTACAAAATTCTAACAAATTGCGAACAAATGCATAGTATAAAATGTTATATGTGTCAGAGCTTTTGAAAGGTTGACAGATACGTAGAATAAATCCTAACTTTTTAAACGACTTTCCTATAATGTGATTAATGTGGTCATTAAAATGCATTTTAGAATCAAACAGTACACCAAGATCTCTTATCGTGTTCACACGTTTTATTTCGTCAGTTTTCAATTGATATTTATAACTAAGAGTATTACGTTTCCTACAAAAACTAATTGTGTAACATTTATCCACATTGAGGCATAGGGAATTTGATTCGCAATAAGATACTAAATTACCAAGATCTGTTTGTAAAAGCCTTTGATGTTGTTCTGATTTAATAATAGTGAATATTTTCATGTCATCTGCATAAAGAAGATACTGTGTGTGCTTAAAGTTAATCCCGATGTCATTTATATAAAGTATAAAGAGTAAGGGCCCTAGATGAGAGTCCTTAGGTACTCCTGAGCTGATTTCTAGGAAACTTGACGTATAACCCTTTAACGCAACCGCTTGAGATCTGTTTCTAATGTACGACTCAATCCATCTTAGAAGGTCACCGTGTATACCCAATCTAAATAATTTCTTAATTAGTATTGCATGATCAATTTTGTCAAACGCTTTTGAAAAATCTGTCCGTGACTCCTCTCATGTAAGGTAGTACTGCAGGGAGACGCTCAATCTTTGTTTCAGAGAGCCCAAGGGATCTGTGACAAGAAACATCTGGCTGCTGAGCTTCAACATGTCAAGCAAGTCCTGCACGACAATAAGCTTCGTGTCCCACGCCAACGTCACAGTGACCGAGTGAAATCAGCCACAGTTGAGCGTCTCCCTGCAGTACTACCTTACATGAGAGGAGTCACGGACAAGATTGGCTACATCTTGAAGCGTGCTTCGATTAAAACATTTTATAAGCCGCTGAAGAAGATCAGTCAATTTTTACCATCTGTCAAGTGTCAGATCCCTCTATAAGATGCAGGAGTATACAAGCTTGATTGTGAATGTGGTCTCTCTTATATAGGACAAACAAAAAGACTGGTAAAAACTCGGGTTAAAGAACACATAGCTGACCTAAAACACCGTCGCTCAAAGAAATCTGCAGTCTGTGAACATGTCCTTGACCGCACCCGCCATAACATCAGATTTGATAGACCAGAAATCCTCGTGAACGAACACCGATTCCTACCAAGGATGGTTCGCGAGGCTATTGAAATTAAAAAACATCCTAATTTCAAAAGAGAAGATGCTGGGTGCTTCCATCGTCTTGGGATCCGGTAATTAATATAATCTAATCCAAAACCAAGCATAACACTGCAAGACCTCAAGACACCGTGAGCTCATTCTGCGTAGATCGGATCAACCACAACAAAAATAGTTAAGAAGTTTGAGGGTACCCCGGAACAACTATGCCTTTTGGACGTCTAACACCTCAGTCCCTCCCGTGACCATGGGTGCTGCAAAGCACTCGAAACGTCGGGAACTTAAAAACCAAAAATAAGCCGCGATAAAATCCGAAAAATAGTTTTATTTTATCTTCTGTTACTTGCATGTATGTTTTGTAATCGCTTTTTTCTATTATTTTTCCACGTGATCTGAGTGTTTTGAATTCATGATAATCTCTTAAATTACGAGGAGGGATCAAAAAGTAGTGAGAATGAGATAGAATATAATGACTATTGATAACTTAATAATTTATTTTTCTACATAGTTTCTGAGTCTCTCTACACACCGAGTCCAGCGCTTTTCCAAGACTTCAATCCCTTTCACAAAAAAAGTTTTGTCTTGGTCTTGCAAAAAGCTTTCGACGGCATCCATCACTTCGTTATCGTCTTCATACCTGTTTCCCCTTAAGTATTTTTTCAATTTGGGGAACAGATAAAAATCGCTAGCCGCCAGACCTGGTAAATAAGGGGGGGTGGTCAACCAATTCGAAGCCAGCTTGCTGAATGGCAGCCATCGCAACTGCCGACCTGTGCGCGGCTGCGTTGTCGTGATGAAACAGCACGCCCCTTCGAAGTTTCCCTCTCCTTTTCTCTTTGATGGCATTCCTCAACTTGGCAATTAAAGCTGCATAATATTGGCCTGTAATAGTGGTTCCACGCTCCAGGTAATCAATCAACAATATTCCTTCTGAGTCCCAAAATATTGAGGCCATAACCTGCCGATGCCAGCCGATGCCACGACACGAAACTTCTTCGGGGTCGGTGATGATGGCCGTTTCCATTGCGAAGATTGCTGTTTTGTCTCGGGATCAAAATGATGGACCCATGTTTCGTCCATTGTTACGAAACGAGACAAAAAGTTTTCAGAATCTTCTTGAAACTTGTCCAACAATATCTTCGAAATGTCAAGTCGATTTTGTTTCTGACAGTCGGTTAACATTCTCGGCACCCATCTTGCGGAGACTTTTCCCATATTCAAAGATTGTTTCAATATGGATTAAATACTTCAATATGAAATGCCCGTTTCTTGAATTAAGTATCGGATGGTAACTCTTCGATCGCTCAATACTATTTTCTCGACTTTCGCAACATTTTCTTGGGTGACTGACGTCGATGGACGGCTGCAACGATATTCGTCTACCGTGCTCGTTCACCCTACTCAAAATTGAGAAGTCCACCTTGCGACAGTGGAATACGGCGGAGCAGACTCTCCTAATGTTGCCTCCAAATCGCAATGAATCTCTTGCGTCGTTAACTTTTTTAAACAGAGGTATTTAATAACGGCTCGCACTTCGTTTTTCTCCATTTTCGAGAACACGTTCCGACACGAAGCAAGCAAATGACTACATTCAGAAAAAAACAAAAGAGAATCGAAGATTTTTTTTTATTAATATTACAAATATGTATCTGAGCTATGCCTGCCAGTATTTTTTTTTTACCAAGGAGTATGTCGTTCTCACTACTTTTTGATCCCTCCTAGTACCATAAGTCTTCCATCTCTTGTGGATTTTCATTTTCTTTCTAATCAATCTGATAAGGGATCGTGAGAACCAAGGGGGGTAATAATTATTATTTTTAACAGTATGCTTGGGTACATAATCTCTTATCAAACCGTTCAAAATGGAATAAAAGGACTGGACGCCGTCGTTTACATTTAAATCGTACAACAGAGTCCAGTCCATTTGGTTTAGTGCTTCCGAGATAGCAGGAAAGTTACCTAAGTGAAACAGGTGTTTTTGTCTGGTTTTTTGTTTCCAAAGTAGGTGAGTTCTGTACCGATACTACGATTTTAAGTGCTTTATGATGGTCGTCTTCCACTGTGAGCAGTTGAGAAGCGGCTGAGACAGAACAGTTAATATTAGCTAGAACAAGATCTAATATGCGGCCACTGGTGTTCGCACAATGATTATATTGACACAGAGATGTAAATGCTAAAAAATCGAAGAGAAGAGTTACTGCCGAATCTTGTGGCATTGTAGCGTCAATTTTTAAAATATTTTTGTATTCTAACTGTTTCCATTTGGCATGCGATAAATTGAAATCACCTAACAAAAGAAAGGCATCATTAGGGTGTGTAATTATGAGCTGGGAAGCGTTATCAAGAAATTCTGAAGACTAGATAAATGTTCATAGTCATGTGGTAAATAAATACATGCTATGTGTAATACCTGACACGGTTGTGAGTTTCTGGAGGCGCAGAACGCGATTTTTGAGGGCGTAGGAATGGCAGCGATATCTGCCGTTACCCATAGTTCTTCATGACGACTCAGCGCTCGCCAGTTGTCGCGGCGCAAGACCTGCAGGTGTCGGCGCATTGCGAGCGCTACCCCTCCTCCGCGCTCTACACCTCGCGCGCTTCCTTCACGGTCCACCCGAAAAACATTGTAACGATAATCGAAATATTCAGAACTGTAAAAGTTCTCCGTAAGCCACGTTTCTGTTAATCCAATTACATCATATTGAGAAGTTAAAACATTAGACAGAAAAGTATGAGATTTAGTTCGTAATCCCCTCACGTTTTGGTAAAAAATACTTAAATCACACTGTGATAGCATTTTATTCCAATTAGGGTTAAGGAGTAGTAGATAAATAGATAAATATTCTGTAAAAGGAAATAACCGTACCGCCGACTATACGTTGAATGATAGTATTTACCTTGGAACCGAGTTTTACATGCCAAGGGACAATTCGGACCACGCGTTTTGCGTAGTAGCAATATTTTACCTCCATAATACAATTGCGTATGGTAATAAATATATATACAACAACCTGAGAATTTAGTGAAAATTTAGTGAATAAGTTCCAATCTAGTAATTTGTTTCGAAAATTATTATTAATAAATATCCTAAGTGATATATACTCCAACAGATACGTACAGACATAATATTTGATGTAACATTGAGCGTATGAACACAACGTGTGTGAAACACGGGGTACTGAATATGAAATCATACGTTTAAGTGTCAGCAAATCATTACGGTCATTTACAAACCGTGCCAATTTATTAAAACAATGTAGGGTAATATAACAGCTGATTATAACGCTTGGGGCTAACAAAGTTGTGTTGTGCACAAAACAATGATTATTTAGTTTATCAAGTTCTGTATAATATAACGTAAAACATAAATGGTTCATGTAATAAAAGTTTATAACGCTGATAAAACTTATTGTAAGGTGTGTTGAAAATAGTCATTTTAAAACGCTTAAATCACTTTCGTCCGAAATCCGAATAATTTTGGAATGATCATTTTTCCTCATAAGGATTTTTCCATCACGGATCCATAGGTACATATAACTTCGCTCGTATTTCACCTCCCGTGCCCGACGTAACAGTAACTTATTTGTAGGAGTTAGATGCTCGCCAGCGAAAATGTTAAGCGCGGGCCCTAAAATCTTAGTGTCACTGGAGGTTAGGTTAGGTTAGTTCGCCGAGAACGCGCGTGAGCCAAGAATGCATCCTTGCGTCGACGTTGTGTAAACCGCACAATAATAGCTGGAGGGCGTGGCTTATCGTTGCTCGGAAGCCCATCTCGCCCGACCTTATTGATAGGAAATCTGCGTACACGGTGAATGGTGTCCACATCTGTTTCACGTATCCGATTTAACCAATCCAATTTTTAGGGATATGTTGTTTAAAATACTGTGAAGGTTTTCGCTTTTTTCTTGAGGTACCCCCGATATCTCAATGTTATTTAACCTAGATCGTTGATCACATTCATTATAAGTGTCCTGCAGTGATTTAATAGTAGTGTTTGCTTTTTCTAAATCAGTGTTCATTTGTGATAAATTCGTAATTTTGTTCTCAACGGCGGAAATGCGCTCGTCCATTTTATCAAAACGGATGTCGAGCTCCTTAAGAGTTGTATTTATATTTTGTAACGTATGCGAGGAATCATGAATGTTTGATTTCATACTTTCAAAATCAGTTCGGAGTGCTTTGATTTCCTGCAACACTTGAGCTAGAGATGTAGTGTCCGTTGAGTCTTTTGTGCGACATGAAGGACAGCGCCATGCAGATTTCTTCTCCTTGGTCATTTTTCGGTATGTAGTTTCAGCTACGCATGCATAGTGATCAACGACGATCTTGTGAAAATCGCAGGAAGTCGTTGGATGCAGGTGGCATCGGACCGGTTACGCTGGAAAGCGATTGGGGAGGCCTATGTTCAGCAGTGGACAAGTATAGGCTGAGATGATGATGATGATGATGATGCATAGTGATAGCTGTTTTGACAACCCAAGCAACTTATTCCATCCGTAATTTCTTGGTCACATTTGAAGCAGGACATTATTTTATTTTCCATATTGAGTAGGTAATTAGTCTTGAAAGCAATAACTTCACTTGATTTTAACTCTATTATACAAACAAGAGTTTAAAGTTGTGTAAATACACTGGTATTAATTCACAAGTAACTTATAAATGTCCGGTCGGCACTGAGTACTACGACTGACTGTACGCAATAAATACTTTGACTTTGACCCTCTCAGTTTGAGAGGAGGCCCGTGCCCAACGGTGAGACAGATTCTTAACAGGGCTACTATTATTATTATAGAAATACCTCAACGACCCATTATTCCAAGACTCAAATCAAGGACCTCATGGTACTATCAGCCATAGCATGTGCCACATACAGGCGTGAGTAGACCAACGAGGCAGTGTACGAAATAACGAGTATAAACGAGAAACGAGCGTCGTTATTGATTTAAGTCTCGTCACGTGCCACACAGAACAGTTCGTTTAACACAAGCGTAGGTATCTATTGTTCTATTCCTTATATTGTGCTTGCATTAGGCGGTGCGCAAACGTAGCCACTTTGCTGTCTTGTGTTTGATTCAAGCAACCGGACAATCATAAGAAGGCTCAAGGTCACCCAAAGGGCAATGGAAAGAGCTATGCTCGGAGTTTCTCTGCGAGATCGAATCAGACATGAGGAGATCTGCAGGAGAACCAAATTCTATATACCGCTCAGAATTGCCAAACTTTAGTGGCAGTGGGCGGGGCACATTGCTCGTAGAACTGACGGCCGTTGGGGCAGAAAGGTTCTCGAGTGGCGACCTTGTACCGGAAGACGTGGAGTGGGCAGGCCCCCCACAAGGTGGAGCGATGCCCTGGTGAAGGTCGCAGGTAGAAGCTGGATGCGTACAGCACAAAGCCAGTCGTTGTGGCGATCTTTGGGGGAGGCCTTTGTCCTGCAGTGGACGTCTTTCGGCTGATGATGGACCGGACGATTTGGCGCATTGGTTAAGGGGCGATAAAAGCGTGTTTTTATACTCCATACACTTTAGGAAGTTTATGGATTAGAAACTTTATATTTCGAAATATGATTTTTGACTATATATTTTAGAATCTGGTAGAATGAATACACGACATACAGAGACTTTGGGACATTTTGCCAGAGTATGGTATAGATGGCACTCTGTTGCGAGCCGTCCAGTCCACTTATGTGGACTGCAAGGCATGCGTACGGGTGGGTGGTAACAGGTCACCCTGGTTTGACGTTAAAATCGGCGTCAAGCAGGGTTGCGTGTTGTCCGCTAGACTGTTTATAATATATCTGGACAAAAGTCTTCAAAGACTGAAAGCGATGAATGAAGGTGTACAAATGGGTGACTTAGTGGTAAACCATCTACTTTATGCAGATGACGCGGTTTTAATAGCGCCAACAGCCACTGCTGTTGGCGCTATTAAAACCGTCTGCAAACACTAGTCACAGTTATGAAAGACGACTGCATGATCAATGGCTTACACTTGAATGTGAAGAAAACCAAGATTATGGTTTTTGAAAGGGAAGAAACCAGAACGAACGTAAGGATTGTGGTTGGTAACGATGTGCTGGAGCAAGTGAATGAGTTTGTATATCTTGGATGCGCCTTCAGTAAGGATGGGAAATACACCGCTGACATAGAGAGAAGAGTGAGTGCAGGGAACAGAGTGAATGGTGCGATGGGAAAGCTACTTAGGAGCCGGCACTTAAGCCATAAGGCGCAGCTGGCCATACATAACCGAGTTCTTGTCCCAACGCTGTTATATGGTAGCGAGAGCTGGGTATGTAAGAAGGAGAATGAAAGTAGGATAAATGCGGTAGAAATGCGAGCTCTGCGGAAGATGTGCGGAGTGAAGCTGACCGACCGCATTAGCAACAGCGTAGTAAGAAAGCGAGTAGGTATGAAAGATAGTATCGGCCGTAAAGATGAGAAAGGGCATGCTCCGTTGGTTCGAGCATATAAAAGAATGCCAGAGGAAAGAATGACAAAACAGATATATAATGTGAAAGTGGAAGGATACAGGTCTTAGGGAAGACCTAGACTATCTTACCACGACCAAATAAACCGAGTCTTATCTGATGGAAAAGTCAAGAGTCTCCGTAACCGGCGAGCATGTATGAGACGAACTATGAGAGTCGAGGAAGTCAGAGAGGTATGTAAGGAAAGAACCTGTTGGAACTCTGTACTCTCTGCCTACCCCGCAAGGGATCTGGCGTGAGGTTATAGATGAATACACGATTAAACGAAAATTTGTCGATAGGAAAAAATCTAATCATCAGTCATCTCTAATGCTTTAAATTTTCTGATTGCAACGCGAAACGTTTAAGAACTAATTAATAGAATATACTAAAAAAAATGGCAAATAGTTGCTGAAAAGTTCTTGTAAAACTGTTTTATTATTTCATTGTGTAGTTTTTTAGAAAATGATGATATTGGGTTTTGCACATACGTCGTTTATTTCCGAGCGCGCGCTCAATACACATCCCTTATTATTCTTCTGTAAAGTAATTGCATCACTGTACTCCCGGTCGACAAATGGTCGCAGTAGGCCCATAAGAGCTTAAGCCGCCCCGCTCACTGGGTCGAATAGGCACGGGTTCGATTCCCGCACGGGACTAATCTTTGTGTGACCCATAATTATCCCGTTTCGGTCTAGGTATTTGTGTATGCGAATTTTTCGGAATAAATCCTAGGCCTAAATCCTCTAAGTTTGAGAGTAGGCCCTTGCCCAACGGTGGGACAGGGCTAAAATTATTATGTAAATTATTAGCAGCGAATATTTTTATCATCAACATGATCTCATATCAGTCCACTACTGGCTATTCTCTTTCCTCTCTCCCAAGGCACTCCCAAGCTCTCCCAAGGTACGCCGTTTAGTTTTCGCTTCTTGTTTTTGAACTGCTGCCAGGCATCTTGGGTATATCGTCGCTCCATCTAACTGCGAGGTTATTATTATTTATTATTATTATTTTTGCTGAGCCGCGGTTAGCAACTAGTCCCAGAGCAGTTTCTTGTGAAAATAAAATAATAAGTTTCCATTTATTTGTATCTACAAGCAAAAAAGTTCTTGCACACATTACGATGTTTCCAATAAAGTAAAATTATCTAATATTTATATTTAGCATAAATAACCTTATCGACGGGCACGAAAGTTGCAAATGCCATTTACTTTGTTTACCATATGTAACTTTATTCTATGGGACAGTCGATTAGTCACCTTTGTCATAGAAGACACCAAGCCGAAAACATCACGGCTCTTATTCGCTATGGCTAATTAAAGACATAACGCCGAGGATTACGATAACTTCGTGAAATGATCGTTTAACCCCTAACGGGCGGAAACATGCGAAGTCGCGTCAAATCGCCGTGAAAAAGTGTGTCAGAGGTTATTAGTACTCAGTGGTATATAAAATAACATAACACGATAATTTCACAAAGTTATCGTGGTGTGGACTTTATTTCTTATTATTTCGATCCAACCATAACGTGACCGTGACATGGGTGACCGTTGCGGCATTTTCATATTCGAGCGTCTCCGTGCTTAGGAAGGCACGTTAAGCCGTTGATTCCGGTTACCTCTTAATGTGGTAGTTGTTAAGCCGAGTTGGAAGCCTTATAGGCGGCTTGATAAGTTCCGACAACAGGTGGCCACAAACCTGCCTCCACCGCACCGCACTGGGTCCGCGTGGCGGAGTATGACCTAATCTCTCTCACTTCGATTTGTGAGAGAAGGCCTTTCCCAACAGGAGGCAGACATAATTAATAACCATAACGTTAGTTATGACCCGTTGGACGCGTTAAATAGCCACAGTTTGCTAAAAATAATCATAATAAAAAGATCTGAGGTCATTAATAATTTAAAACATTATTTCTACAGTTGCTAGCTACGAGTATAGATTCGTATATATATCTAAACATTCCATTCTGCACAACTAGTTGGTCAATTCGGTTGGTCGGAGTGCGTGCCCCGTGCACAGAAATCATAATAATCTATCTATCTATATCATCACGCCAGATCCCTTGCGGGGCAGAGAGTACAGAGTAATACTAAGACATTAATACGATCTGTGGTCCCATGTCAATAACAACAAGCAAACGAGTTGATAACAACGTGGTAAAGTGTCTACGTTTGCGCCATGCCTTAGCGGTGTCCTAGCAAGGTTGGGCGGTATAAAAAAGAAATTGGCGACGGCTTGGTCTTTTTGTCGAAGGTTAGGTGGTTCCTCTTACTGGATCAATTAGTAGCAGGTTCAATTCCCGTACGGGACAAGTGATAGCCCACAGTGATACACATTTGAAAGTGTGTACTGATGTCAATTTCAATACTATGTTCTTTATGTTTCCGAAATATCTACTTGATAAATTTCTGACCCTGACCTACTGACAACGCACAGCTTAAATCGGTAGTTTTAAAAGTATACAATTTTGCACAGGTGTTACTTCTATGATTACTGAAGAAGGATATTAAACAATTCTTCCTTTGAGGAAATCTTATCGGATGCACGGCTAATACTAAAATCAATGATATAAATTGAACTCGCCCGCCGCATCTTTTCTATGTATGTATGCACTAATCTTAGAAAATGCTGCTTGGATTTTCATTACATTTTTATTAATACGTAGACTGATTTACTTTAAACTAAAGTTAAGTGTCTGTCTGTTTGGCTGTTACTTTTATACGCCCAACAAAACAGATTTTGATTAAATTCGGCAACAAATAGATCTTATCCAGGGGAGGACATAGGTTGTTCCCTTTTGTCTAAAAAAAAGCTTAAGGGTGTGAAATACACCCCTGAATATAAATAATACGAAGTTGCAGGTACAGATAGTAAGTATTTAATTGACCCACTCGTAGCGCTGTGCAACCGCGGTGTTCTTAGCGATCACCAAGCTTAAGCAAGGCTCGGCTTGGTTGGCCTAAGATCCCTGAACGTTATTCACGAGCGACCCCCAGGAGGACAGCGGCGTGGTGGCTCTCATCGCCGTAAGTACCGCGTTGGTGCTGCGTGTCATCTTTTCTCTCCTATGGCGGGCTCTTCAGAGCGCGGCACAAGAGGGGCACCGGTGCGTCCCATACGGAGATCCAGGAGCCCCTCCAAGGTGCTGATGTCGGCTACCCTGGGGTTTTTAGTCGGTAGGAATCTGACACGCCCCGCGAGCTTCCCCGGAGGTTCGCGGAAGTCCTATGTCGGCCTTAGATGGTTGACCATTTGTGACATTTTCATATTCGAACCTCTCCGTGCTTCGATAGGCACATTAAGTCGTTGATTCCGGTTTACTACTTATTGTAGTAGTCATTAAGCAAAGTTCGAAGCCTTCTAGGCTTCTTGATAAGTGCCAACAGCAGGCGGCTATAGACTATCTCCACCAATCCGCACTGTGTCCGCGGTGGATTATGACCTAATCTCTCTCACTTGATTTGTGAGAGAAGGTAAAAGCCTAGTAAAAGCCCAGCAGTTAGACAGTATAGGCTGGTTTGTTTAATTGTTCCGCGCTACCTGTTCAAATTCAGGGTGGCTTGCTAATTAACAAATATATATTTTGTTGAACTCTATCTATCTATCTATCTATAACCTCACGCCAGATCCCTTGCGGGGTAGGCTTGTTGTTGAACTCTAGTATTTTAAATGTTCCAAAGAACTTTCCAAGGATGTAGTCGTAAAATTGTATAACATTATAATTCAAAAGCAACAACCGTAGAGTTGTAAGTAATTTTGCTCTCACTTCGGTAACCCTATTGAAATAATTGTGAGGGTATAACCGACGGCGAAATAACGACAAGGGTCGGCTAATGAAATTATAGCCCGAACAGAATTCTGGCTGGCATATCTTACGATATTCTCGTTAATAATAAGGATTTTCAAATTTAGCTCTACATCATCACGCGTAGACCCTTTGTATGAAAAAGAGTTAAACTCTTTTTATTAGGGTTCCGAAAATCCGAATAAGTGTGATGCCTTGTAAGGGTTCCCTTGCAACCCCAGGCGTGTTGTTGAATTCGGGAATCAATCAGCGCCCAGTAGGGCTTCACACTCGTTCATGGAGGCAATATCCTCGGTGATTTTCCATCCCATGCCTGTTGCCAGTCATTCGACATCAATTACCCTTAATTAATCTGCCGTTTTTATATTAACATCAATTCGGAGCCATTGTTTGAAAATCAAAGGAAAGCTTTGTGATGTCTAGACAAGTTTAGAGTTGGTTTATTTACTTTTATATCTTAGTTTGTTTTTTTTTACAGTTTGGGTTGTATGTCTATATTTTATTATCCAATATTTGAAACGCTTTATCATTGCGGTATATGTATGTAGATGTATATATATGTAAATGTACATATATATGTTGTTGTTGCTGTTGATATGTACGGTTTTTCTATTTTTCATGTATATGCATATTGTTCTGGGTATATGCTTTGATATTCATTGGCACTACCAAATTTAGCCATACCAACCTAACCACGAAGCAACCTGGCTCCTGAAACGTACTTTAGGTATATCACATCAAGATTTATCTTTTATTCAATATCACAAATAGTTAAAGGTAATAAATACACTAGGGTAGGACTTCTCACACAATGTTTTACAGAAAAATACTTGATGAGCTTGTATAACGTGCCTCTACGCATGTATAACTAAAATAAAATACAATTTTGTGAACATATTTT
Source organism: Phalera bucephala (assembly GCA_905147815.2). NCBI lineage: Eukaryota > Metazoa > Arthropoda > Insecta > Lepidoptera > Notodontidae > Phalera > Phalera bucephala. The sequence continues at coordinate 26,843,005 of LR990623.1, read as the reverse complement.
TATCTGATTTTAGAAAGGGTACTTATAAAAAGAGTTATAGGTGTAGTTAGTATATAGTTGACTACACTATCGTATTAGGAAAAAACCTGTAAAGATAGTTGTTGTAATTTGAGAATAAATAAATAAATAAGTATTAGTTGTATTTTTCTAATCAAAAAAAGATCAGGCTTTTGTGTGTATGACCACAAACTTCGGGCCGTGAAAAGAAAGTTATCGCAAATAGAGTTATTTGAGTACTAAAGAACATCTACATGAAATAGGCTCGCCCCCTATTATAATGCGGGGGTGTACACAGCACACTTCACCCAACTCCGGTGTTTCACATGAAAATTTAGTACAATATTTTATATTACGGATGGCAACCCTAACGTAAACGGACACATAATTTATTGTAACAGTACTGGTGGTACAGGTTTTCTTTTTTTTACTGCCTATACTTCATAAACTTTTATTAGCTTTATATTATATTTTGCGCCTTTCAACAAGAAATGGTCACAAAACTATTCCAGTTTTATCAGAGTTTGATTACTTGTAAAATTGTGGAAACTGCCAATATTGTGGTTATTTGACTTATTTTATTGAGAATGGAATTTCGTCTACTGCTGAGTAATATATGTACCTATATTGTGCTTGCTGTATTATTGCTATATGCTAATGCTGGATGCGTTAAGTTTACACTTTTACAAGCTTTTATTTCACTTGCAATGTTTGTTTTGTTTAGGATCTTGCAAGCTGAATTAGAATCATTACCTCTTATTCTACGGAGTTGAAATTTGGCATATGGATAAGTATAGCCTGATGCTATACATATATTGTATACACATACAATTTTGATTGAAAGTTTGTTATTTAACATGTTTTGTATCTGTACCTGTGTGTGTGTGTGTGTGTGTCTTTAAGATATTGGGTCAAATAAAGTTACCTGACTAAGAATTCATCAAGTTTCTCGTGATCGTAGACGTACGATGTCTGATATAGCACTGCTCGTATAAAAACCACAAAAACCCAGAATCCTATAAACTGTAGTTAATATATAATAAAAGAAAGTTAGCTTTATGGATTTCGTTAATACTGTCCGGACCGGCTTTCCGAAAAACTAATTCATTTAACACAAAGTTCCAGATTTAAGGAGAAGTTATTATTAATTTCGTAGCATACCTACCTTATTACTCAACGAAGACTGTATTGTAAAACATGCTTTATTAAAACTTAAGTTTTGATGTAGCTTTTTTTCTGGAAAATATATTTCATATTGTTTAGCGATCGTTGGTAATGATATATTAGTTGTAATATGTCGAATACAAGAGGAGTAAGATACTTATTTCAAATAAGTTTGTTCTAACCTTAGCTAATGTGAGGATGTGATAAAACATTCCGACTGTGTCGCTCGTCGCGTTCGGTCGCGTCACTGCTTACCCCCCGCAACGCGCTCCGCCCTCCCGCTCGCGCGTTACGTACGTTCGGTAGGTACGATGCGCCGTTTTGACGGCGCTGTCGACCTTTCCCAAGTGTTCGACGACTAGTTTGTTTTTAAAACCACCACTTTTTTTCTTTCGTGGTAAAACTGGTGGATACCTAACGGTGACAACTAAGCGAGTCTTGAGCGGGACCCGAGCGGTATGCGTCAACAGGATTCGCGAGCTGGCCCAAAGGTTCCGCGCCACTACTAGCTGGGAGGAGAAATTCACACGACGCCATGGCCGCCTTAAGCCCCATAGCCTATCCCTGGCGTTCTTTAACGCTGACGGCCTTCGCTGCCAACGTGACCAAGTTGGTGATTTCCTCCGGGATCATCAACTGGACATCCTTCTGGTGCAGGAAACCTTCCTCAAGCCTGTCCATCGCCACCCTAGAATCGCAAACAACAACTTCATGCGTAATGACAGAAACGGCTCCCGTGGAGGCGGTACTCTCATTTACTACAGGAGGTCCCTGCACTGTATTCGTCTCGACCACCCTGCGCTCACTGACATCGAATCCTCAGTCTGTCGTATTTCCCTTACTGGGCATTAACCCATTGTGATCGCATCTGCTATCTTTTTCCCGCTAAACAACCCCCCCCTGAGGACAACCTCAGGAGTGATTTCGAAGCACTCTTGAATCTAGGAAGCGCCGTCATTCTGGCGGGAGACTTCAATTGCAAGCACGTGGCTTGGAATTGCCTCACCACTTCCCCTAAGGCTAGGAGCTTTGATGCCTTGGTCGACCAGCTCGGCTTTGACGTCATCGCGCCTATGCACCCCATTCACTATCCGGGCAACATCGATCACCGTCCAGATGTCCTGGACATGGCGCTTCTGAAGGGTGTAACCTTACAGTTGCGCTCCTTGCAGATAGTCCAAGAACTGGACTCTGACCACCGACCTGTAGTCATGAGACTCGGTCCTCCGTCCATCCCTGAGCCGCTCAAGAAGACGGTGGTGGATTGGCATGCGCCGAGTACAGCCTTAGCGAATGCTGACCCAACCCCGCTTTCTTTCAGCTCGGACTCCACCCTGTCCCCTCAGGACACCGATCAGGCTGTAAATGCCTTCACCGCTCATATCCAATCAGCTGTCAGTCGGCCGTCAAAGCAAGTCGAGGCGGAGGAATTCAACCGCTTTAGACTGCCAGACGATGTTAGGGAACTTATTCAGGCTAAAAATGCTTCAGTCCGAGCGTACGACTACCACCCCATCGAAGCCAACCGTGCCTGGATGCGCGCCTTACATCGTGATGTAAAGCGTCGTGTAGCGGAGATCCGGGATGATCGCTGGAGTGACTTCTTAGAGGGCCTCACGCAATCGCATCTGGCCTACTGAAAGCTGACGCGTACCCTTAAATCCGACTCCATGTCTGACATGCCCCCACTGACCCGGCTCTCAGGCGCAACCCCAGCCTTCGATGGCGACGAAAAGGTCGAGCTTCTCGCCAACACCCTCGAGAGCCAGTGCACTCCCAGCTCTCTTCTCGTTGACCCGGCTCATGTCGATTCAATTAACAGGGAAGTCGAGGGCAGGGCGTCCCTCCCCCCACCGATTCCTTACCCAGACCGTGGTCGAGGACCTGATTAAAGGTCTTAAACCGAAAAAGGGCCCCGGCTCTGACGGCATTTCTAATCGCGTACTCAAATGCTTACCCACCCAACTCATCTGCCTCTTAGTGACCATCCTTAATGCCGCCATGACGAACTGCACCTTTCCTACTCAGTGCAAGGAGGCCGACATCATAGACATTTCTAAGCCCGTTAAACCTCGTGACCGTCCCAAGAGTTACCGCCCCATCAGTCTCTTCAACTCCCTGGCAAAGATCTACGAGCGCCTGCTCGTGGCATGGCTCAAAGACTTTGTATCATCCAGGTATTCTCATCAATTAACAGTTTGATTTTCGAGCAAAACACTCATGCGTCCATCAAGTGCACCGTATCACGAAACACATCCTCACTGGCCTCAACAAACCCAAACGGGTCTACACGGGTGCCCTTTTCTTCGATGTCGCGAAGGCGTTTGACAAAGTCTGGCACAACGGCTTGATCTACAAGCTTTACCAAATGGGTGTGCTGGACAGACTCGTGCTCATCTTATGAGACTTCCTGTCGAATCGTGCCTTTCGATATCGCGTCGAAATGACTCGCTCTACCCGCCACTCCATACAAGCTGGTGTCCCACAAGGCTCAGCTCTCTCCTCCCTCCTATTCAGCCTTTACACGAACGATATTTCTCGTTCAAGTAAGGTGCATCTAGCGCTATTCGCGGATGATACCGCTCTCTATGTCTCGCATAGGAATAAGGGTTACATCACCAGAAACCTTCAGGCAGCCGCCAATACCCTAGGGGATTGGTTCAGGAAATGACATATTGAGGTGAACCCGGACAAGTGCGCCGCGGTGTTCTTCTCCAGAGGTACCACCCCGCGCCCCTCCCTGCGCCACACCAAGAGTGATCTCGGTCAAGTGACCATGTTCGACCTACCTATTCCCTGGGTCAAACAGTCAGCCTAAACAATATTATGACCTTCGGACCACACATCAAGCCAGTCCGTAACCGAGCAGCCTTTGTGCTCGGTCATCTTTACCCGATGATCTGCAGGCGGAGCAAAATGTCCTTAGGAATAAGGTGACGCTTTACAAAACTTGTATACGGCCCATCATGACGTACGCTTGTGTTCGGACACGCCGCCCGCTCTGACATTGATAGTCTCCAAACGGTTCAATCCCGTTTCCTTTGCAAAGCCGTCGGAACCCCGTGGTACATATGGAATGTTGATCTCCATTCCGGTTTCGGTCTCAAACCAATTCGCGCCTTTATTAAAAAGGCGACAACCCGATATTTCGCGAACGCTTCCAATCATAGAAATCCGTTAATTGAAGCCGATGCCGACTACGAAACTCCCCTCCTATCAGCAGCTACCACCGTCCGCGGCATATTCTCACCGACCCTCCCGATGCCCTTACATCCCCTCTTTCGGATACAGATACTGCACACAGGATCAGACACCGGCCTCGCCGGCGAGATTGAAGGATCCCTTGCCCACCGGCTGGTGCAGAGCACCACGGCGAGACACCTAGTATATGCTCTCCCTCATAGCGACTGCCCAAGCCGAGGCGCCTCCTAGAGGCGCCCTTAAGCTAGTTGTCCCCTTGCCCTTCTGGCTCAAGTGTAGTGGTTGCACGCTCGCCCTCTTGTGCGGTGAAGCTGTAAAGGCCCCGCGGCCAACAGCGCAGATCATTCACACACACACACACACACACACACACACACACACACACACACAACAAAAAAGTTAAAACTATAATAATTTAAAACTATTTTCTACAGTTGCAAGCTACGAGGAGGTATCGATGCGTAAGTATATCCAATCGTGGCCGTTTTTGGCTGTCTTTTTCTTCGGAATGCGTAATTTTATATGATTAATAATAATATCAATAATCATTGTTTAGAGTCTAGAGAGAATTCTATACTTACTAACGATGTATATTTTGTCATCGACCCCAACGCTCGTTAAACTGACAGCAGACAGGTTTTCAAGTGGAAACCACGTAATGAAAGACGTGGTGTCAGTCCCCCAACAAAATGTACCGATAAACTGGTGAAGGGCGCGGGTGAAAGCTGGATGCATGTAACACTAATCCCGTATATCGTAGCAATATTTGGACTAATGATGATGATTTCCATGTATTTATTGGACCCTTTACGTGGTGCAGGTCTCTCAAAGGAAAAAGCTAAATTCCTTCTTAACTAAGCTGGTCGTCACGTCGTCGTGATATTTGGGGGAGCCTAAGTCTGGCAGTAGACGTCTCTTGGCTAGAGATGATAATGTTTTTCATAACGTAAGATCTTTGAAATTCATGAACATTGTTACATCGCCTTAAACGTTTGGTATATTTTTATAAAAGAGGCTTTCCCTTGAAACTTAATTATAATGATGTAGCTAAATAAGTTTGAGCTATAAATTATTTTCGTAATCGTGAATCGTATTTAATGAATCTAGTTCGCTTTGTGAAGGTTATGTTGCAGCAGATCCTACTAATATTATAAACTAGTTTCTGCCCGCAACTTCGTCCATGTCGACGTTAGACAGGAGCCTTACATGTTTCCGGGTTAAAGTATCCTATGTGTTAATCCAGGTAATAAACTGTGTGACAAATTTCATCTAAATCCATTCAGCCGTTTTTGCGTCATTGAGTCACAACCATCTTAAAATCTAAACACAATTTTTCATATCTATATTATTGTAGGATGTGAAAGTTTGTTACTCAATCACGCAAAACCGGTTCGAAGGATTTTAATTAAACTTGGCACACATATACACGGTGTAACGTAAATAACGCAAGACCTCAGACACCCCGATTAGAAAATTGCTTTATAAATTCAAAACGAAAACCAAATTTCCAAATTTAAAGGTTTTTGCCCTTTTTTAAGCACTTTTATACCCCAGTTATCAATGAAACTTGTACGTGTATGTTTGCGTTTTGAGAAATAAGTGTAAGAATGCATTTGAAATCTCCTTATTGCTATGAATCTAGAATAATTTTAGTTTTTTATACCACACTGAAGGTGTAAAAGCATTTTTTGCAAATTTAAAGAAAAATGTAATATACATTAAAAATTGTTGGAATCAATTCAGTTACCGATTTAGAACAAACTACTTTCAGGTCTTGCGTTTATTATGTTACAAATTGTAGTTAACACATAGGAAACCTTTTTTTTTATCTCAGGGAAAACCCTTTATGGGTACCCGTCCGCGTTCGGGGGACGCGGAGGGGTTATGTCGGAGTCCTTGGTCTACTGAGTCTCAATAGGTTCTTTCCTTAGACTTTTCCCACTTCCTCCAACAGGAGATTATGTAAACTTATAGAATTGCAAGAGGTTAACCCCTATTAAATTTGGATTTAACATCGTCTGCGAAGTGTGGGTATATACAGTACATTTCTGCATCCCCGCTTAAGTTTTGGAAGTGTGACGGTATATTTTTTTTTAAGATGTAAATTTTTTTTCATATGGAACCCGACACTAGGAACCATTCCTGTCTCGTGGGTGCGTTTACAAAGATGAAATTTACGTATATAAACACCCAGACCGAAAGAAGCATTTTTGGGTCAAACCGCGTACGGTCTTCGTGGGTCACAAAGATTTATCCCTGGAAGGATCAAATCTGCGACTACTTGATTCAGTGAGCGTAGCGGCCTACGCTTTAATCGCAAAATCAAACCGTCATCATAAACTCATTATTGCCTCCTATGTTATATACCTACATTAAATTAAGTCAAGAGTCTTCGTAACCGGCGAGCGTGTATGAGATGAACTATGAGAGTAGAGGAAGCCAGAGAAGTATATAAGGAAAGAACCTGTTGGAAATTTGTATTCTCTGCTTACCCCGCAAGGGATCTAGCGTGATGATATAGATAGATTGATAGAAATTAAGGTCTTGGAATCAATACTTAACAAAATCATTTAAGAAGGAAAATCTTTCATTCCATTTATATACAGATAAGCTGTCTGACGCGCAGCACGGATTTCGACCGGGATGCATTTTATGACACATCTAGTACCGGCGGTAGATGCTGGTGTGCAAGTAGACGTGGCCTACTTTGATTTCAGGAAGGCGTTTGCCACAGTAGATAATGATGTCCTGCTGTCAAAGTTGGCCAGAGTAGGCTGCACGCCGCATACGCTGACATTCTTCGCGAGCTATTTGCGTGATAGATGTCAGTACGTCGATTGTGGTGGATACTATTCTGAACCTTACTTTACGAGATCTGGGGTGAGTCAAGGCAGCACATTAGGCCCATTGCTCTTTATTTTAATGATAAATGACTTACCTGAAGTCGTCACTGGGTCTACCCCCTTGTTATTTGCTGACGACCTGAAGTTGTTCCGTAGAGTGGATCAGACCGAGGATCATGACATGCTGCAGCAGGATATAAATAGGGTTGTAAGTTGGAGCTTGGAAAACAAATATACTTTAACGTGGCTAAATGTTCCATGCTATCGTTTAGTCGCGCGCGCACTCCGCGTCACCACCCGTACCACATGGAAGGGGCGCCGCTGCAACAGTCACTGAGGTGAAAGACTTAGGAGTCAGATTTACTGTAGATTTGAATTTCCGGAAACATATTATAGGCGTATGTAAGAAAACTTATCGGAATCTGGGGTTTGTTTTGAGACAAGCAAGTCAATTTTCCAACATTGGAGCATTAAAAGCATTTTATGAGGCTTTCGTAAAAAGTCACTTAGAATGTAATGCGGTAATTTGGTCTCCATATGAGGCCAAATACAGACTGATGTTGGAGCGTATTCAAAATAAATTGATAAGGTTCTTATATTTAAAACAGTATATTATCCGGGTTTATCCCGGATATTCACTGTTGTATCCAACTTTATTTGTTCTGGGTATATTAGGCTATATGAAACTGGTAACTAGACGGGAAGTAGCCCCAGCTATCTACTTATTTAAAGTCCTTCGTGGCAGAGTACAAAACCCAGAAGTTTTATAGGAGGTTAGGCTTTGTGTTCCTGATGCGTACATGGGTCGGCGGCAGCGACCGCTCCTGCTGCGGGTGCCGCGCGCGCGCACCAACCTGCAGCAGGTTACGCCGCTTGTGCGGGCGCTGCGCACGCTTAACGTGGTTGCGGGATTAATTGATCTGTTTACGTGCTCGCTGAGCGAATTCAAGAAAGCCTCTTATTTGGTATTATCTTAGAAGATTGTATTAGGTTGTACGTAGATATTGTATTAGTATTAAGTGACTGTGCTACGCTATTGCATTAGGTTATTACCTGTAAGAATAGTGTATTGTTGAGAATAAAATAAATAAATAAATAATTGCGGACCAAATATTCGCTAATCGGGAATTTTGTGCAAAAGAGCTTTTAGGGGACGGTACAAATTGGCATTATATGTAAGTGGAGTATTTCTGGCCCAAAAATTTAAATGGACGGTAGGTTATATAATGGAGGGTATATAAAGCGATTTGGTGAAAGGAGTACAGTATTTAACGCCTTGAAATAAAATGAAAAAGGTAAAATCATGAATTTCTCCTGAAGCCCTAAGAGAGAGCTAATGTTTTTGTTCGTTAGTCCAATTAAAATCTTCTAAATCTGGATAAGCAGAGGTCGTAATAGTATTATCATAAAATATGATATAAATTATTCCCTTTGAAAACTTTGTCCATAAATTTTCATAAGCTTTCGTTTTGAATACAGGTATTCCTAAAACGAAGCGCGCAAGGAATTCGCACCATTTACTTTATAATTTAATAGTTGCTTATTAAAAGATAGTTCCAGAAGTACTTTGACTTTGAGGGGTTTGTTTTTTTTTTATTTAAAAAACGTAACGTCTCACTAGGACTTATTTCAGTGTCGTGAGTGCGTTTAGAAATATTAATTCACATACATCTACATTCAGACTAATACAAATATTTTCACCTATAACATAAGTATGCTAAATATCAGATCAATCGAATACCAGCAAGTGCTTGAAAAATTGATTCCAAATTTTAAACCCGAAGCACAGATAGTCGAACAAAGCAAGTTAGGTAAAAGCTTTGTAATAAGGTGCAAATTTCCTGTTAATATGCACACATCCTTTCGTATTGTAATCACATTGCTATCTTAATATCAAAGGAATTTCGCATCTGCGCCTTCAGGCGACATTCTCATTACAGGCCGAAGATTACGTCGCACCTCATCGCACCGGGTCGCACCGTACCGCATCCTGCTGCGTCGCACCGATTTTTGTCGCGTAGCCTGAAACTTATTTCCTTTGTGAGAAAATATCGTAATAGATGGGAAACGGCTTCTGCTTGCTTTTATCCTGTATTCATGCCATTTTAAATTTTAAAAACACTTGGTTTTGTGTAGAATAAGTTTTGTGGGACTTTTATCACAGTGAAAAACACACTGTAACCCTCCAATAATTTTTGGCCTATTTAGTTTGCTAATTACACGACCAAGACAAAGCGCTTCCCGGGACACCACAAAGTTCAAACCTCGTGTGATCTATGGAGACTATTGTGGATCCTGGCTTACAGCGGTGGGAATGTGTGGCGAGTTTAGTCCCAAATAGAAAAAAAAGTAAACAGATTTGTTGGCAAAAAGCTGCAAGTCAGTTACTTACAGTCGGTTGTTACTTTAATCTATCTGTTGGAACAAATATCGTAATTTAACCGTGAACAATAATGTTCAATAATTAGATTGTTTACGATATACCCTGATAGATGGCGCTGCACCGAAAGTAAATAATTCATGAAGAAAGTTAGCCCGCGGTTTCGAGATTTTCAACCGATTTATGACTACCGGTCAGTTTCGATGTAGCGTCAACCTTGGCATAGTAGAACAGTTGAGTTAACTCCCTAGTACACACGGTGGTTCTTTGGACCTTCGTTCACTGTCTATATCAAAACGCTAGATTGGGGGTAGGCAAGTTATATTTACAAGTGTATATCAGTTTACAGATTCTATCCTATTTTAAACAAGCTTTAATGTAATGTTTGTATGTCTGTCTGTCTGTCTTTCCGATTAGGACCCTGTGATTCATGTTTCAAGCGCTTGCGGGTATCCGATTGAGTTGAAATTTGCCATGGAGCTAGTCTGATGATAGAGCCGGAAGGTGGCCATAAGAACATGTGAACTATACAATTTAACCCCCTCGTGTTTAAGCTTGATAGATTGGTATTGTCAAGTAGTATACAATTAAATAGTGTTCAGGGTCTGATGATGAAGCCCAAAGGTGACCAATGGAAGCACCCAACAATTCAATATAATCCAGCCGTGTTTGGGCTCGTTGGATTTGTTTTGACGAGTACTTTAGACCCGGATGGTGTCCAGTGTCTGATGATGGAGCCTAAAGGAAGCCATAGGCACTCCTCAACTAAGCAAGATATCTTTATTGTGTTTTTGCTGTAAAACCTTGTTTGTCAAAAAATATTTTTAAATTAAAATTATTCTTGGCACTTCCATCTATTAATTAATACATTAAACTTACATTATTTATGCATTGAGCGCAAATCCATCACTAGCTCAGGCACAAAGGCGGTTAAGCCTGCTTCCAACATCGCATGACACGTGTTGCATTTAATAATTAAATACATAATTAGCAAACTGCAGCGGACGCGGTCATAGGTACTTAGGGCGATACTAGCAAGCATTCTAGCCCACAAGAGATTGTTTATAGCAATGTGGATTGTACCAATCGAGTAGTCACGAATTCGATTCTCGTACGCGACATATCTTGGTATTTGGGGACTTCTGGCGTGATCCACAAATATTAGTTTCGGTCTGGGTGTTTGTGAACGTGAATTTCGTGTTTGTACGTTTATAATATAAATTTATATAACATACATACATATATTTGAAAAATAAAACGTAACTATAAAAATATATCTTATTATAAAAGTGCTTAGTTAACAAACTAGGATATAGCCTTTATGTCTTTTATCACATGTTTTGATAAACTGTCTGTAAGCTCTCTAACAATACCTAAACACATATCGCCACACCAGAACCCTTTTGGGGTAGGCAAAAATGGAAAAAAAACATTGCATTTTCATCTTCTGTTCCACCCGTTAGAATCGACATCAGCCCTCGGCCTTAATCTTAATATAATCTGAATACAATTAAAAGTACAATTTTCTTATTAAGAATACTTTTACATTTCAAAAGCCGTTGTTCTCGCTTATTGAACGTTTTTCATTGTTCTTAACTCTTTCGAATACATTGTGAACGACATTGACTGAGAATTCCGTAGTGGTTCCGTATAATTATTTATTTATTTGGTGGAAGATCTACAGCTAATACAATAATATAGAAACTAAAAATAACAATGGAAAGCCAATTACAGGTCTTCACGAATAGTAGTGGAATATGAAAATGATATTGCATGAGGTCTTGTCTGGTGAAGCTGTAAAGGCCCCGCGGCCAACAGCGTAGATCATTTACATACACGCACACACACACAAAAAGATATTTCGTGAGCTATATCAGTAAGAATTTATATAAGAAGAGAAAAATATAACATGGTGGAAAGAACAGGTTCAGGGTAGGTTATAGTAATTTCCTATGTTAACTAATATAGTAATTTTATTTAAAGAAATCAAGGCTAAGCTACTGTCTTGCACATGTAATAATCTTCTTGTGAACAATAAATCTAAATTAAATTGCTTGCTTCATCATCATCAGCCCGTGTCAGTCCACTGCTGGACGTAGGCCTCTCAAATGGCACGCCACTGAGCTCGATCTTCAGCTCTCCTTCTCCAATCCCTGCCCGCTGCCTTACGAATATCGTCGCCCCACCTAGCTACAGGGCGCCCTATACTACGTTTGCCGACACGCGGTCTCCACTCAAGAACCAGTCTGCCCCAACGGCCATCGGTTCTGCGGCATATGTGACCTGCCCACTGCCACTTCAGCTTGCTAATTCGCTGAGCTATGTCGGTATTGCTATTGCTTGCTTAACTTATTGAAATTTCTGCTTGCTCGCACGAGGTATGCGTTTTGCCTATAATTAGTAGATGCGTGGGAAACATGCATTGGAGGATTAAATCTAGTAGCTTTGGGTGGGACATTCAATAGTAATTTATTAAGAAGTTCAGGATAGTCAAGAATATTTGAAGATAATTTTATAAAGAAAATACAATCTGAGATCTCTCGCCTTTTGGAGAGAGGTAAGAAGAGGAATTTCTTACAGACATCCAATTAGTCCGCTTTTAAGTAGGAAGCACAAAAATTTTATAAATTTGTTTTGGATGTTTCCGATTCGGTCTATGTATTTTTCGTAACAAGGGCTCCATAGTTGCTATGCATATTCAAGATGGCTACGAACAAAGCTGCAATAAAGAATCTTAAGGGTCTTGACCTCAGTGAATGATTTCGAAAGTCGCATAATAAAACCCAATGCTTTAGAAGTCTTTGCAACTATTTGGTCAATATGTGCATCGAAAACTAGTTTAGAGTCGTGAATCACTCCTAAGTCGCGGAAAGAATTATATTTTGGTAGTATATTTCCTCTTAACGTGTAATATGTAGGTAAAACTAAGCTTTTACCTGTAAATGTAACAACAGAGCATTTCAGAGGATTAAGGTCTTATTTATTACTATGATAATATGCATCAAGGCCTGACAGATCGACCTGAAGTGCATTCATCTCGGCAACTGTGGAAACAACAGAGTATATTTTCATGTCATCTGCGAAACACAATAACTTGGATGAATGAAAACACGAACCGATGCCTTTGACTTAAACGATGAACAGCAACGGACCGATCAATAAGCCTTGTGAAACGCCGCTAGGAATAGAAACCCAAGAAGAGATATAGTTGTTCATAACTACAGCTTGAGTTCTATTATCTATGTAAGAGGCAAACCATCTGAGAAGATCTCCATGAATTTCCATGTTACAGAGTTTATGTAGTAAAATGTTGTGGCCTATACCATCAAACGCTTTACTGTAGTCAGTATAGATGACGTCAACCTAGCTGCCTTTTTCCATGGCCTCTGTAACAAAGTCATTAAGACGTACAAGGTTGGTTGCCTTTGAACGCCCCTTTAGAAAAACATGCTGCGTCCAGTCAGATGAATTATTAGCGATATTCCTATTAAGTTTTAAAAGATAATTATCAAATTTACTTGAAAAGGATAGTCCTTGATTTTGGTTGCACAAGTAAATTACACCAAGATGAAGGTTGATTAAGTTACGCGAGTTAGATGATCGAAAACGCATACAAATCCACAGGTCCTCAGCGGTAGACTGAAGCAGTGGTTCAGATTTAATCGGTATATCGCTGCGCGTAGCGATTAGAACTCCACCACCTCGCGACTGTCCGGTGAGATCGTAATCCCGATCACGACGCCATTCAATATACCGATTATCAAAAAATTCAGCACTTAAAAAATCATCCATAAGCCGCGTCTCAGTAAGAACAATAACATCGTAAGCGCTAAGAAGAACTTGACGACGATCTTATTGGATATTTTTATAATTATCTAATACTCGTATTTACTTTTTATTTTTTGGAATACTTGTTATAATCATAGAGGTACTAGAAGCAAAAAGGAAGCATTTACTAGATTATATATTTGCACTGCTTATACTTATGTAATATCAGTGATAAGAAAGGGGACAAATCTATTGGAATCAGTTTTACTCTTGTACACTTTATATTGACATTAAGTATTACTTGAAAACATGGATTTATTACTAAACCGGATTGAGCACTCTGCGAAAAAAATGTGACGACAAGGATGCTCACTTACAGCCCTACGTCAATTTCTAAGTAGGGTGACCAACATTGGTACGATTATAGACTTGTTTACGTCTAACTAACGTATAATTCTGGGGCACTGTTTATCGCCGTAATTATCCACGCATACGCCACATCTTCAATGACCTAATGTCATTTACTTAAACATTTTATTGTTTCTGCCACTGTTATGATGACATCTAATATATGATCAAACGAACTTCCACGATGTGAAGTTCGATCATTATTATATGAGTCGCTTGATTCGAAGATATGATTTAATTACCAGGTAGTCCCTCTACTTGCTTGGCAACAATCGCACATTTTTAGAGATTTAAAAGTTTTTAAATTGATTTTAACGTGTTTCCGACACTCCCCGTTATTGGGTCGCCATTATTTATCTTCATTTTTTTGGAGACGCACCATCAGCTTACAAAACTTTCCTAACAATTAGGGAATGTCCGGGAGGGAGGGTGATCATGTATTTGATGAGCTAGTCCAGCCGGCGGTCCTGCGTATCGTCTCGATGTTGACGCCGGCGGAGCTCGCCGCCGAGGTGGACGCGTGCCGCGTGCTATGCGCACTGAACACGCCGATATCAACACCGCTCTCCGACAGAACTTGCTTTAACCATCTACTGATGGACTGACTAGTAGCGGCCCTGTGTGGTCGCTTGTAAGTTAATAGCAAGGGACCTGAGTTCTCAGATCTTTCTCAGATTTTTAGTGATAGAAATATAGTCTGAGAGCACGGTGGCTGGGCAAATGCTAATATTTTGCCTGAAATAAGGCAAGAATAACACTGGTTGATCTCTACCAGGAGAAGTCTTTATAAAATCGGTTATGTTTATTTTAATGCCATCCTGCGAAAATAACATATTTTCGAGCTTTATAAGGGAAAACGTCTGCACCCTGTGGGCAGTGCAGATTGCTAGCAAGATGACCAGCTTTTTCGTAACCTTTTCGAATGGAAGTTCGGTATGTGGAAACCATGTTGAAACTAGGTTTAAGACCAACTGAGGGTCCCATGTTCTAGAATATTTGGGCTTAGAAGGTCTTGATCTATACGCGCCCTTGAGCAGACGTTTTACATACTCGTCTGAACCGATATTGTTTCCCATCATGGCTGACAGAGCAGAACGGTGAGAGTTTAAGCTCCCGTAAGCACATCCATTATTAAATTGTGTAGTTAAGAAGGTAAGTCCGGACATATTCGTAGGTTCAAAAACGTTAATATTATTAACATTACAGAAGCTCCACCAGAGCTTCAGGGAAGTATTGTATTGTCTTATAGTACTGTCGGAGAATGATGCTAACATTAGTACTGTCGATTCCGCGCACATGCCTCGTCGTATGAAGGACTGCCGCAGAGCCTCACGACACCCAGGGTAACCTTCTTGTATCAGGGATGATGATCCCTGAAATGTGATTGCAACAAGTATTTGTCAGGATTTAAATAAAGTACGTCTGATACTATGAGGTTCTGTAGAACCGGGAACCAGGGCTGTGATGGCCAATAGGGATAGACTAATATACCGTTCGCGTTATCGTCGATTATTTTCCTTAGGCATTTTAATATAAGGGAAAATGGTGGAAAGGCGTAAAAATAATTATCCCGCCAGTTTAAAGTAAATGCGTCTACGGCCATTGCGTCGGGATCTTGCTTCCAAGAGACGAAACGGGTACATTTAGCATTATCTCGTGGTGCAAATAGATCTAGTTTTGGTTGCCCGAATTTTCGTACAACGTCTATGAAGGCCTTATCAGATAGTGACCATTCTGTATCTGGATTGATCGTTTTAGATACATCGTCTGCGCGATTTTCTTTGGAATTCACATAAGAAGCAAATACCCAAAGTCGTCGCTCCTCGCACCATATCCAGATTGACCTAGCCAAGTCATTTAGGTGAGGGTATTGTACACCCCCCATTCGGTTAATGTAACTGATCGCCGTTGTGTTATCAACGCGAAGTAATATTGCGCAATTGGTCTTATCACTAGCAAAAGATTTGAGTCCGAGAAAGGCAGCCATCAATTCTAAGTAATTAATGTGGTGTTTCTTTTCTATCTCTTTCCACTTCCCATATATTTTCTTATTTTTATATATAGCGCCCCAGCCGGATCTGGAGGCGTCGGTATAGATTTCAAATGCAAATTTCGGTTGCCTTATAAAATGAAAGGTCGTATTGATATTTGATGACCACCAAAACAGATCCTTTAAAATAATTTTCGGTAAGTTGATTGTAACTTCGTAATTTTCATGATTATTAAGCAAGGCTAGATACTTCTGCCGTTCTAAAATTTTAGTATATGTCCATCCATATTTAGCTGCCGGGCATGCAGCTACTAGGACTTCGATGAGTTGAGCAAATTCGCGAATAGTAGATGATGATAGTTTAGTGAATGTTGCGACCAATTTAGCAATTTTCCTTCGCTTTTCATAGGGGAGAGAAATACTCAGGGTTTTTGTATTGAAATAAAATCCTAGGAATGTGCAGCTTTGCTGCGGAGACAAAATACTCTTTTTAAAATAATTATGAATCCTAAACAGTTAAGCAATCTCAGCGTTTCGTTAACATTATTTGAGCACTGTTCATAAGTTTCGCCTATACAGAGGATATCATCAAGATAATATACAGACTTAAAACCGCGACATCTAAGGCGGGTTATTACTTCCCTCATGACTTTGGTGAAAACGCGTGGAGCGACGGACAAACCGAATGGCATAGCAGAAAATTGGTATGTAATAGTTTTGGTTGAATCTACAGGTTGAAACTGAAACCTTAAGTATTTTCGATCGGGAGGCTTAACAGGTATAAGGAAATACGCATCCTTCAGATCGATCGTAGCCAGGTATCCATCACTTGGTATTAATTTGCATGCTGTTCGGTAATCCTCCATCTTAAAGTGATCATTACGAATGAATTTGTTTAGGGGCTTCAAATTCAATATAAAACGATTGCCCCCATTAGGCTTCGGGGTGAGGAATATACTAGATATAAATTGGTCTCGTGTGGCTTTACACTCGGAAATAGCACCTAATTCCCTTAACTTTACAATAGCCTCAGGCATATTAATTTTTCAGTAAGTGAAAACTTGTTTTGGGGTATTCTTGACTGACTTACTAAGTCTTTAAAGGGTATGGTATACCCATTTTTAATCCAGTCGAGTACCACTCTATTGTTCGTAATTTTGTTCCAACAATTATAAAAGTGGGTAAGTCTACCGGCGTGTACCTGTGCTAGTGCTGACTGTGAACTGAGGCACGTGGTTTGTCTTGATTCGCTGCTCGTGGATGCACATTCGACGCTGTATATGTGCGGCGAGCTGGCGGCTGCTTCCTGTAGCCTCCCCGCCCCCCCCTGTTCGCCGGGTACCGGGGAGGCGCTGGCCAGTTTCCCTGGGAAGGCGACGGGCGAGCGCTGGATTGAAGAGCAACGGTTCTCTGGGGCTTAGGCGTTGGCTTCTTGATTTGAAGACCCTGCTTCTCAATGGCCTTGGCAGCCTTTATTTTCTCAGATAAAGATGATCCAAATAATGTTTCATCTCTTTCCGATTCGCTAATCATGTGCATAAAGTTTTTATCCAAACTGGGCGTAATGAGTTTTATTCTATTTTTAGTCATTACATTGTGCGAATCGCAAAGTAGACGGCAGCCATTGCTGAGATGTTTCATGGCCTGGGCTTTATCATCACTCTTAAGTAATATATCCAGGCCTCTATTGATGGCTGTTATTCCCAAACCGAGCTGCTGTTGAGAAGTGGCGAAAGTTTTGTCGCGATTGCGCACCATGTCTGGAACAGCTGCAGATATTTCTGCGTTCAATTTAGGCGCTTGTAACAGCCTGCAGTTGTCTGGCACAAAATAATCTTTTAAGATTTTGTCCTTGTTTTCTTTGGGTATTCCCTTTTTTAACAGTGGAATCCATAGTTTTGACAAATTGACATGAATCTTATCTCCGTAGTCAGGGGCGTCAGATATAGATTCTCCTAGGGCAGATAAAAGTTCGGAATCCAATTCCGGATCTACATTAGATGTGGGCCCATCCAAGGGATCTGGTCCCGGCTGTTCTTCGGCTTGATTTATCAAGTCGGTACATTCGAGTGCCATGTCATGACTGAGATCTGATAGAATCGGTACTGGCTGCGGAGTTGTGGGTTCACTGTTTCTTGATTCTTCGCTTTCTAGAATTACGAATAGCGATTTAGGATTGAGAAATAGGTTTTTTTTTTGTTTTTTTTTTGCGGGTATTTGTTAATTATAACCGAAAAACATTTGTTCTACGGTTTTAATATTGCAGAGAAACGATACATCTATATCAGATTGTATGTATATTTCTGCTTTTTGTCATCGTTGAAGACTCGCAGTCAACCCCGATGCAAAGTTGGTAGATAATGTTTATTGTTTAGTTTTGAAAATGTCAGAGTTATTTGCTCTTGGCCAATCCCAAAGCATATCAAAACCTATTTAGCACTTTTGTAGGTGAATTTAACACTTGCACGATTATATAATCTTGCTTACCTTCATCGTCTGATGAAATTAGAGGAGTCACAATTCTTCTGCGTTTTTCACGTTGTTCTATTTTCCTAATTTTCCGTTGGTAACGTTCAATTTGCGATTGCGCCGTCCTCTTCGGCATTATGATCGAATAGTGACAGCGCGTGCGACCGTTGCCGCGCACGAAAGAGGAATGAAGATTAATAATGGCGACCCAATAACGGGGAGTGTCGGAAACACGTTAAAATCAAACTAAAAACTTTTAAATCTCTAAAAAATGTGCGATTGTTGCCAAGCAAGTAAAGGGACTACCTGGTAATTAAATCATATCTGAAGAATGAAGCGAAGAAATATAATAGTGGAGGCTTGTAAACGTCTATTTGTTTCTATTTGCCATTAGCTTTTTTACGCTGGCTTAACGGCTATCAAATGAAAAACATATAGTAGGGTTATTTATTAAAACATTTAAGATAAAAAAAAATACAATATTACACCTTACTCCATATACACTAAAAACCTTACATATTTCCGAGTTGTGAGAGTTGTGACGCCTCTTTATTATGAGCGTCACGACGCCTTATTATTATGAGAGTCGCGACGGCTTATTATAATGAGCGTCGCGATGCCATATTATTCTGAGCGTCGTAACGCCTTATTATTCTGAGCGATACGGCACTTTACTATTATGAGCATCGCGACGCCTTATTATTATGAGCGTTGCGACGCCTTATTAGTTTAATAACGCGACGCTTTATTACTTATGCCTTATTATAACAAGTGTCGCGACGCCTTATTATAATGAGCATTGCGACTACTTATTATTTTGACCGTCGTGGCGGCTTATTATTTTGAGCGTCGCGACACCTAAGTATTCTAAACGTCGTGACCCCTTATTATTACGAGCGTCGCGATGTCTTATTACTCTTAGCGTCGTGACGCTTTATTATTCTGAGCGCCGTGATGCCTTATTATTATGAGCGTCGCGAAGCCTTATTATTCGGAGCGTTGCGACGCCTTACTATAATGAGCGTCGCGACGCCTTATTATTATGAGTGTCTCGACGTCTTACTATTATAAGCGTAGCGAAATCTTATTATTATGAGCGTTGTGAAGCCTTATTATTGTAAACGTCGTGACCCCTTATTATAATGAGTGTTGCGACGCCTTATTATCTTAATTACGCAACGCCTTATTACTCTGAGCGTCGTGACGCTTTTTTATTCTGACAGCCGTGACGCCTTATTCTTTTTTTTTTTTTTAAACGTAGTCCCACACTAGGATTTATTCCTGTGTCGTGGGTGCGTTTACAAACATGAAAATTCACAAACAAATACCCAGACCGGAACAAATAATTGTGGATCACACAAAGATGTGTCCCGTGCGGGAATCGAACCCGCGACTATTCGACACAGTGGGCGGAGCAGCTCAAGCTCTTAACCACTGCGCTAAATCGTCCGTCCGTCCGTATTATTATGAGCGTCACGAAGCCTCATTATTCTGAGCGTCGTGACGCCTTATTATTACGAGCGTTGCGACTACTTATTATTATGAGTATTATGATCCCTTATTATTATGAGCGTCACGACGCCTTATATTCAAAACTTACCAAAAAGTCCTCATTCCGCATATATGCTTATTATGTTTATTATACAATGACGTTATCGTTAATATGGTATTGTTTTATCAATTTCCTTTCTCTCTGTTCTCTTAGGTAACTTTCTTGCTGTGTAAGCAGTGAAATAATGATGATATGAATTAAAAAGAGATTTTATTTTTAGTAAAAGAAGGTACACCCACACCGGAAGTTATTCTTGTGATATGAGTGCGTTTACTGACATGAAATTCACATACCTATTTTACCATAACCAAATAGACCGTATCTTATCTGAAGGACAAGTCAAGGGTCTCTGTAACCGGCGAGCGTGTATGAGACGAACTATGAGAGTGGACAAAGCCAGAGAGGTATGTAGGCAAGCAATCTGTCGAAACCCTGTACTGTCTGCAAACCCCGCAAGGGATCCGGCGTAATGATATATATAGAAATTCACATACACAAACATCCAGAACAAAACAAATATTTGTGGGTCACGCAATGATTTTCCTGTGCGGCGGTCGAATCTGCGACTATTCCATCGAGTAGGTGGGGCGGCTTAAGCTCTTCTGGGCCTAACGCGATCGACCATTGATCGACCGGGAGAGTGACAGTGATGAAATTACTTTACAAAAGAATAATAAGGGTCGAATATGATGATTATGAGCGTCGCGACGCCTTATTATTATGATCATCATGATCCCTTATTATTGTTGATTTTGTTTGTTTCTGTTTGCAAAAATTAATCTACAATAATTGATTTTGAAACGATTTCAATCATCAAAGTAATAAAACCGCCACCCACCATTTTATAATTATTATTATCAGACTGTTCGTATTTGTGATAGGAGCTAGGCACATCGCTTCCAAATATAAAAGTGATAATTAAGGATAATATAGGGAATATAGCTTTTTAAATCCTTAACTACGTGTTTCATTACGCCCACTAACCTCGCATAACCTACAATTATGTCGAATGTCGCGACACTTCCTGTCATGGGCGTCGCGATGGCTTATTATAATGAGCGTCGCGGTGCCTTATTATTATGAGCCGAGCAACGCATTACTATTATGAATGTCACGCCGCTTCATTATAATGAGCGTCGCGATGCCTTATACGCCTTACAATTATCAGAGTAGCGGCCCCTTATTATTTAGAGCGTCCCGACGCCTTATTATAATAAGAGTCGCGACGCCTTTTTATTATGACCGTCGCGACGCCTTATTGTAATGAGCGTCGCGACGCCTCATTATTATGTACGTCGCGACGCCTTATTATTATGAGCGTTGTGACCCCTTATTATTGTGAGCGTCGCGACACCCATTATTATGGCGTATATATTGAATTCTTCTTCTTCTTTTCGTCTTAATGGTTCATATTTGTCCCGCTAAGTGAGTGGCTAGTTCGATCACACTGCTTGCAAATACTACTTGATGTACATGGAGTTCAGTAACACGTTTTTTATCGTGGTAGCCCCTCAACCGCTGGGCCAAGCCGTCATCAATAAAACACCAGCGTATGATCCCACTAAAAGTATGGGCGCAGCGAAGGTGTTACAAAGTCGTTAGTTTACGTCTTTTATTTAGCTTAATATCCCTTCTTTATAATATCTTATTTAATTCGACATCTCTCTCTTACCTCAAAAAACGATTTGAATTCCTACACGAAACACATTCAAGGTTTCTAAGGTCATCGGAGAATCTAAAGCTGAAAACACCAATGCATTCTACCAACTACTTCGATAAATCCTTTTCTAATCAAGCCGATCCCTTGTGGAATGCATTGCATGTGACAGTCCGTCGTGCACAGTCTGTGGCGTCCTTTAAAAAATGGTTCTTTCTTTATTTATAAACTTTCTACTGCATACTATTTCTGTATTGTGTGCAAGATATATTTATATATTTGCATATTATTATATGTGTATATATGTATGTATATAATATTGTATTATAACTATGATATGTATGTAGGTAATATGATTACAATATGTTTTATCTTATTTTATAGAGTACGCTACCACAACTGCCCTATTCCTTATGTTGCTTCTTCCAATGCATTGTTTATCTGGAAGAAATTGCTTTTAGCAATAAGATCGCCAATTGTACCTAGCTGTTGCGAATTTTTTTATGTATGTAATTTATTGTAATATCACTGGTGTACAATAAAGAGTACTTTATCTATCTATAATTGATAATAGAATTCCAAACATAGGGCCTTTTAAATACTCCTTAAAGGATCATTTTGAATATTGAATCTGGTCGAAGGAAGTGGCTAAATATTGACAAAGATTTCCAGGTAAATGGCTTTTTGTAATGGTCGAGTGGATTTTATCATAAAACGATGATAAACAATAGTAGCTTATTGGTAGAATTATTATCTTATATTCACGAGGTCCAGAATTCAAATCCTGGATCGCAACTATTTCATTTAAGTTTTTGAAAATCTATACTTATGTAATAGTTGTGAATCTTTGTGTTATCCACAAATATTTGCTTCGGTCTGGGTGTTTGCGTATGTGAATATCATGTCCGTGCCCACCCACGACACAGGGATAATTCCAAGGGTGGGTTACGTTATTTTTTTTTACAAAAACGATAACATTATTATGCCTACCAAACTCAAACTCAAATAATTAATTTTGAAATATCACTGCCGCCGCTTAAAAATAGTCAATTTTTTTTTATTTAATTTAATTACTAATCAATCTACTACCGG
The DNA here is from genome assembly GCA_905147815.2 of Phalera bucephala. Classification (NCBI taxonomy): domain Eukaryota; kingdom Metazoa; phylum Arthropoda; class Insecta; order Lepidoptera; family Notodontidae; genus Phalera; species Phalera bucephala. Next base: position 26,820,484 of record LR990623.1, on the reverse strand, counting down.
ATCGGAACGCGGCCTCCACTGTGAAGATCCGTCGAAGAAATTCAGCGGGCTTGTCTTTTTTATTTACTTCTCTTTTTTCTTTCCTTTTTTTAATCATATTGTGTGGATACAATGTTTAGGTTACAATTAAATAGTCTATGACCTAGCTCCAGTGTGATGCCTTACGATTGAGATGTGAATCTAATGATGCTATCTGTAAAGGGCGTCTAAAGGGTTCCAGATGAACCAGTCCCCACAAGCAGCACCCGTTTACAAGTATGACTACTGCAACAGCCATCACGCCCCTCGACCATATTGGAGGGAAGGGAGTGACCCGCGCCAGACAGCCACCGCAAGCAAAGACATTATAGTGAGCATGACCAAACCAGAACCCCAAAGACGGTAGCCACATTGTTACTACCCCGAAAGGGATCTAATAATAATATTAGCCCTGTTAAGAAACTGTCCCACTGTTGGGCACGGGCCTCCTCTCAAACTGAGAGGGTTTAGGCCATAGTCCACCACGCTGGCCTGGTGCGGGTTGGCGAACTTCACACACCTTCGAGAAACTCTTAGGCATGCAGGTTTCCTCACGATGTTTTCCTTCACCGTTAAAGCAAGTGATAATTAATTTTTAATACGCACATGCTTTCGAAAAGACAGAGGTGCGTGCCTGGGTTTGAACCCGAGACCTTTGACTTTGCAGTCCAACGGTCTAACCACTAGGCTATCACTGCAGATAGCCATAGAAAGGGATCTGGCGTGACGATATAGATAGATAGAGAGAGATAATTATACTCTCATCTTATTGTAGGTCATGTTGGGTGAATGACCATATATATATACATTGCGTTAATGTGTAGCTACTACGCTAGAAAAGACACATCAAATAGTTTTTTGTAGCAAAAGTTAGAGAGCATACACTCTAGTTGTCTTGCCATTTGTTTAAGATGCTTTCTGCAACGTGTTCCAAGTGCCTTCGAGTGCCAAGTTTAAAAAAAAAACACCGTCACGCCTATATTCCTCAAGCGGGGGTAGCAGAGGTGTACTGAGTACACCCACGATTCGCCGACGATGTTAGGTCCCATGTAATAGGGGGCGAGCCTATTGCCATATACCGGGCACAGTTCCAGACTCCGGACTCCTACTGTAAAGTTTTTGTTAGAAAAACTAAATTTGCCAGACCTAGGATTTGAACGCAGGACCTCGTGATCACAAAGCGATGCGCTTTGCCACTAGACCAACAAGGCAGTTCCAAGTTTTATTCCAAAAATATGCCTTCATGTGCACTGAGATACGGCTTAAAGAACTCTAGAGACAAGAATTTATTATATATTAAAACAAAAATATCCTCACAAACAACACACAACACAAACTCCCCAATCAGCAAAATTAAACAACGCTGTATAACACAATTAAAAAAAAATGGTTATTAGAAAGGCCAAACAAATTCAGTTAAAAGACTAGCCCGCTGAGTTTCTCGCCGGATCTTCTCAGTGGAGGCCGCGTTCCGATCGGGTGGAAGATGTAAAAAATGTAATAATTTTGACGTTTGTAAGTGCTTATGTACTGGCCTACACAAATAAATTATTTTTGACTTTGAAATCCTCGCTAACACCGCGGTCATCAAGTTGCGCGTATTTTTTTTTGGTATAACGTCTTATCTATCTATCTATCTATCTATAACCTCACGCCAGATCCCTTGCGGGGTAGGCAGAGAGTACAGAGTTCCAAAAGGTTCTTTCAGTATAACGTCTTATCTTTGGTATAACGTCTTATATTACTTAGTACGTTATATCAGTACTCCATGGTTATAACTAAATGCCTACATATCTGTTTATACACACATACACACACTCTGAATCGGGTTGGAGCGGGTCACGTTTGTGGCCGCTGTGATTGATGCTCATCCGTGTACATGGAAACTACGAATATATTGTACTTCGGAGTTAAGGGATATTGTTTATTTCAAAACAAATGCTCCGCATTTTCGATATCTTCTATCGCGCGAGTATGCACTCATGAAAAATATTTTTTATATGATAGATAGACTTTATTTTTTAGTGATTTTTTTAAAATATTGATAAACAAATTTGTCTATTTTTCAATGTAGATGTACAATGTAGATAAAGAACAATATAAATATATTTTTTAAAAATAGGTAACCACTTTTTAAAAAATGGTATCCGACTACAAAGTGCATAAAATAAATATTTTTAGTCAGTGCCGGTCAGTGCTATAGGTTACTTGGCACCTACAGTAAGATACAGGATCGATATAATATCCATAATAAGGGAATCTATACATTTGTGCTGTTTGCCATTTAAGAGACCCCTGGTATATTTTCAAAGTCCAAGGTTCAGTACCGACTTTATTAAAATGGGAACATTTTGAAGCTGTACTAATAATATTATTATTTTAAACTATACTATATTCAACGCAATAGGAATCATCAAAATCAGTTCATAAATTAAGACGTTATAAAATACACAGACGAATTAAACAACCCAATGAAAAATCAATAAAAAAACCTCCCTTGTTTTTTAAGTTGGTTAATACTCTGATTAGTTTTATCGTAGAGTACCTATAGAATTAACCCCGCCGGTTGATCATTTACACACATACACACACACATATAGGATTAACACAATACTTATAATAACTATATAATTTGAGTAATCCTACGTCGTATCATTTGATGTTAAGGATTTCCCTGGTGTATCTTCAAAGTCCAAGGTCCAATACAGATGAAATTAAAATGGGATCACTTTAAAGCCATACTGAACCCAATGCAAAAAGAATCACTAAAATCGGTCCACAATTGACGAAAACATCGGTGAACATACAAAAAGAAACAAAAAAAGCGTACATACTGACGAACATGGAACCTCCTCCTTTTTGAAGTCGATTAAAAACAACCAGTACATGATATTTTTAGAACTGGGGTTAACAAACTGTTATACCAATATATATTAACATTCATCAAATACAGAAAGGACGAAGTGCTTCATTCTTATGTTTAGCTGTACCCATCTGCTCAGTCATCGTGGGTCTATTTCTACATGAGAGTTGTACGGAAGTTGAATAAGATATTTTACTCGGTACGGACTAGCCGACAGGCCTGTTACCACATACTTTGAGTAAAATGTGGGCGTACTTCACAATTAACTACTCTTTTACGGAAAAAATGGGTCTTAACATGTAGGTTAAACACGCTAAATTCTCTGAAAACACTGTGACAAAGCGGCTGGGGGTTAAATATGAAATTACATTCGTAAAAATCTTGTAAAACCGTAAATAAAAAATAAAAAGAATACTGGTACAAGTATACATTTCTCAAGAGCGGGGTGACTTTGTAAATTAACATCGCTAATTAAGTTAGATCCCAATATAATAAGGGCAAGCCTATGGCCATTATAATAATAGCACCACATACCACAAGTCTTAATACGCTAAACATTCACACATCCACATATACCTTCTACAAAAAGTAGTCATACTGAACACATGCAGTAGTATGCACATTGTTATCTTTGGAATAGTTATGAAGAATTTTCTACTCAGCAAACACTTGGCTCCGGCCCGTGCCTATGGACGCCTCTTACCTCAACGGAGAGAGATAGAGAAAGCTTGAATCATAAAAATATTAATAACAATTTATTTCATCTCCACAAATAACAAATTGCGTATAATCTATTCCAGTTAAGGTTTAAAACTTTTTAAACACACTATCATCGTTTTTGGATGTCTTAGTTGTGATTGCAATTATAACAAGTGAGAAGGCGACAGTATTTCCGAAGATATCGAAAGATAATTGCTGTTATTAAGTAATAGTAGTAAGTTATGCAATCAAACGACGTTTTTATGTTGAGTGAAAAAAGTTTTGATGTTCGATTGGAATACTGGACACAATTCTCGACTGCGGACTGTTACTAAGAATGTTTTGATAGAAAAAATATGGTTCGAGGAGTTTGTGATATCCATTTATCTGCATTACGCGTCGCTAGACCAACGAGGCAGACTTTATTATCTTAAGGCAAATTACGGTGATGAAACGCGTAAAAGTAATGTGATTATAGCGTACGATCCTCATCAGGAAATACATAACATCTTGTTCATTGCACGGATCGTAAATGAAATATGTTTGTGTGCTTAAATCATTGTTTCCTTGTAGAGTGTTTGCTTGCCTTAGTAACATGCTATCATTTATCTATCTATATCATCACGCCACATCCCTTGCGGGGTAGGAAGAGAGTACAGAATTCCAACTAGTTCTTTCCTTATCTAAATCTCTTTGGCTTCCCCCACTCTTATTGTTCATCTCATATACGCTCGCTGGTTACGTAGAATCTTGACTTGCTCTTAAGATAAAACACAGTCTATTTGGTCATGGTAAGATGTTCTATATCTTCTTCGGTACCTACATCCTTCCGCTTTCGCATTGTATATCTGAAATTCTTCCGACATTCTCCTCATTTATCGTGTATCAATTTACTAATTGAACCATTGAAATTATAGTTTTGAGAGATAGAGTGTCCCTTCCAATTCCTTTTGTACCACCTGCTAAAAGTCTTCCACCTGAACATAAATTACCATGGCCGGTCAGGAAGACTTTAAATAGACTTCGAACTCAGGTTAGCTGAAGCAAGAAAAACATGTAAACTCACTGACAATACCAATCTGAAGTGTTTGTGCCGTGTTACCCAAACGATGGCTCACCTTACTTCGTGCCCCAACACCTGCACGCGGTGGGATTTGATGAATGCCACCGACAATGCGGTCGAAGTGGCCGCGTTCTGGGCCGCTTCCATAAAGATTCGACATGTCTGCTGTCGAAACGATAAGAAGAATACGAAACATCCACATACGAATCTCGCCTTAAATAATCAAAATGACATCTCTGGATACAAGGAGAGATATGATAGATTTAACCTTCCAATACGAAATAGGTAATGATAAAGTTGATGGTCCCGAAATTCTTTCTTGTGTATGCTTCAGGGTACCACGCCGTCCTCCTAAGAATCCCATAAAACTACTTGATGATAATCCGTGCTTGGATGTAATTCAATTGGCCAGGTTGTGCAACTATAAAACGCATGTGACCAATCAATGGATATATTTGAAATGTCACTTGAAAAGATTGAACTCTTATTGCCGTCGCGAACCTAAACAATCTGCCCATCTTCGTCCTTCGACCTTTAGATATAAGTCACCAGTTAATAAGATTAATAATTTAAGATAAGTCATTTTGATTTTTAAGCATGTAGTGTTTACCATGAGCATGCTCATGGCGGATACCCTGGAAGACCTCAGTGCCATGCTCGACGACCTCAGTAGAGTCTCTCAACAAGTAGGTCTTAAAATGAACATGGACAAGACGAAGATCATATCAATCGTCCATGTAGTACCAACTTCTATAAAGGTTGGAGACTCTACGCTCGAAGTTGTTGACGATTATATATAACTGGGACAAAGAATCCAATTAGGTAGGTCCAACTTCGAGAAAGAGGTCAATCGTCGAATCCAGCTCGGTTGGGCGGCGTTCGGGAAGCTACGTAACATCTTCTCGTCCAAAATTCCTCAGTGTCTCAAGACAAAAGTCTTTGACCAGTGTGTGTTGCCAGTGATGACTTACGGCACTGAGACATGGTCGCTTACGATGGGCCTCATAAGAAGGCTCAAGGTCACCCAAAGGGCGATGGAGAGAGCTATGCTCGGAGTTACCCTGCGAGATCGAATCAGAAACGAGGAGATCCGCAGGAGGACGAAAGTCACTGACATAGAACTCAGAATTGCTAAACTTAAGTGGCAGTGGGCGGGGCACATCGCTCGTAGAACTGACGGCCGTTGGGGCAGAAAGGTACTCGAATGGCGACCACGTACCGGAAGACGTGGAGTGGGTAGGCCCCCTACAAGATGGACCGATGACCTGGTGAAGGTCGCGGGTAGAAGTTGGATGCGTACAGCACAAAGTCGGTCGTTGTGGCGGTCTTTAGGGGAGGCCTTTGTCCTGCAGTGGACGTCTTTCGGCTGAAGAAGAAGAAGAAGAAGAAGTGTTTACCTTTAAGTAACGGTGCAATTAGTTTAACTATATTTTAAATATTTTATTAAATTGTAAGAACAACAGTTACAACTATTGTTAGTGAACCAAATAAATAAATAAAAAAAATATACGGTTAGCGAGGAAATGGACAATAAACTCAGAATATTTTGTTGGAGCAACGGCATTCGCGATTTTGTTTATTCTAAAGATTAAAAATGTTTTATAGGATACTGAGGTTAGAGTACAACAAATGTCGGAAATTTAATAAATTTTTAATTGCTGCGTGGCTTGCCCTGGCCTAATTGCCCCGTTCAAAAAAATCCACTGTAACGCTGCCCGAGGACAACAGTTTTGTCCTCTAGTAGAGTGTATGTAAACTAGTCAGTGGGAGTGCACGCAAACACTGCCGCGCCTAACCCTCCCAATGTCCGTACTAACGCCTTACCTACCTCATGTCCTTACTAGGAAGGAGCTCCTTTCGAATACACATACCGTACTTAGGATCAGACACCAACCTCGCCGGCGAGGTCGAATAATCTCTTGTCCGTCAATCGATCCAGTGCACCTCGGCGAGACATTTAGTATTTGCCATCCCCCATAGTGATCACCCAAGCTGAAGCCATTTCTCCTTGAGGCGCCTTTGAACTGATTGCCCCCATGCCATTTCGGCTGAAGCATACTTGTTGCATGCTCGCCCTCTTGCCCTGTAAAGCTGTAAGGCCTCCTCGAACAATAGCTTAGATTATACAAACACACACCGATTTTATTTTGTATTTAAAACCGTCCCTTTATGTTGACGGTCTTTTAAGTTTACCTTTAACGGTACTAGTAGTACCAGTATACTTTTTCGACTGAGGGTACTAGCGATATAAAATAGGAATTTCTATATATAGTATCCTTCATATCAGCCTATACTGCCCACTGCTGGACAAAAACCTTCTCTCACAAATCGAGGTGAGAGAGATTAGGTCATACTTCACCACGCGGACCCAGTGCGGATTGGTGGAGGCAGGTTTGTGGCCACCTGCTGTTGGAATTGTCAAGCCACCTATGAGGATTCCAACTCGGCTTAACGACTACCACATTAAGTGGTAACCGGGACCGGCTTAGCGTGCCTTCCGAAGCACGGAGACGCTCGAATATGAAAACGCCACAAACGGTCACCTATCTCAGGCCGACCATGTCGAACGCTGCTTAACCTTGGTGATTAGTTAGAACCGCGGTCGCACAGCGCTACGAGCGCCTCAAATATTTACCTATATCTCTTACGTTTCTTTTTTCTCTGAATAGACGAGTAGACAAGTTTATAGTACATCCACATTTCGCCAAGTATTTTTTGGACCGAATGTAACAAACGCCTTGCTTAAGTATCCTTAAAAGTAAAAAATGAGGGTGCCAGTTATATTAAAGGAAAGTCTTAAGTCTCAATGAATTAAGATTTTTCCTTTTCGGAAAAGAAGGAATTTGTATCAGGTGCTTTAAATGAGGATATAGGAGTACATATAACAAAATTATTCAACCTCGGTGCTTTGTAGAGTTGCTATCAAATTCAGGATTTATGATAAACATATCCTATGACGTCATTTCGCGTGACAACCAAGCCTAGGGCTGCCAACTGTGGTAGAAGTAAGAATATTAAAATAACTAGTTGTTATCCGCATCTTCGTCTGCATTTTAATTGTTTTTGAGACAAAATGTAACCGATTATTTTTTTCGGGATACAATCTATCTCCTTGCTACATTTATACTTGGTTAAAGGTTTAGGCGCGAAAAGGTGACGGACAAACAGTTAGTTTCAAATTTATATTACAACTAGTTTCTGCCTGCGACTTCGCCCACGTTGATTTTAGACAAGAACCTTACATTATTTCTGTATAAAAAGTATCCTATGTGTAATCCACGTAGTAAACTATCTGTGTATTAAATTACATCCAAGTCCGTTCAACCGTTACAAACATCCAGACGACGGACGGACGATTTAGCGCAGTGGTTAAGAGCTTAAGCCGCTCTGCCCACTGCGTCTAATAGTCGCGGGTTCGAGTCCCGCACGGGACAAATCTTTGTATGATTTGTTTCGGTCTGGGTATTTGTGTATGTGAATTTTCATGTTTGTAAGCGCACCCATGACACAGGAATAACTCCTAGTGTGGGGCTACGTTTTTTTTTTTAAAAAGAAAGAAAGAGAACGCGATAAAATCCTTAAAATAGTACGAATTTTTTCGCGGTTTATTTTTTATTTTTAGTTCCCAACGTTTCGAGTGCTTTGCAGCACCCATGGTCACGGGAGGGACTGAGGTGTTAGACGTCCAAAAGGCATAGTTGTTCCGGGGTACCCTCAAACTTGCGACGCGTTTTAGGTCAGCTGACCTAAAACACCGTCACTCAAAGAAGTCTGCAGTCTGTGAACATGTCCTTGACCGCACCCGCCATAACATCAGATTTGATAGACCACAAATCCTCGTGAAAGATCCTACCAAGGATGGTTCGCGAGGCTATTGAAATTAAAAAACATCCTAATTTCAATAGAGAAAATGGCTGGGTGCTTCCATCGTCTTGGGATCCGGTAATTAATATAATCAAATCCAAAACCAAGCATAACACTGCAAGACCTCAAGACACCGTGAGCTCATTCTGCGTAGATCGGACCAACAACAACAAAAATAATTAAGAGGTTTGAGGGTACCCCGTGAACAACTATGCCTATTGGACGTCTAACACCTCAGTCCCTCCCGCGACCATGGGTGCTGCAAAGCACTCGAAACGTCGGGAACTAAAAATAAAAAATAAACCGCGATAAAAATCCGTAAAATAGTTTTATTTCATGTGTAATATTCGCGTAAATTTAAGAACTCAATATAAGAAAGAAAGACACAAACTTTGCATAATTAATTAATAACTAGGATGTCGACAGTTGGGCTTTCCGCCCACTTGATAGAGCCGCACGAGACAAATCTTTGTCTCACATACATTTGTGTCAGTCTGGAGATTTGTGAATGTCAATTTTATATTTGTTTTACCCGTCACACAACAATAATTCCTAGGATGTGGATATGTTCTTCTTTAAAAAAATATATTGGTATCTCCCAGGTACACTACTAGACTATACCCCGCAAGGGGGCTGACGTGATGATATAGATAGATAAAGTAACCACCATAGAATAGAACACAATACTTCATTTTAAACTCGCTCCTGCCCGCGACGACTTTAGACAGGAACCTAACATGTTTCCAGGATATAAAGTATCCTATGTGTTTTAATCCATAACTGTCGGTGTGCCAAATTATATCCTCTGTTCAAATCTTTTTGCGTGATTGAGTAACAAACATCCAAAGTTAATATTTATAATATTATTACGGCTTAGATTGTCAACCCTACAGAAGTCCAACATTTCTGCCGGAATTTCCCCATTTTTACGTCCGTACGTCGGATATTGATTATCATGCAATACCCATTGTACCTAGATTTATGAAGTAGGGGTTACATTTATGTAGGTCTCCAAAGGGTTTCTTTCGGTCACAGAAAAAAAATTGCAGTGCGGTGACGACATTGACGAACTACAGGGTCCAGTGGTTACAGCAATCTGAACTGAACATTTTGTATATTAAGCTTAGAATTACTCGTCTAGACGGGACATCGCGCGCGCGGAAGTGGCATAAATTATATACCTACCCATAGGGTAGATAAATTGTAGTACGCATACGCATGCGCACACATTGAAAGTAAGCTTATAAACAAATTTTCGAAAAATCAAACACATCACGCACGCATAGTGCATACAGGATCAGACACCAACCTCGTTGGCGAGTGGCGAGGTCGAAGAATCCCTTGTCCGCCGGCTGCTGCTGAGCACCACGGCAAGATATCTAGTATACGCCCTCCCCCATAGTTTCCCCAAGCCGAGGCCGTTCCTCCTTGAGGCGCCCTTGAGCTAGTTGCCCCTTTGCCCTTCAGGCTCGAGCGTAGTGATTGCACGCTCACCATCTTGTCCGGTGAAGCTGTAAAGGCCCCGCGGCCAACAGCGTAGATCATTCACACACAGACACACAGTGTGTAACTGTGGTCGCTTTTAGTCGCCTTTTTGTTAGCAATGTTCCATCTAGACAATATAATATTATCTAATATTTCTAGTTCATTTGGATTTCAGTTTGGATATATTAGTTCTTAAGATAATGGTAATTAACTCAACAAACCCTTTGATTTTAGTCATAATTTTTTTTTTTTTTTGTGCGTTTACAAACATGAAAATTCACATACACAAATACCCAGACCGGAACAAATAATTGTGGATCACACAAAGATTTGTCCCGTGCGGGACTCGAACCCGCGACTATTAGACGCAGTGGGCAGAGCGGCTTAAGCTCTTAACCACTGCGCTAAATCGTCCGTCAAAGTAAAAATCTAATTGGCTTCCGTAATTTCAGTTTTACGTTCTAAGCATACTAAAAAATGCTAGCGAATCCGGGTCGCCATTTGTCAAGGAAAACATACTTAACAATATTAAGTAATAAAATTTTATTGTCAATCAGTTTATTTACAATAAACACTAGCTACAAATAATGATACAGTAGTGATAATATTCTTATTGGCCCACACAATAGTTTTGTACTGGCCATAGTGGTGAATTTCAGAGTAGAAAATTGAGTATTATGTCTGAATTATCCTGACAGAGTAAATACAAATTAGTAATTATTTTTTTTTATTATTATTTTATGTATTTTTATTTAGACTTTTAGAACCAAAACTATCTTGGCGATAGATAGGTGTACTATGTACACGTTTTATAATAATATCATATAGTCCGACTAGCACCTTTGGCCCCTAGATGACATTGACAGGGAGGCGTTAGTGTGATATTAGCATTAAAATTTTGCGAAATTTTCCTATTTCCAAGGAAATATTTCGACAGGTGGGTCCGCATGGTTACTATTTAATAAAAGAACACACACTGTCACGCCTATATTCCCCAAGCGGGGGTGGCAGAGGTGTACTGAGTACACCCACGTTTCGCCGACGATGTTGGGTCCCATGTAATAGGGGGCGAGCGTATTTCCATTGCGTATTGCCCGGTATGGGCACAATTTCAGACTCCGGACTCGTACTGGGAAGTTTTTTGTTAGAAAACTACACTTGTCCGACCTAGGATTTAAACCCAGGCCTCGTGATCACAAGGCGATGCGCTTTGCCAATAGACCAACAAGGCAGTTAAAAAAAGAAGTTGGGTAAATTACATAACAAATGGCGACGCTGCGACCGTCATGAAGTGACATTTCATTTGATGACAGCGTTAGTTCTGATTTTGGCCGCGGGCCAAAAGACCCTTGTCGGACTGTAATTGTATAGATAAAAGTAATATTACTTTATTTGTTGTAATAATATACTTCTTGAAGTGTAGTGTGGTAGTTATAATATAATATTGCCCTTTTAAATTCACCACTATGTCAGCATCACTGTCTAGGCTCACTAATATATTTAAAAGCTCATACATTTCTTAAAATGCATATAATAATACTAGTAAATTATTTATTTACAAATAATTAACTTTCCTAACAATAAAAACTATCCGGGCAATTAATAAACGAGTATTAGTTACGCCGAGTATTGACATATAAAATTTATGACAAATTCAATTATAATACTCAATGAGTACTGAATCGGCGTAAGCAGTACTCGGTTTATGAATAACGCGGTACAAAATTTAAGCAATCCAAGTCCGTTGTGTCGGCAATATTAATATTGCCCGGCCTAAGGCCAAATGGCAGACTTAAACAATACTCGACATAAATGTTTTATGATTTCAACTAACAATAGGAAAGCATAATTTAAATATCTAAGGCCTTATTCGTGCGAGAGATTTTAACCTAAGTACTTAGTATGAATAAATGTAAAAAAATCGTAAAACGTGAATTTTCCATTTCTCTAAGACGCCTGTCGTAATTGAAGTCTAGAATATCCACCACTAACTGAAGTGGGTGTATTTTATCAGTTTTATTAAAATTTTCATACTTATCGGGTGTTAAATCTAAGGCAACTACTGACAAAATAATATAACGCTACTCAGCCCTGGCAAAAATATCTCCTTTTAGTTGCCAATTACCTTTATCATAAAAAGTAAAAAAGCCGTCGATTCGTCTTATTGACTGAATACGTCGGTAATGGTTGATTGAAACTTTGTTTAAGTCATAAAAGACGAGGAAAAATTTCTCGTATAAATAAGGATTATTGGGATATACTAAATATATTTTACACAAAAATATAAACAAAAGTAGCATAGGTTACAATATAAATTTTTAACAATAAAAAGGCACTGTTTTGAATTATAATTCAAAAGTTGTAATAGGTATTTTGAAAATACGCGGAAAGAAATTGTTGTTTTTAGTCGTATTTTAATTAATTCAATAATGAATATGTATCGGTATGTTATAGTTATTTTCATTGAGTGAAACGATCGTAAAAAAATCTGAAGGTCGGCATTGAAATAATATTTACTCATTCTTTAAAGCATCAAGGAGTTTAATATTGCCTAACCTCTGCTCCATATTATACGCTTCTGTTGTTTTAACACAAAATAAATAATACGGGGCAAGCATATTCAAGACAATTTTTGATAAAGATATCCCAATTTCCCCTACCACTTTGTCCAGCCTGTAACTTGTAACCACCAGCCAAACCATACGATACTGGGTTCGTTGAAGCAAACAAAAATTTTATTACAGATTTATAAAAAAATGGCACAGTAAAAGGATTTCGTAGAACTAAGATTTAAAGATTTTGCTACCTTTGATTTTTTACATTCATTTCATTCAAATTAAAAAAAGATCTATGTAGGTACACAATAGTAGATACAACTAGAACACTGAAAATGTATATCACTTATATAAAACTTATTTATATTATTAAATACAACATCAAATCCTTAGGTGCATTTGCATTTATTTATATACATTTATATAAATAATTAGTTTTGTTTTTATAGAAAAGAAGATGGTTAGCAATAATTAAGATACAGTTAGGAATTGCTTGAGGTATATTTTTGACCCCATTATAAAGGGTGTAAGTTAATAAGTCTCTGTCGTTTGTAACATCGTAATACAAGTAAGAATAAGGGACGAAGCAGTATTTCTACTTTGTCATCGACCATCGGTGATTTAGTTGCCTTTTGGAAGCTCAATATCGCGTCTGAAGGCTTCCAACCGAATTCGTACAAATTCGATATGCGATACATCGACTAAAGTGATTTTAATACCGTCATCGAACGTAGTTAGCCGCTAAAATGCGATGTAGCGTACATCTAGTTGCTAAGATGTGTTATTTTGATAATGTAATCGAACGCAACAAGTCGCAAAAACGCGATACAGCGTCGATGTGGTCCAAAATTGGCGATCGATGATAAAAGTATCGTGCATGCTATGGCTCTAAATTACTCATTGCAATTTAAAGTTTAAACATTTTTTGAATCGTATATAGATAACACTTTCCTATTTACTATCAGAGGATAGTTGTTCTTTTTTACAAATCTTTAGGATTTGTGACATGAATGGAAGGAATGCAGTGGACCCTGGGTTAGTAAAATAAACTGTTTTTCGTTAACCAAATAGTACTATAATAAGTCTCAGTATAATAAGTCTAAGTTTTACAATGCTTTACAAAGATATTTTATTTGGTTAAGTTTAGTTGTCTGTGATAAATAGGGATGCGGACTAGATTAGAGTATAGTTCTACAGGTCCTATACTTTGTAGTATAATTTGACAATAGGTAACTGTAGTGTATTGCCAAACCTTTTTCGGAATAATCGTAAGCTGCAACCCACGTTGTCGTTTACGACGTACTTTAAAAAAAAGGATCATTGAATAGTATAGATATTGGCATGTATAGAAACCGAAAGTCCCTATAGTTTATTTGCTATTCCTTTAATATCAAGTATTCGTCTTGGTTATAAGTCGGTATTGTTTTTTTTTCGCCGAGTATTTTTGGCAGAAATGCCTGTGCATAACTGTATTCATGGCATTTTTTTATATACAATATTTTTAAATATGAATCCTGAAATCCTTGTTTACAGTTTAATACACATATATATTTATGTATACCTTAATATTATGTTAGTGTAAAATTGTTGATTTAAAAAGTTAAATGTAATATGTATTTTTACATAAAGACTTAATAGATTACAGATATTTATATTCGCTTACATTTTAGTAAAATATTAGCTACATACATACATAGATAATAAATTGGTGTATGTTTCTATACTATTCTATATAACATTCGTTATATAAGTACAGATGGTCCGATAACATTAATATATAATATACACGCTGAATTTTGAGTCAATATTGAAACGAAGATAGTACATTCTATACAGGATGTAGAAGGACATTTGAAAAATTTGAAATAGGTGATAGTACCAACGTCATTTTTTATGATGACTATTATCGGAATTATAAAAAGTTGCATGCATTTTGGTGGTCTGCTTTATGAACATTTGATATAAAGCCGTTGACTTTATTATGTAGTATGTACCAGAGAAGATATTTAATTTTTGTTTCTCTATCTCACTTTATGCCTAGTGATAAGACTTTATTTCAAAAATATGTTTTTATTATCGGTCCCCCGTTTCCGCACGGGTAAAAGAGCGTATATGCCTATTTTTTTCAGTCGTAGTGTCGTACCAGCTTGTTAAGTCGAGAAAATTAATGAATTATACACATAAACCGTCCTCTTAAATCACTCTGTCCATTGGTGAAAACCGTATGAAAATCCGTTCGGTAATTATTGAGCTTATCGTGTTCAGACAGACAGACGGACATGGCGGGGGACTTTGTTTTATAATATGTAGTGCTAGTGATGTGTATTGACACTGATTAAATAATTTGAATAAGATTTTATTATCTATGATCACACAAACATCCCCGCTAAACGCAGTCATCAAGTTACGCGTTATTTTTTTCTCTAGTGTTATAATAACTTAATGTATAAAACAGCTCATTTTTAATTTTCGGTGTCTTCATACTAATAATACATCGTATTAATTATTAATACTGAAAGCTCACTCAAACTCAAATAATTTATTTTGTATAAGCTCTGCAGGGGCGCTTACAAATAGTCAATTTACATTTTTTTTTAAATATAATTTAACTACTTATCTACCACCGGATCGGAACGCGGACTCCACTGAGAAGATCCGGCGAAGAAACTCAGCAAGCTAGTCTTTTTTATTTAATCCTCTTTCTCTTTTTTACTTTCTATTTTTTTAATCATATTGTGTGGATACAATGTTTAGGTTCCAAATAAATAGTTTGCGATCTAGCTCCAGTGTGATGCCTTACAACAGAGATATGGGACTAATGGTGTTATTTATAAAGAGTGTCTAAAGAGACAGATAGACCAGTCCCCACAAGCAGCACCCGTTCACGAGTATGACTACCGGAACAGCCATCACTGACACTACCTATCGTCTAACTGATATAAAAGCATCAATCTTCGTTTCAATAACGACTTAAAACCACTATTATAATATATCTATATAATATACTACATTATATATCCCTTATCATTTATATATTGCTGATACGTCATTTTAATGATATATTAAATGTATTCGGTAAAATACTGTACGTCTCACTTACCAATATCTAGCTTATGTTAAACTTATTTAAGTATATTAAATTCTCTCAAATTTGGCACATTTACGACTAGTAAATACCAATTTTATATTTGGCATACATTTTTTTTGTTGGCAAAATGGCTGATTGCTTCACAAAGTCCTCTTTATGAACGAAAATATATTCAGCTAAGTGCAGTAAAGTATATTCGTTTATTCATATACAGAAATAATTAAACTGTATTTAACTTAGTTATAGTTAAATATTCGTCTTCGAGATTAAGGTTCTTGAATACGAAATAACAGTATGTATTCATATTCAGCTATAATTAAACTGTATTCAACTCACTTCTATGGTATGAAATTAAATATTCGTATTAAGTTATACAGATTTCTAGAATACAAAAAAAAGATAAATATTTATATTCGGAGATAATAATACTGTAGAAAGAAGAATTGTGACCCGACCAACCAGGGTCTTAAACCATGACTTTGTAAATCTGTACTCTTCAACCTTTATATCCCGTAGTGATAGCCTAGTGGTAGAAAACTCTCTATGTATTCACGAGGTCTAGGGTTTAAATCCTGACTCCCTACTCTGAGTTTCCGATATTTATGTGGGATTGTCACTGATGGTGAATGGAACAGTCGCGGAGAATTTTTCCATGTTTGAAATAATCAGTAGAAATTTTAAAAGACATGTGGAATGACGTGCCCGGACTGACTCCTTCCCTGTTACATTCGTTTCAAAAAGTACTTGGCGAAATGTGGATGTACTATAAACTTGTCTTTCAGGGAAAAAAGAAACGTAAGAGATAAAGGTAAATATTTGGAACTAGTTTACAAAATGTACAGTAGGGTAAATAAAATACTACATCCACGCAGTTGTGGAATATACTAAAATCAGCCTTAAGGGACTGTCCCACTGCTGGGCCAAGGCCTTCACACAAATCGAGGTGAGGATGATTAGGTAAATATTCATATTCGGAGATAACGAAACTGGAAAGAAGAATTGTGACCCACCCAACCAGGACCTTAAACCACGACTCTGTAAACCGGGATCTGGAATAAGAGGAATCGGGAATAAGCGGGAAATCGAAGAGTGATGTCGCCAATGTGTTTTAATTTCCAAAACTTGTGTTATTTCGAATTGTAATGTGTAATGTTATTGGAATATTAACCATTATGTATTCTTATACGTGCACGAGTGAAGGTAATTGTAACAATGTGATAAAACGTGCCATTTCGATTACTCTCAAAACGGCCGTCGCATTTGGTATGTAAAGTATCCATCGCTTTACTATACACTTCATCAATTTCATAATCATCTTTGTCATCAAGTTCATCGGAGAGTTGAATTAATTTAGAAATGAATATTCGTAATACTTTATATTGGCAAAATACGCGTCGTCGTGATGCCATAAACATAAAAAAAGTTTATATCCCTTAGTGATAACCTAGTGGTCGAAAACTTGTTATGTATTCATATTCAGTCTGTGTGTGAATGAAGTACGCTGTAGGCCGCGAGGCCTTTACAGCTTCACCGGACTTTTCATATTTAGTTTTATTCCACCGTGCGAACATTATATAATATTAAAAAAAAATTAGGAAACCACACCAATTTAAATGATCTTTTTTTCATGGAAACCGAATACACCGCCACGCCTATATTTTCCAAGGGGGGTGGCAGAGGTGTACTGAGTACACCCACTTTTAGCCGACGATGTTAGGTCCCATGTAATAGGGGGCAAGCCTATTGCCATATACCGGGCACTTTTCCAGACTCCGGACTCATACTGGGAAGTTTTCGTGAGAAAAACCACATTTGTCCGACCTAGGATTTGAACCCAGGACCTCGTGATCACAAAGCGATGCGCTTTGCCACTAGACCAACGAGGCAATGGAAACCATCAAATTTTTAACCGAACCGTTTTTTTACAAATAGGAGGAGGTGTTAAGTTCGTCTGTATGTATGCTTTTTTTGACACATCGTCCAGTATGATATTATAAGCTCTATATTAGTACTAAGGGATCTTCGCAAGATCGGACGTGATGATATAGATTTATTAGTACTCCCATAATAAATACGAGTTTTTCTGTACATCAAATAACAATGCCATTTTAATTATGTCCGCTACAAATCTAAAACATCAATTAGAATTTGCGCTCCTAATTTTAATACAGACGAATAAGGGAAACCGCAAAATTTAAGACGCTTAAAACGTTATTTTCGAGCAATCTCATTCTTCTCCAAAAATTTACCGGGGAATGTTGAAGCAAATTTTAAGATATTTACAATTGTGAATAATGAACTTTGTTTTTAATGATTACTTGCTGGTTTTGGGAACATGTCTTCTTGTAAAATCATTCAGGGTCCTTATCTATTACTTTATTTATACTGCTTAGGTTATAATAGGTGTCTCGCCGTGGTGCTCTGATTCTTCGACCTCGCCAGCGAGGCCGGTGTCTGATTCTGTGTGTGGTATCTGTATCCGAAAGAAGGGTTGTAAGGACATCGAGAGGGTCGGTGAGAACATGCCGCAGACGGCGGTAGCGGCTGATAGGAGAGGAGTTATGTTTGTAGTCGGCGGCGTCTACGATTAGCGGATTCCTATGATTGGACGCGTTCGCGAAATATCGCCTTGTTAATAAAGGCGCAAATAGGTTCAAGACCGAGATCGGAATAGTTTTAAAAGATACCATCGTGCCTGTATTCCGTTAGTGCGAGTGGTATAAGTATACTGTGTTTACAAATCGCAGAAAATATTAGGTCACAACTTATGCTCTAAGGGTCTCAACTTCGGTGTCAATGTAAAAGGTACGAGCCTATTGCTATCATACTGGGCAGAGTTGGGCAAAAATGAAATTATATTGCAATTAAAATATTTCAGATTTTATCGCGGTTTATTTTTGGTTCTTAAGTGCCCGATGTTTCAAGTGCTCTCCTACGGTCACGGGAGGGACTGATGCGTTTGACGTCCAAAATCATTGTTTTTCCGGAGTACCTTAGGGAAATTTAATCCAATTGATTGATGCTACAATTAAAAAAAAATATTGAATAAGTGTCAGTCAGTGTTGGGCATTAACACTAGTACTGGGTATAATTTCAGACTCCGGACTGCCACTGAGAATTGATCGATAGAAAACCCACGTTTTGTCCGGTATTATACGCCTCTGTGCCAACGAGACAGTCCACACACACCTTGGCTATACTTACTATAGATTTTTTCATGTTACACTTTTTATCAACGTTAACGAATACAGATCTACAAAATACAGTCTGCCAACCTTATTTACATGCTGATACTTAATAAATAGGTTCAGGGAACTGAGTCACATTTCTGTATCACTAAGTTGTGGCTTCGGATCCTCACCTGAGTTCCGATCAAAGAACTGACCGATTAACATACAAACATCTTCAACTCAGTGAAGTTAGAGATGGCCAGTTCACCTAATTACATATATAAAGACATATATAGTACAATATACACTATGTCAAGTTTATGGATTTCAAGTCGAAAGTCGCGAAACATATTAATACGTTTTTCAGAAATATTTTTTTTGCCTAATCTTTTCACCAACGATGTTAGTTCTTATGATTTTTTTCTATCGAAAAATTATATTCTGTTCGACTTCATTGCAACCGAGGACCTGGTGATGGCTATGTGCATTATTTACCATCAGACCCACGAGGCAGGCCAATAATATTTTCTTACTAAATCAACTCACCCAATTACTCAAGCACGATATGCTAAACGACATTTGAATCAAAATCCATTAAACTGACACCCTGTATACATCGTTGGTCAATACACGAGACAATAAATAAAAATGAACCTTACGCATCGACATTTCAGAGTTCAATGTCACTAGACGAACACCGGTCCGTCATGTTCCACTCACAGGACATTTAAATTCTCACAGTTTTTAAACTTTGTATCTTCCTTGCCAAAGATCCACGTGAACATCTGTCTTGCCTTCATGCTGGCTCTGACAACCCCTCGGGACTTGTACCAGTGTGCTGGGGAAGATTCCCGTCCACCCTCGGCGGTGTACTGCTGTTTCTTTAGCCTGATCTGGTTCAGGATCCCCACTAGAAGCTCGTCGACGTTGTGGTTGATCCCGACTGACACTTCAATGAATTTCGATTTGAATGTGCAAGCGAGGCATTTGCCGTCTGTGAAAGAAAGAGTTGGTTAGATATGGTTTTGAAATTGGGATTGATAGTTGAAAGTTTTGACTGGCTTCTGATTGGGTGGTGGCTTAATGATCAAGAAGGGCTACTCGCGCTATTATATTGGATTATAGTTAACTACCTGTTCCCGCAACTTCCCTCTTAAGTTTCTTCTTGCGACAAAACGTAGGCTACGTGGTCCTTCCCCTGGACAGAATCTATTTCCTTGCCGAATTTGAATAAAATCTGTTCAGCGGTTTGGGCGTGAAAAGGTGACAGACGAACAGAGACAGAGTAACTTTCGAATTTATAATATTAATATAGATTCTATTGACAGGCAATTCGACGGACAATTTGGCGCAGTGGTTAAGACCTTAAGCCGATCCGCCCACTGGGTCGAATAGTCGCGGGTTCGAATCCCGCACGGGACAAATCTTTGTGTGACCGATAATTATTTGTTTCGGTCTGGGCTAATACCCATGTACGTGAAATTTTATGTCTGTAAACGCGCCCTCGATTCAGGAATAAATCCTAGTGTGGGGCTACGTTTTTTTAAACTGTCCATTCATTTCATGCCAAGACAATCTAAGCTTAGTGATTGCACCATTGTCAGAAGCACATGTGATATTTGAAAACGTTAAATGTGCTATCTAGTATGTTTTGAAATCAGACTGTTAAATATTTTTTCAGTGTATAGAGCTTTTAAAACGGACTGAAAAGAATAAAATACCTATTTTCTTTGTCTTTAAACGAAAACCTACAGAATAAATTCCTGTATAGTAGACGTGTTTACAAACAAATTCAAATTACTGAATAAACACCCAAGCCAAAACAAATATCCGGAAATCAAATCCGCGCCTACTTGGTTCAGTGAGTGGAGAGGCCTACGCTCTTATCACGAGCAAAGTCATCAAACACAAAAAAAAAACGTGGGTGCGTACAATAGAACACTTCAGCTAAGGCCTATGTTAAATATAATTTAAAAAAAAGCTTTAACGGTATCCCAGTTCTCCGACATCCCTCATTAATAAGGTTTCGTTTCAATTTTATTAACGGTTACCGAATGGAAGCGAATCATTAGTTGTGGCCGTTATTAGATAGCCGGCTTATTGGTAGCCACTGGGAAATTAACTCGGTCGCGTCCCGTTGGGGATAATGATCTGGACTATGATGTCCATGTACTTACAGGCTAAAACGTCTATGATTTCTATGTGTTTTGTGGGATGAAAGTATCTGTGAGATGAGGAATGACAGAGATGAGGAAAGAAATATACCGGCAATGCAAGAATGCCACTAAAACTTTAGTGAAAGAAAAGCGTGAAAGAGCCAGTATGATTGAGGAGGAGAGGCTGGCGAAGAACTTCGAGAACAACACCAAACTCTTTTGGAGCAAGGTGAGAAAGGCTCGAGGTGATTCGTCAGGCTCCAGAATGGAAAGGATAAAATCTAAAGATGGTGACATTCTTGCAGACACACAAGCTGTGCTAAATCGGTGGAGTGAATATTTTGGAGAAATGTATGGAGATGACCCGGATGCTGATGCCGCAGACGTGCCTAAAGGCGAGATTGCGGCACCAGAATCAACGGAGTACATCACTATGGAAGAAGTTGAATGGGCGATAGGAAGTATGAAAAACGGTAAAGCTGCGGGAGTAGACATGATATCTGCCGAGATGATCAAATATGGTGGAACTTGCGTCCGGGACGCTTTCCGGGCCCTTGCAAACCTTTGCTGGAGGACCGGTAGAGTCCCTACAGATTGGCGCCGCGCAGTCATAGTACCCTTGTATAAAGGCAAGGGTTCACAATATGACTGCGCCAATTACAGAGCCATCAGTTTGAACAGCTTGGCAGCCAAGGTGTACGGTAAAATTATTGAACGGAGAATGCGCGTGAAGTCCGATGGAATGTTGTGCGAGGCACAAGGGGGATTCAGGTCTGGAAGAGGATGTTCGGATCAAGTCTTCTCACTCCGCAACATCGTAGAGAAGCATCTGGCAGTGGGCCGGAAGGTGTTCTGCGGTTTTGTAGATCTGGAGAAGGCATTTGACAGAGTTGTGCGAAAGAGACTTTGGGACATTTTGCCAGAGTATGGTATAGATGGCACTCTGTTGCGAGCCGTCCAGTCCACTTATGTGGATTGCAAGGCATGCGTACGGGTGGGTGGTAACAGGTCACCCTGGTTTGACGTTGAAATCGGCGTCAAGCAGGGTTGCGTGTTGTCCGCTAGACTGTTTATAATATATCTGGACAAAAGTCTTCAAAGACTGAAAGCGATGAATGAAGGTGTACAAATGGGTGACTTAGTGGTAAACCATCTACTTTATGCAGATGACGCGGTTTTAATAGCGCCAACAGCCACTGATCTGCAAACACTAGTCACAGTTATGAAAGATGACTGCATGATCAATGGCTTACACTTGAATGTGAAGAAAACCAAGATTATGGTTTTTGAAAGGGAAGAAACCAGAACGAATGTAAGGATTGTGGTTGGTAACGATGTGCTGGAGCAAGTGAATGAGTTTGTATATCTTGGATGCGCCTTCAGTAAGGATGGGAAATACACCGCTGACATAGAGAGAAGAGTGAGTGCAGGGAACAGAGTGAATGGTGCGATGGGAAAGCTACTCGGGAGCCGGCACTTAAGCCATAAGGCGCAGCTGGCCATACATAACGGAGTTCTTGTCCCAACGCTGTTATATGGTAGAGAGAGCTGGGTATGTAAGAAGGAGAATGAAAGTAGGATAAATGCGGTAGAAATGCGAGCTCTGCGGAAGATGTGCGGAGTGAAGCTGACCGACTGCATTAGCAACAGCATAGTAAGACAGCGAGTAGGTATGAAAGATAGTATCGGTGTAAAGATGAGAAAGGGCATGCTCCGTTGGTTCGGGCATATAGAAAGAATGCCAGAGGAAAGAATGACAAAACAGATATACAATGTGAAAGTGGAAGGATGCAGGTACCGGGGAAGACCTAGACTATCTTACCACGACCAAATAAACCGAGTCTTATCTGATGGAAAAGTCAAGAGTCTCCGTAACCGGCGAGCGTGTATGAGACGAACTATGAGAGTCGAGGAAGCCAGAGAGGTATGTAACGAAAGAACCTGTTGGAACTCTGTACTCTCTGCCTACCCCGCAAGGGATCTGGAGTGAGGTTATACATAGATAGATAGATAGAAAGTATCTGTCTTCTGTAGGAGAGACTGGGACGTTAAACAATAAAAAATCCCGCAGTGTTTTTTCCCTATATGGTGGAGGATCTAAGATATCTAAATAGAATGCACCTACAAACTACAACTTTTATTTAACTTGCAGACTGTCTGTCTTACCGGTTAAAATCTTGTGATCCATTTTTCAAGCACTTGCGGGTTCGATTGAGCTGAAATTTGGCATACGTATGTAGTGACAATGCAATTATATGGTGCCATTGAGATGGTCAGATGCTGGACTTGGAAGGTTGCCATAGGAACATGTGAACTACACAACGTGACCCCCTTGTTTTTAGGCTTGTTAGATTGGTATTTAAAAGTACTATACAACAGACATTATTCAAGGTCTGATGGTGAAACCGGAAGGTGGCCAACGGAACCACCCTACTACTCAATATAATCTCGCCTTGTTTGGGCTCATTGAATTTGTCTTGACCACTACTATAGACCCGGATGTTGTCTAAGGTCTGATAATGGAGCTGGAAAGAAGCCATAGCAATTCCTCAACAAAAAGCTTGTTTTAAACAGACCTTTTATAAATTAAAATTATTTCTGTTATCGGAGGGGGCAAGACGAGATCTCTATCGTCTGTAGGAAGGAAAAACTGAGACTTTAACCACGCTAAAACCTCACGATGGCTTTCTTCTACACGGTGGAGGATTTGAGATCTCTAAACGGAATGCTCCAAAGGCCCTTCTTATGCCTCGCTCCTTGAAAACATCTTGAGGAAACAAAATCGTTTTCCCGTAATCTGGCGGTGCTTACGACGGTGTGAGGCTTCTCACATCTAGATCCTTATTAGCTATTACCAATAAAACACGAAATGGGGCGCGTTACAATATTTGTGAAAGTAACGTTTAATGATATACTACACTGGCATACAGAATATCATTACACGACCATTTCACAAAGTTATCGTAACTGCCGCGATTAGGCAAAGCGAATATGGCATTATAGATCTCTCCGTGGACTGGAGCCTACATCTCAGATAGCTGCAATTACTAGGATTACCTGCGCCTATAGCCAAGTTGACAATCTACAGTCGTTAACGCTAATAGAATGCGGAAAAACGTATAGGAATGACATTTTGCAACGAAAAGTTACGTGGTCAAAACAATGCGCTATCGATTGCCACAAGAGAATAGAAACAAAACGCTTGCAACTTATCTAGGACCTCTATTTCGTTACGTCAGCGTGATGGCACCCCCGCCCTCCTAGGGATCGGTCCAGCAACTGAACTCCTACATACCAGACATCTGTGATCACTAAACCAGCAAACTTTTTAAAATAACGAGCAACAGAGCTGGACTTGCTAAAGACCTAACACGAACTTTCTTTTTCCGTTCCTCGTTCTCTGTGACGTAAATTAAGGCATTTTGGAGTTTTACTTTGTTAAATATTAATTTTAGATGACCTGCTTCGTGGTTACTGAGAGGACTTACTAATGACTGGCTTTGGATGTACCGTGGTCACTCTACGGGTCTACCTTGAAGATAGTTACGGATCTGCTACGGTCCTGCTATGGATACACTACGGCCTTGCTAGGAAACTGCTACGGTCTTGCTACGTAGCTACTACGAATATAATGCCACAGACCTACCACGGTCTGCTACGGACTCCTTATAGATATGTGGATATATTGCATTGGGATAAAAATACCATAACGATATGTATGTATGAGTATCGGTCCTACTACAATTATATGTTTGCCTACAGTAGTAGGGATTAGAGTTTTATAGTATTGAGATAAAAAATATTATACTTTAAGTATAAGCGTTACAGGTCACACAAAGTTTTAATGGAGTTATCTTTCTACTGTAGAATTATTAAAAGTAGGCTGGAATCTGCAATGGTACCCGGTATAATGGCAATAGCCACTTTCTATCACAATGGGACCTATATCGTCAGCAAAACGAAAATTAAATTTTTATACACCGTGACCGTGTAATTTTTTCTTAATTTTACGTAGATTAAAAAAAAATTACATGCCTATATTTTATAAGCGGGGGTGGCAGAGGCATACTGTGTATTCCCATATACCGAGCCTATTGCTATATACCGGGCACAGTTCCAGACTCCGGGCTGACCCTGCGAATTTTTCGATAGAACTACATTTGAGCGACGTGTATCAGACGAACTATGAGAGTGGAGGAAGCCCGAGCGGTATGTAAGGAAAGAACCTGTTGTAACTCTGTACTCTCTGCCTAACCCGCAAGGGATCTGGCGTGATTATATAGATAGATAGATAGAATTTTGCCACTCCAACTAGAGAAGTGGAGGCGTGATAAAGTTTTAGACATGTAGCAACAACTATACAAGCTTATCTACTAAGCCTTATCTACCGACATCCGCCTCTTAATCCGGTGATCAGAAAGTAATTTGTGAGGGTACATAATTTCATTATGTTTCAGGAGAGGCCCGCGGTACTCCCCTCACCTCGGTTGAAGCTAATATCTCGGTATAATAGGCTTTGGATACGTTACAAGTGATTAGAAATTAGCAAGTCTATTAAAGGAAAGCAAGCAGTGATAGCCTAGTGGTTAAACCGTTGGACTGCGAAGTCAAAGGTATTTTCGAAAGCATGTGCGTATGTAAGGAAAGAACCTGTTGAAACTCTGTACTCTCTGCCTACCGCGCAAGGGATCTGGCGTGATGATATAGATGTGCGTATTAAAAATTAACTATCACTTGCTTTAACGGTAAAGGAAAATATCCTGAGGAAACCTGCATGCCTAAGAGTTTCTCAATGGTGTGTGAAGTTCGCCAACCTGCACTGAGTCAGCGTGGTGGACTATGACCTTAACCTTCTCAGTTTGAGAGGAGAACAGTGGGACAGTTTTTTACAGGGCTAATATTATAGTTATTAAATATATAAGGAAAAGCTGTCTTACAATGTGGCGTTTTGGCTTTCACAGATCGGTGCCCGAATGTTAAATTACACGACTCAAATTTCATTATATGAATAAGTAGTTTGATTTCATTAACTAAACTATTTCATTTCTTTTGTTGGTTACAATTTGACTTAACAACAACCACGTTAGGATCAGCTAACCGACTAAGAAGCTGCGGCGCTCAAAAATTAAATGCCACAAATATTCTATCATTATATCATTTCAGGCCGACCGAAGGAAACTCTGCTTAACCTTGGTTATCGCTACGAACACCATGTTATCACAGCGTTATGAGCGTGCTGCCGAACTTATAATAAAAGAGAAATAACTAAAGCAATTATAAATACCATTATTTTTTACATAATAATATTAGCTCTGTTAAGAAACTGTCCCACCGTTGGGTACGGGCCTCCTCTCAAACTGAGAGGGTTTGCCATAGTTCACCACGCCGGCCCAGTGCAGGTTGGCGAACTTCACGCACCTTCGAGAAACTTCCAAAGCATGCAGGTTTCCTCACAATGTTTTCCTTCACCGTTAAAGCCGGTAATAGTTAATTTTTAATACGCACATGGTTTCGAAAAGACAGGCTATCATTGCGTTTTACATTTTTAACATAGCTATAACTTATTTCCAATCCCAAACCAATAATAAATAATGCATACATTGAAATTAACCTAACCTAAAGAGTGTGGATCAAACACTCGATAGTGTTATAAAAAACTAGCAGTTTTCCGCGGCTTTGCACCCGGTCGACAACAACGCCACCGACCCGATTCAACTATAGCTAATAACCCCCAAGGGCCCCAAGTCTGCTATTTTAACGTAATTTGTAATGATTACATGCTATAACATTCGCTCAATTACAATTACGCCTAAGTCGGTAATCTACTAAATTCTTTATGGTATTATTAACGAATACCGACAAATGTTTCAATTAGTACGCCTATGGAAAACCATAAGGACAATATTGAATTCATAGATTATCAAAACTGTCATAACCCACGATTATGAAGTCAATGATCGGCAATTTTTCTAAAACTGCAATAGCGGACTTGGTGCTCAGGTGACCTCATACATACAAAAAAATCAGTCAAGCTTAACGCACAACGGAATTTTATAAATGAAGATAACCCAAACATTCTCGATGCCGCGGTACCGAACGGTCATGGGCCGTTCTTCAGCTATCCCACGAATGTGTAACCTATATAATAAGTACAGTAATATATTAGATATCCATTTCGATAGTCCTTATACATTTCGCAAATCTCTATCGACTTTATAGCTGCTATATGTATGTATACACATTTTTCTGTTTAAGATACACTACGAAAACTAAATGTACTCTTAAATTGAATGCAGTGTTTATCTGTTAAATGGTGTGCAATTAGATATAAGTACCAAAAATTATAATTATAAATGTTTAGCATGTAAGATTTAAAAAACAGAAATGTTCGCTGAAACTTAACCTCTTTAGCAAAGCTATTTTAATCTTACTTTGCCGCAAAAGAGAGACAGAGCTATGCATTGCGTATATCAACATTTCTTTCATACACAGAAGTAAGGTTAAATTAGCTTTGTTTAAATCTAATCTGAAGACTGATCAATACCCTCACCTTGGGTGGAGACAGCTCGACTCCTCGCCAGGTCAATCTTGTTGCCGACGAGGAGAGCTGGCCTGGACCGCAGCATGTCGAAGTCTATCAGCCTGGTCAGCTCCTGCTCAGCCTTCTGGAAGGAGGCCTTGTCCACTACCGAGTATATGACCACGAAGGCATCTGGCGGTTCAGCTCGCTCGATTTCCTCCTAAGAGATTTAGAGTGATGATTTACAGTCCCTCTGCTTCGTAAAGGCATAAATCAAGGTGAATGAGAATAGGTCGTACTCTAGGACACGGAACCAGTGCGAATTGGTGGTGGCACGTTTCTGGCAGTCTGTTATCTGAACCTGCTGCACAAAAGTCTTCTCGTACTGAGAGGGTTCAGGCCATACTCCACCACGAGGACGTAGTGCGAATTGATAGATGCAGGTTTATTTATTTATTTATTTATTCTTTATGCACATGTGTACATAGGCGGACTTAATGCCAGAGGCATTTTCTGCCAGTCTACCTTGAGGTGGTGTGGAAACAACTGTGGTAGGTGCTAAAAGTGAGAAAAAAAAAAGAAGGGAAAACAATAAGAAAGTAATATACCAATATATAATATAACACAATACATAAATAGCACATACATATATATATATATATATATACATAAATATACTATATACATAAATATACTATATACATAAATATACTATATACATAAATATACTATATACATAAATATATTTTATATACATACATATATATGAACCAGATAGTGTGACATAACAACAAGAACTACTAACGTTTAGAAGATTCTGCCAACATGTTATGTAGTAGATAGACCTGCAGATTTTTTTTAAAAGTGAGACGATTGTTAGCCATCCTGAGATCTAGAGGCAATCCATTCCATAGAAGGATAGATTGGATAAAGAAGGAAGAGTGAATGAAATCAGTCCGATGAGAGGGACACTGAAGGAGACGATTATTTGAGGAACGTAGAGGTTTATCATGAGTAGAGCATAGGTACTGAAATTGGGAAGTAAGATAAGCAGGCGAGACAGAAGAATGGAGGATAGAGAATAATGTTGTCAAAGCCCTCAGAGCTCTGCGTTGCCGAATAGGAAACCACTTTAAAAGTGAACGCTGCTCTGACACATGATCGTATTTACGCATATTGAAGACGAATCGAATGCAGTTATTGAGTAACCGGTCTAATTTATTGAGTTGATCTGCATTCAGGTCGAAGTAACACACATCACCATAGTCGAAAATAGGAAAGATTAAAGACTGCACAAGCATTGCTTTTGTATTGGGTGGGAGAAATTTTTTTTAAACGATACAGGTATCGTAACGTTCCAGTAACACGTTGACTAACGGATGTGACTTGGGTCTGCCAGCTAAGCGTAGTGTCGATATGTAACCCAAGATCTTTTACGCTAGAACTTAGGGGGATGACTGACCCATTGAACTCCAGTGCAGGCAGCGCACTAATGTTAATTTTGCTAATAAGCCTAGAGCTCCCTACAAGGATTGCTTGACACTTCTTTGGATTAACCGCGACACCAAAACTGTCGGACCAATTTTTAATTGTCTCAAGATCCCGATTTAATTTGCTGATGATATCACAAATTCGATCAGCACTATCCTGCGAGTATAACTGCAAGTCATCGGCATACAGATGATACGCACACCGAAGTTCGGAGGTTATCAAATCAATGAAAATGGAAAACAAGAGAGGAGAAAGTATACCGCCTTGGGGAACGCCAGTGTCGAGGCAACGCCAAGCTGACGACGTCTCGTCACATAAAACTGACTGCTGGCGTCCCCGAAGATAAGAGGAAAACCAATCCAGCGACTCCTGAGAGCAAAGACGATAGGAGAGAATGGAAAAAAGGATATCGTGACTAATAGTATTGAAGGCATTAGAAAAATCGACTAACACAAGGACAGTCACTTTGGTGTCTTCCATACCTGTACGAATATCACCAGTCACTTTAAGGAGAGCAGAGACGGTACTGCGGCCTGGCTTGAACCCAGATTGAAGAGGATTAATCAGGTTATTGGTATAAATAAAATGGGAGAATTGTTTATGAACAATTCTCCCATGTGTTGTTGGCCTGCTGTTGGAACTTATCAAGCCGCCTTTCAACTTGACGCGCTGTTTGTGATATTTCCAGTTTTTCCATGCTTCAGAGGGATTGTTAAGATCCTTGTTTCTAGTTGCCGCGTAACGTGGAAGTCGTAACGTTTTATACTTTTTGATAAGTTCCTACAGCAGGTCACAAACCTGCCTCCATTATACCGCTGTAAGTTCGTATGGTCGAGTACGATCTATTCTTTCTCACCTTTATTTGGAAGAGAAGGCCTAAAATTAACAGTGGGATAATACAGGTAAATAATTATAGATTTATTTACGTATGTTTTCACTGGGAAAATGTGTGAGAATTATATTGAAACCACATTTCGGTCAGCCGCTAAATCGTTTGTGTTACCGTGTACGCTTGGATAGGTCTGCGGTTTGCTGCCCCACGGGACATCTGGCTACAAGTACCGTATCTGGCTTAAAACCTTAACTAATATTTGTGTGCCATTACGGTCAGCTACATAAGTCGCTAAATAGTCTCATTTTCTAAAATCAGTTTGCATCATATCCAATTTTACAAGCTTTTATTCAACTTGCACTGTTCGTAGGCCTGTCTGTCTTTCCGGTTCAAATCTTGTGATCCATTTTTTAAGCACTTGTAGGATTCCTATTGAACTGAAATTTGGCATACGAATGTAAGTTCGGTGACTATGAAATAATATGATATTATGGAGTTGGTCTGATGATGGAGTCGCAAGGTGGTCATAGAAACATGTGAGACCCCCTCGTGTTTAGGCTTGTTGGATTAGTGTACACAATCTAGTTGTAAAGGTACAACCAGATGGTGTTCAGAGTCCAATGATGAAGCCGAAAGGTGACCAATGGAACCACCAAATTACTCAATATAACCCTCGTGTTTGGGCTTCTGGGATTTTTAGTTTTAATAAGTGTTGAAGACCCGGCTGGTGCCGGAAACTGAAATACCATAGGCCATAGGAACTCCACAACAAAGCAAGATATCTTTTTAAATTTATTTTATTTATTGATCTGAACGTACTTGAATATGTTGCGAATAATTTAGTTTTGTCAATATTCACCATCGTTAGTTTGATAAAGAGTATTACTAATTTGAATAGCTGAGCATATCAAGCGATATACGTTGCTAACCGTACCTATGGAACCCTCAGAGCGTGAGTCTTACTCCCACTTGTCCGTTTTTTTTTAAGTTGTGTAGCCCTTTGTATCGGGAATAACCGTGATTTGTTTTCAAATTTCAACTTGTGAGTGAAAACTATTCTCTTTTTGTATTCATGAGCTTATGTGGTACATTGTAAGGGAGTGCTTCGATTGGCTAAGATACACTTGAGATAGGGTACAGAATACATTACAAGGCAAGGTATTGTAAACAGTATTTACCTTAGTTGTGGTGCAATTCACGAAGTACAATTCTGATTCCTCACCGTTAAGCATTATGGAAACCTTTTGCTCTGAACCGTCGGTATCTGGAAAAGAATAACATTTTGTGAGAACGTAACATATTCTGAAGCTTAGATTAGTTGTTGAAAATAATATACTCTGGCTATACTCTTGTATTGAGCACCCATCGTCAACCAAAAGACGTCAATTGCATGGCATTAATAAATGCACTTTTTTCTATCTATGTATAATATCACGCCAGATTCCTTGCGGGGTAGGGTACAGAGTTCCAACAGGTTCCAGTTTCAATCACTGCTAGCCACCTTGCGTATATCGTCGCTCGACCTGGCTGCAGGGCGTCCCACACTACATTTGCCGAGCCGCGGTCTCCACTCAAGAACACGTCTACCCCAGCGGTTATCGGTCCTTCAGCAAATATGGCCACTGCCACTTCAGCGTGCTGATCCTGTGAGCTATGTCGATGACTTTAGTTCGCTGTCGGATCACCTCATTCCGGATTCAATCTTTCAGAGAAACTCTGAGCATAGTTCTCTTCATAGCCCGCTGAGCAACTTTCATTAGGTGGACTAGTCTTACCGTAATTGTCCACGTCTCGGCTCCGTGACAGGACATTTAATTTTTCTTTTATATATTATGTGATAATTAATGATATATTAATATGAACCTGTGCAGTCTCACTGCCGGAGAGTGATTCGGTCACACTCTGCCACGCGGACCCAGTGAAGATTGGTGGAGGTGATGTCAAGATAAATATATATATTACTAACTAAAAGCGAGCAAAGCTGCGGACAATTGCTAGTTTAAAACTAAATTGAATCAAAAATTTCGTGTTTGGAGATAAAATCTAAAATAATATTCTCTACTCGTAGTACCAGTGTGTTTCCCCAACCTTACTAGGGTTGCCAACTTTTTTTAGAAGAAAAAGTAAAGTAACGTGCAATCAAATGTTTGCAATTTAGTACTTTGTCACAGAAACGTCTTGTTTATAAAGGCCTGGGTTTCACAGACGTAATAAACTACTCGCATTTTATTGGTTCATATCAGTATCTATATTTTCTCGGATCAAAATTTAAAACTTTTTAAATACACCATCATTATTTTTAGATATCTAAGTTGTGATTGCAATCTTTAATAAGTGTAATATGAAGGCGACAATATTTCCGAAGACATTGAAATCAAAAATGCGGTTAGCGAGAAACCGACGTTTTTCTGTTGAGTGAAAAAAGTTTTAAGAAGTTTTAAAGTTTAATTGGAATAGACTATACATATATTTGATTTTAGACAGGGTCAGTAAAGAGAACGAGTACTCACAAACATATGTATTATTTATAAACATTCTTTAAACAGTATTTTTTGTAGTCCGGTAAAATAAAATCAGCTTTTTTATGTGTTTTGATCACTAGTGACTTTGTGGTAAAAAGTCAGAATATAATTATAATTTGTAATAAATAACTTTTTAAAAAAGGAAAACGACTTCAAATAGCAAAAAAAAATTGCCTTACATTAGTCGCATATGATGTGTAACATCTGACATGTTATCCTAATATCAAATTGAGATGACTCATTGGTCAAATCAAATAGCGTTCGCTCATTAGTCAAATCAAATAGCGCGCGCTCATTGGTCAAATCAAATAGCGCACGCTTCCTCGGTTCCACCGCGCGCGCTCATTGGTCAAATCAAATAGCGCGCGCTTCCACAGTTCCACCGCGTGCGCTCATTGGTCAAATCAAATAGCGCGCGCTTCCCCGGTTCCACCGCGTGCGCTCATTAGTCAAATCAAATAGCGCGCGCTTCCCCGATTCCACGGTGCGCGCTTCCCCGGTTCCACCGTGCGCGCTCATTGCTCAAATCAAATAGCGCGCGCTTCCCCGGTTCCACCGCGCGCGCTCATTGGTCAAATCACATAGCGCGCGCTTCCCCGGTTTCGTGTAACACATTTCCGTCCCTTTTCCAGAATCACCCCCACAAAAAATATCCAGCAACCGAGAGGAAAGATGTTACACATCAAAAAAATATTGAAGTCGGTGCCGGTAAGATTTAGAACCTCCTCGTTTTTGAAGTCAGTTAAAAATAGAGTACACTATTTTATTTTACAGTATTGTTAGCAACCCTAAACCTCGCTCAAGTGGGAATATCCGTGATTTGTTTTCAAATTTCAATTTGTGAGTGTAAACTATTCTCTTTTTGTATTCATGAGCTCATGTGGTACATTGTTAAGGAGTGCTTCGATTAGCTAGTTTTGAAAAGGGTTGCTACGTTTTCCAAAATGTTATTGTATTGACTACGCGCTTGTATCCTCAGATTTATCTGGTAGGAGAAGCGGTTTAAATAAGATGAGGTCGACTTTTTACCAAATAATTTGTTTTTAGGGTACCGTACCTTCAAGGTAAAGAAAACCTCTTGCGTGTCTTCCTTTGGACGCTATTCACGACTGCTATACACTGAAGAGGCAGCAAAAACAGTTCATGTTTTAATAATTTAACAACAAAAAAAGACTCAAATCAAATATATATATATATATATATGTGATATTTAAATATGGAAAAATAACTCAAAAACTACTATATAAGTCATAATGATTTTTTTTTAAATTAGCTAGTCAGGAACCAAACTTCGTAGGGTTATTCAGAATCAGAATATTTTTTATTCATGTAAACCATTACAGTTTTTATGAATCATCAGAAAAGTAACAAAACTCTATCACCGCTTCGGAATGTCATTCCTGAGGAGAAGAAGGGCAAGAAACTCCACGGTTAGTGTTCTAAAATAAATTTTTTACAAACTTTTTCATCTACATTTTGTTGTGGGGAATGGGAGAACAATGTAGGTTGGTCATCAGGTGAGTCTAAGTTAAAAAAAGCAAATTATACTATTTATAAGAATGGCTACATGGTACCCTCATTAACAAAAAAAAGGTATACAAAAAAATTACATTATGTTAAATTAGTAGAAGGAAGAGAGGGAATGTTAACTAACAACCGTTGAATAGGTTGTCATGACTCAAGTGGGGCTGAAATAACATCTATCCAAGCATATTTATCTTTTAAATAATCTTCTATTTAATAATAAGCTTGCTTACAAAGTGCTCGTTTTACACAAGCTTTGAACTTATTTTCACTAAGTTTAGTGCCGCCAATTAGAATTTTGATATAAAATCTAACACAGTGCCCCATGAAAGACATGTAAAGCTTTCAGTCTTCGGATTCGGCTTCGACTTCGGCCGAACTTTTTGGCGATGGCCTATTAACCGGCTAACTATCGCCAAAAATCGACTTTCGGTAAGACACTAATTTTCTATCTATCTATAACCTCACGCCAGATCCCTTGCAGGGTAGGCCGAACTTTTTGGCGATGGCCTATTAACCGGCTAACTATCGCCAAAAATCGACTTTCGGTAAGACACTAATTTTATTAATTAATATTAGGATTCGCTCAAACATTGGTCATTGATTTGTACTAGATTATAGGTGACAGTCCAAAACCGGCCCGCAACATAACAGCACAAGTATGCGTGTGGTCTTATCTCTAATTAGTTCGATGCAACCCTAGCTAACGCGAGGACGCGTGAAATGCTACAGTTTGCTAAAACTAACGTAATAATAAATTCTGTCGTCACTAATAATTTAAGTGCCTATTCCACTACCCTCGAGTAGAGTGCTGGTTAGTTATTTCTTGATTAGCGTTACTCGGCAATTAATACTGTCTTAATAACCGTCGGATAGGGCTACCCAGAGATGGTGAAATTGGTACATAGACTTACGTTTACTCTTCTTCAGACTTTAGTTGAGGGTGGTAAATGAGGAGTAGGTATTTTTTGGTTGTTATTTTGTTCATGATACGAATGTAAGGATTGTGGTTGGTAACGATGTGCTGGAGCAAGTGAATGAGTTTGTATATCTTGGATGCGCCTTCAGTAAGGATGGGAAATACACCGCTGACATAGAGAGAAGAGTGAGTGCAGGGAACAGAGTGAATGGTGCGATGGGAAAGCTACTCGGGAGCCGGCACTTAAGCCATAAGGCGCAGCTGGCCATACATAACGGAGTTCTTGTCCCAACGCTGTTATATGGTAGCGAGAGCTGGGTATGTAAGAAGGAGAATGAAAGTAGGATAAATGCGGTAGAAATGCGAGCTCTGCGGAAGATGTGCGGAGTGAAGCTGACCGACCGCATTAGCAACAGCATAGTAAGACAGCGAGTAGGTATGAAAGATAGTATCGGTGTAAAGATGAGAAAGGGCATGCTCCGTTGGTTCGGGCATATAGAAAGAATGCCAGAGGAAAGAATGACAAAACAGATATACAATGTGAAAGTGGAAGGATGCAGGTACCGGGGAAGACCTAGACTATCTTACCACGACCAAATAAACCGAGTCTTATCTGATGGAAAAGTCAAGAGTCTCCGTAACCGGCGAGCGTGTATGAGACGAACTATGAGAGTCGAGGAAGCCAGAGAGGTAAGTAAGGAAAGAACCTGTTGGAACTCTGTACTCTCTGCCTACCCCGCAAGGGATCTGGCGTGAGGTTATAGATAGATAGATAGATAGATGATACGTAATCTAGTAGTAATACGATGCTTATAATAATAAGTATTTTGCTTAGTTAAGGAATTCCTTTGGCTTCCTTGCGGCTCCATCATCAGACGGTAGGAACCATCCGGGTATAAAGCCAAGCAAAATCCAACCAATAACGGCGGGGTTATTTTGAGTAGTTGAGTGGTTCCATTGGTCACCCCTTGGGCTTTATCATCAAACCCTGAACACTATCTGGTTGTATAGTACTTGTCAATACCAATCTAACAAGCTTCAACACGAGGAGGTTACGTTGTATAGCTTACATGTTCCTATAGCCATCTTTCGACTCCAGCATCAGAACAGCTCCATGGTCCTTAGTCAATACGCGTGCCAAATTTCAGCCACAATCGGATACCCGCAAGTGCTTGAAAAATGGGTCACAAGATTTGAACCGGTAAGAATGACAGACATACAAACATTACAAGTGAAATGAAAGCTTCTAAAAGGTGTGTGTGTGTGTATGAATGATCTACGCTGTTGGCCGCGGGGCCTAGTTAAATGGTGTTTCAGTCTGTTTCAATAAGAACTATAACGAGATTTATTCTCCAAATACATAAGATAAATATAAGTTCTAACGAAAATTATAGTACCTAGCTCATACATGTATTCATGTTTTCATTTCATTTAACACAATATTGTACGATTGTTATTACATTTGAATAGGGCACGCCGTTATTAAAATAGCAATGTGTTTTTGGGTAATAAAATGGTGCAATTTATTGGCCAATATACAAAGCAATTAGCGAAAATTGAATTAGTATAGCTGTATATTAAATTATCATACACTACAGATGTACATACACATACACAATACATATATACAAGTGTAACATAATAAACGCAAGACCTCACACACCCCGATTAGATTAGAGAACTGCCTAATAAATTCAAAACGAAAACAAAATTTCTAAATTTAAAGGTTTTTACCTTTTTTTAAGCACTTTTATACCCCAATTAACAATGAAGCTTGTACGTGTATGTGTGCGTTTCGAGAAATACGTTTTAGGAATGCATTTGAAATCTCCTTATTGCTATGAATCAAGAATAAATTTTGTTATTTATAGCGCACTGAAGGAGTAAAAGCATTGGTTGCAAATTAAAAAATAATGTAAGGTACATTAAAAAAGATACATTAAATAAGAATCAATTCAGTTACCGATTAGAGCGTCTTATCTGAAGGAGAAGTCAAGAGACTACGTAACCGGCGAACATGTTTGAGACGAACTATGAGAGTGGAGGAAGCCAGAGAGGTCTGTAATGAGAAGAACCTGCTGGAGCTCTGTACTCTCTGCCTACCCCGCAAGGGAACTGGCGTGATGATATAGATAGATACATAGATCATACACCAGCGACCCATCCCGGCTTCGCACGGGTGAATTATACACATAAAAATTCCTCTTGAATCACTCCGTCCATTGGTGAAAACCGTAAGAAAATCCGTTCGGTAGTTATTGAGTTTATAGCGTTCAGACAGACAGACACGACGGGGGGACTTTGTTTTATATTATGTAGTGATGATAACGGCTTGCTTTGGTGGTTAGAGCGTGGGCAGTTCTGTTTACTAGATCAAATTGTCGTGTATTCGATCCCCGGAATATTTTTTCTATCATGTGTCCGTTTACAGACACGCATATCACATGCATAAACACTTTGACCAAAACATAAATACGGTGTAATTTTAGTCTTCTTGAAGTGAAAGCAAATACGCAGTGATAGCCTAGTGGTTAGACCGTTGGACTTCAAAGTCAGAGGTCTCAGGTTCAAACCCAGGCACACACCTCTGTCGCATCGAAAGCATGTGCGTATTAACGAGGAAACCTGCATGCCTAAGAGTTGCTCGAACGTGTGTGAAGTTCGCCAACCCGCACTGGGCCAGCGTGGTGGACCATGGCCTCAACCCTCTCAGTTTGAGAAGAGGCCCGTGCCCAACGGTGGACCAGTTTCTTAACAGGGCTAATATTATTGAAGCGAAAGCCCCGGTAATGTATCCAATTCCTACCCTTCACTAGTAATAAAAATTAATAAAAAAAACACTTCTATAAGTAACATCTACCTCAGTAGCTAGATGTTTTAGGTTAGTACCTATGTGATTATCGTAGCTACGGTGAAAATCCGGAACACCACCTACGTATCTTCCGGCCGTGAAAGTGTTGTTGGTGGTTAAGTGTTCATTTCTTATTAACACCAGTGAACAATAGGCATTGGATACTTCACCTGGACTTTCGCTTCAGGACAACTAAAATTACACCACGTATAAGCGCAAAGATTTGTTTCGTGCGAGCACTTGGGTAATAAGCGTGCACATTCGCGACAATTCGATCCAACGAGCCTACGTTTTAAACCGTAGTCAGTTGAGGTACTGGTGGAGCAATGAGAACTTTTCTTATATGATCTTACAATTATCCCAAGCAATATTATTGTAATACTTTGTGGTGAAAGACGCGTAAATATATGCAGATTATAGCTGCATCTACATGTAGCAGTCATCATCAATATCATTTCAGCCTATACTTGTCCACTGCCGAACATAGAAACCAGTCGCTTTCCAGCGTAACCGGTCCGATGCCACCTGCATCCAACGACTTCCTGCGATCCTTACAAGATCGTCAGACATATATATGGTGGGCCGCCGTCCCACGCGGCGCTTGCCGATACGTGGTCTTCACTTTAGCATCTTTCTGCCCAGTGCCCGTCCGATCTTCACGCTATGTGGCCCGCCCATTGCCACTTCAGCTTAATAATCCCATGGTTCTTCTACGAATCTCTTCGATCACGTAGAGAAACGCCGAATATAGCTCTTTTCATAGCTTGCTGAGCAACTCGTTTGAGCGTTTTTATGAGACCTGTAGCAGTAGCAAAGTAATATTACAATAATTCTGCTACCCGGTTGAGGTATCCCAACCAGGGCGCTCGTTACGCGACGTGTCACGATACCTTCATGGAACGATTGCTTAATGGAACTTTAGTGGTGTACAGAAAACCCGGCTCAAGCATTTCACAAAGTTATCGTAACGCGCCACGTTTGGTTGTAGAGCTCTAGATATTACCACAATCTCTAACAAAATTTTTATATTACTTTGCCGTGAAAAGAGGCTATATATGCTATACTCATTTCTCATTTTTACAGCAAAAATATTATAATAGCTTTGTTAAAGAGATAATGCTACGCGCCCTGTGTTATCATCAGCTTCCCAATGACGTCACATGAAATATAAGCCACTTGAAATAAAACCCGGTAATGACGAACCGGGAACCGGTAAATCGGGAAATGCTAATACGTGACGTCAAATTCGATTCACCATAAATCATCGAGTTGTCAAACGTATGCCGAATTAGGGCGAATTAAGGCGAGCGTGGTGATGGTCTGATTAATAAGCGGCGATTGAGCAATCGACTACATACTTATCAAAAAATACACACCGTCACGCCTATATTCCCCAAGCGGGGGTGGCAGAGGCGTACTGAGTACATCCACTTTTCACCGACGATGTTAGGTCCCATGTAATAGGGGGCGAGCCTATTGTCATACACCGGGCACATTTCCAGACTCCGAACTCATACTGAAAATTTTTCGTCATAAAAACTACATTTGTCCGACCTAGAATTTGAACCCAGGACCTCGTCATTACAAATAACCTATTGTTAAGGGTCTCCGTAACCGGGGAGCGTGTATAAGACGAACTATGAGAGTGGAGAAACCCAGGTAGGTATATAAGGAAAGAACCTAACCTAGACATATCAGTTGATTTGATAGGATGGGGATGGGATTGCTAGATCGGGTTCCATTCTGAATAAATATGTAGTGGGCCAGTTCAGTTGGTTTAATGGAACGACAGAATTTACGTTAACTTAGTTCGTATAAGCACTTCATGGTATCTGATTGTGCTGAAATTCAGTATACGTAAAGACATACGTACGTAAGTTTCATAACTTTTTTCGGATAGTCCTCATGATAGCCTAGTGGTTAGACCGTTGGACTGCAATGTCAGAGGTCTCGGGGTCAAACCCAGGCACGCACCTTTGCCTTTTCGAAAGCATGTGCGTATTAAAATTTAACTATCACTTGCTTTAACGGTGAAGGAAAACATCGTGAAGAAACCTGCATGCCTAAGAGTTTTTCGAAGGTGTGTGAAGTTCGCCAACCCGCACTGGGCCAGCGTAGTGAACTATGCCCCTCTCAGTCTGAGAGGAGGCTTGTGCCCAACGGTGGGACAGTTACTTAACAGGGCTAGACATTATTATTATTATGTACCCCCGTAAAAATAAAATTATTTTATTTGAGTATTTATTGTATTTATTTGTATAGTGATAAAGGGGGGTTGGTAAAGGTGTACTTGATACGCCCACATTTAGCTGACGACGTTCCCAATTTAGTAGGCGAACTTATGACTTCACCTATGAGTCGAGGATCTGGAATCTTTGGCTGTCAGATACAAAGAATTTTTTAAAACAAAAATTTCCACCGACACTTTTTTAGAAAATTGATTATTTGGAAATTTAAACAATAAATATATAAAATAAAAAAAAATACTAAGCGAAAATTTACATATTCAGAAATCAGGTGAAAAAGTTCTACACTGAAAAGAAAGATAATATATTATACATATGTATATTATTAAGTAGTAGTACACCTCTAAATCTTATGTTTTCTTCAGATCCTCTCCATCCAAAGGTTGAATGGAAGAGATCACTATTAATGATAAGGCCGCCCATTGTTACACTAACTTTCAATTTGTTATCTTGCGTCTTTTATGTATCTATCTATCTATCTATATCATCACGCCAGATCCCTTACGGGGTAGGCAGAGTACAGAGTTCCACTTTTTATCTCCTTTTTGGTATCTCTGGTGGAACAATAAAGTGTTATCTATCTATGTATCTATCTATCTTTTACAAGCTTTTATTTAACCTGCAATGTTCGTATGTATGTATGTCTGTCCGTCTTTCCGGTTCAAATCTTGTGATCCCTTTCTCAATCACTTGCCGGTATTCACCTATTGACCTGAAATTTGGCATACGTGTGTAATTTTAGTGACAATGAACCAGAATCAGAATATTTTTTATTCATGTAAACCATTACAGTATTTATGAATCGTCAAAAAAGTAACAAACACTCTACCACCACTTCGAAATGTCATTCCTGTGGAGAAGAAGGGCAAGAAACTCCACGGTTACTCTTTTAAAATAGTATTTTTACATTTTCTTTTTCCATCTACATTTTGTTGTGGGGTATGGGAGAACGATGTAGGCTGGTCTATCAGGTAGGTCTAAGTTAAATTATACAAATTATACTATTCATGTGAATGGCTACATGGTTCCCTCATTTACAGAGAAAGAAATGAGAAAAAAAAGAAACATTTTACTAAATTAATAGAAGGGGATATTATAGGAGATATATATATGAGAGGGAATATTAAATAATAATAGCTAAACAAGTTGTCCATATTCAATCAAATGGAGCTGGAACAGCCCCTATACAAGTATTTTTGTCTTTTAAATAATCATCTAGCGTATAATAAGCTTGTTTACTAAGCGTACGTTTAATACAAGCTTTGAATGCAATAATATGGTATGATGGAGCTGGTCTGATGATGGAGTCAGAAGATGGCTATAGGATATAGGGGGTTACATTGTACGAGCATATGAACTATACAATGTAACCCCCTCGTGTTTAAACTTGTTAGATTGATATTGCCAAGTACTATACTATATAGTTTATTATTTATATTATTCGTCTGAGTTAAGCCGTAGGGATAACGGCTTACTGATGACGTCATGCGGTACTAAGTTTATTTTGGGCTCTGAAGTGAGTGGTTCAATCATCTGCGTAGGCCAATATAAATTCGATCTACGTCATTGCTACGTAAGCCATTTTAAGGGAGGGTGTGCAACAGGAACATGATCATATATGTAACACTTTTTATTTATTTATTCCATGTAAAACTTACAGCTCATACAGTAATATAGAAACTAAAGATAATAACGGAAATCCAATTACAGGGCCCCAAGTCCTGAATTGCAATTTTAATTAAATGGTTTGTTTAAATGTGTGTTTGACAGTTTTCAATCTACTAATTAAATGCTTTCCAATTGTTATGGTACCTATTAAAAATTCTTAATGTGTTCCATAGTCGTAGGTACCAGTTCAAAAAAATTCCGACTTTTGGCACAATTATAATTGAATGAATTTTGTAGCATGTCATAATTACAAAACTCGTAATAAATAGTAGACTTGGGGCGCAGTTCTTAACGGATAGTCTTTTGTCTACATAGGGGATGGAATAAGAATACAAAGTGTAACATAAATAACGCAACACCTCAGACACCCCAATTAGATTAATGCTTGATTAATTCAATACGAAGATCAAATTTCTAATTTTAAGGAGTTTTCTGCCGTTTTTTAAGCTCTTTGGTACTCAAATTAATCATAAAATTTAATCTATCTATCTATATCATCACGCCAGCTCCCTCGCAGGGTAGGCACAGAGTAGAGGTAGTACAGAGTTCCAACAGGTTCTTTCCTTACATACCTCTCTGGCTTCCTCCACTCTCATAGTTCGTCTCATACACACTCGCCGGTTACGGAGACTCTTGACTTGCCCTTCAGCTAAGACACGGTCTATTTGGTCATGGTAAGATAGTCTAGGTCTTCCCCGGTACCTACATCCTTCCACTTTCGCATTGTATATCTGTTTTGTCATTCTTTCTTCTGGCATTCTTTCTATATGCCCGAACCAACGGAGCATACCCTTTCTCATCTTTACACCGATACTATCTTTCATACCTACTCGCTTTCTTACTACGCTGTTGCGAATACGGTCGGTCAGCGTGACTCCGCACATCTTCCGCAGAGATCGCATTTCGACCGCATTTATCCTGGTTTCGTTCTCCTTCTTACATACCCAACTCTCACTGCCATATAACAGCGTTGGGACAAGCACTCCGTTATGCATGGCCAGCTGTGCCTTTTGGCTTAAGTGCCGGCTCCCAAGTAGCCTTCCCATCGCACCATTCACTCTATTACCTGCATTCACTCTTCTCTCTATATCAGCGGTGTATTTCCCATCCTTACTGAAGGCGCATCCAAGATATACAAACTCATTCACTTGCTCCAGCACATAGTTACCAACCACAATCCTTGCATTCGTTCTGG
Organism: Phalera bucephala; assembly: GCA_905147815.2. Taxonomy (NCBI): domain Eukaryota; kingdom Metazoa; phylum Arthropoda; class Insecta; order Lepidoptera; family Notodontidae; genus Phalera; species Phalera bucephala. The sequence goes on along the minus strand of LR990623.1, from coordinate 26,777,755 downwards.
TTTCTTCCCGTTCAAAAACCATAATTTTGGTTTTCTTCACATTCAAATGTAAGCCATTGTTCATGCAGTCGTCTCTCATAACTGTGACTAGTGTTTGCAGATCAGTGGCTGTTGGCGCTATCAAAACCGCGTCATCTGCATACAATAGGTGGTTTATCACTAGAGTTTGTTTTACCCCTTCAGTCATCGCATTCAGTCTTTGAAGACTTTTATCCAGATACACTATAAACAGTCTAGTGGACAACACGCAACCCTGCTTGACGCTGATTTTAACGTCAAACCAAGGTGACATGTTACCACCCACCCGTACGCATGCCTTGCTGTCCACGTGGGTGGACTGGACGGCTCGCAACAGGGTGCCGTTTATACAATACTCTGGCAAAATGTCCCAAAGTCTCTTTCGCACGACTCTATCAAACGCCTTCTCCAGGTCCACAAAACCGCAGAAAACCTTCCGGCCTACTGCCAGATGCTTTTCTACGATGTTGCGGAGGGAAAAAACTTGATCCGAACATCCTCTTCCAGACCTGAAACCTCCCTGTGCCTCACACAACACTCCATCGGACTTCTCGCGCGTTCTCCGTTTAATAATTTTACCATACACCTTAGCTGCCAAGCTGATCAAATTGATAGCCCTGTAATTGGCGCAGTCATATTGTGAGCCCTTGCCTTTATACAAGGGTACTATGACTGCGCGGCGCCAATCTGTAGGGACTCTACCGGTCTTCCAGCAAAGATTTGCGAGGACCCAAAAAGCGTCCCGGACGCAAGTTCCACCATATTTAATCATCTGGGCAGATATCATGTCTATTCCCGCAGCTTTACCATTTTTCATACTTCGTATCGCCCATTCAACTTCTTCCATAGTGATGTCCTCTGTGGATTCTGGTGCCGCAAACTCGCCTCTGGGCTCGTCTGTGGCACCAGTATCCGGGGCATTCTCATACATTTCTCCAAAGTATTCACTCCACCGGTTTAGCTTGTGTGTCTGCAAGAATGTCACCATCCTTAGATTTTATCTTTTCCATTCTGGAGCCTGACGAATCACCTCGAGCCTTTCTCACCTTGCTCCAAAAGAGTTTGGTGTTATTCTCGAAGTTCTTCGTCAGCCTCTCCTCCTCAATCACACTAGGTTTTGGTGGCATTCTTGCATTGCCGGTATATTTTTTTCTTCAGCTCCGTCAAACTGTCATTTAGATTCAAAGAAGAGACATAGTCCTGCCACGCTTTCTTCTTACTTTCTACAGAGCTTTTTAACTAAACTAATTAAAATTTAATAATTATTTAAATTTTGTATGCGTATTGAGGTATTATTAAATTTTGTTGAATACAAATCGAACAAGTAAAAGCATTTTTTAAATATGAAAAAAAAAATAGTTTGAATCGATTCAGTTGCCGATTTAGAACAAACTACTTTCAGGTCTTGCATTATTTATGTTATATCTTGTAAATGCAACTTTAATTTTTTTCGTATCATGTTATGGCTGATTTGCCTTTTGTTTCTCCCGCTTTGCAAAGGAGAGAAGTGATTTTTTTTACACCTGTTTTTTTTTTCTTTCTAATGAAATTTGTTGCGGGTTTCAAGACAATTAAGCCCAAAGCCCAAAGCGTCAAACCTTAGTGTCATCTAAGGATACCATTGTGGATCCTGAGTACAGGAGTTACAATGGTAGGAATGTGTGGCGGGCTCAGTCCCATAAGAAGTCTGCGCTCAAATACACTCAAAAACACTACTCTCCGTTTGAAGTTATCGGTAAAAAACGCCTATTTCGCAGCTCCAATAGACCATGAATAGCGGTTAATTCGAGGGTTGGTCTGTAATTGCGCACGTCTGACTGCCGACGACTCCTCACGAGAATCAATTGAGGTTAATATGATTCAATTCTGATTTAACGTTTGTAACGATGATTAATTTGATGATCATTCGGTTTGTATGTAGGCTATTGATAATATTTCAAGTGAAAACTGGTGAAAAAATTCCGTGAACAACTTGGCCCTTATTCTCTATGACTAATTTAATCATACATCCAACTACGTCACGCGGTACGTTACGATAACTTCATGAAATAATTTAACAGGCGGCTTGGTCTAGCGGGTCATTTAACAGACAGGCTTGGCCCAGTAATTAAAAGCTTAAGCCGCTCCGCCCACTAGATTGAGTAGTCGCTGGTACGATCCCCGCACGCAACAAATCGTTGTCAAAGTTACTGAGTGTAAACGTGAGTTGCGTAACAATATGTACGAACGATGTATGAAACTTCTTCAGGCGACATCTTGCAACCAACTATACAAATGTGGAAGACAAACGTCGCGGGACATTTTTTTCTCAAGTCATACTCGTGAACGTGTACTGGTGGTAAAGACTGGCCCGCCCTCTATCTTTTGACTGATTAAACCTGTAGTTCTGGTGAACTCTGGCTCGTTTAGCATCACACTGTAGCTATAACCAAGTATTTTGTTCGCACTCATTATATATTTTATATTAAGCAGTTTTATTTTTTTTATTATATTGTTATATTTTTTTTTGTGTACTATATCTATCTATCTATCTATCTATAACCTGACGCCAGATCCCTTGCGGGGTAGGCAGAGAGTACAGAGTTCCAACAGGTTCTTTCCTTACATACCTCTCTGGCTTCCTCGACTCTCATAGTTCGTCTCATACACGCTCGCCGGTTACGGAGACTCTTGACTTTTCCATCAGATAAGACTCGGTTTATTTGGTCGTGGTAAGATAGTCTAGGTCTTTCCCGGTACCTGCCTTCCTTCACCTTCATCCTTCCACTTTCACATTGTATATCTGTTTTGTCATTCTTTCCTCTATTTATATTCTTTCCTATATTTTCTTCTTTCTTTGTGTACTATATACCTTTACAAAGTCTTTATTTTGTAAATGAGAGGACTGTGTAGACACTGATGTTAAAGAGTGTTAGTACATTTACGTTTAGTTTATACTTCAGCTCATATACTTAACTCGTTCTGAATTGTTCTCCCATACCCCATGAACGTAATGTATACAAAAGGAATTGTAAAACTCTCATTTTAAAAGAGTAACCATGGAGTTTCTTGCCCGTCTTCTCCACAGGAATGATATACCGAACGGGTGATAAAGTCTTAATTAATCATTAACTGTTCTTGCTTGGCTATTCATAAGTACCTGGTCTACATGAATAAAAAACTTTTGATTTTGATTTTTCCTGCGATATCGCTCGACATGTTAACACAGGTGTCGCGGTACATTTGTCGCCTAATTAATAAGAGAACAATATTCGGTTTTTATTATGGTTAGGCGCTCGTAGCGCAGTGCGACCGCGGTGTTCTTACCGATCAACAAGGTTAAGCAGCATTCGACTCGGTCGGCCTGAGATGGGTGACCGTTTGTGGCATTTCATATTCGAGCGTCTCCGTGCTTCGGAAGGCACGTTAAGCCGTTGGTCCCGGTTACCACTTAATGTGGTAGTCGTTAAGCCGACTTGAAAGCCTTAAAGGCGGCCTGATAAGTTTCAATAGCAGGTGGCCACAAACCTGCCTCCACCGCACCGCGCTGGGTCCGCGTGGTGGAGTATGACCTAATCTCTCTCACCTCAATTTGTGAGAGAAGGCCTTTGCCCAGCAGCAGTGGGCAGTATAGACTGATATTATTATTATTATATTATTATTCAACAGGTTCTTTCCTTACATACCTCTCTGGCTTCCTCGACTCTCATAGTTCGTCTCATACACGCTCGCCGGTTACGGAGACTCTTGACTTTTCCATCTTGGAACTCTGTACTCTCTGCCTACCCCGCAAGGGATCTGGCGTGAGGTTATAGATAGATAGATAGATTATTCGGTTTTTGCGAATTTTCATTAGTATAATAGTCCCCTAGAATAATTGGTGAGGCGTATCTTGCCAGATTGATTGATCTATATTAGCATCGGACTATGTCTAACGTAATGACCGACAAACCACTTCCGTCTCCGTTTTGTGTTCACGTCATTCGTTTTTGTCATAAACCAAATTTTATCCGGAATTCCAAGAGACGTAAAAAAAGTACATTTGGAACAATGTGGCTTAAGAATTGTTACTTATTGTGGCGGGTGTGAATAAAAATACAAAAGGATATTTGGAATATGCCGTAGTCGCAATGTTGTGTGTAAGCGCAGCAATTAGAGTAGTGTGACTGACTTCCGGGCGACTTTTGTTAGTTTTTGCCTCTCTAAACGCCTTCACTAACCCCTTAGCGTCTACTCCATCACATTCATCTTCACTTACAGTGTATCTTTTTATTTTTAATACACACGGTGTAATTTTAATCGTCCTAGAGCGAAAGCGCAGGTGATGTATCAATGCTTACTATTCACCTATAGTAAAAAAATAAATAAAAAGAACACTTCAATAAGAAACATCCTGCTACTGCCCTATCCGAATATCATTGCTGGGGTGAAAATCCGGAATACTGAAGGTCAGCTAACGAGCCGCACCGCACTGTGGTGTTCTTACCGATCGCCAAGGTAACCACTTAATGTAGTAGTCGTTAAGTCAAGTGCGAAGCCTAATAGGCGACTTGATAAGTTTTAACAGTGAGTGGCCACAAACCTGTCTTCGCCAATCCTTACTGGGTCCACGTGGTGGAGTAGGACCTAATCTCTCTCACCTCGATTTGTGAGAGAGAACCTTTGGCCAGCGGTGGGGCAATATAGGCCTATATTATTATTATATGTGTATTCTTAAGAAATGGGTTAAAAAGAACAGGACAGCGTATTTTACGAACAGACCGCGTATTTTAGTTATTTAGAATATTAGCAAGTAAATGACTGCCTCGTTAGTCTGGTGGCAAAGCACATCGCTTTGTGATCACGAGGTCCTGGGTTCAAATCCTAGGTCGGACAAATGTAGTTTTTCTAACGAAAAATTCCCAATATGAGTCCGGAGTCTGGAATTGTGCCCGGTAAATGGCAATAGCCTAACAAAATGACCTAACATCGTCGGCGAAACGTGTACGTGAACTTAGTACACCTCTGCCATCCCCGCTTGGGGAATACAGGCGTGACGGTGTTTTTTTAGAATATTTAAGTACTCCATCTAGTACGTAATATTGCATGAATTCCGCGAGAATACAACAACCTTTATACATCACCAATAGCATACTTTGCAAAATAAATATTAACAGTTAAACTAGGGGTCACAGAGCGACTTTCGAAGCGTCTATTTTAGTCAATGCTCATCCGGAGTTTTATAGTAAGACTAGCGACCCACCTCGGCGTCGCACCGCACGGGTGAATACACATACATCTTCCTCATCACACCGTCCATTTGAAAAAACCGTATAAGAACCCGTTCATTCGTTATTGAGTTTATCAATATGGTGGCTTACACTTGAATATGAAGAAAACCAAGATATGGTTTTTGAAAGGGAAGAAACCAGAACAAATGTAAGGATTGTGGTTGTTAACGATGTGCTGGAGCAAGTGAATGAGTTTGTATATCTTGGATGCGCCTTCAGTAAGGATGGGAAATACACCGCTGACATAGAGAGAAGAGTGAATGCAGGGAACAGAGTGAATGGTGCGATGGGAAAGCTACTCGGGAGCCGGCACTTAAGCCATAAGGCGCAGCTGGCCATACATAACGGAGTTCTTGTCCCAACGCTGTTATATGGTAGCGAGAGCTGGGTATGTAAGAAGGAGAATGAAAGTAGGATAAATGCGGTAGAAATGCGAGCTCTGCGGAAGATGTGCGGAGTGAAGCTGACCGACCGCATTAGCAATAGCATAGTAAGACAGCGAGTAGGTATGAAAGATAGTATCGGTGTAAAAATGAGAAAGGGCATGCTCCGTTGGTTCGGGCATATAGAAAGAATGCCAGAGGAAAGAATGACAAAACAGATATACAATCTGAAAGTGGAAGGATGCAGGTACCGGGAAAGACCTAGACTATCTTACCACGACCAAATAAACCGAGTCTTATCTGATGGAAAAGTCAAGAGTCTCCGTAACCGGCGAGCGTGTATGAGACGAACTATGACGACTCTCAAGTCGAGGAAGCCAGAGAGGTATGTAAGGAAAGAACCTGTTGGAACTCTGTACTCTCTGCCTACCCCGCAAGGGATCTGGCGTGAGGTTATAGATAGATAGATAGATAGATAGATCAATATGGTCGAGGGGAGTGATGGCTGTTCCGGTAGTCATACTCGTGAACGGGTGCTGCTGGTGCGGACTGGTCCATCAGGAATCCTTTAGACGCTCTTTACAGATAACATCATTAGATTCATATCTAGATCGTAAGGCATCACACTGCAGCTAGGTCATAAACTATTTAATTGTAACCTAAACATTGTATCCACACAATATGATTAAAAAAACTACAGAAAAAAGAGAAAGAGAAGTAAATAAAAAAGACGAGCCCGCTGAGTTTTTTTGCCGGATCTTCTTAGTTGAGGCCGCATTCCAATCCGGTGGTAGATTAGTAGTTAATATAATTAAAAAAAAATGTAAAGTGACTAGTTGTAAGCGCCCCCGCAGGGCTTATACAAAATAAATTATTTGAGTTTGAGTTTTATCACGTTCAGACAGTCACACAGACGCGGCGGGGGACTTTGTATTATAATATGTAGTGATTGTTTTCACCACCTGGATTAGTCAGTGATTTAATATTAGAACAATTGGAAATCCGCGTTTTGTAATAAGACGGTGGGAAACTTAAGTACAGGAAGTTCGGTGTTAAGTTAAAACGTATAACGTCATTCACACTCCACGCCAGCGAACCAATTAAGTTATCACGGACTTAGCCAAGTTCGAGTTGTTCCCCGCTTACAACTTAGAACAAGCTACGATTAAGTTGTTGTTCCTTGGAGGTATAGCTTCATGCATTTCCGGTGTAACAATGAGACCTAAATACCAAAAAGCAGTGATAGCCTAGTGGTTAGACCATTGGACTGCAAAGTCAGAGGTCTCGGGTTCAAACCCAGACACGCACCTCTGTCTTTTCGGAGGCATGTGCGTATTAAAAATTAACTATCACTTGCTTAAACGATGAAGAAAAACATCGTGAGGAAACCTGCATGCCGAAGAGATCCTTGAAGGTGTGTGAAGTTCGCACACCCACACTGGGACGGCGTGGTGGACTATGGCCTAAACCCTCTCTGTATGAGATGAGGCCCGTGCTCAACGGTGGGACACTTTTTTAACAGGGCTATTATTATTATTATTAAATACCAAAATAATAAGTCCGTTTTGATGTATGAAATATGCAAAAACCAACTATCTATCTATCTAACTATACAGGGGGATATCAATCATCATTAAAACTTTTTTCATTAACACGTGGTTTCTTAATTAATAGACCGTATCTTATCTGAAGAGCAAGTCAAGAGTCTCCGTAACCGGCGAGCGTGTATGAGACGAACTATGAGAGTGGAGGAAGCCAGAGAGGTCTGTAAGGAAAGAACCTGTTGGAACTCTGTACTCTCTACCTACCCTGCGAGAGAGCTGGCGTGATGATATATATAGATAGATAGACCTGATTTTTGAAAGGCCGATTAACAAGAAATCAATTAATAAGCCGTCAATCTCTTATCAAGTGATATTTGAGTTGCAGAAAGCAAGCATAATTAACTACTTCGATTTGATCATCTCAAACTCAAATAATTTATTTTGTATAATCCCTGCGGGGGCGCTTCCAAATATTCAATTTACATTTATTTTTAAATCTAATTTAACTACTAATCTACCACCGGATCGGAACGCGGCCTCCACTGAGAAGATCCGGCGAAGAAACTCAGCGGGCTTGTCTTTCTTATTTACTTTCTTTCTCTTTTTTCTTTTCTTTTTTCACATTCATTTTGTGTGGATACAATGTTTAAGTTATAATTAAATAGTTTACGATCTAGCTCCAGTGTGATGCCTTACGATCGAGATATGAATCTAATGATGTTATCTGTAAAGAGTGTCTAAAGGATTTCATATGGACGAGTCCCCACAAGCAGCACCCATTCACGAGTGTGACTGCTGGAACAGCTATCACTCCCCTCGAACATATCTCTTCAGATGACAGAGGAATTAGTTGTATTCGATTTTAATTTTATAAATAACTAGCGTCCCGGCCCGGCTTCGCACGGGTGAATTATACACATAAACCTTCCTCTTGAATCACTCCGTTCATTGGTGAAAACCGTATGAAAATCCGTTAAGTAGTTATTGAGTTTATCGCGTTCAGACAGACAGACAGACAGACGTGGAGGGGGATCTTTGTTTTATAATATCTAGTGATATTAATTAATAATAAATATAAAAGGGACTGCTCGTGTTGTTATCCTATTTCAACTTTTTAGTTGAAAAATTATAATTAAATTCTAAATAAGAGACAGCTTATATTTTTTCAGTTACTTTATGTTTTGTGTGTGTAGGACTGGAGTAAGCGTGTGCTAGATTAATCAGTGTGTGACCTCACGATACAGGCTTCCCTAGTGTGGGGACCATTAATAGATTTTCACCTGTAATTCCTACAATGTACAAATAATATTATCATTTTGTGATCTCACTATTAAGTTTAAACATTATTTGTGTGTTCAATAAATATAATTTTCAATTTTCATGTCAGTTTCTATTAGGTCTACGTACTCAATTATATAGTGATCAATTATCGCTAATATATAGAGCAAGCAATAAGCTGTCCCTCATAGAGGGCGCTGTGGGAGACGTCCAATCTAAGCTATTATCGAGCGTGTCTCCCAGCTTGAGTGATGCCCTACATCCTTCAAATTTAATCAAGTTTAACGCCTCTAAGTAATTGCGTTTTTATTTACAGACTTAGATAAGAAACGAGTAAGACCAATATTATTTTGAAGTTGCGAATATACACATTTGCCGCCAGTAGGGTATTCAATTTTCGCCGCCCCTACTAACCTGCAATTCAATACCCTAGTTCACAATCATATTAATTACATTTTCTTTGTCAATGAAGTTTTATGATTTGTGCTCTATCGTCATCGTTTCATCAGCTTTTCCCGTTATTAGTATGATTGTGAACTAAGGGATCGTTGTGTTAGTTCCTAGATTATTCAAAGCTCAATCATGAACTACTTATGTAGTGGGGTAAGGTATGCATTAATACTATTACTGTTATTTATTTCTGTAAGAAAAAAAAAATAAGCAAAATTTGCCGCCGCCCTAAATATATATATATATGAGGCTCAATGTATTGTAAATAACGCAAGACCTTAGACACCACGATTGGATAATTGCTTCACAAATTCAAAAGGAAAACCAAATTTCGAAATTTAAAATTTTTAACCCCTTTTTTTAACATTTTTATACCTCAATTAACAATAAAACTTATGCGTGTATGTGTGCGTATTGAGAAATACTTTTTAGAAATACATTTGAAATCTCCGTACTGCATTGAATCAAGAAATAAAAAAGCTTATTATAGCGCAGTAACAGCATTTTTTGCAAAATAATATGGATTAAAAATTATCGGAATTAATTCAGTTATCTATTTAGAATTATTTATCTATTATATAATCCCAGTCTGGTTTTGAATCAAAATTCTTAATAGTATGTTAGAGTTTAATTTATGGCCGGTACGATAGCGATAGGCTTGCCCTACATCGGGACCTGACATCGTCGACGATGAGTGTACCAGCACACAGTAGCGTCGGACGAACATTGGTGTACTTAGTGCACCTCTGCCACTCCTGTAGCATTCGAAGAAATGTACTATCGGTTACGTGCGAGTTCATACACGGGTTATTCGGTAAAATGTTCTTTCGAATGACCCGTCGGCTAAATAGCTTTTCGATGAACTCCGTGAAGATGGGCTTCGAAAAAATATTTTTTGAAAATGGGTACTAAACCCATCATACCGCCACTGAGTTGATATGCCATCCTTTTCCCACTGCAAATATACTAAATAAAGATGAACGTGACAGCATATTTTCTCGACAACGATCCTAAAACGTCTAATGGTTGTGTTTAGCCCTCAGTTCTGTATTTTAGCAGTTACATATATTTTATTGCCATTTCAAAAGCAGTAAAATGCGAGGTAGATATTACAGTACCGGTTATCAGGGTTTCCAGGCGGAAATGCCGCGGAAACAGCAATAAATCAGACTTGTATCGTGTGCCCAATCACGCTCGTACTGACAGGCGCGTGAGTTAGTACCTTACAACTTCGTTACTACGGGAAATCATTTCATACAAGGTAGATAGATATCTTGAATATCGTGAGTAGTGTGTCATTGTGCATAAATGGGTGGGCAGGAACAAAGGACACGGCAGATAAGCCTTAGAAAAAATGTATTTTGATAGCTATATTATATTTTATTTATGGCCAGTAATACACTGCAGAATTCTACGATTCAAGTTCACAGTGTGAAAAACAACCCGATAAATAAGAACACAAGTATGAGTGTGGTGACAAGGGTGAGTTTGAATAATTCAATCTAACCATAGCCAATGAGGACGCGTTAATATTCTTCAATTTGTAAAAAAAACTATAACAAAAAGAAAAGATGTCGTTAGTAATTTAATTCTAGTTTCTGCAGGTCGGTATAGATGCCTAAGTATATCGAAACACGGCCGTTTTTTTTATTGTAATTGTTTTCGTGATCCGTAATCAAGTGCGAATAATATTTCGATATGTTAAGCCCTAAGTTAATACTTCAGAATCAAAATATTTTTTATCCCTGTAAAATATTACAGTATTTACGTATCATCAGAATTGTAACAGAGACTCTACCAACACTTTGGAATGTCATTCCTAAGGAGAAGAAGCGCAAGAAGCTCTATAGTTTCCCTTTTAAAATAGTATTTTTACAATGTTTTCCAAGTACACGTTGCTGTGAGCTCTGGGTAAGCAATGTGTGGTCTATCAGATGAGTCTAAAAACAAATTGACCACGTTATAATCTTCGTGAGAATGTCTACATGGTTCCCTCATTTACTGATTATTGTGAAAAGAAGATCAATTTTACTAAATTATTAGAAGGTAGAGATATTAAAAATGAATAGCTGAACATGTTATCCATATTAAAATGTAGCTGGAACAGCACATATCCAAATATTTTTGTCTTTTAAATATAAGCTCGCTTGGAGAGCGTACGTTTAATACAAGATTTGAATTTATTTTTACTAAGTTATAGCAATGACTGGATAGTCATTGATTAAATAGATCTAAATTTTTCCTTATATACATTATTTTATTATAAATATACTGATACGGGACCGTCGTGATATTGGCTTCTTTAAACAATTCTCGTAAAGAGTCGCCGCTACCTAAGTTATAAATGACCCTAGAGCCATATTTTATTAGATAAAAATAGGTAGCTGCCCTAACCCACAGTAATATACCGTTAGATGACGGACGATTTAGCGCAGTGGTTAAGAGCTTAAGCCGCTCTGCCAACTGCGTCTAATAGTCGCGGGTTCGAGTCCCGCACGGGACAAATCTTTGTGTGATCCACAATTATTTGTTCCGGTCTGGGTATTTGTGTATGTGAATTTTCATGTTTGTAAACGCACCCACGACACAGGAATAAATCCTAGTGTGGGGCTACGTTTAAAAAAAAAAAAAAAAAACATATGACACTATAAAAATAACTGAAGTAGACCATTCGCGCGATGTCAACATCGGTAAGTTGTCTGATCTTTCTTACGGCATAGGCGGAGGAGCTAAGTCGTTTATTCTACTTCAGAAATTAATTTGGAAACAAATGGTAGTGTTTGGTAAGTCAATAGGGGAAGCCAGGGCTGTCGTTAATGGCAGATGATTGGCAAATTGGACTGCGCTAGTCCATAAAATAATATAATATTCATGTAAACTATCGAAACTTAATGCAACAACCGTTTCTATTCTAGCCTTTTATTGATGTTGGACGTAGTTACATATAAATAAATAAATACTGTCGCGCCTATATACGCGAAGCGGGGTTGGCAGAGGTGTGTATGTACACCCACTTTTCGCCAACGATGCTAGGTCCCATGTAATAGGGGGCAATGTTTTATCATATACTGGGCGCAATTCAATACTTCGGACTGATACTGGGAATTTTTGATACAAAAACTACATTTGTCCGACCTAGGTCGTAAACCATTCGCTACTTTTTTTACCTAGGGAAAATCCTGCATAGGACTTCCGCGAGCTTTAGGGGAAGCTCGTGGCGTGTCGGATTCCTACCGACTAAAAACCCCAGGGTGGCCGACATCAGCACTTTGGAGGAGCTGCGGGATCTCCATATGGAACGCACCGCTGCCCCTCTTGTGCCGCGCTCTGAAGATCCCGCCATCGGGGGCCTTCTCCCGCACCGACACGGAGACATTGGCTACTAGACCAACGAGGAAGTAGCTACATATATTTTAAGTTAAGTTAAAGCTCTACGACCGCGGTGTTCATAGCGATCACCGAGCAGCGTTCATCTTGGCGGACTGTGATAGGTTACCGCGTGGTGTTTCATATTGGAGCGTCACCGTGCTTTTAAGGGCTCTGAGCCGTCCCAGTTATCACCTAATGCGGTAATGGTTAAACCGAGTTGGAGGTCTTAGGTCCGAGGTGGAGACTTCAATATCAATTTATTAGAAAACAATATTTTTACTAGGAAGTTTATAACTCTAATGAAATCGTATAATATGTAGAATGTTTTCTTGGAACCTACTAGAATAACTGCTACTAGTGCAACATGTATTGATAATATTTTTACTAATGATAGACCTAGGTATTATTCTGTAATAAACAAACTAGAATCTGATCATAGCGGTCAGTTAGTTGAGCTTCCTAGGACTAGTAAGGTTCAAAAGAAAAAGGTTAGCTGTGTCCCAATGAATGTAGGCCACTTAGAGTGTTTTAAGTGCAATTTAATTGAAAAAGTACCTAGGTTGCCCTTTCGGGATGACTCAAACAATTTATATAACTCATTGTTCCACCTTATCAGTGATGAATTTAATAACATTTTTAAGCCCAAAAATGTCATAGTTGTAGTCGTGCCGGTTTTAGTAAATGGGCAACCTGTGGTATTTTTAAAAGTAGACTAAGGTTATATAACCTTTATGATGAAAATCTTATAACCATAAACCAGAATTTATTGGATATGCTAAGTATTATTCTAAAATTTTTAAAAGAGCCTGTTTCTGTGCTCTCTACTTAAGAAATAAAATTAAACAATCCGGTAATGTCATTAAAATGACTTGGAACGTTATTAATAGTGAAATCGGTGGGACAACAGTGCGAAATAGACACTTTAATTTAAAATTGGTGATAAAAATGTGAGAGCGGCTCAGGAAGTAGCGTCAGAGTTTGAAACTTTTTTTACTAATATGCCTTTGTTAACTACTAAAACTCTGACGTCGTCTTGTTCTTCGGCTGAGTCCCTTCTTAAACAAAGTGTATCAGAATGCAGCACATCTTTTGAATTTTCGCTTGTCAGTGGGAAAGTTATAATAAATACTTTTAATAATCTTAATATAGACGGCATCTTAACACGGCAGAAGTATAGGGGCTGTCTGTAAAGACAGTTAGTTCTGTTATCCATATTATTGCCCCCCACTTGGCATCTGTGTTTAACGGTTGTGTTGGTAGTGGTGTATTTCCTGATCTTATGAAACTTAATAGAGTGATTCCTTTGTTTAAATCGGGTAGTACATCGGATCCAAATAACTTTCGGCCTATTTCTGTGCTGCCCAAGTTAAAATATTTGAAAAAAATATCCTAAATCAGTTGATAAGTCACTTTAGTAGTCATAAACTACTTCACAAAAACCAGTTTGGATTCACTATGAATCGCTCAACTACTGATGCAGGTGTTGAATTAATGAGAAATATTTTTATGGCCCGGGGGAACTCGCAGGATACTTTAGGTGTATTCTGCGACTTGTCTAAGGCGTTTGACTGTGTGCATCATGAAACTCTCCTCAGGAAATATCACCATTACGGAATTAGGAACAGGGCTCTCGACCTCTTGACATCTTATCTCTGTGATAGAATTCAAAAGGTTGATGTAAATGGGAAGCGATCTCCCGGTTCTAACGTGACAATGGGCGTACCCAAGGGTTCAATTCGCGGTCCATTTCTATTCCTCATATATATAAATGATTTACCCTACTATGTAGGGGATAATCAGGACATTGTGCTGTTCGCGGATGATACATCTCTATTATTCAAAATTAAAAGACAGCTGTTTAATTATGACGACGTGAACAGTGCACTGTCAATGGTTGTTCATTCATAAATTTATTCAGTCATTTATTCAGTGTGATTTTTGGTTCAACACAAATAATCTTCTCCTTAATAAGAAGAAAACAAAATGTATTAAATTCACAACGCCAAATGTAAGACAGGTTGCAACTAATGTACAAATAAATGGCGTGGATTTAGACCTTGTAGAGTCGACTGTATTTCTAGGTATCACTATTGATGCCAGATTACGATGGGGCCCCCATATTGATCAATTATCTGGTAAATTAAGCTCAGCGGCATATGCGGTAAAGAAAATTAGATTACTAACTGATATTGAAACAGCTAGACTTGTGTATTTCGCTTATTTTCATAGTATTATGTCATATGGCATACTACTTTGGGGATGCTCTGCAGAACTTAATACCATCTTTGTTCTCCAGAAAAGGGCTGTTCGAGAAATTTAAAATTTGGCCCCGAGAGCTTCTCTTATGGAAAAGTTTAGAGAGATAAATATTCTAACTGTTGCATCACAATTTATATATGAAAATCTTCTATATGTTAAAAAAATGACAGTAACTTTAAAAAATATAGCGACATTCATCATGTAAATACACGGAACAAAGATGATCTTATTGTACATTACACTCGTCTCCACAGAATTAGTAATTCTTTCATGGGGCAATGTATACGCTTCTACAACAAATTACCCATAGATATCCGAAACATGCCTATTAATAAGTTTAATAAGGCAATTAAAACTAGACTCTGTAAGAAAGGGTATTACAAAATTTCGGATTATCTTGACGATAAAACAGATTGGGTTTGAGCAGCTCCTCAATCAGCAAAAAAAAATAGTTATCGGAATGGCTAAACAAATTAAATTAAAAGACTAGCTCGCTGAGTTTCTCGCCGGATCTTCTTAGTGGTGGCCGCGTTCCGATCCGGTGGTAGATGTAAAAAATGTAATAATATTGACGTTTGTAAGTGCTTATGTATTCATCATCATCATCATCATCATCTCAGCCTATACTTGTCCACTGCTGAACATAGGCCTCCCCAATCGCTTTCCAGCGTAACCGGTCCGATGCCACCTGCATCCAACGACTTCCTGCGATTTTCACAAGATCGTCGGTCCATCTGGCAGGCGGTCGTCCCACGCTGCGCTTGCCAATACGTGGTCTCCACTCTAGAATCTTTCTGCCCCAACGCCCGTCCGATCTACGCGCTATGTGGCCCGCCCATTGCCGCTTATGTATTGGCCTATATTAATAAATGATTTTTGACTTTGACTTTCACTTGACTTATATGCAGCTTGATAAGTTCCAACCGTAGGTGGCCATAAAACTGTTAATCCATACTGGACCTGCGTGGTAGAGTATGAGAAGATGTTTGCCTAGTAGTCCGACAGCTTAAGCTAAATTATGTGTCTTGACCACATTTTTTTTGTCTATGGGGTATAAATTCAGCAATTGATTGTGTCATAATTTCTCGATGAGCCTACAATACGGGTCGTAAGTCACTCGTATAATAGAAACTCAAAATTAAAAACAAGCTTTCATGCAGAAGCCCTTTTTGTTGGCCGTTGTGGAGTTTCTTAGTTTGGAGAATAAAGGGAATTAGTTCAATTCGGCTTACAAGACTGGACCTATAGAAACAAACATTGCGAGTCAAATAAAAGCTTGTCTAATGGATGGTAGGTAGGCAGTGGTATTACAAAATAGATAGCGGGAGGGACGACTAGATAATCAGAGAGTGTCATTGTACAGTCACATGCAATATTATGTATACATTCAACAAAATTAAAATAATGTAACAAAACTTAAATAAATATTAAAAGATTTACCGATCAAAAACAAAAATAAAATGAAATATACATACACCGTTACAATTATATTTCCCAAACGGGCTTGGCGGAGGTGTACATTTACTTATTATCGGCGATAATATGGGTACTCAACGTAAAAAAATTAATATTTTGTAAGTCACCTGCTGCTATTCTTATAGTTGTTAAGGCTGTATCGTGGTAATTTTGACTTGATGTAGACTTTGTTGACCGATCCTCAACATCGTTTACAGGATTCAAACCCAACCGTTCAATTTGCCTCTAGACTAACGAGGTAGGCAGTAATATTATGAAACGGATACAATTTATTGCACGCGAGTGTACAAAGCAAATTGCCCTGATTTGAGCTGTCCGTCATAGAACCGATTGCGACTGACGTTCGAGCTGCCATTATGGACGTGACTGCCCTCTTGATTGCAATGTGGCTTTCATTTGGTGAACACTAACTGTTTTAGCTGGATTTGCTTAACTTTCTATGTATTTTAACTATATAAAATCGATACTTTATATCTTAAGATATACAATATATAATAGAATGAAGTTTTTCTAATATCAAAAATCCAGAAAATCACCGTAGTTGCCGTATAATAATAATATTAGCCCTGTTAAGAAACTGACCCACCGTTGGGCACGGGCCTCCTCTTAAACTAAAAGGGTTTTAGGCCATAGTCCACCACGCTGGCCCAGTATGGGTTGGCGAACTTCACATACCTTCGAGAAATTTTAGGCATGCAGGTTTCCTCACGATATTTTCCTTCACCATTAAAGTAACTGAAAGTTAATTTTTAATATGCACATGCTTTTGAAAAGGCAGAGGTGCGTGCCTGGGTTTGAACTTGAGACATCTGACTTTGCAGTATAACGGTCTAACCACTAGGCTATCACTGTTTTTATGTCAAAAATATTATATTAAAAATCGTTGGTCTGGTGGCAAAGCGCATTGCTTTGTGATCACGAGGTCCTGGGTTCAAATCCTAGGTCGGTCAAATGTAGTTTTTCTAACGAAAAATTCCCAGTACGAGTCCGGAGTCTGGAATTGTGCCCGGTATATGGCAATAGGCCCGCCCCCTATTACATGGGACCTAACATCGTCGGCGAAACGTGGGTGTACCCAGTACACCTCTGCCACCCCCTCTGGGGAATATAGGCGTGACGATATATATATATAAATAGCCTTACATTAGGCATTGTTTCTGTGGCGTGTATGCGTTTATAAATGAACACAAATCTACCATAATATTATAAAGAGGAAAGATTTATATTTTTGTATGTTTGTAATGGATAAAGTCAAAAACTACAAGCCGATTTCAAAAATTCTGAAATTATAATATAGTGCTATTGAAAATAGAATTTTGCTGCTATTAGAGTATTACAATTAGAGTATAAATTAAAAGTAGTGGTCGCCCATTGGTGGAAATTTAAACAAAAAAACAACAAAAAATTATTAAAATTAAGAATACATTTCTTTTTATTGAAACAAAAAAACCGAAAAGAAAATGCTGTCCATTGCACTTGACATAAATATTTCGATAATTTAATTAATGATACAAAACTTCTGTGTAAGCGATGTTTTTTGTAAAAACTCTTT
The DNA here is from genome assembly GCA_905147815.2 of Phalera bucephala. Taxonomy (NCBI): domain Eukaryota; kingdom Metazoa; phylum Arthropoda; class Insecta; order Lepidoptera; family Notodontidae; genus Phalera; species Phalera bucephala. Next base: position 26,760,177 of record LR990623.1, on the reverse strand, counting down.
CATCGTTTGCTGGTTATGTTTGACATTCAGTAAGACTATAGACAAATAATATTAAAAACAAACAATATTAATCTATTCTCCATTTGAAGTGTATTGTGTCAAATACATTGTAGTGCGTGTAATGTGTTTTTGATTGATTTCATGTATTTTTTATGCATAAAATATTAGCATTCTGCACTCCTTCTCTATATAAACTATAAGGGTGGGAAATTTCATACTCCTCCGTCCGCGCAATTTTCGTAAAACGGGGTCCAAAGTTTTTGCTTCACGTATTAATATAATGATGATGATACCACGCTGCCTTCGGTTGACATGGTGTTGCTGGTTTGTGTTCAAATATGAATGACTCAAAAAATATTTGTGGGTCACACAAATCTTGGTTTCGTGCGGAGATGGATCCCGCGAATTCTTAATCCATGTGGACCACTAGACCAAGCTGTTACAGTCATCCGTATGTATGGGTTGGCTGAAAACTTTTGGGATAATTAAATATTCCACCTGAGCCATGTTTTCACTCGAGGGATTCGAATAAATTCGTTTGACTCGGTACTCGAGTAAAAATAAATTTTACTCGAGTCTACTTACACTCGAGTTACCGAGATAACTCGGCTTACCGGGTAAATTCTATGAGCGCTAGAAATATATCACTTTGCTAGTTCGATTAGGTTAGTAACAAGTTTTAACTTGGATATTGGAAAGTAAACAAACATGAACTTAGTTTGATATGTAAAATCATCATCATCATCATCTCAGCCTATACTTGTCCACTGCTGAACATAGGCCTCCCCAATCGCTTTCCAGCGTAACCGGTCTGATATGTAAAATGGTTGTGCTGTAATTTTTTGTTCACTGTGATTTTTTTGTTACTTAGCATTAGTGGTGTGTGTAAACATATAAGGTAACACATTATCACTTATTATTTACTTAATAAAGGTACCTATTAAAAATGCTTTAACTGCAGTAATCGAAACTCTGAACTCGAGTGATAACACTCACTGGAGTTGCCGGGACTGTAAATAGTAAACTCGAGTTACACGAAAACTCGAGTAACGTAATAAAATAACCTAAATGACTTGAGTCACAAATCCTACTCGAGTCGCATCACTAAAATGGCGATGATTTGTTTATTTCAAAATATATCTTATTTAATATTTGTGATATATACATAAGCTTTTCGATTGAACCCGGAACTTTACTCTGCAACTCTCCAAGACGTAAGAAGAAATGGAGCTATCAAGGCACTCGACATGCAAGACTTGCCATGTTGGGCCATAAAACAGGCGCTAAGCTCGCGTGACGTGTAGCGAACGTAATTGAAATAGAGTGAGTTCATTTTATTCGCTGTGAAATATTGGCGGCTATTTCGTATATATTATTTGTTTTTATTGCCTAGTTCGATGTGAATTCAATAATTATACCGATAATAGAAATATATACTATTATTTGTTTGTAGTTAACGTAGACGGGTGATTATTATTTATTTCTTGACGATTAATAAATATTATAATGGCTCACATAATGGATTCTTTTACACATTCTGATACATTGGTACCTGCATAATATTATCTCTATCTTGTAATAATGCGATCAGGGATCAAATACATGCACATAATATAAAGATATACACACACACACACACGCACACACGTGATTTGCGTCAATGAGTTTACTTGAAGGGTTGAGAGCGAAAAAGAAAATCCGCACACCACGATCCAGAGAAAAACGTAAACTTTTTTAAAAATCGATAACACCTATTGTTTCCTTTTACGACACCATGTAAGGTGTTATATCAACGATATACAACACTACGAATGCCACTTTCATGGCCATAACTTTCCTACTCAGTAGCCATAACGTTCTAATTCGTCTAATATTCCAGCCTTCCCGCGCTCTCTACCGCTTTTATTATAGCCCCACCTCTCCTTCGTGGCACTGACAGCGGAAAATTCAATCACTAGGCTACAGACGCGATTCGACCCACATTCGCCCCATTGAGTTTTTCTCACTGCATTCAAAAGTAAATTTATCTCAGACACATGTCAATTACTGACAAAAAATTTGTCGCATCAGCGGACACGAGTGAGCAAGTATTTATTAAGAGATTTCTTTGGTTATACCAATTATTATTGCCTTTCAAAAAAGGGTGTTAAAAGGTTTGAGTGAGTCATTAGTGGGATTGTAGTTTAATTATTGTTGATGTGAATGAAGATTTTGATGAGGTATTTAAAGATACAAAAATTAAAATATTTATTTTGCGTGGTGATTACGAGGTCCTGGGTTCGACTCCTAGGACGAACCAAGTGTATTTTTTCCATTAAAAAATCCCAGTATCAATCCGGAGTCTGCCAGTGTACCGTGCATGGTATAATGGCAATAGTCTCGTCCTATTGGGATCTCATATCGTCGGCGAAACATGGACACACACACACCTCTGCTCCGGCCATTGTGAAAATACTTGTTACTGGTGTTTGTAAAATAGCTATGTTTGTTAGGGCTCGTTTATATAACAACGCGTTGGGTCGTCGCGTCGCTGGACGCATCTTGAGATGTCAAGCGTGTGTCAAGCAAAACGCGCGTTTCAACATTTTCATGATTACTGTCACATGTCTACACAAATTGTATAAATTAGCCCCGCTACGCGATGCTCATAGCCTTGCTCAATGTTTCGCGTCGTTCTAAACGAGGTCTCTAAGGCATTGATGTAGCAGTTTTAAAAAATATGAACTATTTTGTCACAGTAACATTAATTCTCACTAATTTGTCTACATACGAGTATATTGGCTCTTTTATATCAAACGAATCAACTAATAAAACTAAAAAAAGTTGTTTAAATGTTTAATGATATGGGGTTTTCCAAAAAAAACACTGCTATAAGTTACTTTTTTAACCGACTTCTAAAAAGGTGGAGGTTCTCAAGACGACTGGTTTTTAAGTATGATACGCGATCATTCCGCCAATTATGAATCGATTTTGATGATTCTTTTTGCATTGGGTTCAGTATAGGTGGTCCCATTTTAATTTCATCTGTATTGGACCTTGGACTTGGAAGATATTGGCGTAAATTAAGATATTATGGGTATTACGTCAATCCTATAGGTACCCTGCCATAGAACTAATCAGAATATTAACCGACTTCAAAAAAGGAGGAGGTCGACAATTCGTCTGTGTTTTTTATAACGTCTTTATTTATGAACTGATTTGATTGAACTTTGGACTTTGAAGATACATCAGGGGGCTTCTTGACGGCGAACATCACTAATGTATAGATTCCGTTATTATGGTTATTATATCAATCCTGTAGGTACCTTGATGTACAACTCAGAAAAATAATATAATATGGGCATATAATATTAGTAAATATATCACTTGTCACTTAAAATTGTAAAATAAAAATTAATTTATTTTCCGCTTTTTTAAAACGCTTTTAAAAAAAAAAAAAAATTCTACATGTATGTTTCAATATGCTATTATTAATACATTGCTAACGTAAAATATCGCGCGGCAGCTCTCCAATATTAAGTCTGTATCGACCCTAATACCTATCATATTTATATTTGTATTGTTTCCTTTAATTAAATTTCTTTGTATTTTAAAAAGTATTTGGTCGTTCGTTAAATAAGGTCACGATTTCGTATTCCGTTGAAAAGTTAAAATTGCATGAATATTCAGATTACGGATTTTACACGCGGTTCTAATTACGGAGTTTGACGGGTAGACACTTTCTGATAGGGATTTGTCGATAAACGTGTCATCAGCTGTCGCAAAGTATGTTGGATAATTTAATAAGCTTACTATCTCGTTATGGCGCGGCTTGCGATCACGAGGTCCTGAGTTCGAATTCTTGGTTCACCGAAGTGGTGTTGAGATTTTTTCGATGTACTATTCAGTATGCCACTACTCTGCAAACGCTTCCTCATTACGTCTCCACAGAAATCAATATTTCTATTGAAAAATTCTCGGTAGCAATCCGAGGTCTTAAGTTCAAATCCTAAGTTAGACAAAGGTTTAGATAGATAGAAAACTCTTAATTGTGCACCAATAACAGACATGTCAAAATAAAATAACTGCACAAGTGCAAGCAGGACTCGTTCTTTCAGGGTTCCGTACCGGTTTTGGTTTCGGCCAGTTTCGGCGAATAACTGTAGTATTGGTTTCGGCAGAAAATTAGCTGAAAGTATGGCCGAAATTAAAACAACGTTCGTGAGCTTCCTGGTGGCCTTCAGGTGCTATAGGCGATTGTCGTAATGACTAAAATATATTTTTCAATTAATTTTAATCGATTGTACTGGAATCGATTTTCATGTTTGAGCCTGTTGGATATGTCTTGATTAGTACTATAGTTTTAGGTCGTTTCCGAAATCTGATAATTAACCTCTATGGTGGTTCTAGAAACTTCATAACTAAACAAAATAGCCCCAACATATTTGGGCTTGTTGGATTTGTTTTGAAAAGTTCTATAGACTACAGTTGCTAGGGTCTGGCGGTGGAGACAGAAGGTACACATAGGAAATCGCTCAATATACAACGTAACTCTATTGTATTTGGGTGCGTTCGACTTATCTAGACAAGTACCATATACCTAGATGGCGAGCAGAGTCTGAGCCGGAAGGAGGCCAAAGCAGCTTAATAAAATACCTTCGTCGTATTATTGCTATAAAATTCGTTTTTGAAAAGATTTTTTTATTATAATTATATATCATTGTAACGTGAATTAGTCTGATTGAAGTAGTTTTTTAATCGATTTAGGATTTTAAATAGATCTAAAACATTGATTATTGTACTCGATAATATCGATTTTGAACCGACATCTGCCTTGCGATGTTCATTTTATAGTGTGCAGTCAATATTTTAGATATTATTGATTACTGAACACAAGAAACTGTTTCTTTGAACATAAATTACAGCTATCTGAAACTAGCAACTAGCAAAATAATTTTCTGAAAAGTCTCCGTTTCAGCCGAAACTGAGACATACGTCTGTCATAAACAGTTTAATTGTAAACCTCCTTTTTTGACGTTTATTAATATTTTGTTTAGTTCTATAGTAAAGTAACTATAGAATGGTCATGGTAACTCAATATACACATTCGTATTATTTGTCGTTAAGGAGTTCCCTGGTATATTTTCAAATCCCAAGATCCAATACCGATGAAATTAAAATGGAGCCTGGAGCCATCCTAAACCCAACGCAAACATAATCATCAAAATTCTTCATAAACAAAAAGTTACCTACGCCTTGTTAGTCTACTGGCGAATAATGCGCCTAACAATCACGAGGTCCTGAGGTCGCATCCATCGCCTATTGTGCCGCACAATGCCAGTTTGCAGATTGGCACTGCATATATTTCTATCGAAAAATTACATTTGGTTCGACCAGGGATTCGAACTGCACTTATATCGGGCACAGTTTGTGTCCAATAAACTGGCATTAGGCTTGCCCCTATTATATAAGACCTAACATCCGTGTTTGGGGACTATAGGCGTCACGATGTTTATTTTTATATAATTTAAAATTATAATGAACAACATTCAGATTCAATTATTTTCGTGTAAAAAAAATTATACACACCGGGACACCTACATTTCCCAAATGGGAGTGAAGGCGAGACTATTGCCATTATACCGGGCACAATATCAGACCCTTTTCTATAGAAAAACTACATTTGGTCCGCACTACAATTTTTACGAGATTACACTACATGCACTATACGATACATAATATACCAATGAGGCAGTCAATAAAAATACCTTTTAAAAAAGGCCTCTTTCTTTATAAAGTATTACGTATCCTATTATTTGAAATCAAAGTTAATGGAATGACAAGTAGGTTATTCTGACGGACGATTTAGCGCAGTGGTTAAGAGCTTAAGTCGTTCCGCCCACTGTGTCTAATAGTCGCGGGTTCGATTCCCGCACGGAACAAATCTTTGTGTGATCTATCTATCTATCTATCTATAACCTCACGCCAGATCCCTTGCGGGGTAGGCAGAGAGTACAGAGTTCCAACAGGTTCTTTCCTTACATACCTCTCTCGCTTCCTCGACTCTCATAGTTCGTCTCATACACGCTCGCCGGTTACGGAGACTCTTGACTTTTCCATCAGATAAGACTCGGTTTATTTGGTCGTGGTAAGATAGTCTAGGTCTTCCCCGGTACCTGCATCCTTCCACTTTCACATTGTATATCTGTTTTGTCATTCTTTCCTCTGGCATTCTTTCTATATGCCCGAACCAACGGAGCATGCCCTTTCTCATCTTCACACCGATACTATCTTTCATACCTACTCGCTGTCTTACTATGCTGTTGCTAATGCGGTCGGTCAGCTTCACTCCGCACAACTTCCGCAGAGCTCGCATTTCTACCGCATTTATCCTACTTTCATTCTCCTTCTTACATACCCAGCTCTCGCTACCATATGACAGCGTTGGGACAAGAACTCCGTTATGTATGGCCAGCTGCGCCTTATGGCTTAAGTGCCGGCTCCCGAGTAGCTTTCCCATCGCACCATTCACTCTGTTCCCTGCACTCACTCTTCTCTCTATGTCAGCGGTGTATTTCCTATCCTTACTGAAGGCGCATCCAAGATATACAAACTCATTCACTTGCTCCAGCACATCGTTACCAACCACAATCCTTACATTCGTTCTGGTTTCTTCCCTGTGTGATCCACAATTATTTGTTTCGGTCTGGGTATTTGTGTGTGTGAACTTTCATGTTTGTAAACGCACCCACGACACAGGAAATCCTAGTGTGGGGCTAAGTTAAAAAAAAAAAAAAAAAAAACTTTAGTAACCTTTAAATCTTGTCTATAGACATAGTCTATGCCATTAATAATTGCTGTCAGATGACGAATCACTGATGACCAAGAAACTTATAAACTACACACAAAGATTTGTGCCTTGCACACAAAGATTAGACACAGTGGTCGGAGCGGCTTAAGTTCTTAACCACTGCGCTAAATCGTCCGTCAAATAATATTTGACATAAATTTCAATTTAATATCTCTAGCCGTTCCTGAGTAAAAGGGTGATAACCGACATATGGACAACGAAGTGATTCGATAAGGGTTCATTTTACCAATTGAGGTGACGGAACCCTAAAAAAGGTAATTAAAAGGGCAGTCTTATTGCTTAAATCAATTTATTCCAGGCGACCTTGTAGATTGATATTATTTTTTCTTTTAATAAACGTAGCCCCACCCAATTATTTCTGTGTCGAGGGTTCGTTAACAAACATGAAATTTAAATGCACAAACAACCAGATCGAAACCAATATTTGTGGGTCACACGAAGATTTGTACCGTGCGGGAATCGAACCCGCGACTACTCAATTCAGTGGGCGGAGTGACTCAAGCTCTCAACCACTGGACCAAGCCGAACGTCAATAACGTTTTTTTTTTATGGAAAACTTCTTATTAGCTTAGTAGCATTCGGAAGTCGGGATCACGCCTGGTTTAATGGTTGTTCCCTTGCCAACCCTCTAATTAGTTGTGCAATGTCATAATTTATGAACACAGGTCTTTTGTGCCCTTTGCTCTTTATCCTATTCATTACCCTAAAATGTCGGGGCTTGATTGTATCAATGTTATGAAAGGTTACATTTTAAAGAAGATTAAATAGAGCAGATACTTCACTCTGCGGGTTCTGCGATGTACCACGTGTAAGGTTCGTACGGGACAAAGAACATTGTTGAAAATTGCCCCAGAACCAACAAATATTTGACCCATACCATCATTATTAATCTATTTTATTAAAATAATGGCAAATATCCGTATCTAAAGGACAATTTACAATCTAAAACGAATATTTCAAAGTATTGTAAGTACTTATATCGAAGTCGCCGAGATCTTTACTTAATGTGAACACGCACAATATAACTTCATACGTATTAATGGCTACTGAATTATAACCTCAAAATCGAATACTTTTTGTGCAATATTGCGGTTCCCCCGTTTGTCCGCTTAATAATAAATGCCTTAAAAGTATTTATGGGTGATTTGAAATCGTACAACTATTTTTCATTGCTGTTGGTTGTGGGGCAAATCATGTATTGGCGCAGAATAATGTCCTTTATGTGTGACCTACAAATACTTATTTTGGTGTTGGTGTTTGTGTATGTGAATTTAATATTTGTCAACGTACCTACGACACAGCAATTATTCCTAGTGCAGGTTTAGGTGTAAAAACAAACAATACCCCTCAATATGGACTACGCAGAATGGTTCTCAATTGGTAACCACGTACCGGAAGACTTGGAGTACGCAGGGCCCCTACAAAATAGATCGAGGACGTGGTGAAGGTTGTGGGTCAAAGCTAGCTATTGTTTGCAGTAGGTGTCGACGGATGGTTGAATACGATGAAACTATCACTATAACAACACTCACAGTTATTCCACAAAAAATATGAGACATGAAGCAAAAAATATGTTGTTTTCTCTTTAATTTTTGAAGAGTGATGTCACGGTTAAAGTCATTAAATAAAGTATTTCTTAAGGCGTAAATCAAAATTACGGTCTTTTCTAGAAAAATATCTCTATATATCTGATAATTCCCTAAAAACGATCCATCTAATTCAATTACTCTATATTTCCCAACACAATGATCCCTCTTTCTCTCCAGCGCATGCTAATTGATCGACGGTTCATAGGGCTAGATGGAGAAAGTTATGATGCTGCTGTGCGTGTACTCAAATACACGCATGTCTTAAATTCGGCCGCGAATTCTACAAAGTAAAACAGCTGGTTTATTTAAGCTGTGGTAGTAACGATCGAATATTTTTAGAACAATCGTGTACACGTGGTCAGTGTTAGGGGTTAAGCTTATAATGGACTTCGGTCGTATTTTAATGGAGTTTATTTTGAGAAAGAAGGTCAGCTGGATTTATATATTGGTGTTTTTTTTTGCGGTTAAGTCATCAGTCATCTTGGAGATTTGTTGGTTAGGTTTTTTTTTGCCTTCGCCAAAGTACGTACTTTACATAGTATATATGCAGAAATAGTTGCGGTATAAGGCCAAAACAAATTCTATGTCTGGGGTGATTTCTTTTTTTAAGCCACTAAAGTCTAGTTGCAGAGACGATATAAAATATCACAACATAAAGATTTCAGCGCGACGGGAGCGCGACGGAAGCGCTCGGCTACGTTTGCTTGTAACGTTTGCCGTCGCGCCCAGCGGGGCTGCGCTGTGTGGCGTCTCCCGTATATTTCAGAATATTACAACTCCTCAAGCCGCGCCACCGTCGCGCCCCCGTCGCGCTGCGTCGGCTATGTGACGAAACCTTAACATTACAAGTTTTACACTGAAATAATGAATTAATTAGTGATAATGCACCCTAAACAGTACCATGTCCTTCGGCCCGCACATCAAGCGGGTCCGTCTCCGAGCATCATTTGTGCTCGGTCGTCTCCATTCGTTAATCTGCAAGCGGAGTAAAATGCCCCTTAGAAATAAGGTGACACTTTACAAAACTTGCGTTCGACCCATCATGACTTATGCGTGTGTTGTGTTCGGGCATTCGGCTCCCTCTCACATCGATAAACTCCAAGTGGTTCAAAACCGCTTCCTCCGTAAAGCCGTAGTAGCCCCCTGGTTCGTACGGAACGTCGACCTCCACTCCGATCTAGGTCTCGAACCTATTCGCGCCTTTATTAAAAAGGCGTCAACACGTCACTTCGCGAACGCATCTACCCATGCGAATCCGTTAATCGTAGCCACCGCCGACTACGATCTCCCCCCCGACCCCTGCCGCCACCGCCGGCCGCGACATGTTCTCACCGACCCCCCCGATGCTTTGTCATCCCTTCTTTCCGCTCAGAATACGGGCGACGACGACGACGTAGTAGTAGATCCCCTCCCATAGCCGGCGGTTGACCGGTGCACTTAGTAGTGCACCCGTCCCCCTACAGCGACTGCCCCAACCGAGGCGCCCTCGAGTATGTCGCCTCTTGCCCTTCTGGCTGGCTAGAGCGTAGTGGTTGCACGCTCGCCTTTAAGTCCGGTGAAGCTGTAAAAGCCTCGAGGCCAACAGCGTACATCATTCACACACACACACACACACACACACACACACAAATACCGCTTTATCTATTGTAATGTCATTATTGAGCTATCTGCAACGTAGTAAAAATTAATCATATTTTATTTTGTTTGGGAGGCTGCATTGCTGATTCGTACGAATCGACTTCTAAGCCAATAATTTTAAAGATGTGTCCAATAGTCCAAAAAAAAATCTTTAGCGTGCATGAAAAATTTATATACAAGGTGAATATAACAGAACAGTTAAGTGGGTTTGCTCTGCCAGCATCCTGTGTACCGGGGTGTGATGTTATTGCCCCACGACTAGGAGAGAATAAAAATTGAAAAACTAAAGATTGTGGTGTCCAAGTTGCGGAGAATACAGGGATAATTAAAAAATTACTATCGCGCCTGTGTTACCCAAGAGAGGTATTATAAATCCTGTCAAGCCGATACCCGTCAATCATGGTAGAGATGTACTACATATTAAATTTCACACTTAATGTAATAGGGAGCGGGCTCCGACGACTCCAGTTCACTACTGAGATTTTTTAAAATAATATTAGCCTTGTTAAGAAACTGTCCCACTGTTGGGCACGGGCCTCCTCTCAAACTGAGAGGGTTTAGGCCATAGTCCACCACGCTGGCCCAGTGCGGGTTTGCGAACTTCACACACCTTCAACAAACTCTTAGGCATGCAGGTTTCCTCACGATGTTTTCCTTCACCGTTACAGCAAGTGATAGTTAACTTTTAATACGCACATGCTTTCGGAAAGACAGAGGTGCGTGCCTGGGTTTGAACCCGAGACCTCTGACTTTGCAGTCCAACGGTCTAACCACTAGGCTATCACTGCTCGAGATTTTTTAAATGGAAATACATATAAACACCGTCACACCTATATAGTACCTACCCTAGGCAGAGGCGATAGCGGCAGTGTTGCCAACCCCGTAGCGCCAAAAATTGGTAGATCTACCTAATCGGATCATTCTAGTTCAGTCTGTGCAGACTACATGCTTTGCAATAAAAAATCCAATCGTCTGTTGTACTTTCCTTAAGCCAACCTGCATATTTCTTTTCTTCTTCCATGATTTTAAATATTTTTGGTCATAATGCCTTTTTTAGACTTATGAGGTGAAGCTTTCTGACCAAAATCGTCTAAGCATCTCATTTTACTTATTAAGAAAAAACCGCGAAACTTAATTGTAGCTATCCCTCTCAGCGCTTTGAACCTTAGCAAAAAAAGTTTTAATTATGGTATCGGAGGTAAAAAAGATACATTCAAGCCTATATGGTATCAATAAAGGGCGACCCTGTTGCCATTATACCGGGCACAATTCTAGATTACAGACTAGAAATAATGGGAATTTTTCTAAAGAAAAACCTTAGTTACATTTTATCTAATATAGAATCAAACCCAAGACCTTGTAGTCGGCAATAGCGATGGGCGATTGTTATAAAAAAAAAACTATCGTATGAATCGACAATTGTAGTTACACACATTCAATCGTCTTCAAAAAAAAACAATCGACGAACGAATGAAAACCGACGGTGCGTCGCCAACGCGCAGGGTACAATCGTTTCGATTGTTAGCAATAATTTTTAGTTGATCAGTAATTTTTGTCAGTGAAAATCATGTCAATATAGGACTTAGGTTAAGATGGAAATATCGACTGAATTATTGGTAAATATAAACAAATCTAACGTTGTTATTATCACTAAACCTACTGTGCAGCAGATCTGGCGTGATGGTAGCTTACCACGAATTTTAAATTCAGAAGTATTTATTTCAATATATAAATAAGTAATTATACTTATGTATATAAATTATTCTATAGAAAATTAAAAAAAAAGCAAGTCCCGATTCAAATCTATTAAACGATGCCAAAACAAGGGGTTTTTGGTGCGAAGTTGAAGAGTGATGTCAATTTGTTTTAATTCCCAAAACTCATTTGGAGGATTTTTTGATAAAAAAACTTGAATATTGTGTAAAGACACTTATTGCCGACGATGTTAGGTCTCATAATAAGGGGCGATACTATTGTTAGTATGCCGGACACTATCCCAGACTCTGGACTGACAAGAGAGATTCTATAGAAAATATACTTTTTACCCGACCTAAGATTTGGACTTCAAACACAGGACTTCGTGATTGCTACTAGACTAGTCAGTAATTTCTTTATTTATTTATTGTCGATTCAATATTAATCAATTACTAGGAAGACACTGCCACGCCTATATTTCACAAGTGGTTTCCTCTGCCACCCAGAGGTGTATTGTAGACACCCACTTTTCGCCGAAGATATAAGGTCCCATGCAGAGGGCGATTACTAGGATTGTCTTTTTAATTTCAATCACATGGTCACCCGATGTGATATTTGCCTTTTTTATTTCGTCGCTACGTCGTCGTACCGTAGAACGCTGGTTTTTTCATAATTACGAGTATTGTGGAGTAAAAAAGAACGGAATTGTAAAACGGTTTGGACTTATAAATGGATGTCACAACGTAGAGCTCCTCGAAAAAAAAAATGATTTGCCTCTTTTGTCTGTGGCGCCGTGTTTCTTTTTTAATTTGTTTTGTATGAAGCAATGGTATTCATTATTTGTTTTATGTTTTCTTTTATGTTTCATCATTTTACTTCAGTAACTTGAAATCAGCTCCGTATTTAATAAGAGATAAATGTAAACTCAAACAATTTATTTCGTGTAAGCCCTGCAGGGCTAGTTACAAGTAATCAATTTACATTGTTTTTATCTAATCGTACTACTAATCTGCCACCGGATCTGGGCACGGAGAAGATTCGGCGAACAAAGTCTCATATAGTGTGGGTACAATGTTTAGATTACAATTAAATAGGTTATGATCAAGATATGTTATTTCTAAAGAGTAACTATTTACGGAATTCTGAATGGACCAGTCCTCACAAGCAGCACCCGTTCACGCGTATGACTACTGGAACAGCCATCACTCCCCTCGACTATATTATAGGAATGGGAGTGACCCGCATCAGACAGACACCGCAAGCAAAGACAGTGAGCACTACCTGTCTGGCAACACGTGACATTAGAATTGTCAGGCAAGTTGAGCAATGTCGGGCAATGTCGAGCAACATCGGCAAAGTCAAGCAGTGTCGGGCAAGGTCTCTCGACAAGTTTGGGCACGTCGTGCTGTAAAAAGGCAAAGGTGTAATACAATACCGTATAATGAAGCTGTTAGTTTAGTTTCAGTTAATTTTCAAAGCGCGTGACAATCAAATGTTTGGAGTATAGAAGAGTATAGGCCATTCGTCATTGAGACGCCCTTGCCCTTCCGGCTGTAGCATAGTTGTTGGACGCTGGCTTTCTTGTCCGGTGAAACTGTAAAGGCCGCTCGACCAACAGCTTAGATCATTAACACCCACAAAATATTACATGCGATTGTAATACAATAGGTACCACACATGATATTTGAACTGTGTACGTACGTAACAGACTCGTGGGCGACGTGACAGCTGTATTATGTATTTACTTTACTTTGTCAAGAAAATCCACCTGAACTTGCTCTGACTGCCGTCGGCATCACGCAAGCGTTGTTAACACGCTGTGGCTGTATCTATCTATCTATCTATAACCTCACGCCAGATCCCTTGCGGGGTAGGCAGAGAGTACAGAGTTCCAACAGGTCCTTTCCTTACATACATCTCTGGCTTCCTCGACTCTCATAGTTCGTCTCATACACGCTCGCCGGTTACGGAGACTCTTGACTTTTCCATCAGATAAGACTCGGTTTATTTGGTCGTGGTAAGATAGTCTAGGTCTTCCCCGGTACCTGCATCCTTCCACTTTCACATTGTATATCTGTTTTGTCATTCTTTCCTCTGGCATTCTTTCTATATGCCCGGACCAACGGAGCATGCCCTTTCTCATCTTTACACCGATACTATCTTTCATACCTACTCGCTGTCTTACTATGCTGTTGCTAATGCGGTCGGTCAGCTTCACTCCGCACATCTTCCGCAGAGCTCGCATTTCTACCGCATTTATCCTACTTTCATTCTCCTTCTTACATACCTAGCTCTCGCTACCATATAACAGCGTTGGGACAAGAACTCCGTTATGTATGACCAGCTGCGCCTTATGGCTTAAGTGCCGGCTCCCGAGTAGCTTTCCCATCGCACTATTCACTCTGTTCCCTGCACTCACTCTTCTCTCTATGTCAGCGGTGTATTTCCCATCCTTACTGAAGGCGCATCCAAGATATACAAACTCATTCACTTGCTCCAGCACATCGTTACCAACCACAATCCTTACATTCGTTCTGGTTTCTTCTCTTTCAAAAACCATAATCTTGGTTTTCTTCACATTCAAGTGTAAGCCATTGATCATGCAGTCGTCTTTCATAACTGTGACTAGTGTTTGCAGATCAGTGGCTGTTGGCGCTATTAAAACCGCGTCATCTGCATAAAGTAGATGGTTTACCACTAAGTCACCCATTTGTACACCTTCATTCATCGCTTTCAGTCTTTGAAGACTTTTGTCCAGATATATTATAAACAGTCTAGCGGACAACACGCAACCCTTCTTGACGCCGATTTTAACGTCAAACCATGGTGACCTGTTACCACCCACCCGTACGCATGCCTTGCAGTCCACATAAGTGGACTGGACGGCTCGCAACAGAGTGCCATCTATACCATACTCTGGCAAAATGTCCCAAAGTCTCTTTCGCACAACTCTGTCAAATGCCTTCCAGATCTACAAAACCGCAGAAAACCTTCCGCCCCACTGCCATATGCTTCTCTACGATGTTGCGGAGTGAGAAGACTTGATCCGAACATCCTCTTCCAGACCTGAAACCCCCTTGTGCCTCGCACAACATTTCATCGGACTTCACGCGCTGTGGCTGTAACTTTTGTTTAAGTTAACTTTCAAAGCGCGTGACAACATAATCAAATTTTTTGAGTATCGGAGAGAACTAGCGACCTGCCCCGACTCTGTACAGGTAGTACTAAGTATCTACGGCGATACACTTAGTATAAGCCCTTCCCCATAGCGACAGCCCAAACCTAGGCCGTTCCTCATTGAGACCCCCTTGCCCTTCCGGCTGTAGCGTAGTTGTTGGACGCTGGCTTTCTTATCCGGTGAAGCTGTAAAGGCCCCTCGGCACTCACAAAATATTAGTCAAAGTCAGAGTCAAAGTCAAAATATTTTATTTGTATAAGCCAACAAGGGCGCTTACAAACGTCTAAAATTATTGCATTTTATACAACTACCACCAGACCAGAACGCGGGCTCACACTGAGAAGATCCGGCGAGAAACTCAGCGGGCTAGTCTTATAACTAAATAGGACTAGCCTTTCTGTATATCATTCTTTTTTTACAAAATTGTATTTTCATAATAAAGTATTTTACGAAATGTATTTAGGAGTTGCCAAATGAGGAGCTGCTCCAACCAAATCAATTTATCTCGTCGATATATTCCGAAATATGATAACATCCTTTACTACATAGTCTAAATTAAAGAGCCTTTTGAAACTTATTAAGAGGCATATTTCGGATAGCTATGGGTAATTTGTTGTAGAAGCGTATACATTGCTCCATGAGAGAGTTGCTAATTCTATGGAGAAGAGTAGAATGTTCCTTAGATCATCTTTGTTCCGTGTATTAACATGAAGAACATCTCTAAATTTTTCAAAGTTACTGATATTCTTTTTAACATATAATAGATTCTCATATATAAATTGCGAGACAACAGTTAGAATATTAATATTCTTGATTTTTTTTCTGTGAATCTCTCTATTCGATTGTAATACAATAGGTACCACACATGATATTTGAACTGTGTACGTACGTAACAGACTCGTGTGCGACGTGCCAGCTGTATTATGTAACTTTGTCAAGCAACTCCACCTGAATTTGCTCTGACTGCTGCCGGCATCACGCAAGCGTTGTTAACACGCTGTGGCTGTAACTTTTGTTTGAGTTAACTTTCAAAGCGCGTGACAACATCTATCTATCTATCTATCTATCTATCTATATCATCACGCCAGCTCCCTCGCGGCGTAGGCAGAGAGTACAGAGTTCCAACAGGTTCTTTCCTTACATACCTCTCTGGCTTCCTGCACTCTCATAGTTCGTCTCATACACACTCGCCGGTTACGGAGACTCTTGACTTGCCCTTCAGCTAAGACACGGTCTATTTGGTCATGGTAAGATAGTCTAGGTCTTCCCCGGCACCTACATCCTTCCACTTTCGCATTGTATATCTATTTTGTGATTCTTTCTTCTGGCATTCTTTCTATATGCCCGAACCAACGGAGCATACCCTTTCTCATCTTTACACCGATACTATCTTTCATACTTACTCGCTTTCTTACTACGCTGTTGCGAATACGGTCGGTCAGCGTGACTCCGCACATCTTCCGCAGAGATCGCATTTCAGACAACATCATCGAATTTTTTGAGTATCGGAGAGAACTAGCGACCTGCCCCGACTCTGTACAGGTAGTACTAAGTATCTACGGCGATACACTTAGTATAAGCCCTTCCCCATAGCGACAGCCCAAACCTAGGCCGTTCCTCATTGAGACCCCCTTGCCCTTCCGGCTGTAGCGTAGTTGTTGGACGCTGTCTTTCTTATCCGGTGAAGCTGTAAAATCGGCCAATACCTTGGATCATTAGCGCACTCACAAAATATTATATTCGATTGTAATAGAAAAGGTACAAGACACTCGTGGGCGACGTGACAGCTGTATTATGTAACTTCGTCAAGAAACTCGCCCTGAACTTGTTCTGACTGCTGTCGGCATCACGCGAATGTTGTTAGCATGTTGTTAGCTGTTTGACTTTCCTCAAAACGGCCGTCGCAATTGGTATGTAAAGTATCCTTACTACTTACTTGGTACTTCATTAATTTCATTATCATCGTTGTCATCAAGTTCATCGGGGAGTTGAATTAATTTTAACAAACACGATTATACAAGGTGTAACATAATAAACGCAAGACCTCAGACACCCCAATTAGAGAATTGCTTCATAAATTCAAAACGCAAAACCAAATTTCCAAATTTAAAGGTTTTTACCCCTTTTTTAAGCACTTTTATACCCCAATTAACAATGAAACTTGTACGTGTATGTGTGCATTTTGAGAAATACGGGTTAGGAATGCATTTGTAGTCTCCTTATTGCTATGATACAAGAATAAATTTAGTTTTTTATAGCGCACTGAAGAAAAAAAAGCATTTTTTTGCAAATTTAAAAAAAAATGTAAGGTACATTAAAAATATTTGGAATCAATTCAGTTATCGATTTAGAACAAACTACTTTCAGGTCTTGCGTTTATTATGTTACAGCTTGTATATCTCACTGGATACTGGCAAAATACACTTAAAATTAGTGTGAAGCCATAACTTAAAGAAGAAGAAGCGTGTGACAAAAGAAATGAATATTTAGAGATATTGTATTTGAGCCGTAGAGGCAGCTTAGTTGGTTGAGGCACCTCCAAAGTCTTAGCCCCGAAAGGAGATCTGACTTCACGGACGACTTAGTAAAGTAGTTAAGAGTTTAAGCCGCTCCACCCACTGGATTGAGTAGTCACGGTTCGATCCCCGCTCGGTACAAATCTTTGTGGGATCTATATATTCATTTCGGTCTAGGTGTTTTTGTATGTAAATTTCCTGTTTGTCACCCACGACACAGGAATAATTTTTAGAGTGGGGCAACTTTTTTTTATCAAATAATTAGGTAATTGGTTCATAGGTACGGCTTGAACAACTGCCTTGTTGGTCTAATGGTGAATGATGCGCTTTATGATTCCGAGGTCCTGGGTTCAAATCCTAGGTCAGTCAATTTCCAAACAATTCCCAGTATCAGTCCGGAGTCTGGAATCATGCCCGGTATATGGCAATAGGTTTGCCCCCTTTCACATGTGAACTAAAATCTTCGGCGAGAAGTGGGTGTACACAGTGCACTTCTGCCACCCCCGCTTGGGGAACAGGTGTGACGGTGGTATTTGAGCATAAATACTCTGATTTTGATACCTTTGCTTTATATTACTTTGATGTAGGTATTGTACTGATTACTGTACCTAGTAAATATGATACTAAACCGGTAAAGATAAAACCTATTATCGTTCAGGAACAGATTAAATCCCCAATGCCGGCTATTTAGGGTTCATCAAATGCGAAACCCATCTATATTTTGTGCCGAGACCCACCCGGGCTTAGATTATAACGAAATTTAACACGCAATATAAAATAATCGAGCCGGATCTTTCGGGTTCGATTCCTTGATGGAATTACCGGATCTTGGAGCCGTGAGTGTATACCGGTATTTTACTGATCTACTTACTGGTGATATTTCAGTAGAAAGTTTTGTATTTAATTAAAATTCTAGAATTGCAGGCTCTAGAATTCTAGAATTAAAATTCTAGAATAGGCTTGCAGGAGCATGCTCATTTAGGCAAAATTATATATAGATAGATGTGTGAATTTATATGAACTTTGTATTGCAAAAAAATTAACTTTAATAAACACAATTCAAACCCAGGCACGCACCTGTCTTTTCGAAAGCATGTGCGTATTAAAAATTAATTATCACTCGCTTTAACGGTGAAGGAAAACATCGTGAGGAAACCTGCATGCCTAAGAGTTTCTCGAAGGTGTGTGAAGTTCGCCAACCCGCACTGGGCCAGCGTGGTGGACTTTGGCCTAAACCCTCTCAGTTTGAGAGGAGGCCCGTGCCCAACAGTGGGAGAGTTTCTTAACAGGGCTAATATTATTATTATTAAACACAATTAGTACAGCCTTAATAGAAGAAACAAAAATCTACATTGGTTTTTCTAAATGTCTAGTTTTGTTTTTTTTACTGACATATAGTGCTGTTTCTAAAGGATGGATATTTAGCGTATCTTATCGTGGTCCCAATTTGTTCCTAAATCCTATTGCCTAACAATAAGTTCTAAAGGGCATATTTCTGAATGTCCAGATTTTGGAAATGTTTGTAACTTATAATAACACTTAGCATATAGCTAGGTATATATGCCATAATTTGGTCGGCATGTAGGTATATACGTCATAATTTAATCGGAATAGTCTGGCCTAAATAGTATGATTGTAGGGGTAAGGTGATTGATTCCTTATCCTACAGATGATTCGTGACCCGTTTGTGGGAGATAAAGATTGTTTGTTTCTTAAAATGGTTTTAATTAGAATTTACAATAAAAACATGTTAGTTGTTAGTTGTTTGAGTACAAAATTGCTACTGATATGTTAAATGTTATACAAATTCCAATGTTCTGCTGAATCGCAGGTTTACTGGAGGACGTTCGGATTGCAACATAAATACAGTAAAATTCACTATATAGAATAATAATGTGCGTGTCCGTACATCCTGCCAGGCCTAAAAGTTATACAACCACAAATGTTAATAATATAAAAAGATATAAATGTTTTAAAATTAAATGTTGAATGTAGGTTGAGGACGTGCGTATTCCGATCTCGAGTGTTGGAACCGTGTAGTAGTTGTCCTCGGTAGGGTTCTCATCTCAATGTTGACGGTTGCGGTGTCGGTCGGCGCGGGCGCGGGCGCGGCGCGGCGCCTGTGCACGTAGCTGCACGCTGCCGCCGCCACCACCAGCAGCACCACGAGGCTTGTGTACGACACCGCGTATTGGTGTATATCATGGCTTGTTATCCCGTTATCTAATTCGCTCTGGACCTGCAGTTCGTCTATTTTTTGTTTCAGTTCGTCTAGGTTGGCTGCATCTTGTTTTAAGTTTGTTGTAAGTTTTGGAGAGAATTGGACTTCAGGACTTGTCAAGTTATTTATATCATAGCTGTTCACTTTTGGTATGTGAATTTCGGTATTTATGTTTATATAACTCTCGTGCAGCGTTTTTGTATAAAATGTTGCGTCTTCGTGCTTTACTATACAATTAGGATCTACTTCAATAATTCCTGCTTTTTGTGTTGTTCTTGCACTGATGTGTTCATCACATATAAGTTTTAGTTCACATGTACTACAGCAGAAATAAATCCACGTATTCGGCTTATGCAGCTCGAGCCATTTGTTATTGCATGTGTCCTCAACGTACTCACAGCTCTTAGCGTATTCGCCGGTTATTAGTGATATTTCACAGGGCGTGTTATTACTGCGCATGTTGTATGTTGGTTTGTTTAGCTTACAGATCAAGTTCTTTTGCTCGACTACTGTACAGGTCCCGATATCTTTTTCTGACAAGGCCATGTATGTATAAGTTTATTCCAACGTCGTTTGTTTGTTTGTTTGTTTGTTTGTTTGTTTGTTTGTTTGTTTGTTTGTTTGTTTGTTTGTTTGTTTGTTTGTTTGTTTGTTTTACTTCGTACTTGTAGAGTATGAAGATATTCTGCAGACCACTTCCGCCAGAAATGTTGGTGCATTTGCTCCATTAGACGCCATCTATGTTGGAAACTGACTTTACAGTCTGTTATTTTTTCTTCGGGCAATGATGTCAAAGGTCTCCCAATTAGAAAATGGCCTGGAGTTAGGTATTCCAGGTCTTCAGTGTCTTCCGTCAATGGACACAGGGGCCTAGAATTTAGGCATGCTTCAATCTGCGAGATTAATGTTAAAAATTCTTCGTAGGTGAGCTTTTGTGTTCCTATCACACGTTTCAGATGGTGTTTCATGGACCGAACTGCGGCTTCCCGCAGTCCGCCTGCAGATGGCCAGCTAGGGGCATTGAAATGCCATTCCACTCCTAGGTTATTCATGTTTTGTTGCCAAGAGTTTGTCGTTTGAGTTAGACGAAGCTGTTGGTACAGCTCTCTTTTTGTACCTATGAAGTTGGTGCCGTTGTCACTATAGAGATGTTTTGGACATCCTCTTCTAGCAATCAGCCTTTTTAAAGCCATTATAAATGTTGGCGTGGACAAATCGCTGACCAACTAAATGCACGGCCTTCGTGACCATGCACCCAAAGATGGCAATGTAGCCTTTAGATGTTCGTACTCCTCTGCCTTTGTTTAGCTTCACCTCCACGTAGCCGGTGAAGTCCACCCCCGTGTGATAGAAGGGCGGGGATTGAGTTATGCGAGCAGCAGGTAGATCAGCCATGCGTTGTTGTTGGACTTTTCCATTAAAACGGCAGCATGTTACACATTTTCTTATGTTTTTTCACTGTTTTGTTGCCACCAATGATCCAGTATCGTTGTCTCAATGTGGCTAATGTTAATCTGGCACCTGCATGTAGGGTTGTTAAGTACGCTTCGTTAATCAGTAATGTTGCTAGTTGACTTTCTTCCGGGATGATAATGGGGTGTTTCATATTTTCTGGTAAATAAGAATGTTTCAGTCTTCCTCCTACCCAAAGTAATCCTTTACCGTCCAGGACAGGATTCAGTTTGTAAATGCGACTTCGTTTTATTACGAACCCATTAGTTAATAGCTCTGTTATCTCTTGTTTATAACAAAACTCTTGAACGTCTTTAATTATAATTATCCGTGCTTCTCGTATTTCACCTATTGTTAATTGCTTTGATTCATCGTGCTCCTTTGGGTGGCGTGCTCTGTTTATGAAACGTAACACCCATGCGATAATCCGGCACACTTTGTTTACATTGTTATATTTATTTAGTGTTTCTGTTATAATGTTGGGTTCCGTACACCTTTTTATCACATTGTACACTTTTATTTCTTTGTCTGTTGTTATTTTAAGGTGATCTTGTGTACTAGGAATGCAATCATTTTGTAGCCATTCTGGTCCATTCCACCACAGCTTGAAATTATGTAACTGAGACGGCATCAAACCTCTCGATGCGCAATCTGCTGGGTTTTCTTCGGATTTTACGTATCTCCAATTTTGTGGTGGTATAATGTTCGTTATTTGCTTGACTCGATTAGCTACGAACGACTTCCATCTGTTAATGTCACCATTGATCCATCCCAAGACTACCATGGAGTCAGTCCAGGCTGTAACATTGATCTCATTCCTGTTCATACATTGTTTTATTTTGTTAACTAGTTGGCTCAGTAGTTGTGCACCACATAATTCTAGTCTGGGCAATGTTTGTTGTTTTTGTAAAGGGGCAACTCTTGTCTTCGCCGCTATTATGTTTATTTGTATTTGATTCTTGCTGTTTCGTATGACGCTATAAACAATGCATGCGTACGCTTTTTCTGACGCGTCACAGAATGCATGGAGTTGCATGTTTTCTTGGGTGATGTTTGCACCCAGCCATCGTTTTATATGAAATTCCTTGCATGTTGTTAATTCATGTCTCAAGGCTGTCCATTGTTTCTGAATATGTTCAGGAATATTTTCGTTCCATTCAATTTTACTTTTCCAGATATCTTGAAAGAGTATTTTTGTTTTTATTGTTATTGGAGACAGCCAGCCCAAAGGATCAAATAACGTCGAGATCTCACTCAGGAGCTGCCTTTTTTTTGTTGTGGTTAATTTTGTTGGTTTCAAGGTTGGTTTCAAAATAAAGTTATCTTTTTTCGGGTTCCAACTTAGGCCCAATGTTTTCGATGTTTCCGACTCTGTGAAATGAACGTTGAGTGGATTTCTCATCGATTCAGGCAAATCTTCTACCAGTTTTGGTTCGTTACTAGCCCACTTGCGGATGTTGAATCCTCCACTCTTCAACAATTGTATCAGCTCATTTCGAGTTTCTTGAGCATCTTTAATTTGGTTGCAGCCAAATATTCCGTCATCCATGAAAAAATTATGTTTTAATATGTGTTTGGCCTTCGGGTAGTTGTAGCCTTCATCTTCTGCCAGCTGATGTAATGTTCTTAAAGCCAAAAACGGAGCAGCTTTTGTGCCGTAAGTTACAGTGCACAATTGAAATTCTGTCATGGCTTGTTCTGGACTGTCACGCCAGATGACCGTCTGTAGTGGCTGGTCATCAGGATGCATAGCAATGTATCTATACATCTTCTCGACGTCTGCTGTTAGTGCGTACCGATACTGTCTCCATTGTAATAGGATTGCTTGCAGATCGGCTTGCAAATTGGGTCCACTCTCCATCAGGTCGTTAAGGCTGCATTTTGTACTTGTTTTCGCAGAAGCGTTAAACACCACTCTCAATTTTGTTGTTATGGAATTTTTCTCGTATTATTCCATGATGTGGTAGAAAGTACTGAAGAACACTATTGTTACTTGTGAACTTCTTCATATGTCCCAGATTTTTGTATTCGGACATGAAGGCTCTGTAGCTTTGTCCAAAATTGACATTATTGGCCATTTTTCGTTCAAGCATCTTAAATTGTGCAATTGCTTGAGGTTTAGATGTTCCTAGTTTTTCACAGATCTCTTGTTTCAGTGGAAGGCGAACCTGGTATCTTCCATCTGTTAACCTGATTGTTGTTTCCTTGTAGTATCTTTCGCAAGGATCTTGCTCGTTTTGTTCTTTATTATTATTTGTTATATCTTCATAATCCCAGAATTTAGCTATTTATTCTAGGTTGTTTATAGTAACATGGCAGTAAAATGTTTTGTATCTCCCACAAATAATCCACCCTAGATGGGTTTGTTGAGCCACGATATTGGAATGTTTTGTTTTTATCAGACCCTCTAACAAAATTTCTGAGTATATGTCAGCACCCAATAATATGTCAATGTTTCCAGCTATGTTAAATTTTGGGTCTGCTAGCTTAATGTTCTCCAAATGTTTAAAGATTGATTTATTTATGTTATTGTTCGGAAGCTGACTTGTTAGTCTGTTCATAATCAAGGCTTCGGCTTCAAATGTGAAGTCATTATGCAGAGATTTACAGGATAGTTTAACCATTCCTTTGCATTTGTTTGTAGGCGAAGACCCAATTCCATATACCGCCGCATCCAACTTGCTTCTCTTCAGCCGCAGTCGTTGAGCAGCGTCTTCTGTTATCATTGTAACTTGTGAACCTTGGTCTAATAGGGCTCTCAGTTTGATGTTGGTTCCAAATGAGGTCTTGACTTCGATTTGGGCTGTTGCTAAGAGTACATCATTGCATGGTTCGTTACACACATGGGTATGTCTTTGACCCTGTTTGTTCGTGGAATTTTCCCGTTCGTTATGTAATGCATCATGCAGTAAAGTTTTATGATTGTTATTGCACTGTTTGCATTTCTTCGTTGACGTGCATTGAACTCCGTTATGGCTAAACAGGCAGTTTTTGCATACGCCAAGTTTGTTCGCTGTTATGAGTCGGTCTTGTGACGTCATGTCTATAAATTCTTTACAACGGTATAATCCATGTTTCTTGTTACATTTAGGGCATTTTATAATAAAGTTATAAAATGTCTTCGGCGACTGACTATTATTGTACTGTTCATTATGTTGTTTATATTTTCTGTAATTGTAAATAGGTTTCTCCGAAGTTGTTGCTTTTTCTGCGTTCGTACTACGGCTAGGCTTAATGTTTGTTTCCAACGCCATAAATTTATTCTCTAAAAATTTCAAAAAATCGATAAGTGTAGGTATTTCTCTGGGGTTTTTCAAAGACTCCACATAAGCTTGTTTCGTTTCACTGTCGAGTTTGTTCAGAAAAATATGAACCAATAATGGGTCCCAAGTTTTGGTTTCAATCTTCAGGTTTGAAATCGCGTTTACATTTTCTTGAATTACGTCATGCATCCTTTTCACACTTGCGGCTGAAGGTTGTTGGATGGTAGGGTGATTCAGAAGTTCACTGGCGTGGTAAGTAAATAACAGTCGGAGGTTATCATACCGTTGTTTTAAGATGTTCCAGCAAGTTTCGTAGTTGTCCGCGCTTATTGACAAGTGTTGAACTAGGCGTTCAGCTTCTCCTTTCAATTTAGACTTGAGATGTTGCATCTTTTGGGATTTTGATATAAACGTGTTCTGATGCACTGTTTCCGTGAATAAGTCCTTGAATGTGGTCCACTGCGCATAGTTACCCGCGAAGCTAGGCAATTCTATTTTAGGTGCTGATGTCTCTTGATGGTTGCGCTCCCAGATTTTGTTATTAATCATTGTTTTAGCCACTTCGTACATTTTTTCCAGCTTGTTATATGTTTGTTCGTGGGCACTTACGTCATGAAGTATGTTATCCAATTTCCAGTACAACTTATCAATGTTTTCCCATCGCTGGGTGATAATCTTGAGTTTGTCTTCCAGTTGCCACTTTTCTGTAAGTACTCCAATATCCAGATTGCGTATTGTTCTTTCAAATGCCTTAACATTAGATTTCTGTTCGTTAATCAAAGTCATGGTATTTTCGTCGTATTTTCGTTCGCCGTCACTACCTCTTCCCTCACTGGCTTCTCTAAAATACTCATTCTCTTCAATGTTTCCTTCTTCAATGTTAGCTGTTGCTTGCAGTTGTTCTCTTAGCATTTGTTCTTCATGCGTGATTCGGCGCTCCAGTTCTTGCTTGGAGGTCAAAATCATCGTTTTTGTTTGTTCATAAAATTGTTGGAGTTTTTCAAATACCTTGTTGTCAAAGTAATTACCCTTTTTCTCAGTCTTAAGTAAAGAAAGACGGGTATTGTTAAACTCAAATGTTGACCAATTATTTTCAAGTTTCTTCAGACGCTCGTCATGGTATTCAAGAGTTTGTTTCCTTGACGGGCTATCTTTCTTGAAGTTGGCCTGAATGGCTTTGATGATCTCCACCAGTTCAGCCTGTTGTTGTAAAATATCATCATACGAATCCGTAGACATTATGTTATGTTGTTATTTAATATGTTATTTAAATTTGTTTATATTATGTTGTTCCCTTTTCACCTACTTGGTAAAATGTTTCCTGTTTTCACACTTGTTAAATTGTTCACTGTTTTCACCCGGCACTAGTTTTGTTTAATCTTTAGTGACTTTATCAGCTACGTTATGTGCAACGTCTCAATTCGCCTGGGGGATTCCGCTGGTGGAAAGCCAGGTAAACCGATTTGCTAACGCAGCAAAGACTCAAAAACACTAAAGCAGGGCTCGAAGGACCAAAATGTAGGGGTAAGGTGATTGATTCCTTATCCTACAGATGAGTCGTGACCCGTTTGTGGGAGATAAAGATTGTTTGTTTCTTAAATGGTTTTAATTAGAATTTACAATTAAAACATGTTAGTTGTTAGTTGTTTGAGTACAAAATTGCTACTGATATGTTAAATGTTATACAAATTCCAATGTTCTGCTGAATCGCAGGTTTACTGGAGGACGTTCGGATTGCAACATAAATACAGTAAAATTCACTATATAGAATAATAATGTGCGTGTCCGTACAATGATCGTTATAGGAATCCGTTCATACTCCGTGATCCAACTGTTTGGTACAACCGTCGTGCTGCAGAAAATTTTCCTTTACCGTGTTATTACCGATAATATAATGGGTAAAACAGCAAAGGCTGCTCGGTTACGGATTTGCTTGATGTGCGATCCTCATAGTATTGTTTAGGGTGACCCCTAGATATTTGACCTGTTTGACCCAGGAAAAAGGCCGGTCGAACATAGTCACAACTCACCTCTCTGTCTGTCATAAGCGTTGATACACTCGCTTGTCTGGAACTGGCTCACCAATGCCGTTTTGCCGACACCCGGGGCTCCAACCATGGCCACACGGTGGCAGGCCACTGGCCTGCGTTCCTGGGACTCTGGTGCGGCCTGCGCTGGTGAGGAGGGGGCGAGGCTTCCTGACCGAGAGCGACGACGGCGGAACGAATCTCCTCGGTTCACGATTCCTGGGGAAGAAGCAAAAGGTTATTTCTTAATTGGTTCGTTGTCGGCCTTAAGACGTCCGCTCCAGGATAAAGGCTCCTCAAAGAATGTTAAAACGACTGGTTCTGTGTTGTACGCAACCAGGCTTTACCCGCAAAGTTTGCTAGCTTGATTTAGACTTTGAAAAATTTAAACTCCTAAAGAACTTAGTATGTTCTTGGAAAACAGCGTGTCAGTACTCGACGGACAATTTAGCGCAGCCCACCAATATTGGTTTCGGTCTAGTTGTTTGTGCATTATAATTGCATGTTTGTTAAGGCACCCACGACACAGTTTTTTCGCTACTAGGCGACTAAGTGTTGGAACAATATACCAACTCCTATAAGAAATGCTACTACAAGGGTTAAAAAAACACACCGTCACGCCTATATTCCCCAGAGAGGGGTGGCGGAGGTGTACTGAGTACACCCACGTTTCGCCGACGATGTTAGGTCCTATGTAATAGGGGGCGAGCCTATTGCCATATACCGAACACAATTCCAGACTCCGGACTTATACTTGGAGTTTTTTGTTAGAAAAAGTACATTTGCCCGACCTAGGATTTGAACCCAGGACTTCGTGATCACAAAGCGATGCGCTTTGCCACCAGACCAATGAGCCAGTCTACAAGAGTTACTTTTAAAAAAAGCTTAAAATCAGCAATTATGGAAACTCAAAAACTAGGTTTACGCTTTGATCGTCCTGGTAGCGTTCTTCAGTTGTCGTCGGTGCTCGTATAGTCCTAACATAAACTCAATATATATTTTCTTTTGCCACGAATAAATGATATTATATGTATTCCTCTTCTTTTTATGGATATATTTTACTAACAATTTTTGGGTTCATGTCTGTAACGCTTCACGAGTTTCTCGCGTAATATCGTGGTTGCAGCTGAAAATCAGCGTTTTGCTCCTCGAGCAAATCCCGCGCTGAGCTGTGGCCCTTTTGTACCACTGTGACACACTAACTACAATAATATTATAATTTAAATTGTACTGCATGTTTCTTTTTTTTGTATTTTAGGAAAAAATTTTGTACTGTGTGTCCCTTAGCTACAAATAAACTTTTTATCAGGAATAATTCCTAGTTTAAGTATTCCTAAAAAAAAATATCTATCAACCAGGTTGCCTAAAATAAATCGATTTAAGCAATAAGATCGCCCTTTGTATTACTTTTAGTTACCTTTTTTAGGGTTCCGTCACGTCAGTCGGTAAAATGAACCCTTATAGAATCACTTCGTTGACCGTCTGTCGGTTATCACCCTTTTACTCAGGAATGGCTAGACGTTTTAAATTGAAATTTATGTCAAATATTATTATTTATGTCAAATATTATTTGACGGACGATTTAGTGCAGAGGTTAAGAGCTTAAGCTGCTGCACCCACTGTGTCTAATAGGCACAGGTCCGATTCTCGCACGGGATAAATCTTTGTGTGATCCAGAATTATTTGTTTCGGTCTGGGCATTTGTGTATGGGAATTTTCGTGTTAACGATACATGGTTAAATCCTAGTGCGGGGCTAAGCTTTTTCTAAGAAAAGAAAAGTCTAAGAAAAGTCGAAAATGTTCGTGTTACTAAATAAAACTTTTTGTACTCTAATGCCAGCCATACACGTACTAGCACAGGTCTATATATACACAATACAATAAGCAGTAATATTATTTACATGAAAACGCATACAAAGACGTACACAATCTGACCCACAGAAGAAAAACAACCAGAGGAAGTGCTATACAATCGTACGGAAGGCACTTATGTGCGCTAATACCCGCCGCCGCCTTAGCCGGACACAGTCGCGCTTACTTACCCGCTAAGAAGCAGTTTTCAGGTTAATATTAAAAATCAAATTGTGTCTATTGTACCGTACATGAAGATGTAACTTCTCGTAAACCTAAAAATGTGTACCGAGTTCTTAGATTTACGCGAATATTACGCATGAAATAAAACTATTTTCAGCACCCATAGGTGCCGTGTTCACTCTCGTGACCATGGGTGCTGCAAAGCAATCGAAACGTCGGGAACTTAAAAATCAAAAAATAAACCGCGATAAAATCCGAAAAAATTGTTCTAAAAATGTGTGTATTCAGTTTATAAATTGTGAGAGTTTGTCTTCAACGGTTACCATACTGAGGTAGCTCAAGGGCAATTCCTTCGTTTTTGTTATTCCGTGGGCTGACCTCTCTCGTTCCTCCACTTTCATAGATCTTTCATAAGGTCTATACCAAAAATAAATGACGTGTTATATCCCCTAATAGGAATTTCACCATTTATATCATCATAACACATCACCTGCCAATTCGAATCTCGCTTTTAATTACCATACCGAAACAGTTAAACTACTGCAAGTGTTTATGCGCGTGCGCACGTTTGGCCGCTGCACCGCGTCCCGAGTACCGCTTTTATTTCCCATTGACGTCAATAGCATTTAGCACGCCACCACAATAGACCTGACATCACGGTTAATCGTTTAAATCTGGACATTGTTCGGTTTTTGACTTACTTATGGAGTTTTGTTTAGAATATTTCTGACAGTTTTGTTGGTCTTGTGCCGTAAAGTGCGAGTGGTGATGATCGAAGAGGCTTTAAACTCAAACTCAAATAATTTATTTTGTATAAGCCCTGCGGGGGCACTTACAAATAGTCAATTTACTTTTTTTTTTTAAATCTAACGTAACTACTAATATACTACCAGATCGGAAAGTGGCCTCCACTGAGAAGATCCGGCGAAGAAACTCAGTGGGCTTGTCTTTTTTTATTTAATTCTCTTTATCTTTTATATATTTTTTTATCATATTGTGTTATTGTGTGTCATATTTCAATTAAATAGTTTTAGTAATCAAATCTCATCTTAAAAACTTAGATCGGTCAAAATATGCTTGTTCTGTCAAAATTTCTCAGTCGCAGTCCGGAGTCGCGCGGTATCATAGCAATAGCCTTCCCCTCCCTTTACAGTGAGACCTAACATCGTTGGCGATATGTGAGAGCACTACAACTCTTGAAAGTTGTCCATGTCCCTTTCAACAATTGACCAAACATAAACCTAAAACTACTGCATTGCTGGTAGGGTCTTCTTTCTATTCTGGTTCTAAAAGTCGCCGGCTGTGTAAAGTCTAGAGTCACTGTACCGTGGACAATTTCAGGCTTCAGACTGTAACCGATAATTTTCCGATACAAAAACTTTAATGACACTTAGTTAGACCTACGATTTAGACCCAGGAGAGCGTGATCATCAGTTCCACGACGCCAACAAGGCAGTCAAACACTTGTAGATAGATCTTAATTATACCTAGAACAAATTCTGCCTTCATAATTTGGCAATTCTACTACTATTACTATATCATCACACCAGTTCCCTTGCGGGGTAAAAAGAAAGTACAGGGTTCCAATAGGTTCTTTCCTGACAGACCTCGCTCGATTACTTCACTCTCAAAATTCGTCTCATACACGCTTGCCGGTTATGAAGACTCTTGATTTGTCCTTCAGATAAGAGACGGTTTTGGTCAAGATAAGATAGTCTAGGTCTTCCCCGGTACCTACATCCTTCCACTTTCGCATTGTATAATTTCCAATTCTAACAACTCATAATCCTACAAAATTTCAAATTAAACGAATCGGTAGGAAAATCTTGCGGTCGGAATTAGCCCGAGAGTAAACACTAAAGGGCCGCGGCCTGTTAGTAAACACACGCCGAATGACGTCAGACCCGGTGCAACAAACTTGGAGACTCAGGAAGTTTTGAAAAGAGCCGGCAGAGTTTAAAATTCGTACAGTAACAGTGGGTACATCCAACTTTCGCCGACGATCTTAGGTCCCATCATATTACACGGACAGCTACTGGGGTGCAGCGTGCTGAATATGCGCTTGGAATGTGAGGGGTGGTATGGAAGATAAGATACATATGAAAGTGGAGGAAACCAGATAGGTATGTAAGGAAAGAACCTGTTGGAACTCTGTACCCTCTGCTTACACCGCAAGGGATCTACCGTGATGATATAAATGGATAGTTAGCTTCTGAGTATTTTTCGATAGGAAAACCTTAGTAACATTGTCTGACCTCGTATTCGAACCCTGTATGTCGCCCTCCTGATGGGCGTCTTTATTTTTTAAGCAGGGGTAGCTGAGATGTAGTGTGTGCGCCCATATTTAGCCGAGGATGTTAGGTTCCAATATAATGCGTATATTGCCATCAAACCAGGCACAATCCTAGAATCCGGACTAATATTGAGAACTTTACGAAAGGAAAACTTTAATCACGTTTTGAAACGATTTAAGGTCTGGTCAAGCAGCCGACGGAGCGCGTCGGAAGCGCTCAGCTACGCTCGGATGGCGGTCGGCAGCGGGGCGCGCACGTGGCAGTGCGGTAGCAACATCGCGCCGACGGGGCGGCCGCCCGTCCCGCTCGCACGCGTATTGGCGTTTCACTACCCCGTGCTTCGTTTGTAATCGCGTCGAGCGCGACGGTGGCAGATCATGTCGCTAGCCGTCGCGCCAAGCGTGGCTGCGCTGTGTGGCGGCCCCCATACAATTCAGTAGCATACAACTTCCCAGGTCGCGCCACCGTCGCGCTCCCATCGCGCTGCGTCGGTTATGTGGCGAAACCTTTAGGACGAATGGATATAGATATGCAGGTTAAATTACGTGAATCACTGTTTCTTTAATTGACTAAACCCACGAATGTACCACGATGAACGGTTTAAAATTGATGCTAATATTAGCCTGTTTTGGTAATTAATATTCAAGCACCGTCAAGAAACAATATTTACAAACGATTGCCAGTTCAAATACGATTATGGAGTAACCGTTCCGAAAGGGAGCTTCCGAATTCGTCGTTTATAAGAACTTACGACTCATCGCCAATATGTGTAAACACTGGTCGATTGACGTCAGAGATGACGTAGAGATGCAAGGTGCACGCCAGATCTTGTAAGGTTGGCAACATTGAGACTTAAAAAATTTTTTTGTCACAATCAGGAAATGAAAGTACTTTTTTAATAAAGATTTTATTAACCCGTAGGTTGCGCCAAAACGCCGCGACAAAGCGGCATGAAGGTTCTATTATATTAAATTTGAGCAAGGAATTTTGAAAAATTAATCATTGCGTACCAAGAAAATGTTTAAATAGCAATTATATTAGTATTATTTCGTGACGTCCTCGTGAGGACTAATTAAGAGTATAGCAACTTCACTTAGAGCGAGTCACAGGAGGACTAAACTTACCAACAAATAGGAAAAATAGCAGTAAGTAAATCAAACGAGGTTTATTAAATCTGGTGCCATTTCAAAAGGGCCTCCTGGCCGGGACCTTTAAAGGAGAGATTTATTGGCCCTGGGTATTTTAGAAGCAGGAAAACAGTCTTTGGATTGTAGTATTATGGCATCTATAGCCCTGGGCTACTAATAGTTCCAAGAAGGACAGTCTTTAGTAGACGACTTATAGTAAAAACTATCCCAAAATATATGTATTGCAATGAGGATTAGACAGGTATTTGGCTGACTCCCGACAATGGAAAATCAGTGTTTTTTGACTACTAACCTATTGCTTTGGGAAAATAAAATTACAACTGTTAATATGGATATATTTCTGAAGTCACTAGGAAATTTGGCAGCCCTGCTAGTGAGTCACCAATGAGTCACATTTTGGCCACTTCTTTATTCTTTATGGCTAAAATGTGAGTCATTTTAACAATTTAGTGCTTCCTTTGTTTTCAGATGTTTGTGCATTGCAATGAAGATTGAACTCTGTTAGCATTGTACGATGTAATATGTATTATCTTGTGTAAAAAGATGTCTGTAAAGTTTAAATAACGTTGAGGTACAGTGGAAAGATATTAGAATGTATTGTTTTAATTAGATAAATTAATGTTTTTGACGGACGATTTAGCGCAGTGGTTAAGAGCTTGAGCTGCTCCGCCCACTGTGTCGAATAGTCGCGGGTTCGATTCCCGCACGAGACAAATCTTTGTGTGATCCACAATTATTTGTTCCGGTCTGGGTATTTGTTTGTGAATTTTCATGTTTGTAAACGCACGACACAGGAATAAATCCTAGTGTGGGGCTACGTTTTTAAAAAAAAAAAAAAAAAAAAAAAAAAAAAAAAAAAAAAAAAAAAAAAAAAAAAAAAAATGTTCTTGTACGAGTTCTGATGGTAGGTACAAGTTAGGTGGTGGCAGTATTAACCGCTGTTTATTGAAATTGTTCCTAAAGTGTCATTCGTTTCGCTCCTGATTATAGCACTGTTTAGTTCTCAGTGTCAGACTGCTGAAGAGCTGAGGGTACGGCAAAACCAGCGCGTTAATCCGCGGCTGCGGTAGCGTGTACGATGGCGATCATATCCTGCAATAATATTTGTATGGAAATATTTACACCAATGCGTCCTGCGTCCTGCACGCGCTATCTGGGCGGCGTCTGCACGCGCAATCATAGGGAGAAACTGATCGCCACCGTGATCGCCGCCGGGGACGCCACCGCGGCCGCGGCGGAATGCGTTGGTTTGGCCGTACCCTAACACTGGCAGAGCTGGCATGAAAACTTCTTTCATACCGCTAGGTTGCTAAAATTACAAAAAATCTAAGCCCCCGTAAATTTAATGAGCAACAAAACACACCATCGCAAGAAATATACGAGAAAAAAACTTCGAATCAATGTTACGTAATATTTTATTGGAACTTTAAAAAGCTGTTATAACGACCACTAAGGTTAAGTAACGTTTATCTCGATCAGTCTAAGAGGGCATGATGATTGTAGCATTGCCATATTCGGGCATTACTTCGGAAGAAATGTCAAGCCGATGATTCCGGTTACTAATTAATGTAGGTCAGTTACCAGGTAATGTAGACGTTTGACCAAGTTAGAAACCTTATGAACGTTTTGATAAGTTCCAGCAGCAGGTGGCAACAAACCTGATACCAATAAACCAATCCGCGCTGGGTCCGGGTGGTGAGATAATCTATTTTCTCACATTTCCATATGTTAGAGAAGGCCGTAGCCCAGCAGTGGGAAAGTATAGGCTGATTTGTTACCTATCTACCTTATTTTATAATCAAGCTAGATCGAGGGGTAGGCAGAGAGTACAGAGTTCCAACAGGTTCTTTTCTTACATACCTCTCTGGCTTCATCCACTCTCATAGTTTGTCTTATATATGCTCGCCGGTTACGGAGACTCTTGACATGTCCCTCAGATAAGACTCGGTCTATGATTTGTTATAGTAAGTATATACGCCTATCGAAATGGAAGTTACGTCAGTACTGCTAAACAAAACGCTTACTTCATTGTGTGGAATACATATTTTGTTTGCGATATAAATCTGTCGAACTTTCAAAATTCTCTCAAGCCATTTAAAAGTCATAATAAAACATACTTGCTGATTGTCTATAAGAACAGCTGCCAATTTTTTTTATGTCTGGCCGGATGTGATGTATTTTCCTTAAAGCTTAACACGGCGAAATATCGATGTGCTGTGTACACCACACAGCACACCCATATTTCGCCGTGTTAAGTCCTTATGTGATAGACAGAAATCCTATAGCCATTATCGAGCACAATGGATCGAGACTCCGGACCGCCATTGAGAATTTTTTTGATAGGAAAACGTCACAACTACTTTGTTTCATCTAGGTCCCGAACTCAGGACCGCTAATCGTAAAATGCGCTTAGACCAACGAAGGAGGCTCTTGTTTCTAAAGACGTTTTCTTACTTTACTAGTATTAGTTAATTGCTTAACGCCGACCGTTAATCGGCTGCACAGAGCAAATATAAAGAGGAGTCGGCTTAAGCAACTGTGCACTGTGTCTTCCAAGTAGGCCTGGCGTCACCGCAATGGGCGTGGTTTACGTTAGTTTTTTAATTCTCAGCTAGATAGCAAATACAAGTAAGGGGGGTGTAACGTCCTCTTCACCCCGCGCGCTTTATGGTATAGGAAAAATGGCATCTCCTTTTTACATTTGCTTCATAATCGGCAATGATTAAGTTTAGTTTTGTAGATTTTTTTAGTAGAGTTACCGCTATATTCATTCATAATAACATTTGTTTGAAGAATCGTTAATGGTGTTTGATGTATCGACCAATTACTAATGAACAAACTCCAGATATCTACTTACTACGTTCCCAGGTGTGTTCCTAGAAGTATAGACTGAAGGGAACATTCTTAAAACAACACTTTTGTTGTTATTAAAGTGATTTGAAAGTGTTTTAGTAGTATCTTCCCTACGTTATTTCTGAAGGTATACAGTACATAAATTATTCTTTAGGTAAATATACTTGATCTTTCTTGCGAGCTTTAATGAACTAAGTGTTAGCACGATTATGGTTTACAAGAAAACGTATACCTACACTAGAAATTATTCTTGTGTTGTGGGTACGTTTACAACCAGGGAATTGTAGGAAATGCCCGCCTATAAATACAAGTGCAAGAATAATAAAATAAATCGCAATCTCTGCTACCCTTGCTAATAAAGTGTAGACGTATCAGCTTTTTTCAATACTTTTCACTTTGAGACGAGTTGATGTCGAATAGTTAAGAAATGCGATGGTCATAATGACTTTTATGGACAGTCGTCACACTATCCGATCTACTTAGGACCGCCGTAAACCCTTAATTGCGTCCATCTTCTGTCCAATCTTGGGGAAAATTAAAGCGTATACCGCTAAGGGTCTATAAACATGGACCGACTTGGAGAATAGAGCAACGGATATTGTTATGCGCCCATACATGATGTGCCCCAGGACCAACAGTAATAAAAAAATATTTGTATGATTTTAAATCACCCATAAATTCTCCTAAGGTATTTAATATTAAACGGACAAGCGGGGGAATCGCAATATTGCACAAAAATTATTAGATTTGGAGGTTATAATTCAGTACATACGAGGTTATATTGTGTGTTGACATTCAGTAACGATGTCGGCAACTACGATATACAATACTTAAAAATATTTGTTTTAGATTGCTAACTGTCCGTTACATATGGATATTCGCCAATTTTTTAATAAAACAGATAAATAATGACGGCATAGGTCAAATGTTTGTTGATTCTGGGGCAATTTTCGACAATATCCTTTTTGTTGCATTTAAATCAAATATTGGGGCATTGATATAATTTTTTTTCTTCCATTCAAAGAGAGAAGAAAGAAACACCGTCACATCTATATTCCCCAAGCGGGGGTGACAAAGGTGTACACCCACTTTTTGCCGACGATGTTAGGTCTCATGTAATAGGGGGCGAGCCTATGCCCAACTACCGGGCACAATCCAGACTCCAGACTCATACAGAGAAGCAAGAAAAAGTCATTAATTTATTCTTACTATAATAGCAGTGACAGCCTAGTGGTTAGACCGTTGGACTGCAAAGTCAGGGGTCTCGGGTTCAAACCTAGGCACGCACCTCTGTCTTTTCAAAAGCATGTGCGTATTTAAAATTAATTATCACTTGCTTTAACGGTAAAGGAAAATATCGTGAGGAAACCTGCATGCCTGAGAGTTTCTCGAAGGGGAGTGTGAAGTTCGCCAACCCGCACTAGGCCAGCGTGGTGGACTATGGCCTAAGCCCTCTCAGTTTGAGGGGAGACCCGTGCACAACAGTGGGACAGTTCCTTCACAGGGCTATTATTATTATTTTCCGCAACGACAGCGAGAAAATGTGCCTATGAAAAAAATGCCTTAGCATATATTATTGCTGTACCGTAATATCTTATGGCGTAACGCTGATAGTCTAGCAACACACCTATAATTATTAGACAAATCTAGGCACCTTGCGCATGTTTTGAGATAAAAAGATGCTTCAAAGTCGTATCAATGCGCTGTTTGAAACAATAATTCTATCTGACCGGCTCACCTACACGCTATCTCTATGGGTCTCGAGCAGCCGACTAGCTTCGTTTGTACTGCATAGCCAATGTGATAAGGAGTAAGCCTATAGAACAATTCAAGAAATACGACGTGCCTCCCTGAGTAATATGGACAAAAATGGAAGAGATCCAGCACGCCAAATACTCTTACTCTTTCTGTGGTAAGGATGCCCTGCAAAAGAACCGTAGCTGGTGTGGCGTTCTCCACAACTGTTGCTTTATCCTGCAGATCCGTTGTCAGGAGGTTACATTAAGTCAAGTTAACATCTAACGCTAGCATAAGATAATAAGAAAATTCTGGAATAGTGGCTAATGATGATGACAAATCGTCGGATAAATAGCTATCGAGAGGAGAATCCAAAGAATTAAAGGTATTTTTACTTTCTAAACTCTCACAAATGTGCTCGGGTCCTAATACCGTTAATCCTAACCGTTTATGTCCATGCTCAGACGTGGGGCGCGACGCAAACTGTTCCAGTGTGTCCGCGCTGTTGACCTTTATTAGAGGACGCGTTGCTGCACTTAAAGGAAATAGCTTTGGCTTGTTATAGGAAATAACGTTCGAGAGAAACTAGTTTTCAAAGTACGTTCTACTAATACAATAGCTTTGAAAATTTACCGTTGGCAAGTAATTATTGCACGTAGAACTCAGGGGTACGGACCAAAGCTTAAATTTTTAGATTTTTTAACAGTTTTTTTTTATTAAATACTTGGTAACAGTTAGTTATTTGGGGAGCCCTTTGTTCAGCAGTGGACATTTTTGTGTTGAAGATATTGATAGACCAGTTATAATATTGGTACTGTGTTAGATTTTATAATAAAATTCCTCTTGACGTCACTAAACTTCATCATCATCATCATCATCATCTCAGCCTATACTTGTCCACTGCTGAACATAGGCCTCCCCAATCGCTTTCCAGCGTAACCGGTCCGATGCCACCTGCATCCAACGACTTCCTGCGATTTTCACAAGATCGTCGGTCCATCTGGCAGGCGGTCGTCCCACGCTGCGCTTGCCAATACGTGGTCTCCACTCTAGAATCTTTCTGCCCCAACGCCCGTCCGATCTACGCGATCTTGAATTTATTGTCACTAAACTTAGTGACAATAAATTCAAAGCTTGTATTAAACGTACGCTTAGTAAGCGAGCTTATTATACGCTAGATGATTATTTAAAAGACAAAAATACTTGGGTAAGGGCTGTTCCAGCTCCACTTGATTGAATATGGATAACTTGTTCAGCTATTATTATTTAATATTCCCTCTATTCCTTCTATACATTTAGCAAAAAAATATGGTTTTTTTTCATTTCTTTCTCTGTAAATGAGGGAACCATGTAGACCCACCTGATAGACCAGCTTACATTGTTCTTCCATACCCCATTACAAAATGGAGAGGGAAAAAGAAAATGTAAAATTATACAATTTTAAAAGAGTAACCGTGGAGTTTCTTGCCCTTCTTCTCCACAGGACTGACATTCTGAAGTGGTGATAGTCTTTCTTTTCTGACGATTCATAAATACTATAACGGTTTACATTAATAAAAAATATTCTGATTCTGATTCTATTGTTTTAATTCTGCTTGCAACTATTTTCACACATTCTGTCTGGTTACTTGGTCTAGTGCCATGTACGTGTTGAGTTTGAATTCTAGGTACGACAAAATGCGGGTTTTCTATCGAATAAACGTCACCAACATCCCGGAGTCTAAGATTCTGCCCGTTATAACAGGAAAAAGCTCGCTTCCAAATTGGGACTTAACATAGTCCGATGATATCCTCCACTCCAATAGCGTCATAATTCAAAAATCGTATTTTTTTGCTTTTGAATATTAGGGATCTCATTACAAAAACAATTTTTCTACAAATGGATTTTTAATTTCTATAAAATGGCATATTATACTTTCGGCCGCTTTGTTACGGCGTTTTGCGGCTATTTCTCGTGTTTCCGCAACTTAAGTAGTCCTGCAGGTTAAGTAACTTGAAATGATAAAAAAAGTATCAATTTTGAGTTGTGAGACTATTTGAGTGGAGGTACGATATTTAGATGTACACCTCTGCCACCTCCACCTAACAAAAGATACCGAAACCGTTTTATTACATCTTGCTAAAAATGATTACTGATATATGATCGCGAAAGCATTTATAATGATGATTGCTAAGTAGGTAAGTAATGAAGAAATAACGTTCCTGTAATTAATGATTCAACTTCTTATTAAATACACTACGGTACCAATTGCCATATAATAAATAAGAGCAGATACTTTACTGTGCGGGCGTAACCTTAATATATACAACAATTTAAGCAGTGGCTTGCATTGCATATATGCAATTAAGCAGCGTCTACCTCATAATAACGCACTTTCAATTGTTACTACATAAATAAAATAAATTGTGTTATGAATAAACAATTACATATGAAATAAAACTATTTTACGGATTTTATCGCGGTTTATTTTTTATTTTTAGTTCCCGACGTTTTGACTGACAGTCCCTCCCGTGACCATGGGTGCTGCAAAGCACTCGAAACGTCGGGAACTAAAAATAAAAAATAAACCGCGATAAAATCCGTAAAATAGTTTTATTTCATGTGTAATATTCGCGTAAATCTAAGAACTCAACAATTACATATTTAATAATCATAATAATTGTACTTACTTAAGTACAATTATTATGATTGCCTCGTTGGTCTAGTGGCAAAGCGCATCGCCTTGTGATCACAAGGTCCTGGGTTCAAATCCTAGGACGGAGAAATGTAGTTTTTCTAACGATAATTTCCCAGTATGACTCTGGAGTCTGGAATTGTGCCGGTATATGGCAATAGGATCGCCCATGGGATCTAACATCGTCAGCGAAAAGTGGGTGTACTTAGTACACCTCTTCCGCCCCCGCTTGGGGGGATATAGGTGACGGTGTTCCTTTTTTATTTATTTAAAAGAAGCACTTCAATGTATAGTCATACGGTATAGCCGTAGTAACATCTACCTACTGACCTGTACGAATATCATAGCTAGGGTGAAAATCCGAAACACCGAAGGTATCTACCGACCAGCTGTCGAGTCGCACCGTCGTTGTCATTTTACGTTTTGTATAGGTGCTTATAATGAAGTAAATTAGTATTGCTTTTGAGATCTTACTAACTGAAGTATTTTTATTTTCATTTTTTTTCTAGAACCAGATGACTTTGGATATTTTTTTTGCTTTTTTAAAACGTAGCCCTACACTAGGATTTATTCCTGTATCGTGGGTGCGTTCACAAACACGAAAATTCACATACACATATACCCAGACTAGGACAAATAATTCTAGATCACACAAAGATTTGTCCCGTGCGGGAATCGAACCCGCGTTTATTATACACAGTAGGCGGAGTGGCTTAAGCTCTTAACCACTGCGCTAAATCGTCCGTCTTTCAAATCACGTGAGCTTTCGCTCGAGGATGACTTAAATTACATCGTGTTTACTCTGCTCGGTTTAGGCGCTCGTAGCGCTGTGGTAGGCGCTCGTAGCGCTGTGCGACCGCGGTGTTCTTACCGATTGCCAAGGTTAAGCAGCGTGCGACTCGGTGGGCCTGAGATGGGTGACCGTGTGGCATTTTCATATTCGAGCGTCTCCGTGCTTCGGAAGGCACGCTAAGCCGTTGGTCCCGGCTGCCACTTATTGTGGTAGTCGTTAAGCCGAGTTGGAAGCCTTAAAGGCGGCTTGATAAGTTCCAACAGCAGGTGGCCACAAACCTGCCTCCAGCAATCCGCACTGGGTCCGCGTGGTGGAGTATGACCTAATCTCTCACACCTCGATTTGTGAGAGAAGGCCTTTGTTCAGCAGTGGGCAGTATAGGCTGATATTATTACTCTGCTCACCCCACAAGAAATGTATATGTATTTACATCAATCGTATGTATATGTATTTACATCAATCATGTTTACATTAGTAGGCAAGTGGGTGTTAGTTTTTAAAACAATGTTTAACATTGTGTAGCTCCCAGGGTTTCTAGCTCACTCACTAAATATGAAATTGTGACGTCACCCAATCTTACAACAGATGCCAATCAATTTTGCGCGTTGTGATTTTTTTTCAGATAGATATAAATATAAATGTAGAAAACACATTATAAGTTTATACAGACCTCTCTGGCTTCCTCCACTATCATAGTTCGTCTCATACACGCTCGCCAGTTACGGAGTCTCTTGACTTGCTCTTTAGATAAGACACGATCTATTTGATCATGGTAAGATAGTCTAGGCTTTCCCCGGTACCTACATTCTTCCAAAGGTTGCAGAGGTATAATTGTGTATATCCACATTTTGCTGATAATTTCAGGTCTGAATGTAATACTATATAGAAATAAGTATAAATTTTCAGTAGCAGACTGGAGATTCGACGCAATACCAAACGCCGGACTGTATTTTTTTAATACAGACAACCCAGTAACACTTTGTCCAATTTAAGGTTCGACCCTCGACCATTCGACCTCTTTCGATATGTCAGCGGAGTGTTGAGATCTCCAGTATGCACCACCCTTGTGCCTCACTCTAATCGCTTCGAGCACGTCATGCGGTAAACAAATATCTCTCCTCTCGTAGCCTTACGATGCTCACGACAGTGTGGAAGCAGTTATACTATCGACCCCTTTTTTACTAACCTGATGTGTCCCACTGCTGGGCAGAGGTCTTCCCCTTTTTTACTCTGATGATCCCTTTCCTTTCCTTTGTCATCAATCATCATTCTGCTCGACACGCGTCGAGGTTGCTACCGCTTTCTAGGCCCACCTCAACAACGATGACCTTGTAATGGGACCCATTCGGTACAAGTTTGGCCGCGCCAAGTCTGGTGTCCACCATAGGTCACGTTTCGTTATGACTCTCATCTTCGGTCAGTTGTTAGTCCAGGCGGTATATACTGCCCGAGCTATGCTATCCGCTTCAAATACATATCTAATACGGAGTTGAGCCTGCCTCGGACCTTTCCTAGCTCTGCCTTAAGGTCTCTTTTATAAGCGGCCCAATCAGTGTTCCTTGGGTTCCGCCTTCTTGGGTTTATAATAAACGTTTCCATCCCATACTGAAAACATATATAATTGTGATCTGAGGATGAGACCTCATTGGAGATATGCCAGTTGCTTACCTGCCTACTCGCTCTGTTGGAGGCAACTGTGATGTCAATAACTGCCGCCCTGCGCCTATTTACAAACGTGGGCCTATTGCCTATATTGAGAATTTGTAAAGGAGTGCTTACCAGATAGTCCAGAAGTTTCTCCCCTCTTTAATTAGTGTCTGAGGTGCCATCACATCCTATGATTAGCTCAAGCTTGTTGTTGCAGGAATATTCGACCAAGTCACGCAGATGTGTTGGAACAGGGTCCGCATATTCGTAGGCCACCCATTATGTTCAAGTGATACACATACAAAGTCAGTTAACATAACTCCTATAACCCATGCTCACCCAGCTATAGGAAACTCATATTTGTATCTTTGTATGCATAATAGCTGTAAGTGGCATTTTTAACTATAAAAATAAACGAACATTTGTTTAAGTTCAGTGTGCCATCTTCACTAACTGTAACTGCATTTATTATTTTATAGTAAATCATGTAGGCAGTCATTATTATAGGACATCAAAGAGTTATAAAAAATGTTATGAGTTAGTAAATAGCATTAAAAATAGAAAGGATCATGACACAAGCACACCCATTATCTATCTCTCTGTCTAATGTCTCGGCGATCGACAATTTAGTCAATTTACAGAAGCTTGACGCTGCTACTAAACTTTGTACATGATTGGTTTCAAAATGCTTGCTTATATTTGATTTTTGTAATAGGTACGGGAAACACTCTAAACCGCGCCCAACAGCGTAGATCATTCACACACATACACACACGAAAAAACTCTAAGGAATATGTGTTCTTGGAGGATTTGTTGTAGTCTATAAAGCGAGGTAATTGTAACATCTATCAGATTTGAACCTAAACTATCTTATTGAAGTTGGAGTAAAAAGATATAAGGTATTACTGGGTTCTTAGATTTACGCAAATATACACTGGATATAAAACTACTTTTTGGATTTTATCACGGTTTGTTTTTTTTTTTAATTTTAAGTTCCCGAAAGTTTCGAGTGCTTATTAGCAACTTATGGTTACGGGAGGGCTACAACTCAAAAGGCTACAACTCAAAAATAAAAAAAAACAAACCACAGTAAAAATAATGTTATGTCAGATTTAAGGTAATTTTTTGGAAAGATTGGGTGAAGTACCTAGGCGTTCGTAACCCTGAGGGGTTATCACAGGACAAACAAGTCTACAAGTATTTCGTGTGAGCTGCAATTTGTTTAGGAATTGCCAAAGTTAAGCAGCGTTCGTCTCGGTCGGTCTCAATTGAGTGATCCATACACTCCTGGCAATTCCATTTTCAAGCACCTTCGTGCTTCCACTCGACTCGATTCGACTTCAAGGTGCAAACTCGTTAAACCGTTGGCCCCGTTAAGCCGGATTGGATGCCGTATAGGCTTCATTAGTTCCGACAGCTGGCTGGACATAACTGCCTCTACGTGGAGTATGATGAGAGAACGCCTACGAGTAGCAATAGGAGAGTTTAGGCTGAATTATGCGCAAAGACTAAATGGTTTTAGCAATTGCGATATATTGAGAAATCGACAGTACCGTCTTAATCAGGCATAAGTGAATGTTGAACAGATGAAACAGTTTCCTGAATCACCAGACGCACTCCAGTGAAGTGCCAGGTAGCGGTGCCAAATTGCTAATTGGTTATTTAAATAACTATATTATTATAATGTTCGGAATGCTCTACGCATAAACAGGTAAAAATATCACTTTCCAGTATGGAATAGATACAATATATTTTATAAGAGGTATTTTCGTTCGCCATGGTAAATATAGATAGATTCTCACCAATACTTTGGCTTAATATTTACGTGTAATTACGTATAATTTGGCTGGTTTAACTGCGACCCAACTGATAGACCAGCTATTGTTTTATGATACTCCACAACAAAATGGTAAAGGAAAATTGTAAAAAATATTTTAAGAGAGTAACCCTCGAGTTAATTGCCCTTTTTCGTTA
The DNA here is from genome assembly GCA_905147815.2 of Phalera bucephala. NCBI lineage: Eukaryota > Metazoa > Arthropoda > Insecta > Lepidoptera > Notodontidae > Phalera > Phalera bucephala. Next base: position 26,716,593 of record LR990623.1, on the reverse strand, counting down.
ATTTAGTTCCGAAGCGGTGGTAGTCTTGGTTACTTTTCGGACGATTTATAAATACTAGAATGGTTTACATAAATTGAAAATATTCTTATTTTGATTATGACTCCATGCTTGACACGCTAAGCCGTTGAGACCAACGGCTACCACTTAATATGGTAGTCGTAAAGTTGAGTTGGAACTCTTATAGCCGGCTTGATAAGTTCTAACAGTAGGCTACAAACCTGCTTCCACCAATCCACACTGGGTCCACGTGGTGGAGTATGACCTAATTTCTCTCACCTCGGTTTATGAGAGAAGGCCTTTGACCACTACTGGAGTGAGACAATATCGACTGATATTATTTTTAAAGTCAATAAACTCTAAAATCTCTTGGTTGTATCGCTAGGCAAAAATCCAATGATTTTATATTCCATTCCAAGCTGGAACGTGTTTCAAATCAATTCAAACTTTGCTGTTCAATTATTTACGTTGCGGAGTCACGTCATTCCTGTTCGTTTAGATTCATGCAAATAGATAGGTTAAAGGGTGTTTACTAGTGATGTTCCGGGTGGGGCTTGACTAGTAGTAATTTTAATTTCGAATAACGGAATAGACTGGTATCAGCTAAATAGGAAAGTAGACGTGTTATCAGCAGGTAGTTTGTTCTCTAGTTTATTATTATGGTTACTAGAACAAGATTATGATCAAACTGAACAAATTTTGAAAACTATCACGTAATATCCCAACGTCATACAGTGTATCCCCCTTTTGTACATATAGTGTGTATGCATAAATCAAACATTTAGTATTCTCGTATTCTCTCATGCGATAGTCTATTTCAAGGAAATCATTTATATATCTACACACACATACACACACGCACATACACACACACGCACATAGATATTCAACCACACACGAATATAAATGTAACTTAAACAATATTTCTAGCGTCACTAATCAGCTTGTAACTATGTCATAGTTCGGGGCCTGGTAATCTGTCGGACAGGATAACTTTCCTAGTGCAGTTACCAGTCTCTAACAAAGGTGTTATTTGTATCATTAGGAATAGACTCGAATTAGATTGTAAGTACCTTTTGTAAAGAGGAATAAATAAACTATTATTATTATTTCTAGTATGCCTGATATCCGGCCGTCGTGCCGATTTTTGAGGGTACCTTTTTCCTGCAGCGGACGTCATTCGTCTATTTTGATTTTAAATCGGCCTTTATGATATACCTAACTTATAACTATATAACTTCAGCGAAATAACCTGTTGGAACTCTGTACTTTCTGTATACCCTGCGAAGGATGTGAGGTAGTGGAGGATATACGCATAGAGAGACGTGACATAAAATTTGTGTTAAGGCATAAAAAGGTTTAAACTCCAAAGTGATATGCATTCAGCTGACATTTCAATGGATTCTGTTTTTTAAATTTAAATGTAAGTCGAATATAGTAGAATATTTGTAAATGGAATAGAGCACTGATAAATAGATATAAGTCGAGTATTCGGGTACTCGCATCACTACTTCAAGCATTTTATTTATAAAAATGCAGTAATGAACCGCATAAAATGCGATTCATTCGGTAAAATTGCTTTAGAATCACCTTATCCCGATTGCTGTAATAACAATGTAATAACTAGAATTATGAAGGGGGAGCTGATTACTGCACTAACGCCATGGTTATGTGACCCATGTCTATGTGATATTGTGAAACCTCTATGCATGTTGTGCTGTGGCATAGGTCTTTGCACTGTCTGATCGATAATGACGGGCTATGCAGGTGTGGCCAGAATATGATGAACGAATATGATTTGTTTGTACAGCTAGCTTTTAACTTGCAATGTTTCTTTGTTTAAGTCAAATCTTCTTGCCCTACATGATGATTTAGTCTATCTATCTATCTACCTATACCATCACGCAAGATCCCTTGCAGGGTAGGCAGAGAGTACAGAGTTCCAACAGGTTCTTTCCTTACATACCTCTCTGGCTTCCTCCACTCTCATAGTTCGTCTCATACACGCTCGCCAGTTACGGAGACTCTTGACTTGTTCTTGTCATGGTAAGGTAGTCTAGGTCTTCCCCGGTACCTACAACCTTCCACTTTCGCATTTTATATCTGTTTTGTCATTCTTTCTTCTGACATTCTTTATACCGTTACCATTCGCCGGTTACGGAGACTTTTGACTTGCCCTACAGATAAGACACGGTCTATTTGGTCATGGTAAGATAGTCTAGGTCTTCCCCGGTGCCTACATCATTCACTTTCGCATTGTATATGTGTTTTGTTATTTTTTCTTGCGACATTTTTTCTATATGCCCGAACCAATGGAGCATACCCTTTCTCATATTTACACCGATACTATATTTCATGCCTACTCGCTTTCTTACTTCGCTGTTGCGAATGCGGTCGGTCAGCTTCATTCCGCACATCTTCCACAGAGCACGCATTTCCACCGCATTTATCCTACATTCATTCTCCTTCTTACATACCCAGCTCTCGCTGCCATATAACAGCTTTGGGACAAGCACTCCATTATGTATGGCCAGCCGCGCCTTTTGGCGTAAGTGCTGGCTCCCAAGTAGCTTTCCCATCGCACAATTCATTATGTTCCCTGCACTCACTCTTTTCTCTATGTCAGCAGTGTATTTTCCATCCTTACTGAATGCGCATCCAAGATATACAAACTCATTCACTTGCTCCAGCACATCGTTACCAACCACAATCCTTGCATTCGGTCTGGTTTCTTCCCGTTCAAAAACCATAATCTTGGTTTTCTTTACATTCAAATGTAAGCCATGGTTTAGTTACGATGATAATGCATTTTTATGTTTAGCATGATCTGATTCTACTGCAGTTTGGGGTCTAGACGAAGGAGTAGCTCCTTCGTCTAGACCCCAAACACTACAGCCTACAGAATAGAAACGATTTTTTTTGTACACGTTTTTTTGTCTGTTTTAAGTAATTGCACCGTTATCTGGCTGCATAAAATCTATTTTATATAAAAAGTTTTTTTTTTACTTTAGTATCCATTCAAATTATTTTTCACATAGGATGGGTAGTGACAGTTTTAATTCCCAAACGAAATTATACTTTATTCAATGGCAATAAGAGGCATGATACGTTTTTATACTTATGGTTTTATGCCTTAACACCATTGAATTAAATATTATTTCGTTTGGCGATTAGAACTGTCACTACCCATCCTATGTGATAAATATAATCGTACTATTCTTCTCCTTCTTTAAGTTATGGCTTCACACTATTCAAGTATTTTGCTAGTGTCCAGTGAGAAGCAGAATCGTGATTGTTTAAATTAATTCATCTCCCCGATGAAGTTGATGACAACGATGATAATGAAACTGATAAAGTACCACACCCTGGACCACACCACACACAAAGCGATGGATGGACTTTACATACCAATTGCGACGGCCGTGTTGAGGGAAATCGCAAAGGCACGTATTATCACTTTTTTACAATTACCTTTACTCATGCACATATAAGAATACATAATGGTTAATATTCTACCAACATTACACGTTACTACTCGAAGTAACACAAGTTTTGGTAATTAAAACAAATTGGCGACATTACTATTCAACTTACCGCCAAAAAAAAACAATTGTACTATTATATGGCTGCATAAAAGCTTGCTTTTTAAAAATGTTTTTTTTTTTACTATTTAGTAGGTTCTGTTGAAACAAACGATCCTCGCGCGAAGAAGAAATTAAATGGTTGTGCCATTCAAAATATTTGTTTGGCTTAAAACGGTCAACCAAAAGGTGTACACAAAATTTCGCGCCTATGCTGTTGGCCGTTGAGGAGTCAGAGTGTGAGTGTCAGAGTGTGTATATGTAAATGTTCTACGCTGTTGGCCGCGAGGTCTTTACAGCTTCACCGGACAAGAGAGCAAGCGTGCAATCACTACGTTCGAGCCAGAAGGGCAAGGGGGCAACTAGCTCAAGGGCACCTCAAGGAGGAACGGCCTCGGCTTGGGCAGACGCTATGGGGAAGACATATAATAGGTGTCTCGCCGTGGTGCTCTGCACCGGCGGGCAAGGGATTCTTCGACCTCGCCGGCGAGGTCGGTGTCTGATCCTGAGAAGTCAGAGAGAATGGGGCTATATTTACCATAAAAATGCATTTTCGTTGGAACTGCGTAGGATAAGAATTGGGCTTGAAAGATTTGAGCTAAACAGAGAAACATTGCAAGTAAAAAGCCCGTAAAAGTTAATTAGAAAAGAATAGATAAATCCAACTATTACCTATAAATAACACCTTGTTTAGATCCTCAGGTAAGTGTTATTAAATAATCTGGTAGAGATTTCTGAATCACAAAAGGCTATGATAAGTCAGATAGTTACAGTCACGAGGGACGTGAAGCAGCGGTGAATCAGACGGAAGCGGAGCGACAGTGAAAGCCTGGAGGGACGTTTAGGGCTGTCAATCATGAAGTAGAGCATATTTTACTCTATGCGTATATAAAAATCCGATGTGCATGTGTTCGTAATTCTTCTTCTCCTAAACGGCTTGACTGATTTTACCTGGATGGTTTTTAGCTATAGTTAAACCCGGTAGGTGGCGCTAGATATGAAGTTTGTTAGGTTTTGAAAGAGATCACAATTTCATAATTATCGCAGCTTTTTATCTATTTATCTATATTATCACGCCACATCGATTCCTGGATAGGCAGAAAATACAGAATTCCATCAGGTTTTCCCTTACAGGCCTCTCTGGTTTCTTGCACTCTCATAGTGCGTCTCAATATATTATAATCTTTGGTTCGTCTTATTATATTAATTTATTTTAGGGCCTCCTTTAAGTTAAATAAAACTAAATGTAACAGGTTTACCAATCAAGATGTATAGTATAATAACTAGTCTTCTGACAGCCCTACCAGCCCGCAAGCGGTTGGACACAAAGCGTCCAACACCTTTGATCCGCAAGCAGCTGATAAGCAGTGCCGACAGGTGTCCGCTTGTCCGATTCATTAGTTGTACTTCGCTCATTACAAGGTTTATGTTACGCTAAGCATACATACTAAGTAATAAGCATGGGTTACGTTCACGAAGCTTGGCTTCGTTGTAAGTACACTCAAGTGGGTCAGATAGTCGGATAAGAAGGCTCAAGACGATCCAAAGGGCGTTGGAGAGAGCAATGCTCGGACACAACCTGCGCCATAGAAACGGAAAAAAAAGAGATTCGCAGAAGGGCCAAAGCCACAGCACTCAGAATTGGTAAACTTAAGTGGTAGTCGGTGGGGCACATCGGTAGTAGAACTGCCGGGTGTTGGGGCAGAAAGGTTTTCGAGTGGCGAGGCAACGTACTGGAAGATGAAGAATGGGTAGGCCAGTACAAGATGGACTGATGACCTTGTGAAGGTTGCGGGTATAAGTAGGTTGCAAACGGCACAAAGCCGGTCGTTGTCGCGATCGTTAGGACAGGTCTTTGTCCTCAAGTGGACGTCTTGTGGCTGAAGATAGTTATACTTGTAGGCCCACGAAGTAAATTAGCTTTACTTTTAGCGCGAAGAACGGACGGGCGTTGGGGCAGAAAGATTCTAGAGTGGAGACCACGTATTGGCAAGCGCAGCGTGGGACGGCCACCTACCAGATGGACCGACAATCTTGTGAGGATCGCAGGAAGTCGTTGGATACAGGTGGCATCGGACCGGTTACGCTGGAAAGCGATTGGGGTGGCCTATGTTCAGCAGTAGACAAGTATAGGCTTAGATGATAATGGGCGTTGGTGTGTTAATAAATAAAACACCTTTGCTGTACTTTTGTAGAGCGTTTACGATGTTTAAAAAACCCTTATCCTTAAGGATTGATGACTTGATTTTTAGGGCTTCGTACCTAAAACGAAACCCTTATAGAATCACTTCGTTGTCCGTCTGTCCGACGGTTATCACATTTTTTAGCGTTTTTTTTCTCAGGAACACCTAAAGATTTTAAGTTGAAATTTATACCAACTATAAAGGTCTACGGTTCTCTACTAATGTAAAAAAATGAAGGTTCTCAGTAAACCCAAACCAAATATATGGCCATTTAAAGTCACTCATTAGAAATTCACTTCACTTCCCGTTGACCTAGAATCGTGGAATTTGGTAAGAAGCAAGGTTTTAAATTACAAGTAAAGGAAGAAATCCGATATTTTTAAATTTAAAACTATAACATATAAAAAAATTAAAATAGCGCTGTCTAGTGACTACCTCACACACTACAACAATACTTCTTTGTCTATGTGCTATCAGTGACATTTTGTGGAACTATTTTGATTTGTGGTGAATAAATATTTATTCACACACACAGAGATGGCGCCATCTCTCAGATCTGTGGCGCCATCTATGTACGGTATAGGACATAAATTAGATCAGATTGTAGATTTATTCTTTTATTTTTATATACGAGTAGTTTGAATGAAAATTAAATGTTATTAATTTAAATACGGTATTTTTTTATAAAGAAAGAGCACTTTCTTAAAAGGTATTTTTATGGCTTACCTCGTTAAACAAGTACGAGTAGGTACTGTATAATGCGTTTAGAGATCGCGGAGGATCTGGTATAAATTGTAGGGCGAGCAAAATGTAGTTTTTCTATAGAGAATTTCCCAGTATCAGTCCGGAGTCCGAAGTTGTGCCCGGTATAATAGCAATAGCCTGGCCTCTATTACATTGACACCTTAAATTCTCAGCAATAAGTTGGTGTGCGCACATAGTACACCTCTTAGCCACTCCCGCTTGGGGAATGTAGGCGACCCGGTGTGTGTGTGAATTTTTATACGGAAATAATTGAATATCAACGTTGTTCATTTAAATTGTAAAATATATAAAAATAAACATCTTCACACCTGTATTCCCCTAGGTCGGATGTTAGGTCTCATGCAATAGGGGGCAAGCCTAATGCCATTATATCGGGCACAATGCCAGTTGACACTGGAAATATTTCTATCAAAAAACTACATTTGTTGTGACCTAGGATTCGAACTCAGCACCTCGTGATCGCTACGCGCATTATTCGCCAATAGACTAACAGGGTATAGGTAACTTTTTAGAAGCTTTTGTGTTCGTATGTCTATCTGTCTTTCTAGTTCAAATCTTGTAATCCATTTTCAAGCACTTCGGGTATTCTATTTATTAGTTTTATTTTATGTTCTTAAGATATCCAATAGCGGTTGACAATAGAAAGCATGTATCAGACTGAGCTGAAATTTAGCATACGTCTGTAAGTTCGGTGACAATGCCATAATATAGTACATACCATGGACCCAGCTCCAGAACAGTCTTTTGATGGGGTTAAAAGGTGGCCATGGGAAGATGTCAACAACACAACATAACCACCTCGTGTTTAGGCTTGTTAGATTGGTATTGACAAGTACTATACAACCAAATGATGTTTAGGGTCACTTCATCAGTGGGAAGGAGACCAACGGAACTACCCAAATACTAAACATACCCCCGTCGGGTTTGAGCTCGTTGGATTTATCTTTACCAGTTCTGTAGACCCTGATGGTCTCCAGGTTCTGAGGATAGAACCGAAGAGTGACCATCGGAACTACCCAACTACTCAACATAATCCCACCGTGTTTGGGTTCATTGAATTTGTTTTGACGAGTTCTGTAGACCCGGATGATGTCAAGGGCCTGATAATGGAGCTGGAGGGTAGCCAATAGAACTTCTCAATTACTGAACATAATCCTGCAGTGTTGCGGCTCGTTGGATTTGGCTTGACGAGTTGGCGCGCTTTCCGCCGCTGGACATCCTGGCGGACATGGACGCGAGGGTCTACGACCAGACTAGTGGCGTCCGTCAAAGCGGTGAGGGCGTGCCTGTGCTCGAAGAAGTGAGACGGCGGGAACGACGACGCGCTCTGGAGGAGTGGCGCGCGAGGCTCAGTCAAGAGCACATCGCGCGCAAGCGTGTCGTCCAAGCTATTCTGCCGTCCTTCGAAGCCTGGCACCAGCGGAGGAGAGGGCGAGTCACCTATAGACTTACTCAGATAATCACCAGTCACTGTTGCTTCGGTGATTATCTGAGGAAGATCGGACGCGAGGCGATGACGACCTGTCACCACTGCGGTGGGGACCAGGATTCCACCCAGCACACGCTCGAATAGTGCCCAGCGTGGGCCTCCGAGCGGCGGATCCTGGTCGACCGGATCGGACCGGACCTCTCCCTGCCGGCAATAGTAGCGGCTATGCTGGCAGGGGAATCGGCGTGGGGGGCCGTATCCTCCTTCTGCGAGACTGTAATGTCCCAGAAGGAGGAGGCCGAGCGGAATCGGGAGAGGGCCGATCCTGCTCGACGAAGGCGACGGCGCCGGGGCGGAGGCACAGCCCGCCCAGGCCCCCCAGCCCAATAGCCCGGGGCTTAAGAATACGGGCTAACTCGCGTCTCCCACCGTAATATCTGGCGCATCAACATCAGCAGGGGGGCCTTCGGGGTCGCGGACGCAAGGGACGGGGGCCTTGAACGTTCTTCACGAGCGACCCCGAGGAGGACGGCGGCGTGGTGTGGCCCACGTTGCCGTGAGCACCGCGTTGGTGCGGGGGCGAGCGTGTTATTAAGTCTCCCCCCGAAGGCGAGCTCTTCAGAGCGTGGCACAAGAGGGGCACCGGTGCGTTTCATACGGAGATCTCGGAGCTCCTCCAAAGTGCTGATGTCGGCCACCCTGGGGTTTTTAGTCGGTAGGAATCCGACACGCCTTGCGAGCTTCTCCCGAGGCTCGCGGAAGTCCTATGCAGGATTTTCCCCAGGTAAAAAAAAAAATGGCATGACGAGTTTTATAGAATCTGATGATATTCAGGATCTGATGATGGAACCGGAGGGTGGCCAAAGGAACTACCCAACTACTCAACATAACCCCGCCGTGTTTGGGTTCATTGGATTTGTCTTGACGAGTTCTCTAGACCCGACGAAACTACAATTTGGCTGAAACTGGCCGTAACTGAACCCGGTACGATACCCTCCAAGCACGAGTCCTAATTGCACATGTCGAGTTATAAAATTTAGAATGATAAAAACATTAGTTGTTTCATGAAAATTTATTTACATACGCGACAAAATTTAGAGAACAGAGTTCTTTTTTGCGATATTTTGAACATAGCAGGACATAAGGTATTTGTCACGATGCACAGCAGTTGATTTGAAAGGATTAATAATTAATTACGTTACGTAAGTGGGGGAGTAAACGATCGAGTAGTAGTCAAGGTGTCGATCCTTGCAGGAATTAAATCTTGCCGACTAGTTTTAACATATTTCGCGAAAGGAAGGTGTACACAGTACACCTCCATCATCACCGCATGGAGGATATCGACATGAGATTTTTTTAATGGGAAGTTAAAATGTGATGTCGTCAATTTCTTTTAATTTTCAAATCTTGCGATATTTTGAATAATTGCAAAGGGCCTCTACATGTTGGACCTATATCCCTATGTAAGCCTTTCAAAGATACATACATAATAATTTGGGGGGTAGTTGTGGTGACTACAGTTTTTTCGGAGCTCTGATTTAATTGAAATTTAGAATTAATTAATACTCACAGTTTATCTTTCTTATGTATTAAAGTATCTTGCATCCTCTATTGCACTCACTCTCACTATAATTTTTACTCTTCCACCTGATATCACTACTCTTCATAAAGCACAAAATGGACCTCTTCACGAAGCTATCCAACTGCATGGATGATTTAACAGCAACTTTTTCTGCACGAATGGACCAGTATGAGGAGGAACTGAAGGCTGCTGGTGGCAATGATGCACCCCACAAGTCCTTGTCAAGTCTCTCCAAAGACTTCATGGACTTTAAAACCATTATTTGGAGGACTGTTGGAGCCATTAAAAGTCAAATGGAGCTGTTAGTGCTTGGCCTGGATCGCCATGAAATGGCATCCCGTGCTAAAGTGCTGCTATTACATGGTCTCCCAGAGAAGAAGGACGAAGATAGCACTTCCATAGTGGTCCAGACATTGATTACCAAATGCAAAGTTGCCAGCGTCACTGCTACCGAAATAGTGGCTTGTCATCGCCTGGGAGCCGCCACCGGGAAATCACGTCCCCTCCTTGTACGGTTCCTAAGTCGCGATCTGCGTAGTGAGGTCTGGCGAAGGAAGACTGAGCTGAAGGGCACGGGTCTGACGCTTTCAGAGTTTCTGACTACGCCTAGGCATGATACATTCCTGGATGCACGCAAGCACTTTGGCGTAAGGCAGTGCTGGACCTCCGAGGGCAAAATAGTAATTTTGCTTCCTAATAAAGCACGACGGAAGATAGAATCTGCGGCTGAATTGCAGCAACTCATTGTCCAGTTTCCAGTGGTGGCGTCAACGTCTGGGCTAGCTGCTGTTCCCAAAAACACCATGGCAGAATTAAGTGAAGCGCATTCAAAGCCAGCTGAAAAGAGATCGCGGAAGCCAGCCAAGTAGTGTATTTTATACACTAACGGGTACTGTATAGATTTATAATTTTTTTTTTTTATGTTTGTTTAGTTTTTGCACTCTTTTTTGTTTTTGTTCTCTTTTATCACTTTTTTATTACTTTACCGTAAATTTTATTTATACCCCATAATTATTACTTTTATTGTTTTGTTTACCTAATTGGATTGACATTGACAGCACGTTCGGAAATGTCCCATTATTGTATAGAGTATGTGAATATCAGTCTTTTAATCAGTTTGTGTAAAACTGGCGAGTGTAAAGAGGAGCTATTTTGTATTCGGTTTTTTTTTAGTTTAATATTATTTTTATTTCATATTATTATTTATATTATTGTGTTTTTTTTTATGTTTGATTTGTCTGATGACAGTTTTTCATTTTGCTCTTCTTCGTGTGCATCGGATGACAGCTTCGCGTCCGCTCTTTCTGATGATTCCGTTCACCTGCGCGAACAAATTTCCTCCCTTCTATCTCCCTTTAAAAAAATCTTCAATGTAGCCCATATAAATGCTCAGAGCGTTCCCGCCCACTATCCTGATTTATTGTCTTCTTTTGACTCTGATATTATACATGCTGTACTTATTTCCGAGACTTTCCTCAAACCGGCTGTTCCTTCCACACAGTATTCTTTGACCGGGTACAAACTCATTCGCAATGACAGAACGGGCAAGGGAGGTGGGGGGGTTGCGGTTTACCTTCGCGAAGATATTGCTTATAAAGTCGTTGACCAGTCTCCGAGTGTTTATTCAAAATTTGCAGAACATCTTTTTGTAGAACTCACGCTCAACCATGCTAAGATCCTCTTAGGTGTTTATTATAGTCCCTCATGTTATATTGATTATTTCCTTTCTTTCGAATCTAAGCTTGAGTATTTTTCATCATTATATGACAATACAATTATTCTCGGAGACTTCAACACCTGCTTGCTGAAGGATAATACCCGCAGCCGTAGCCTCAGGTCTCTTGTCTCTTCTGTCAACATGTGTATTCTTCCACTTAACGCTACTCATCATGCTCCCCATTGTTCCCCTTCCCTTCTAGATCTAATCGTAGTATCTGACCCTAGTAAGGTAGCCCTACACGGACAACTCCCAGCCTCTTTTTCTTACCATGACCTTATATTCCTTTCTTATAAAATTTGCGCTCCTAAACGCAAATCTAAGTTCCTTTTCCTACGTAGTTTTAAGAACATTGATCTGGATCGTTTAAGGGAAGACGCGAGGAATATTAACTGGTCTCCTGTTTACAACTGTAGTGACTTGGACACTAAAGTATCTGGCTTTAATCTAATAGTATTAGACCTTTTTGATGTTCATGCTCCCCTAAAAAAGGTGAAAGTAAAGCACCGTCCGGCACCATGGTTGTCTGACACTATTAAAACAGAAATGTCTAAAAGGGATAAGGCTAAAAGACGCTATAAAAAGTATCCTACAGATGAGAACTGGTCTAGGTACAAAAAGTTACGAAATCGCTGCAATCGTATGTGTAGGGATGCTAAGAGACGCCACATACACGATTCAGTCCAAAATTTCAATACGACTCAGGCGTGGCAATTCCTAAAGTCTCTTGGTATCGGTAAAGCTTTCAACGAGAATACCCTAGATATTGATCTTAATGATATAAATACGCACTTTTCAAAGTCGCCTGTCACCTTAAACAGTGATATTAAAACTTGTACTCTTCATGAACTTTCTCGCCAAACCTTGCCTGTATGCCCACAATTTTCTTTTCAGCGTGTTACAGAGGACGAAATCAGAAAGTCAATTCTATCTATTTCTACTAAGGCTGTAGGTGATGATGGCCTTCAAATTCAAATGCTTCGCCTCCTCATGGATGAATTGATTTCTGTTATTACTCACATTATTAACTACTCACTTGAGTCTAGCTCCTTTCCCTCAGCCTGGAAGAAGGCCCACGTTCTACCGCTTCCTAAGGTTTTAAATCCTTCGACCGCCTCCCAATTCCGACCAATATCAATCCTTCCTATCCTATCCAAAGTTCTGGAAGGCGCTGTCCAGAAACAACTTTCGGCCTTTCTTTCTTCCAATTACCTGCTTAGTCCTTATCAGTCTGGATTTCGTACTGGCCATAGTACAGTAACTGCTCTGGTCAAGATTACTGATGATGTTCGACTGGCAATGGAAAATAAACTTCTTACTGCTCTAGTTTTGCTGGACTTTAGCAGTGCCTTTAATTCTGTCGATTTTGACATTCTCCTGGGAATCCTCTCTTCACTTAATGTATCTTCCTCTGTAACAGCCTGGTTCAACTCATACCTTCGCGGTCGCTCGCAGTCGGTCCGCTATAATGAGGCCTCCTCAGAATGGTGTGATCTTTCAGCGGGCGTACCGCAGGGTGGCGTGCTCTCTCCTCTTCTTTTCTCGATATTTATCGATGCGATCACTAAAGTTATAACGTCACATTATCATCTCTATGCAGACGACTTGCAGCTATATCGACATTTTAAGGTCGAAGAGTTTTCTGTGGCCATTGATGCCATCAATAGTGATCTTGAACGTATCAGCCAGTGGGCTAAGAGTTTTGGACTCTTAGTCAATCCTGTAAAATCGCAAGCTCTCATTATTGGTGGCAGGTATTTCTACAATCTCTTGGACCTTCAGTCTCTTCCTACAGTTATTTTTAACGCTGCTCCTATACCATATTCGACTAGTGCGAAGAATTTAGGTGTATACATAGACTGCAATCTTTCATGGTGCACTCACATCGCGGAAGTCAGCAGGAAGGTATATTATTCATTTCAATCTCTTAAACGGCTCCAGAATTTCCTGCCTTTTCAAACTAAAATAATTCTTGCTCAATCATTTCTTCTGTCACTTTTAGACTACGCTGATGTCTGTTTCCTTGACGCGACAGAGGAACTTCTTAACAAACTCGAACGTCTGCAGAATTTGTGTATCCGCTTCATTTTCGGTCTACGCAAATATGATCATGTCTCCGAGTATCGATCGAAACTGAAGTGGCTACCTATTCGCCGACGTCGAGATTTACATATTCTCTCTCTTCTCTTCTCCGTCCTTCATAACCCTAGCTCGCCTGTATATCTTCGTGAGCGTTTCGAATTCCTTATCCCTAGGGACAAAACTTGTCGTACGGCTACCTCTCTTCTTCTCCGAACTCCTCGTCATTCTTCCACTCTCTATGATGGCTCCTTTACTGTACGTGCGGTGAAACTCTGGAATTCCCTTCCACACTCCATACGCGATGGCTGTTCTCTATATGTTTTTAAAAGACGAGTTAAAGAGTATTTCCTTTCTAGTTAATATTTATTGTATATATATATATATATGTGTTGTGTATTTATTTTATAAATTCATAGTTGTGTATATGTATATATTTATGTACTTGTCATTGTCAACTCTTAATTTTAATTCTGTTATTTTTTAGTTCCGTGATTGTACAATTGCCCTCACTTCCACATAGTTTCTCTTTCCTCAAAGGTTAACTGGAAGATAACTCAAATTGAGTTAAGTTCGCCTTTGTACATCTTCTGTGTAAATGTTGTTTCTGTGTTCTATTGTACAATAAAGAATAAAAAAAAAAAAATAATAATAATAATATTTATTTATTTGAATAAATATATAACGGGTGATAAGTGATTCTTATGGGTGAATATGGTAGTCTTATGGGTATATGGTGATTTCTCTTAAAACACTCGTAATTGGTCCGTAAAGTATCTACCATTCTACCATCCAGAGTTAGGCATTTCATTAATTTATTATCATCACTATCAACATATTCATCGGGGAGCCTAATTAATTCAGAACTTTGGTTAATACTAGCAGTTTCCGGCGGCTTCGCATCCAGTCGAAAACACCGCCACCTACCCGGTCCAATTATAGCTAAGTACCATCCAGGTGGCCCCTTAAGTACAAAAAAATACATCATAATCTGTATAACTATTTAGGAGGAGAAGAATTACGAATAAACTCACACCGGAACTTTATTAATAAAAGACTATACCAAGTAGACCGACTTTTATCTGAAGGGCAAGACAAGAGTTTCCGTTATCGACTAGCGTGTATGAGACGAACTATAAGTACAGAGGAAGTCAGATAGGTTTGTTAGGAAAGACCTGTTGGAACTCTCTTTGTAAGGGATCGGGGCATCATGATAGATATATAGAAATATTATTTTTTTATTAAAAGGTGGTCCAACTGTTTACATTTCTAGGCTACCTAACTTAAAAATTTGACAGAGAACAGTAATAAGATCACACGTTAAAGAAACATATTATAAATTCGTACTTATAGGAGTTATAACATCTGTATTTAAATTGAATTAACTAAAGATATTATGGTTGAGATACCTTCTCGCTGAAGCCGTGTCAATACTAAAAGGGTCCAATGAAAACTCTTTGCATATTTGGTTGTTACGGCGCAGAGCACCGTCGTAATCAGCGTCCTATGCATTGTTGCTAATGAAAAATAATACGTGCAATGCCGAAATACGTTGAAATTTAAATTGTAATTTCATACCGTCGACTGTCACGTACCCGAACGCACGGCGATTAAATCAAGTTATTTAATTTTGATTTTGGGCATTTATTTGACTCCACTGTATACAAATATACAATGGTTAAAATCTCTGCTTGCACAAACCATACATTACATTTATTAAGAACTCGACAATGGCAAAAATGGCTCTATTTCTTAGCCGATTACTACTATCAATACGAAAGGCTACAACAAGTCTAGAGCATGGGTCACTGCCATCTCAAAGATAACAGAAGTCGATGAATTATGAGTGTACGTGCTTTTACCGGCGGCCGTTTAGCCGTCCCCTCTAATCCTTGGTCGTTAACTCGCCGCATTTATCATGAGACCGATGGAGAACGCCTCTGGGTAGAACAAGATAACTTGTTATTATATTTCTTGGTGTGATTTAGTCGGAAGTGGTCGTAGGTAATGATGCGTTGTTGTGGTGTTCTTCAATCAATCAATAAATCAATCAGCCTATCATAGTCCACTGCTGGACATAGGCCTCTCATAACACGCGCCATTGCAGACGGTCCTCCGCCTTCCGCATCCAGTCTGTCCCAGCGACCTTTTTGAGGTCGTCGGTCCATCTAGCTGGGGGCCGTCCTACCTTACGCTTACCAAGTCGCGGTCTCCACTCTAGGACACGCTTGCTCCATCGGCCATCGGTCCTTCTGCAGATGTGACCAGCCCATTGGCACTTTAGCTTACTGAGTCTGCGAGCTATGTCGGTAACTTTGGTTCTTTGTCGGATTACCTCGTTACGAATTTTATCCTTCAAAGAGACGCCGAGCATAGCTCGCTCCATAGCCCGCTGTGCGACTTTGAATTTATGGACTAGTCCCACTAGTTTGTGGTGTTATAGATCAATAATGTCTGAGATGGGAGAATGTTTGTAATGAACTAAAACTCAAATAGTTTATTTTGCATAAACCCTGCGGGGGTATTTACAAACTGTCATATTTAAAATTTTTTTAACTTAGTAATCTACCACCGGTGTGAAACGCAGCCTCCACTGAGAAGATCCGGCGAGAAACTCAGCGGGCTTGTCTTTTTTGTCTAATTAGACATAAAAATTATGAAAAAAATAAATGGAGAATTCTCCATTTACTTTTTTCATAATTTGTATATTATACAAAATCATTTATGCGTTCCAGCACCAGTGTGCTGTCTAACGACTGGGATATAAGACTATTAAGAATATTTTTAAATATATGTTATAATGAAAAGTTAGAGGATTCTAGGTAGACCAGTCTCCACAAGCAGCACCCGTTTACGAGTACGACAACTTGAACAGGCATCACCCCCCTCGACCATATTAGAGGAAAGGAAGTGACGTGCATCAAATAGCCACTGCAAGCATAGACTTTTTAGTAGCGATGTGCGACTGTTACGAAAAAAAAACTATCGAATGAATCTACAATTGTAGTTACACACATTCGATTGTTGATTCATTCGTCCTCACAATACAATCGAATAACAATCGGCGAACGCATGAAAATCGACGGTGTGCTGCTAAAGCGCAGGGCAGGGCAGCTACAATCTATATTTTTAGTTGATCAGTAATTTAAATTAGGTTAAGTTGGAAATATCGACTGAAGTATAGACAAATACAAGCAAATCCAACGTAGTTATAATCACTAAATCTACCCTGCAGGAGATTTGGCGTTATGATAGATTATCACAAATTTCAAAGTATTTTTATAAGTATTTTTTCAAAGTATTATAATTATCCTTATTGACTTATATTAGTATGCTTATTTACAAAAAGGAAATATATATATATAAAAGGAATACACGATTAAAGAAAATTTTCTTACTAGAAAAAAAATCTAAATTGCATTACATTTTCTGATTCCATCGCGAAATGCCTAAAAACTAATCAATAAAATTTACTTATATAACATAGCAAAGTTTTTGTAAAGCAGTTTTTTTATTTCATAGTGTAGTTTTTTAGTTACAAAATGATAAAATTTGTTTTTGCACATACGTCGTTTATTTCCGAACGTGTGCTCAATATATCCGTCCCTTATTATTCTTTTGTGACGTAATTGTATCACTGTCACACTTCCGGTCGATAAATGGTCAATCGCGATAGGCCCTTAAGTCATTGGGTGGCTTAATAAGTTCCAGCAGCAGGTGGGCAAAAACCTGGCTCCAATAATCCGCACATTAAAGAAGTTATATATATTTATGATTTTATATATGTTCTAAAATATTTTAATAAAATAAAATCCATTCAAATCGATGCCAAAAATGCCTTTTTTATGGGATAGGTACTAATTTAATGCATGTCGCATTTGCATACAGGATGATGATGCTTAATAGCAACACCGAAGCTTCGACGGTTCAGGCATGACGTGAGTGTGTGTGTGAATGATCTACGCTGTTGGCCGCGGGGCCTTTATAGCTTCCGAGCGTGCAACCACTACGCTCGAGCCAGAAGGGCAAGCAACTAGCTCAAGGGCGCCTTAAGGAGGATCGGGCTCGGCTGGGGCCGTCGCTATGGGGGAGGGCCTATACTAGGTATCCCGCCGTGGTGCTCTGCACCGGCCGGCGGGCAAGGGATTCTTCGACCTCGCCGACGAGGTCGGTGTCTGATGCATCACGTGAGTTCGATTGGAACTTCAAGCGATAAGCTTCCTATTAAGAATCACGACTCTACATGACCTTTTCGATCCACTCGGCATTGAAAACAAGGTTGAAGCACGTGTTATAATGTTAGCACCACGCTCCTTATATTTAGAACTCAGTTAAAATCAGTAAACACTTGCAATTTTGCGCAAAATTGTTAGTTTTGGGCCGGCTCCAAAACGATAAAGTGCACGCCCCGTACCAATAATATCAATAATATTACTAATAAAACGATACATTAGAAATAGACTTAGCTGTGAAATACTAATGAAAATTTAGTTCTGTAATTATTTCTTAAAAGGCAGCCCCATATTAAGAATTATTCGTTATTCATAATGCGTGCTGCTTAGAAATGGAATTCCTTTTTGCCGTCTGTTTTTTCGGAGAGGTATAACTCGAGTATCTTTAAATTTAGAGTGAATAGACTATTGCTGAGTCAGAGGGCTAGTTACTCTGTACACTCCGCCATCTTTGGCCCCATCCTCACTTTCCATGCGGTGAAAAAAGGGTCAATCGCTGACCAGTCCTCAACAAAAAAATATATACGTGTGTCGTGGTTGTGTTTCCACACTTGAAATTCACTTACACAAACTACTAAACGCCCCACAATTGTGGGTTACGATACTTGTCTTCTCTACCACCTCCTCTTGGGAAATATAGGCGTGATGGAGAAAATATTATTGTGGATCACATTTATCTTTGTGTTAAACTTAACAGCTATTTTCCATATCAAATTTTTTCTATAAAGTTTCAATAAACCTAGTAAAGCCAGCTAGGATTTGAACTCTAACATTTGTGATTTCAAGGCAAGCGTCCAACCAAATAAACTATAAGTACTTATTCTAATTGAGTAGCATGTAGAAATCGATATTTTACAGTGACGTCCTCCAGTCCGTCCAGATGGCCTAAGCTAGCGAGCCTTTTGAATTCTTAAAAGCCTTGTCGTCATCGCGGTGTGCGTGGCTTACCTCAGTGTGTCATCGCTACTCGCTCCATTCACACGTCCGCTCGAGTTCGCATAGCTAAACAATATTATCTACTTTTAATTATTACTATTAATATACATTACACTTGAATGTGAAGAAAACCAAGATTATGGTTTTTGAAAGGGAAGAAACCAGAACGAATGTAAGGATTGTGGTTGGTAACGATGTGCTGGAGCAAGTGAATGAGTTTGTATATCTTGGATGCGCTTTCAGTAAGGATGGGAAATACACCGCTGACATAGAGAGAAGAGTGAGTGCAGGGAACAGAGTGAATGGTGCGATGGGAAAGCTACTCGGGAGCCGGCACTTAAACCATAAGGCGCAGCTGGCCATACATAACGGAGTTCTTGTCCCAACGCTGTTATATGGTAGCGAGAGCTGGGTATGTAAGAAGGAGAATGAAAGTAGGATAAATGCGGTAGAAATGCGAGCTCTGCGGAAGATGTGCGGAGTGAAGCTGACCGACCGCATTAGCAACAGCATAGTAAGACAGCGAGTAGGTATGAAAGATAGTATCGGTGTAAAGATGAGAAAGGGCATGCTCCGTTGGTTCGGGCGTATAGAAAGAATGCCAGAGGAAAGAATGACAAAACAGATATACAATGTGAAAGTGGAAGGATGCAGGTACCGGGGAAGACCTAGACTATCTTACCACGACCAAATAAACCGAGTCTTATCTGATGGAAAAGTCAAGAGTCTCCGTAACCGGCGAGCGTGTATGAGACGAACTATGAGAGTCGAGGAAGCCAGAGAGGTATGTAAGGAAAGAACCTGTTGGAACTCTGTACTCTCTGCCTACCCCGCAAGGGATCTGGCGTGAGGTTATAGATAGAAAGATAGACTATTAATATATTAAAAATCATTTTAAAAACAACCAACTCCAAAAAGAAAAAAAATTATATTGAAGTCGGTGCAGACGGTTATTTGGCACCGATTTCAAATATTTATTTTATGCTTTCTTAAGTCGGTTATTTTTAAGTTTTTTATAATACAATTTTAAGTGACAAGTGAATTATTTACTAATATTTATATACCTATATTATATTATTTTGCTGAGTTGTACAGCAAGGTACCTACAGGATTGATATAATAACCATAATAACGGAATCTATACATTCATGCTGTTCCCCGTTAAGGAGTCCCCTGATGTATCTTCAAATTTCAAAGTTCAATACGGATTTCATTAAAACGGGACCACCTCGAAGCTATACTAAACCCAACGCAAAAAGAATCATCAAAATCAGTTTATAAATAAAGACATTATAAAAAAACACAGACGAATTGTCGACCCCCTCCTTTTTTTAAGTCGGTTAATATTCTGATTAGTTCTATGGCAGGGTTGACGTAATACCCATAATATCATAATCTACGCATTCGTATTGTTTGTCGTTAAGGAGTTCCCTGGTGTATCTTCCAAGTCCAAGGCCCAATACCGATGAAATTAAAATGGGACCACCTTGGAGCTATACTGAACCAAATGCATAAAGAATCATCAAAATCGATTCATAATTGGCGGAATGATCGCGTAACATACATATAAAAAAAAAGAAAATAAAAAAAAACAACATACAGTCGAATTGAGAACCTCCTCCTTTTTAAGAGTCGGTTAAAAACCCTTAAAATAAAGTGATGTATCTTAACATTCAAAAATTACTTGGATCGATATTCTGGGCGCATAAATAATATCACATTTCACTTGTAAGTATTTTTTTAGTAACTTATTAGAATATTTCTATATCAAAAATGCACTCTACCTGGACATGGACGAACCGTTTGGTTTTTACCAGTCTCCGCCAGATGGAAAATACAAATGTACCTCTCGCCCTGTGCCAACTCACGCAGCGCCACATAACGATAGGCGATTATTACTAAAAACTATCGAATCATTCGATTTGTTTCGTTCATTCGAACGCAATCGAATGACAATCACAATTCTTCGATTGTTGGTAGATTGTTAGATTGTAACCCAATGTTTTGACTGCGAGCGCGTATCGTTAATAACGAGTAAGAAATCGACAGACGAATCGATTGCACCATCGATTATTTTGGCATCGTTGAATAGATTTGAATCGCGACATGATTTTTTTTAAATTTTCTATATAATTTATATATTAATCAGTTAATAAGTATAATTCATAAAAATACTTTGGGTTTTGTGGTAATCTATCATCATGCCAGATCTCTTTCTGTGTAGGTTTAGTGATTATGAACTACGTTAGATTGTTTATATTTATCTATAATTCAATCGATATTTCCAACATTACCTTAGACCTTTACCGACATGACCTCCACCGACATACATTATTGATCAACTACAAAAAATCTAAAATCATTGCTAACAATCGAAACGTTCCTTCCGTATCGAATGTACCCTGTGCTTTTGTAATGCACCGTCGATTTTCATTCGTTTGTCGATTGTTATTCGATTGTATTTTTGTGAAGACGAATGAATCGACAATCGAATATGTGTAACTACAATTGCCGATTCATTCGATAGTTTTTTTCGTAACAATGGCCCAGTGCCACACTTAAATTGTATAGGAACATCTTATTACGCCATCTCCTCTTCGTATTCGCTTCATGGTAATAACCTACCAGTTTAATATCTAATCCACTTAGCAAATTTCTAAGTGAGTAGTTCCCAAGAGGCCTTCAAACTTCCAGTTTTCTTTGTCCAAGTTTCAAGTTACCATGTTGTGTGAATATTAATGAGGTCTTTTCAATAATTTAGCAGTCGCTGACGCTTTTATCGGCCTTCGAACTTTGAACAAAATTGCGACAAAATTGTGGAGTGACAAATGATAATCAATTTTATTTGCTGAATATTTTTGTCTTATGACAGTTTACAATATAATGTTCAGGGGTTTAACACGCTAGGGTTGCTTAGTTTTGATGGCTTAGTTGAATGTTCTCCTTGGATTAGGGTTTAGACGTTTATCACTCTTGAGGCACTTCGTAACTGGGTCGAAAAAAGTATAGTTAGATTTTTAGTAGGCTAGGTAAATAATGTGCGTAGCGATCACGAGGTTCTGGGTTCAAATCCTGGGTTGGACTAAAAATATTTTTTCTATAGAAAAATTTCCAGCATCAGTCTGGAGTCTGGCATTGTGCCCAGTATAATGGCAATGGCTCGCCCCCTATGCGAAGCTTTTACTATTTTACCACAAGGCCAGACTCCAAACTGATACTCGAAATTTTTCTATCACAAATTAGATTCTGACCAACCGAACCCAGGTACGCACATAATCCGCCACTAGACCAACGAGGCAGACACAATGAAGTAGATATTTATAGAATGTCCGAATTTATTGGCGTCTTAATATGCTATTCAGAGACTTACAACTATGAATCATCACCATCTTCATCATCAGCCGAATCATATCCACTGCAGGACAAAAACGTCCTCCGAGGACCGTCAGGTCTACCGGTTTTGTGCTGTACGCATCCAATTTTACGTAATCTATGAATATTTGTACTAAATATTATCCTAATACGCTTCAATCTTTTACTTTTACAGTCATTATACTTTTTAGTATCTATATCATTGTCCCAGTATATACTTGTCCACTGTGGATCACAGGCCTCCCAAATCGCTCTCCAGCATAGCGGTCCGATGCCACCTACATTCAACTACTTCCTGCGATCCTCATCAGATTGTCGGTCCATCTAGTAGGCTGCCGTCCGAGGGTGCGCTCGCCAACGTGGTCTCCACTCTATAATCTTTCTGCCCTGTCCGATCTTCGCGCTATGTGGCCCGCCCATTGCCGCTTGGAAAGAGCTATGCTCGGCATTTCTATACATGATTGACTCAGGAATGAGGAGATTTGTAGAAGAGCCAATGTTACCGACATAGATAATAGGATACCGGTACCACCACCTCTAGGTTACCGGTACTTGCAAACATTGCGCCACCGGAGCTCAGGAGAAAACAGGCAGCAGCCAGTGAGTGGCGGAAGTCATTTCAGATGGCCCCCTATGAGATGCCAATCCAAAAGACCCTAAACAACATTTCCCCTCAGAGACTCCCTTCTCGGAAACCGATCTAGAACGACAACAACATCCAGAACCACCCCAACATCCAGTCAGAGTGGAAAAAGCAATGGGAGAGTTCGGTCGCTTCACAGGGTAACATCACCATAGCCGACCCCTCGACTATAGTACAAGGCTTCAAAGAGCAATGGCTGGTGTGTTCCCCCATCAACCGGATCAGAACCGGAGTCGCAAGGTGCAATTATCATCTTCATAGGTGGGGCATCACTAAGTCTCCTTGTTGTGAATGTGAAAACTCAGTGCAGACTATCCAGCATATCGTATAGGACTATCCCACTCGAAAATTCAGCGGCGGATTCGAGGGGCTACACCAGCTGACACCAGTAAACAATGGCTCCTCCACTCTGGCATTAAGTTTTGATCGTTATTAAAAATACACCGCCATACAATGATAGGATTAGTATGCTGAAGGAAGATCTATGTAGCAGATTTCATCATAGCCGTCGTTGGTCGCAGAATGAGCAGTTTTAGTTTCTAGATCATTATGAAACTATATAAAATCCTATTCGCATCGTAAAACGACTGAATTACATCGCATCACAGCTAACAGAAATAATGAGAAAATAAAAATAAATAAAAGTTTTTGCGTCAGTTTACGACAATTTTATGTGCTTACGCGCAGTGTCGTGGAAGCTGTGTGGCGCCTATTTTGCGATGGGCAATGAAAAAGATACTATCAAATAGAAATACTGTGATAATTCAAAGATTTTTAAGCCACCAGGCCTTTTACTGTATCCATTAACCTTAATTAAAAGGGGCTAAAAGGTGAAAAAAATGAATAAAACATTTTTAAAAACATGCTTTTAACCAGCCAGGGAATGATTCAATTCAAAACGGCCGATGAAAATTAAATGTGTATACAAAACTTCGTGTCTATGCTGTTGGCCGTTGAGGATTTCTTTCGACTGGGGCCAATCCTGTAGAATCAGGTCTTGCTTACCATAAAAATGCATTGTGTAATCCTAACTGAATCAAAATGTCAAATTTCAGCTCCGAAGGATAAGAGGAAGTTGACCTAATTTATTTTGCTAGATTTGACATAAATAAACATTGCTAGTTAACTACTACTTAGTGTTGTAAAAATGAGCGCCGAGCGCCGAGCGTTCAACGCTGAGTCGACGCTTACGAGCGTTTAAGACTCAAGCGTTGCGCTCAAGCGCGACTATAACGCTCGAGTTGTGTGCTCAAGCGTTATAGCGTTATAATTTCTTCTGATCCTCGAAAATCGAAATTAATTTACCAGTAACGAAGATTTTTGAATCAATTTTGATTAATGAAAAAAGCTGTGTAATTTTAAAATGACCAACACGAAGCTAGTATTTGCATGAATGCCTGATTTTTCCAAGGGCAGCTCTTGTGGCAAGTACAAGTGCAGTAATATGCTAATGGCAAGCTTCTGGACAGGTGTTTACACACCGTCACGCCTATATTCTCCCAACGGGGATGGCAGGGGTGTACTGTGTACACCCACTTTTCGCCGACGATGTTAGGTCTCATGTAATGGGGCGCGAGCCTATTGCCATATACCGAGCACAATTCCAGACTCCGGACACATACTGGGAAGTTTTCGTTACAAAAGCTTCATTTGTCCGATCTAGGATTTGAGCCCAGGACCACATTATCACCAAGTGATACGCTTTGCCACTTGACCAACGAGGTAGTCACACAGTTTATATTAAACCTAAATATAACAAAAATGTAGGCGCGAATCCTTCGTACTTATGCAAGTTGTAGTTTTGACGGACGATTTAGCGCAGTGGTTAAGAGCTTGAGCTGCTCCGCCCACTGTGTCGAATAGTCGCGGGTTCGATTCCCGCACGGGACAAATCTTTGTGTGATCCACAATTATTTGTTCCGGTTTGGGTATTTGTTTGTGAATTTTCATGTTTGTAAACGCACCCACGACACAGGAATAAATCCTAGTGTGGGGCGACGTTTTTTTTAAAAAAAAAAAGATATTTGTCTGTGTATACCCGCCATAGGCGTCGCGGGGCAGAGCGGTCGCGGAGGGGGGGGGGGGTGTTACTTGCCGAAAGAGTAGAGGTTAAAAGAGAAGCCGAAAATATAAATAAAATAGGTAAAATAAATCCATTGAAAGGGCCGACTATGTATATAGCGTGCGTACACACTGTACTCATTGTATCGTATCATAGGTACCATTAAGTATGTAATCGTATTTTATGGTATGCGCGATACCTACTATGAAATAAACGATTTTTTTTTAATTTTAATGATAACTTACACACTCCTTCACGCCTATATCCTTACGTATGAGCTTGAGGGAATAAAGTATACTATACACCACTTTGCGACGACACCGCCTATTATCATTCTTTATTATTTTTACGGAAAACTTAGTGTAAACGAATCCTTAATTTTGTGGCGCAAACATCAAACGCGCCGACAAAGGATTTGTCGGTACATTGGACTGTTGTGTGATTAGGTGTGCTTGCTATTACAGCATTGGTCAAAGGATAGCCAACCAAAACGCACTAATTTGATGGTCATGGTCAATGAATATTTGTTTTTGTTATTAAATTTGTATTTTGCGGGGTAACACGGGCCACATCCCGTGCGGGGTACAAGGGATCTGGCGTGATGATAGATAGTATTTTCATTCTCGGAGTTTGTATGGTCTCTTTCCGGCTTCATCATCAGATCCTGCTTATCATCTAGGTCTTTTACATTTGTCAAAGCAAATCCAAAGAGCCCAAATACGATGTTGCTATCTTGTTTCATTTAAATAGTTCTGGGCACTATCTAGAGCGATTGTGAAGTACTTGAGTAAGGCGCGTTGAGGAGCTTGTAGCGCTGTGCGACCGCGGTGTTCTTAGTGATCACCAAGGTTAAGCAGCGTTCGACTCGGTTGGCCTGAGATGGCTGACCGTTTGTGACCATTTTCATATTCGAGCATTTCCATACTTCGGAACGCACGTTAAGACATTGGTCCCTGTTACCACTTAATGTGGTAGTCATTAAGCCGAGTTGGAAGCCTTATAGGCGGCTTGATAAGTTCCAACAGCAGGTGGCCACAAACCTGCCTTCACCAATGCGCACTGGGTCCGCGTGGTTAAGTATGACCTAATCTCTCTCACCTCGATTTGTTAGAGGTCTTTGCCCAGCAATGGGCAGTATGAGCTAATGTTATATACTTGAGTAAGTACTTAAGTAGATAGTACTTGTCAAGACTAAACCAGCGAGCCTAAACTCAGTGGGGTTATGTTAAGTAGTTGCGTTGTTCAGTTGGCCATCTACCATTATCAAACCAGTTTCATGGTATATATAATAGGAAAAGATCAGTCGTCACCGAACTTTACTTTTTTTATATTAAAGAGATCGTAACTCCATACCAGAATTTATTCCTGTGTCGTGGGTGCGTTAAAAATTCACATACACAAATACCCAGACCGGAACACATATTTGTGGATCACACAAAGACTTGTCCCGTGCGGGAATCGAACCCGCGACTATTAGACACAGTCATCGTCTGTCTAAACTTATATATGTATGCCAAATTTCAGGTCAATCGGAGAACCGCAAGTGTTTGAAAAGTAGATCACAAACTACCTTTGAACTAACGATAATTTTGAATCGGAAAGAGCAAGTTAATTAAAAAATAAATAGGTATTCCACGCACTAAATATTAATGTATGAACATGACTTACAATCATCTATAAAACTGGAGCGTTGCGTTCGACGCTCGAGCGCGATTCGAGCGTCGAGCGCGACGTTCCAGTGTGCGTTTTAAATAAAACGCTCGAGCTCGCGCTCTGAAACCGACTCGGCTTTGGACTCCAGCGCTTAGCATCATTTTGAGCGTCGACTCGAGCGTTTAAGCGCCGACTCAAGCATTTTTACAACACTACTACTACTACTATATCACCACGCCAGTTTCTTTGCGGGGCAGAAAGTAGATACCGGGGAAGACTTTGACTATCTTACCATGACCAAATAGACCGTGTCATATCTGAAGGGCAAGTCAAGAGTCTCCGTAATCGGCGAGCGTGTATGAGACGAACTATGAGAGTGGAGGAAGCCAGAGAGACAACTCTGCGACTTTCATGTAGTGACATTTCACTTGATGACAGTGCTAGTTCCGATTTTGGGCGCGGGTCAAAAGATCATTGTGTGTCTGTAAATGTTACTTAGGGTATTTTGATGTCCGAAGTAGGTGGGTCTCCACAGAATCTCTTGACGTCTATGACAGAGCGATCCTGAGGGGGACCATAGCATGAGAACCATCGGTGAGGGGAAGTAAATTTGGTTTACCTAGATGTCACATAATAGATGTCACATAGAGCGAGGCACAACAGGAGGGACTGGTGTGTGTTTTTGGGAATCCGGGAGCCCCCTACCGCGTCGAAAGAGGCTACCATAGGAGCTTTTTATCTAAGTATATTATCATGCTAGATCACTTCCAGGATAAACTAAGTAAGTGCCTTTTAGTGGGCCTTGTCTTTTGGGACTTTTCGTCTTTCTAACAGAGGACGGAGAAGATTCTGAAGAAACAAAAAAAAGGAAAGTATTCGAGCACTAATACCAAGTATAATGAAACAACGCTTAAAAACATCAAATAAAGAATAAATGCACATGGTTCTATTTGATTTAAATTAAATCTAGACAACATGATATCATCACTATCTATTTTAGGCTTCCTTCGCTTTTAATGCCCGATTGAAAGAGTAATTGCGGTTATCAAAAGCAACGCTACATTCCAGTTTGAACTATTACACTCAAATAATAGCGTTGAATTTCTAACGAGAATCGATGTAACGAGAATGATTGTACCGCATGTTTTCAGTTAAATCAATAGGTGCGTAAGAGCAGTAAACAGTAAAACACATTAGAATTGACCTTGAGAAAAAAATGTTTCGTTTGCCCCACGAGTCTATGATCGGTTGTAGTATAAACGGTAAGAGGAGAGCGGAAGGAGCGTCTGACAATAGAGATGTGAATTATTTATTTAATTTAGGATCGCCATTACACTATAAAATATTATATTATGAGTAGTATACAGACATGTTAACATACTATATTTAAATTCTGCCACATTTATAGGCAAGTGCGACATGGTTAAGCATTGATATTGTCAAAATGAATGCATATAAATTTCAATTTGCATTGTGTGTTTGGATTGTAAGAATAAAATAAAATATTGAAAAAAATGATACTAAGATGTATCACATGTCTATTCGAAAAAAAAATAACAGGCCAAAAAAAACTATAATTCTTTGGGCAGTACTGTTTTTTACGGATTTCATAAACAATGTCAAGATATATGTAAACAAATCACAAAAATATTGGCACTTTAACACTCAATAATTACTATCAGAGCATTTTTGCAATCACACGAAGATTTTAAGTGTGAAGTGGTACTTTACTAGAAATTATTTATTTGTTGTTGGCGCATTTACTTTTTGTGTGTGTGTGTGTATGAATGATCTACGCTGTTGGCCGCGGGCCGCCTTTACAGCTTCAACGGACAAGAAGGCGAGCGTGCAACCACTACACTCAAGCCAGTGCGCATTTACAAATACTACTCAATCCAGTGAAGTGAGCGATATGCCCTTAGACCACTAGACCACGTTGCTGTATCTCCGAATTATGTTAGATCTTAACAGATTCACGCCATCGCTTATAACTTGCGTCGCGGATTTCCCACATGTGGCGATGATAAAGTATAAATAATGTAGGAAATAGATTCCGTTATGGTTTCCATAATTTCACGTAGCAAGTATGAGTGATCATTTGTTCATTGATTTGAAACAAATCGGAAGACAAGACCGATGACCGATGTCGCGGAGTAAAGCTGCTCGTGAATTGCTGTTCACAAAAGCCGCCTGTTGCCGACTTTGACGAAGGCATTATGACCTGCAGTTGACCTGTTTTTCGGTAGCTACTAATGAGAACTATGGAGCGCAGTATATTAGGTGTCAAACGGATAGTCAGAAATACCACTCTATGCTCCATTACTCGTATTAAGGACGTAGGTATGAAAATTGCAAAGCTGAAGTGAGAGTGGGCTGGCCACGTAGCACGCATGACGATGCGTGAACGCGAGGAGACGTGGGTAAACGCTGTCACCAACTGGATACCCAGTGATGGTCGCAAACAACGAGATAGACATAGAAAACAGGGGCGCTACGATTTGGACACCTTGGCTGGTACGACGTGGCCTGAAATGGAAATGGATCGACAGATATAAAGGGCCTATGCTCAGAAGTTGGACAATAAAATAGGCTAAAGAAAGAAGAAACTTATGAGCAACAATTCTTGACGGTTTTTTGTTAGTACCTAAAATCTCCAAATTAAATATATTATACAACAGCCCGTGAAAAAATTGCTGTGTGTAAAGACCTCATTCATTGCAGTAGCCAAGACCTCCAAACTATAACATTAAAAGGCTTCATACCAGGAAGCTCAGCTTAACTTAGTACAAATACGCTAAGCCCACAGTCTAGTTCAAGCCACCAGCGAAGCCAGACCGACACTGCAACGCAATTAAAACTTCCAGCGAAGTTCGCTCAGGGTTTGAGTTGAGTCTGTAGATTTCTGGCGGTTAAATATCGATACTTATGTACACATACACATACAAACTTGTCTTGATAACTGTGATTGAACGTCTTTTAAGAACAGAACTTGCGTACCACCAAAACCTTGACACTAGCATGACGCTAGTGAGTAATCGTGCTGTCAGGTTCATGCTTATTCAGTAAATTTGTAATGTGACCGGGATGGCATATCAACTCGCTAGCGTTATGCCAACGTCAATCTTTACGGGCTAAGCTCTCTGATCGCAATGACGTAAAATTGTGTTTACAGCCCGACAAGGAGCTTCTGGCCCGCGGACAAAATCGGAACTAACGCTGTCATCGAGTGAAATGTCATTTTATGACAGTCGCAGATTTGCCGTTCACTATGAAATTTACCCAAGTTCTTTTTTTAATAAGTAACTGTGCGGACCCCCCTATTGAAATATTTCCCTGGAAGTAGGAAAATTTTGCTAAATGATAACTCTATTTTCAGACCAACCCTGTCAATGTCATCCACGGGCCAAAAGATCTTTGTCACACTATACGTCAGCTCAAGTTGTCTCTCTGAATTAAAGAATATGCACTTATAAGAATGAAGTTCTTATTCATGCAGGGAATAGAGTGAATGGTGCGATGGGCAGGCTCGGGTTACTCGGGTCGGGTTTACTTGGGAGCCGGCCAAAAGGCGCAGCTGGCCATGCATAACGGAGTGCTTGTCCCAACGCTGTTATATGGCAGTGAGAGTTGGGTATGTAAGAAGGAGAACGAGAGCAGGATAAATGCGTCGAAATGCGATCTCAGCGGAAGATGTGCGGAGTCTCGCTGACCGAACGTATTCGCAACAGCGTAGTAAGGAAGCGAGTAGGTATGAAAGATAGTATCGGTGTAAAGATAAGAAAGGGTATGCTCCGTTGGTTCGGGCATATAGAAAGAATGTCAGAAGAAAGAATGACAAAACAGATATACAATGCGAAAGTGGAAGGATGTAGGTACCGGGGAAGACCTAGAATATCGTACCATGACCAAATAGATTGTGTCTTATCTGAAGCGCAAGTCAAGAGACGAACTATGAGAGTGGAGTAAGCCAGAGAGGTATGTAAGGAAAGAACCTGTTGGAACTCTGTACTCTCTGCCTACCCCGCAAGGGAACTGGCGTGATGATATAGATAGATAGAAGTTCATATTCTTTGAATACACATATAGTGCTCACGTTTCCTGTTATTTCAGGAATTTCAATTGTTTGGCTGCTTTTAGAGTACGTTAATAATGCGACTGGGATACAGTCACATCAACTAGTTTGATTTTGGCTTTGTTATGTAAATAGCAGTTTGCTCCACATTGAAAATTATTTGTGTGGCGTTGAAGCATTTTCAATTATAAATTTCATTTACACCAACAACTTCGTTCTTCGTTCGTTCTTTCCGTGCGATGAAACGTTTTGCCATATCTATTTCTAGAACCAAATATAAGGCTCACAAATACGCCCTGTTAAGATTTTTATCGTATCCGTGTCGCTTTTCAACTTTTTTTTTGTTTGGCTTACAGGAGTTACAATGGTGGGAACGTGTGGCGGGCTTAGTCCCAACAAAAATAGATTAACAACAACTAAACCACAAAAATAATTATAAGCTGTACAAAAGGATATGCTCCGTTGGTTCGAGCATATAGAAAAAATGTCTGAAGAAAGAATGACAAAACTGATATAAATGAGAAAGTGGAAGGATGTAGGTATCGGGGAAGACCTAGACTATCTTACCATGACCAAATAGAACGGGTCTTATCTGAAGGACAAGTCAGGAGTCTCCGTAACCGGCGAGCGTGTATGAGACGAACTATGAGAGTAGAGGAAGCCAGAGAGATATGTAAAGAAAGAGCCTGTTGGAACTCTGTACTCTCTGCCTACCCCGTAAGGGACCTGGCGTGATGATATAGATAGATAGATAGATATTTGGGTTTACAAATATAATTATTACAACGAATATTCAAAATATTACAGTCGTTAAATATTACTTAAAGTTCGTGCGAACGGTAAGAGAGCTTAAACGATATTGCTCTATGGTAGAGACGATGTTATTTGCTACGGTGAGACTGATATTAAAAGTACTTTGTTTGGTGATGGCTTTATATAGGCATCGCCAAACAAACATGTTTACGACGGCGTCGCCTACGCAGAGTGCGGCCTTATAATTTATATTTGCTTATTAATCAAAACAGTCGGTGGAACTGAACGGAGTCTAAACATGTGATATCTGTTTACAGCGACATGTTATCAGTTACGCAGTTAAGACAAGTGTTGCTGAATAATGAAAATAGTTCTCGGAATAGATGTGTTTATGCAATGCTTTGTATTTATAGCATCATTCTTTAATGTACTTGAATTGAACTGGGTATTGGTTAAAAATATTTTATTTGGTTATTTCCAACTTACTATTTCTACTATCATTACAGGGTAAACCCTAATACAATAGAGTAACTTATCTAGGTATATATTCATATCATTTCACCAGCTTCTTTGCGGGGTAAGCAAGAGCATGGGGTTCCAACAGTTTCTTTTACAGTTACGGATACTCTTGACTAGTGTAACTCATTATAATGTAATATATGTACTACAGCAGGCATATCAAACATGCGACATGCGGCCTACGGAGCATTTTCCTGTGGCCCGAATCAATTTTGAAAACAGCCAGGTAATGCGGCCCGCGAGCGTGTGAAATAGTCCTTTTGGAAATTTAATAAATGTTCTTGTCCTATAATAGTAATTTTTTCGTTAAGATTTTCAGTAGTTTGTCTTCTTTAAGATTAGGTTTTCCGGCCCACCTAGTCTACAGTCTTAATGCTTTTGACTCACCAGTGACTTTGAGTTTGACATGGCTGTACTAGAGTGTATGAAAATATGTCTTCTTCATTACCACATGGAGTGGACAGGCCCCCCCAAGGTGAACTGATGACCTAGCAAAGATCGCAGGTATAATCTGGAAACGTACAGCGTTCTGACAAACTTTTGGGAAAGGCTCTTGTCTCGCAGTCAACGTCTTTTGAAATCAACAGCTGATAATCGTTCGCCACGAGGTTAAAGGTACGAAGTTTTCTGAGTAAATATCATTGTACAATAAAGGGCAGAATTCATTAAGGTTAAATTTCAAGCTATAATTGTTAAGGTTTACCTAAGTAGGGATGTAAAGGTATCATTGCCAATAACCCTAAACCGTAGGTTATCTTAATACTTTACGACAGGCGGTATTGTAAAAACATCATTACGACCCTTTAAAAAAAGTATTGTGCTTTTTAAATGAAAATGCCCTATGTATACGGGATCCGTTGTGAGTTGGGCAGTGAGTACCGAGTTTCAACAGGTATTTTTCTTATAGCCCACAATTTACCTTCGATTTTGATTTTAAACACTATCTCTCACACTAAACAAAGTGAGACAAATATAATAGGATATACTTTTCTATACGGACCCAGTACGAACTGGTGGAGGTAGGTTTTTGGCCACCTGCTAGCTCAAAGACGCAGTTTACATTCCCACGCTGATCAGTTTCGCGTTTGGCCCGTTTCGTGTCAATTTCTCTGCTTACTGCTGCGGGAGTAGGCTGCATGGCATCGCAAGGTTCAACGTCAATAAAAGTGAGAACTCCTGACATTTCGCAGAGTACATTTCTCTTGGCAAAAACTCTTTTAATATTTGTCGGGATCTAGACTGCGCTCAGACTAGTTGGCATACCGACGAATGATATTGGAATATCTTTTGCTGAATTTTTCTTGCGGAAATTTTATTACTGTATTTTTTTTTAATAAAACGTAGCCCGACACTACGAATTTATTGATACATATACCACTCACTCCTGTGTGGTATATGGGTATATGTATATCTCAGACTGCGTAGATCACACACACTAGAAATTATTCCTGCGTCGTAAGTGCGTCATACAAAACATGCCAAAATTTTATCCGTAGTAGGCAAATCTGTACTTGAATTAAATATTAAAACCGGACGTTTGAATGAACATGACTAAGCCCCATGGGTTCCCATAGAAAACGGATTGAGCACTATGCGAAAAAAACTTGACTTCAAGGATAATTACCTAGAGCCCTAGAGTCTTTTTCTAAGTAGGGTGACCATATACTGGTATGATTAGGAACTTCATGAATAATTTATCACTATCTACTACAAAACAAACGTCCCCCGCCGCGTCTGTCTGATTGTTTTTATACGGCTTTCACCAATGGACGATGTATAACTACCCGTGTATAATTAGCCGGAACGTAATGGTAATGGTATAATTACAAGTACGTACGGCTTATTTCAGTCGTTAAGAGCTTGAGTAACTCCGCCCACTGGAACGAGAAGTTGCGGGTTCGATTCCCGCACGGGACACGAATCCACAAATATTTGTTTAGGTCTGAGTGAGTATGTATATGAATTTCATTCTTGTAACTTGCACTCACGACACTAGAATTACTCCGAGTGTTGGGCCATGTTTAAAATAATCACGAAAATAATCTTTAAAGTCTGTGTATCGTTATATTATACTCTATATATTGCTGAATAAAATTTTATATATATTAAAATCATATCATAAAAAGCTATGGTCCATATAAGTTCTTCATTATGGTCACCGTTCTGCATAGTAATAAGAGCGAGCGGAACACCAGTCTCCGAGTTGTTGCTCTTACTCGCCATAGTTTCTCTAGTTGCTTAAAGTATAGTAATTTCAATTTTGCGTCCGTGAGTAAGAGTTCAATTTTCTCTAGCTATGTTTTGATATGGTATGGAAATCTATGCCAAGCCTTAAGTAAGAGTAAAACGTGTTGAAATTCTGTGCCCTCTGTCTATCCTACAAGGGTCCCGAGGGGATTATAGAGATAAATAGATAACATAACTGTTAGTAAAATTACTGACTATATACCAAAGTGGTTGTCACATTAACTAAGCGATTGTATTCTCCAGGCTAAAATTAATGCTGAAATGCCTTTGACGTCATTATGTCAGAAACCAAGGTTAATTTATCAAGACATACACCACGCTGCAGGTTCGCCCGCAGAAAGAGACTAAAATACTTTGTGAGCCACACAGAATAATGTATAAAGAGAAAATTAGCTCTGTGTACCAAATGCGATTAACTTTGAGCAACTTGGTATGATTTTATTAAGAAAAAACTTTAGCTTTATTTAACTTAGCATTCCAAGAGTTTTTTAATCTGTATTTTAGAAGTTCAGTTTCCTTAGGGAGTTTAGAGTTCTCCAAAGTTAGGGCACGCCTGTGTCCTAAAGTTGGTCCATTTAGCTCTCTATCGTCACGACAGATCCCTTGTGGGTAGAGGGTACAGAGTTCTAACAGATTCTTTCCTTACAGACCTGTCTGGCTTCTTCCACTCGCATAGTTCGTCTCATATACGCTCGGCCTTGACTTGCGCTTCAGACAAGACAAGTCTATTTTGTCATGGTAAGATAGTTTAGGTCTACCCCGGTACAAACATCGTTCCACTTTAGTAGTGTATTTGGTCCATTTACAGAGATAATTATAAATTATCAGTATGAGTAAGACTTCAATGTAGTAAGTAGATACCAAATAGAATCACTGCTTATATATACGAATTATTATGACCTTTCTCACGTCAGCACCATCTGTTGGTGGTCATTGCAACTTAGTAGGGGATACTGGTGTCAATTGAAACAATTCTTCTTCAATCGTGTGTAGTGAAGTACCTGTTGTAGTCAGATACCTCATATTTATACCGTTGTAAGGATCATTATCTAGCTTCTGAATAAAATATAATCTATGCCTCTATTTTGAATAGTGAACTTAAAATGACCTATCAAAGAAGACCGGGCAGAGTGATTCAATCGATCCCACTCTAGGGATGGTTAAATCAGTACGTAGGAACATTTTAAATACTGAAAATATTTCAGGACCTACTGAGGTTTTTGATTAGTTTCAAAAATTTTCTTTGTTACTTAATGATTTATTTAGAAAATGGTCACCATAACCATATTTTTTTTTCTTAAAAAAATTACTTGGAGGACGTTATTTTTTAAGAATTTATACGAATTATTATGACCAATCTCACGTCAGCGCCATCTGTTGCTAGGTAATTGCAACTTAGTAGGGGATACTGGTGTCAATTGAAACAATTCTTCTTCAATCGTGTGTAGTGAAGTACCTGTAGTAGTCAGATACCTCATATTTATACCGTTGTAAGGATCATTATCTAGCTTCTGAATAAAACGTAATCTATGCCTCTATTTTGAATAGTGAACTTAAAATGATCTATCAAAGAAGACCGGGCAGAGTGATTCTATCGATCCCACTGTAGGGATGGTTGAATCAGTACGTAGGAACATTTTAAATACTGGAAATATTTTAGGACCTACTGAAGGTTTCTGATAAGTTTCAAAAATTTTCTTTGCTAATTAATTATTTATTTAGAACATGGTCACCATAACATTTTTTTTTTTTGCTTAAAAAATAAAGTGGCCCCACCCAATGTTCATGATAGGATTGAGATATCTTAACGTAACTAACTAAAGATTTCTCAATTGTCGTAGCTTACGGAAACGCCCTTGAAATGCCCATGAACGCCCATGAACTGTCTGCTAGTCGAGGCTTGGTTTTGGCAGAGTTCCGCACTCGGACAGATAAAACTCTCCTGGCGTCCAAATTTAGGATTAAATTAAGGTACATTGCATGCATTCACAATATTAGATGATCGTAAATCTAACATTGTTAATAAAGGAAAATTACACTCAAGTTTATTTCATTAATTAAGACAACCCGTAATAGAACCTTGGACTTGTAAAGATACGCCAAGGGACTCCTTAACGACAAACAACACGAATGAGTAGATTGAGTTATTATGGCTATTATGTAAATCCTATAGGTATGTTACTATAGAATTAAACAGTATAATATAATATAGGTATAGAAATATTAATAATGAATTCCCTCATCACTTAAAATTGTAGAATAAATCTCATTTTTTTTAATGGAAACCTACTTCAAACAGCGCGAAAGTAGGATACATCAGTTATAAGCCAAAAAAAAAATTTTATTTGATGTCGGTGCCAAATAACTGACTGTACCGACCGACTAGCACCGACTTCAAATAGTTTTCTTACTTTTGCGCATATTGAAGTCGGTTTTTCTTTTTTTAAATTATTTATTTATTTACTCGTATAGGTTTGACTCCTTGTGTGAAATTTAATTAAAAGAAGAACAATAAACTTATCTGATATTTGGAATGGAAATTAATGCACTAGTCACAAATAGCTACGTATTTACAACAAAAATGTCTCCATTAAGTAATCAAATTTAAGATTCCTTAATTATTAGGCTACAGAGAGCCAAAGCAACTTAATTATGTACATACAACATGCATATTATTACTCTAAAATAACAATAGATGTTGTCCTTCTCCTCTACAATAATAGTGTCCATAATACAGAAATTTGTAGGTATTTTTTAATGATAGCCCTGTTAAGAAACTGTCCTACCATTGGGCACGGGCCTCTTCTCAAACTGAGAGGGTTTAGGCCATAGTCCACCACGCTGGCCCAGTGCGGGTTGGCGAACTTAACACACCTTCGAGAAACTTTCAGGCATGCAGATTTTCTCACGATGTTTTCCTTCACCGTTAAAGCAAGTGATAGTTAATTTTTAATACGCATATGACTTTGAAAAGACAGAGGTGCGTGCCTTGGTTTGAACTCGACCTCTACCTTTGTAGCCTACGGTCTAACCACTAGACTATCACTGCTGTAGGTATTTTTTAAATATTTGTGTTCTGCAGTATCATTATTATTACAATTTCTTAATAAACAAACACGAGTCTGTCCTAGCCAGTGTTAAGTGTTTTTCATGGTTGAGACCTAGCAGTATTTTTATTTGAAATCAGTATTTGGTCGGTCACAGATGAGTAGATATGATACAACAGACAAATTTAAGACAAGTCGTTTAAGATGGGTACGTATAAAACAACAGACATTGTTTCATACGGGCCCATCTCACATCTTCCTTTTCAATGCTCAATATTCTGCCTTATATTGACTTTACCATTAGTCAGAACCTAGTAATGAAACTAAGTAAGACTCTAAAACTAAAAACTGACAATAATAAGATTTTTAAAGAAAATTAAATTAATGTTTAGTTTTTGGTATGAAGTTTTGGAAGTCGCACTGTACACGACTACGTGGCGTTTGAACAAGCGAAGGAGCTGGTTCAAGCGCTGTTCTACATAGAACCAAATTAAGATTTAATACCAATACTCGTCTATCTATCTATATCATCACGCCAGCTCCCTCGCAAGGTAGGCAGAGAGTACAGAGTTCCAACAGGTTCTTTCCTTACATACCTCTCTGGCTTCCTCCACTCTCATAGTTCGTCTCATACACACTCGCCGGTTACGGAGACTCTTGACTTGCCCTTCAGATTAGACACGGTCTATTTGGTCATGGTAAGATATTCTAGGTCTTCCCCGGTACCTACATCCTTCCACTTTCGCATTGTATATCTGTTTTGTCATTCTTTCTTCTGACATTCTTTCTATATGCCCGAACCAGCAGAGCATACCCTTTCTCATCTTTACACCGATACTATCTTTCATACCTACTCGCTTTCTTACTACACTGTTGCGAATACGGTCGGTCAGCGTGACTCCGCATATCCTGCTTTCGTTCTCCTTCTTACATACCCCACTCTCTCTGCCATATAACAGCGTTGGGACAAGCTATCCGTTATGCATGGCCAGCTGCGCCTTTTGGCTTAAGTGCCGGCTCCCAAGTAAACCCGACCCGAGTAACCCGAGCCTTCCCATCGCACCATTCACTCTATTCTCTGCATTCACTCTTCTCTCTAATACTCGTGTAATTAATTAATTATAGATAGATATACATACCGCTCGTCATACACACACGCGCTACAGCAGAAAAGTGAGGCTATACGAAAGGAGCCGAATGCACCCGATTCAACCCGAATGTCGGCCTCCGCCACACTGTGACGCCCGCGAAAGAGTCTCTACTACTTAGTATATACTTTCGAAAATGATTGTGGTTAGTTCAGCTGGATGGTTATATACCCCCCCTAGATAAAATCCCTTGCTACGCTAATGCTCATAGGTATCATGATTTTCGAGAAATAGAAGTTGTTGCAATCATGACCTAATTCGGTCTACCCCAGCAATGTATAGAGTGGCTATAAGTTTATACAGAATCGATGTTACTACAATCTCGTCTCGATACTTTCTCTGGTGATTCCGAAACAATAAATAGGCCTCTAGCCGTCATGATTCAAAGGTCCTGAATAAACACGGCGATCGTGCGGCCTTCCGATTTGTTTGTCTATCGTCTGTAATTAGCCTAACGAATCAATGTTCGTGTGTGCCCGGGGCTTAACCATTTTGTGTAGATAGGGACCGGGATAGACCGGGTTGTAAATTAGTCCTTATATTATTATGCTGTGTATAACTGGCTCATATTTTGATCTGCGATAGGATACCTCCAAAGCAGGTCAAAATATGGAAGGATATAATATCTAATTATACGTATAATATTAACTGACAGACACTCTCGTTAATCTAGTGGCGAATACTGCGCGTTGCGATCACGAGGACCTGAGATCAAATCCCAGGTCGGACAAATGTAATTTTCATCAGTTCGGAGTCTGTAATTGTGCCCGGTAGAACATCGTTGGTGAAAAGTATACATGTCAATATATATTTCTATGAAACAGTAAGGAAAGAATCTGTTAGAATACTGAACTCTGTCTACCCCGCAAGGGATCTGACGTGGTTATATAGATAGGTATAATAAATGAGATAGTTGATTGAGTTTTCGCTAAAATTAAAAATTCCAGAACATCATTGTTCTAGTGCACTTTTGTCCTCACTTTTGAGCTGTAAATTAATTACCAATATACTAGTATATCTTCTAGCTTCAATTTCACTGGTCAGGAAGTTAAGTTATTGGTGGGGCGTCTAATTAAAGTTTTACCCCTAACTTTAAGGGCGCAAACCCTTCCCGCGATACAGCTTAAGACAATACGTTCTTTGAGTAATAAAACATGAGCTATGGGACTTGTTCGGTAGTTTGTTATCGCGAACGTGTTTCGGAAATTGTGTTCAGTATATCAGGTATTCGTGGTGAAAATTGTAAGCGACCATGCGACGACAAGATTCTTACTATAGACAGTTTTATTGGTTATGATTTTCTTGCTAAATCTATTTCAAGCTCATCCTAAATCTTTTATGCCCTTTTCCCTATGTAGTCGTTTCTCGCTTTCGGTTATTTTTTCGGTCAATATCGCAATTCGCGTCAAGGGAGGGTAACATTTGATGAACTCAGTAGCACGTGACGACAAACTTGCATCCAACACTCTCTCACTGCTTTTGTTTAAGAGCCTCTTTTTTGACCATATTATACTATTGTAAAAATCTTAAAAAAACCGACTTCAAAATACAAAAAATAAATATTTATAGTCTGTACCGGTTAGAGCAGCCGGTTACTTGGCGCCGATTTTAAATATTTATTTTTGCTTTTTGAAGTCGGTTTTTTTTTTAAAGATTTTAATTTTACAATTTTAAGTGACAAGTGAATTATTTACTAATGTTTATATACCTATATTATATTATTTTTCTGAGTTGTACAGCAAGGTGCCTATAGGATTGATATAATAACCATAATAACGAAATCTATACATCGTGCTGTTCGCCGTTAAGGAGTCTTCTGATGTAGCTTCAAAGTTCAAAGTTCAATAGCGATTTTATTAAAATGGGACCACCTCGAAACTATACTAAACCCAACGCAAAAAGAATCATCAAAATCAGTTCATGAATAAAGACGTTATAAAAAACACAGACGAATTGTTGACCTCCTCCTTTTTTGAAGTCGGTTAATATTCTGATTAGTTCTATGGCAGGGTACCTATAGGATTGACATAACACCCATAATATCTCAATCTACGCATTGGTATTGTTTGTCGTTAAGGAGTTCCCTGGTGTATCTTCCAAGTTCAAGGTCCAATGCCGATGAAATTAAAATAGGACACCTTGGAGCTATACTAAACCCAATGCAAAAAATGCTTTATTTGTGTATTTCTTTCCGGTGCATTTTTTTTAACCATTTTTCAAGCACTTGCTTTAATCCGATTCAGCTGACATTTGACAGATGTATATAACTTTGAGGACAATATTAAAAGATGGTTCCATAGTCCTTGACTGATGAAGGAGCTGGAAAGTAGCCAAGTGGCCAGTGGGTTTTTAAAAAAAAAGAAAAAGAAAGAAAGAAAGAAAGGGACATGCCGATAACACAATATTACAGCAGTTATATAACTGCTGTAATGCACCAGCCATGGATATCCATGGCTGGTGTCCAGGGTCTGATGATGAAGTCGGAAGGTGGTCATGAAACCTCTTCAACCCAGCAAGATATTTCCGTCAGGTTTTGACTATAAAAGTGTGATTTTTGAAAGATTCTGGTACGCCGTTTCAAGATCCTGAATTCTAATTCTAGGTTGGACAAATGTAGGTAGTATTTCTGTCGAAATGTTGCCAATATCAGTCCGGAGTTTGGAATCGTGCCCAGTATATGGCAAAAGACTCCAACTATTACATGGAACCTAACCTCGCCGGCGAAAAGTGGGTGTACACGGTACACCTCTGCCACACTCGCTTAGGAAATATGGAAGTAACTGTTTTTTCAAGTTTCTTCACGATGTTTTCCTTCACCGTTGAAGCAAGTGATAATTAATTTTTAATACGCACATGCTTTCGAAAAGACAGAGGTGCGTGCCTGGGTTCGAACCCAAGACATCTGTCTTTGCAGTTCAACGGTCTAACTAGGCTATCACTGCTGTCTTTCGAAGAGTTTCTTGAAGGTGTGTGAAGTTCGCCAACCCGTACTGAGCCAGCGTGGTGGACTATGGTATAAGCCCTCTGAATTTGAGAGGAGGCCCGTGTCCAACAGTGGGACAGTATCTAAACATGGCTAATATTAGTATTATAATAGTAACATGCTGAAATATAGATATTGGAGATAATATACATGAAAAATTATGGTTTTAGTGTATGATCAAGGCGTGGTTATTGGCAGCCACTCAATGGCGGAGTCAATGGGCAGCCGCTGCCGCGAGCAGCGCACGCGCCGGTCCCGAAGTGGTCGCTTACGCAACACCCGTATCGCTTCCCCGTTCGATGTTTCACAATTGTGTACACGCACCATAATTTCAGTGGTTTTTTTAGGATTTTTAAGTGGTACCCTGTTGGAACTCTGTACTCTTTGCCTACCCTGCTAGGGATCTGGCGTGATGATATAGATAGCTAGATTACCATTGATTGCATAGTCAGTCAAAAATTGTCTTAAAATCACAAGGTTAACAGCTGAAATCACAGGTTGGATCTCTGCGTTATGTCAAAATCTATTAACATTTTAGTCCATTCCGTGAACATATAAAAAAAACGTCGAAAATATGAAATAAATTCGGAGAAAAATAGTTTCATTTTAAATAACACTCACATTATTTACCACAAACTATTTTTTTCAAATATACATAAGAAAATAAGTTTAAATATGACGTAGCTTTTTCTATACAACCGAAACGGCAATATATGTATGTATAGATTCGTAAACATCAGTGAAATGTAGATATCGTACACCTTGACATATAAGAGATAAACATAATATATCGTATACATAAACAAATCAATAAATTATATTTTACGACGCTTTAAAACAACTACGTACAAGACGGGACTGTCCGAGTTGATACACAACAGATGTCCACCGTATACATCTAACTTTAGAACTTAGACATTTTTGAAATAGGGTCAAGAATTACGTCGGCAGAGCGATGGCGTGCGTTCGGCTATTTTCGGCATGACTCGGGCGGGTTCGACTATTTTCGGCACGATCGCCGGTGCGGTTTTAAATTTGGATCTTTCAAACGCTTTGATGCGATACAAATGTTTGTGTGTAGCGGTTTATTGTGATTATAGTGAATTGTGATATGAATTTTAAAT
The DNA here is from genome assembly GCA_905147815.2 of Phalera bucephala. NCBI lineage: Eukaryota > Metazoa > Arthropoda > Insecta > Lepidoptera > Notodontidae > Phalera > Phalera bucephala. Next base: position 26,674,469 of record LR990623.1, on the reverse strand, counting down.
TTAGAATATATATTCTTTTTATTGGATCTTTCATTGGCCTGGGCATAGCCCGGGCAGATTGACGAGGTTTTTTGCGTACATTTTGAGATTAGAACGCTTTAACGAACTGATATTTCGTTTGAGTTTTCCTCGATATGTCTGGTCTTCTTTGTCTCTGGTGCTTTCGACAACGCATAGTGATCAATGCTACTTCTTAAGCTAAGGCTCGTGGATGTTATAAAAGGCACGACTAAACTAAAACTTGGTCACCATGTAGTGTCTAAATCGCTGACGATGGGATGTCCTCAGGGGTCTGTGTTAAGTCCGTATCTGTAAAATTTAGGGTTCGATGATTCCCGTGAGATACCTCTGCCGCGTGGTTGCACGTTAACCGGTTACGCTGACGATGGACTTTTACTCATAGAATCTAACACTAGGGACGGCCCAGAGAAATTAGCAGACACATGTCTACATCTTATTCTAAAATGGGGTGATAGGAACCGCCTTACGTTCGCTCCTCAAAAACATACCAACTCTTATTAAAAGGGCATTTACAATCAGTGCCGCGTATTAAATTCAACAATCAAACACTCAAAAGAAAAGAATCGTTTGTTATCTCGGGTTAGTTCTAGAGACAAATTTATCATTCATAGAACATATACAAACTGTAGGCGAAAAAGCTAAACGAACATTTTATGCGCTCACCAGAATATTAAGGTCAACTTGGGGCCTTTGTTTTAATACTCTTAAAATCATCTACAGAGCAACATACTTATGCTGTATGTGTTATGGTGCACCCGTATGGGCCGGCACGACGTAAATTGCTTCAGAGTCAACGCTTGGAATTGATATTTTTGTGTAGGGCATACAGTACGGTCGTCAGTACAGAAGCCTTACCGTTACTGGCGGGTGTGCTTCTAGTCGATCTTGAGGTTCAGAGACGCGCGTCAATGTATTATTCCACTCCAGAAAACTTGAACACCGAGTTTCTATTGCCTCGAGACCGTTGTAAAATCACTAGATTATTCAAACCACAATTAATCGCCTATAAAGATCTCCTGACCGAAAGCAGGAATGATGGGATACAAGAACAAAGGGCCGTCACTTCTACCTGTTCTTTCCATCCGTACGTGAGCGTTAGGCAAGAACATGGCTGGAGGTTGACCACTGTGTGGCTTAATTTCTCACCGGACATGGCAACATTAAGAATAAATTATTCTCATTTAAACTGTTACCTTCACCGCTATGTCAGTGTTCCACGTCTAACTACGAGTATGAACAATCAGCACACCACGTTCTTAGGGGAGTGCAGTCTCTGGCACAACGAACGTACCATTATGTTAAACAGTCTGCGAAATACGTTTGGGGTAGTTTACTACACGGATCTTGTAGAAACTCAGGAGATAATTTCCGTGCGTTCAAGCGTTTTTGCCATACCTATTGCTGAAATCAAACATGTGTCTAACAAATAGGCCCTGTTAATATTAATATTCATATCCTTGGTGCTTTACAACTGGGCTTATCCTAGTTGTAGTCTCCTTCTCTATGGTTGATCTGCCAATTTTTTGTCTCCCGCTTTGCAAAAGGGGAAGTAGAATTTCATTTTTCCTACTCCTCCTGTTTTTCTTTATAAATAAATTTGTCGCGGGTTCCAAGTCAATTAAAACGCTTCCCGGGACACCCCAAGCATCAAACCTTGGGGTCATCTAAGGATACCTTTGTGGATCCTGGCTTACAGGAGTTGTTAATGGAGGGTGTGTGGTGTGTTTAGTCACATAAAAAAAACAACTGACATTTAATTTTATTATTTTTGTAACTTCAACAGACTATTAAGGGGTTATAGGTTATCTACGGCTACAAGATTTGGGGAAAAGTATTTTAAATATTGTAGATAGGATATTTTGCTTCATGGGGGCGTTATTTTTTTTTGTACAAGTACAAATTACAGTATTCATGGATTTTAAAAAAGTTGCTAGCCTAATCTGTCTATCGAACGACTTACATTTTTTATAGGGGAAGTGGCTTTATCGCACCGACTTATCCAAACATCAAGTTGGTATACTTAACATAAAACATATGTGTATGTTTCCTTCGCTCCTCAAAGTCTACTCTAAAAACATGTTATAAAAATTCGTTTATTTTTTCTTTGAAGCCAAACAAAGAATACTAAGGGCTCGTTAAATAGCCATCAAATAATCTATTACTTCAAAGTGGCAGCCGTTTCAAGCATTCGATATGTTTCAATCACGAAACTTGGACGTAAAATGGATTTAGAGATTTTATTATTTGGATAAATACAATAGAGGATTTTATTTGGTAAAGCCTGAAGTCTTTTGTGAACTGGAAATGAAAAGGCTCTGCTTAGAAAATTGTAGATTTTTCTGTACGAGTCCTTAATTGACGTTTGTAGTATATGTCGTATCCTGTTATTTGATCACAGTTTAAATCACAGTTTATGGAATGACGAGAAGTTATTTTTAGTTTTAGTAATCTTTTAATTTTTTCAGAGACATACTCTATGCCTTTTATTTTTATTTATTAAATATATATTTATAAAACGACGGACGATTTAGCGCAGTGGTTAAGAGCTTAAGCCGCTCTGCCCACTGTGTCTTATAGTCGCGGGTTCGATTCCCGCACGGGATAAATCTTTGTGTGACCCACAATTATTTGTTTCGGTCTAGGTATCTGTGTGGGTGAATTTTTATGTTTGTAAACGCACCACGATACAGGAATAAATATAGAGAGGTGCTCAGTTTAAAAAAAAAACAAACTATTGTTTTAGTTGTGAAGCGATGACATCTGACAAATGACATATCACTCTGATAGATGACAGATACTCGATGTAAGATAGCGGACGACGCTACGTTGTTATTCGATTGGCAAGCGGTCGGACGTATCGCGGAGCAGCTAACCTCACTGAATTCCATTAATCTTCAACTATTGTGCATATACTCGCATATCAACGAAGATCAGAGTATCGGACGAGACCCCAGTCCTATTTCAAGATTTCCTTTATGTTAACCGAAGATAAATCCACCTTTCACCGCTACTAGCACTGAAATGACCATCCAGTTGAAAAAAGATTAAATAATATTTTAAATAGAAGCATTGATTAATAGGCAAAACAAGTAATATTATCTTACTAATATTGTCCGCGTTAAGTTTAGACAGGAACCTTACATTTTTCAGAGATAAAAAGTATTCTGTGTGTTAATTCATTCGTTACTGAATCACGTAAACACGGCTGAACGAATTTGAAAGATATTTGTTGGCAAACAGATAGCGTATTACCTGAATTAACAAGGAGGATACTTTTATCCCGAAAAAATGTTAGGTTAGGTTAGCTAGTATTCAATAAAATTATGCCAGTTTGAACTAATAGTCCGCCTTAATTTCCGATATCCATGATACCTATTGATATTTTATTTTATTTTTTATTTTTAATATAAGGGACAAAAAACAGTTACATGTTCTGTGTTACTTAAAAAATAACGGGTAGATTGATATTGGATAAACATATAACCCACGGCTTTGTCCACGGAGTAAACTAAACTGCTGTTAAAAAGAATAATCATGTGCGCTGACCGACCAGCATGTATTAGCATGAAAAAAAAAAAATCAACAACTAGAGATTGCCACTTCTAGACGAGCTAAGTTTATTATTGATCATCTTTTTAAATTGATACTCCGAGTGGGCAAAGATGTCAACATCAGGAAAGTGCGTGTTATATGTTTCCAAGAGCCGACGTAGCGGGACCCGCACACCAGCATTAGTTCTGCACCTAGGTGTATAAAACAAACAGGGTGCACGAACCCCACGTACCATCGCAGTTCTAGGTACAACATAACATATGTCATTCGTGAGGTCATTACAGTCGAACTTATTATTACATAAGCCAAAGAGCATCATGCTCATAAGCAAAATATGCTAGACTTCAAGCTAAACAAATCATAACGCATATGTATACAACAAAAAGAAATGTATATCGTATTGGGTTTTCTGTATATCGATGTAACTATCTTGAAAGTATTTCTTTCCCATAACAAGGATTCTGTGACTTAGAACTATAAAGATGGCTATTTTAAGTAAAAAAATCTCGATCAAACGAAGGTCACCACTGACGCAACCCGCTAGATTTTCATTATATGGGTCTTGGTACCTCCTCATCGTTTTTTTTCACCAACTTTTACTATCAAGACATAATCAAGACGATAACATGATAGATTTTTCATTTACATGTTTTGCTTGTTGTAGGTTTTAAAACACAGCGTCTATTATTCTCGTTATTTTTTTAAGAATAATGTTTTTTTTTTCGTATCACCAGGGCACTATATATTAAAACTGCATTAAGACCCTCTCAGTTTGAGAGGAGGCCCGTGCCCAGCAGTGGGACAGTTTCTTAACAGGGCTAATATTATTATTATTATGTCGCACAGTCAGTTATGCAATTATTAGGGGCAAGACCCGCAATTACTTTTTAAATAATACGCAGTCAGTTTCTGTATTCATACTTATTTAAAGTACACGTACATAACGTTTGAATAACGACGTTAATCAAATGCTAGAATCCTATAAACGGCTAACAGTACATTGTTTGGAAAGCGCTTACTGTGCTACAGCACAAAGCGTTGAGAAAGTGACCGTTCGAACCATAGAGGTACTTTAAGTGTAGAGGAAGCATTAACAAGATTATATAATTGCACTGCTTACACTTGTCATGTCAGTGATAAGAAAGCGGACAAATCTATCGTAATCAGTTACACTCTCGACATTTTATTTTGACATTAATTATTACTTGAAAACAAATAAAAAGTCACCGAGAACACAGTCAAACGACAAACAAATATAAACGGATAAAGTTGCGTGGAGCCTACGTTAAAATTACAAGCCATAATATTTTGTATAAAAAAGAAGGATGAACCATGAACTCAAACTCAAACAATTTATTTGGTATTAGCCCTGCGGGGGCGCTTACAAATACTCAATTTACATTTTTTTTAATCTAATTTAACTACTTATCTACCACAGATAGGAACAAAGATTAAATTGGTTACCTAAATGGTACCAAGTGTCCACATAAAGTGTACAGCTGAACTGGGATTATAATCCCTCTATGCTTCTTCTTCTTCTTCTTTGAGTTATGGCTTCACACTAATTTTAAGTGTATTTTGCCAGTGTCCAGTGAGATATATAATCGTGTTTGTTTAAATTAATTCAACTCCCCGATGAACTTGATGACAACGATGATAATGAAATTAATAAAGTACCCCACCCTGGATAGTAAAGCGGTGGATACTTTATATACCAATTGCGACGGCTTTAAGGGAAGTCAAAAAGGCACGTTTTATCACTTTGTTACAATTACCTTCACTCATGCACATATAAGAACACATAATGGTTAATATTCCACCAACATTACACATTATTAGTCGAAATAACAGATGTTTTGGAAATTAATACAAATTGACAACATCACTCTTCGACTACCCACCAAAAAAAACCCCCTCTATGCTTTTAAGTTCTATCTCTATAGTTCGAACGTATTTTTTATATACTTTTTATTTGAAAACAGAACTGCAATTCTATGTTCAAACATTACCAGCCAGCTGTCGGGCTATATAGAGGTATTCAACGTGCCGCGTTCAGTAGTGCACGGTATCTGTTTCACTGGCTACCAACTTCCATATTTCTAGCCCATTGGCTCGGAGTTTGTACGGCGCGGAACAAATGGAGTGTGAACTTCCCATACATCGGCCGAGATGAAATTTCTGAATAAATTCGCTCTAAACACGCCGCCATTACAAGCTTTTATTTAACTTGCAATGCTCGTATGTCCGTCTGTCTGTCTGTCTTTCCGGTTCAAATCTTGTTATACATTTTTAAGCACTTGTGGATACCCGATTGAGTATCTATTCATATGTATGTAAATTCGGTGACAATGAAATAATATGGAATCATGGAACTGGTCTCATGATGGAGTTGGAAGGTGGCCATAGGAACATGTGAACTATACAACTTAAATCCCTCGTGTTTAGGTTTGTTAAATTGGTATTGACAAGTACTATACACCAGATAGTATTTAGGGTCTGATAATGAAGCCGAAAGGTGGTCAATAGAACCACCCAACTACTCAGTGTAACCCCGCCGTGTTTGAGCTCGTTGGATTTGTCTTGACGAGTACTATAGACTCGGATAGGGTCCAGGGTCTGATGATGAATCCGGAAAGAAGCCGTAGGAACTCTTGATCTAAGTAAGTTATCTTAGTTAATTTTTGCTATAAAAGCTTGTTTTAAAAAGGTCTTTCTAAACTAAAATGTTTGAAATTCGTTTGAATTATTGAAATTAGTTTGACGTGAAGGAAATTTGTCTGAGATGTGGTCTAGATTTGATTAAAAATGTCTCGAGTTCTTAATAGTATAATGTTGGTTAACATTTTTTTACTTTTCATCTCCATTAGTAGTTATGTTAAAATACTTTGTAAACCTAGAAAATGTTAAATAGGTTTTCTAGATGGCGCATTGCTAACAAAAATTAGTAGCAGTTGCAGTAACAATTAGTACCTGCAAAGCAAGTAGTCACACGTTTATGCGCTTAGTCACTCGGCGACCGTCGCGCGAAATAATGTGCTCTACGCGTGTCAAATTAAATCGAATTATGTCGATGATGTTAGATACTAAAAACATATTTCGCCACGTGGCGGTGACAGAGGTACAGCGTACACCAACATTTCAGGCAATATTTAAAAAAAATTGTTACTAAAATGAATCTTACACTACAAAAGAAATACTAAAATGAATATTACACTTTTTCCGTCCTTAGAATCGATCCCAGAACCTTGTGATTGTAACGCACATCACGAGTATTCTTCACCAGACCAATGAGGCAGGGAACAACACAAATAAAAAATATAACTTATAAAAAAATAAACATTAATAACTTACTGGTAATGGAATCTTGTTTTATTTTAACAATCTATTAATTACATGTATTTACTCGTATTTCGTTAATAGGTGCATGTTACCGCTAGATATACACAATAATGATTTTATAATCTCTAACTGAACATTTACCCCAAAAAGTAGTAAATCATTTTTAACTAGTAACATTATGCGGGTGCGAAGTGCGGTGAGTGCGAGACGTTTGTTGAGTTTTTAGCTTCACCGCGCGGCGTCTGTGTAATGCCAGTGTTCGTTTTTTTGAACATTTGTTTAAAAACTGTCAATGTGTGCGTGCATGTGCGTGTGCGTACTACAATTATCTACCCTATATATAGATTTGTTTGTGCCGTTTCCGCGCGCCATACTCAAGAAGCCCAGCTTAAGCAGCCCCGCCCACAGACGAATAGTCGTGGGTTCGGTTCCCAAACGATACAAATCTTTGTGTGACCCACAATTATTTGTTTCGGTCTTGGTATGTGTGTATGTGAATTTTCATGTTTGTAAACGCACCTACGACACAGGAATAAATCCTAGTGTGGGGCTACGGCTGCGGTGTAGTCACCGTAATATTAGAGTGGAGCTAAGTTTTAAAACAATATCATTTAAAAGTCCAAAATTAGTCCCATCCCTAAAAATATGTTCATAGGCATGAAAAACAGGTCGCTGTGGTGATCTATGGAGAGGCCTATGTCCCAAACTGGACGCCTTTTTTAACCGACTTCAAAAATAAGGTGATGTGTGTGTGTGTGAGTGATGTACGCTGTTGGCCGCGAGGCCTTTACAGCTTCACCGGACTTAAGGGCGAGCGTGCAACCACTACGCTCGAGCCAGAAGGGCAAGAGGCGACATACTCGAAGGCGCCCTCGGTTGGGACAGTCGCTGTAGGGGGACGGGTGCACTACTAAGTGCACCGGTCAACCGCCGGCTATGGGAGGGGATCTACGACTACGTCGTCGTCGCCCGTATTCTGAGCGGAAAGAATGGATGACAAAGCATCGGGGGGATCGGAGAGAACATGTCGCGGCCCGCGGTGGCGGCAGGGGTCGGGGGGGGGGGGGGGGGGGGGGGAATAAAATAAGGTGATTCTATGTTCGTCTGTATGTACCCTTTTTTATGTATGTTCATGTATGTTCTGGCAATTGTGGACCAACTTTAATTATTTTTTTTTGCATTGGGTTCAATATAGCTCTGAGGTGGTCCTATTTTCATTAAATTGATATTGGACCTTGGACTTCAAAGATACACCACGGGACTCCTTGACCGCAAACAACACGAATGTGTAAAATCAGTTACTATGAGTGTTATATCAATTCAGTAAGTACCTTAGTGTAGAACTAAGTAGAATAATATAATATAGGTATATAAATATACTCATCACATAAAATTGTAAAATATTTATTTATTTATAGGCACGACTACAGATTACAAATTAGACATTTAGAAGTAATATAGTACGGATTAGAACACAGTTCAATTTGAAATCCGATTAAAGTCAGGCACAACTTTCGTAGATTGATAAATATTAGTTAAGATAGGGCTATAACGTTATGAGATATTACCAAACTATAGAAACATCAATTAATAACCTAATAAAAGTAAACTTAGACTAAGATTAAATAAAAACATTAGTTTGTCAAGTAAAAGATCAAAAATTAATTATGTCAACAGGGGTTGGATTAAAATAAGTAATTATAATAAAATAAACAAAACAGTACATTAAAGTATTTTCAAAATACTAATTAAAAAAAATATTTATTTTATGTTTTAGAAGTCGGTTACTCTTTTTTAATTTCTGATGATGATGCATGAAAGAAACACTGGCTGACTGTGTGTCAACAACTAATTCTCATATTGACAAAACATAAAAAAAAAACACTTAAATGTAATCAGACTTACGTTCACCGCAAATTACAATCTCCAAACTTATTTATTACCTGAAACAAATACAAAACACTAAATTAATTGGCTGTTAATGTCACTAGTCGGCCTTTCGTTCGAAGGCCTTTAATTGTTATATTTAGTGCGCCGATAAAATCGACCTTAAGTACCCGTAATAGAGTCGTGAAACGACTTCTAATAAATACGTTAATTTGGTATTAGCCTACTTCGCTACATATTTTATTTAAAACTGTCACGCCTTTTTTGTCAAAAAGGGGTGGCAGAGAATCATCCCTGCACTAGATATAAATCTACTGTAGTAAATTAGCATGATATTGTTGGGACTAATCTCATCTTTGTGAGCTCTCCTCACAAAGATGAGATTAGTTCATACTTCATCACGCGGACCCGGTGCGGATTGATGAATGCAGATTTCTGGCCAATTGCTTTTGAATCTTATTTAGCTGCCGATAAGGCTTCAAATTTAGTTTAACGACAAATACATTAAAGGTTTGGTCAAATAGCCGACGGAGCGCGATGGAAGTGCTCGGCCGGCGGTCGGCAGCGCGGCGCACGCGTTACAATGCGGAAGCGACGTCCCGCCGGCCGGATCGCCGCCCGACACTAGCGTCCCGCTCGCTCGTATTAACGTCTTGCTCCGTGCTTCGTCTGTAATCGCGTCGAGCGCGACGGCGGCAGGTCGTGACCTTTACCGTCGCGCCGGGCGTGGCTGCACTATGTGGCGTCTCCCGTACATTTTAGTATATTACATCTCCCCAATTCGCGCTACCGTCGCGCTTACGTCGCGCTGCGTCGGCTATGTGGCGAAACCTTAAATGGTAACCGGGACTAACGGTTAACGTGCCTTCCATAGCACGGAGACTTTCTAATATGGAAATGCCCCAATAAGTCGCTCATCTCAGACCGACAGAGCCGATTGATTACTGCTTAATCTTGGTGATCGCTTAGAACATTGCAGCCGCACAGGTTTACGAGCGTACTTTCTATCTACCTGGTACACCTTTTGCTAAAGTGGTTAGTTCCCAATATACCAAATAGGAGATGAGTCTTTAGCCAGTATGAGGCAAAATTTCGGTACTAAAATTCAAATTTTTATGTAAATATAGACAGTTGAAATCTCATTAAAGTCTATGGCGTACATAATTGCAACTTTGACCATTATTATTAACATCATAATTAATACATTAAATAAAAACAACGTCAGTTCTTCTCACTGTCTACCCCTGAAGGGATTAGATTATTCGTAGGTCAATTCTGTTTATTTAAATTCAAATGAAAAAAAAATCACCATAATTATTATTTTTTTAATTCTTAAAATATCTACACTGAAACGAAAGAAGGATACATTATTTTTATTCCTTTTCATGTGAAAGTACAACAATTTCAACGTACTTTCCAATATAGTAAATGCTTTCAAGGTAACCCGAGAAATTGGTGCAGAGATATAATCAACGTGAAAGCAGGTTCGGGTGCTTTCAGTAGCCATGCACGTAATTGAGAGGCTGAGATGTCGAGATGGTCAGGCATCAGACTTATATCTTTTCGATTTTACCATTTTAGATTCAGGACTAAAGAACTAATAACATCGTAAGTACTAGTGGCTAATAATATGGCGATCACGAGATCCTGGGTTTCAATCCTAGGTCGGACAAGAAAAGAAAAAAATCCAGTATTAGTAAATTTCAACCTACCGACTTACGGCCGGTTTCAATATTTAACTAAGGATAGATATGCCTACTACGGATAGAAATTTAACATATTATGTACGGAAAATCTGTCAAAATTCTACTGTTAGTAAGCGAATCTATCCTTGAGTTGAATATTGAAACCGGCCGTTAGCCAAAAAACAAAATAAAATAGTCAAGTCAATCAAGTCTTTTGACGACGACTTGTGTTAGGTTACAAATATTCCACCCTGCACCAACACCCGCAGGGGGCCTTTGGGGTTGTGGGACGCTTGGGCGGGGGCCATAAGCGTCCTTCACGCACGATCTCGAGAAGGATGGCGGCGTGGTGCGGCCCACGCCGCTGTGAGCACCGCGACGGTGCAAGGGAGAAAACAAGCTATAAGTTTCCCCTCCCGAGGTAGGCTCTTGGGAGCACGGCACAAGGGGGGCACCGGCACGTTCCACTGGGAGATCCCGGAGCCCCTCTGGCACGTGCCAGTGCTGGCCACCGTGGGGTTTTAGTTGGTAAGAGTCCATCATGCCCCGAGGCTGGCGGAAGTCCATGAGGATTTCCCCACGTAAAATAAAAGGGTTTTAGAAACATATGCGGCTCTTATCATCTTCAAATAGTTCCGTATTTGATCCCCGAACGAGATAAATCTTTTTACTATCCACATAATATATGTGTATCTGTCCAGGTGTTTGTTTAAAATACATTTTTAACGGTTTAGGGCTGAGTTTTTTTTTTAATAAGAAAATGATTGAAAATTTGCAGGCTTGAAATTCAACTTAGTAAGTGCACCCACAACATAGGAAAATTCCTAGAAGAGTTCTAATAAAATAGATTTCCTCCCTAAGGCCTAGTTTCCAATAAAACGTAGCTTATATAGAAAGCTTATTTAGCACGACACGTTGGAGCCATCGCTCAGGTAATGTAATTGCTACCTTTATCGCTGCTAGGTGGGTAATGTGATTGCCCCTCGCGTCACTCGCTTGAGCATATTGCTACAACTTTGTTAACTGGTGTTGGCAAGGTGTAATAGACATGCACACCTTTTGTTCGAGGTGTATATTTTAAATGTTTAGCCTGTTTCACTGCTTTGCGAAGACCTCTCACAAATCCAAAAAAAAAGAGGACGACACCACGCGTACTCATTGAGGTTCGGTGGGCCTCCCCTATTCTGTCTAGGTTACCTTTTTTAATTGGGGAAAATCACAGGAAAGGACTTCCGTAAATTTTGGAGGAAGCTCGCGAGTAGTGTCGGATTCCTACCGACTAAAAACTAGGGTGGCCGATATTACCACTTTGGAGGGGCTCCATGATCTGCGTATGATGTCGCTTTTGTGCCGCGCTCCGAACAACCTGCTATCGGGGGAAACTTGATAACACGCTTACCCCTGCATCAACACAGTGCTCACGGCAACGTGGGTCACACCATGCCCGCCGTCCTTTTCACCTAACTTAACCTGCATAGCTATGTTGTCACCTGCTATAGAAACTTATCAAGCCTATATTGCTTCCGACCTTACCTAACGACTACCAAATTAAGTGGTGACCGGGACTAACGACTTACCTGCCTTCTCAAGTATGAAAACGCTAGACTACCCTGAACTCTAATCCTCCGTTGATCTAACTTATCTTAAATACCCTTACTAATGAAAAATCAATATTGAGATTGCCCTGCAAAGATACATTAATCAGATATTGGGTTACGCTGCACATTTAAACTCATGTTTTATGAGGATAAAGATGGACAGAAAATCTTCTTAAAGAAAGACCATTGCATAATGTAGGAGAACCATGTAAATTTCGCATTCATATGAATTGAGATGTAGTGTAATTGCGCGTAGCTACGTTTGTTTGTGTGCAGGCCAATAGCACGTATAATCTGTTTTTCTTACGTAGCCAGTTTTATAAGCAAATATGGCATGTCAACTTAAGGCAGTAATATTGAGAAATTGAGAAATCAACAAATGAACAGAATAATAAAATTCTCTTAAATCGCTGATTTCCTAACCGTATCAATTTGTACGTCTTTAGTTGTAAGAAAAAACAGACTTAAGATTCTGTACAGGTCCCAAGAATAACAGACGTTTTGGAGTATGGATCTTTAGCGTCTACTGGACAGAACCGAGGAAAACGATAGCGTAAATGGTTCCATAGCCAGTTGTGACCTTCATGAGGGAAACAGTTCTGATTCGGATGAAATGAGCCACAAGAGACAGGCACCAGTGGGTCCCGTTTGGACATTCACCCCCTACCGCGTCAATGAAGGCCACATGGGAGCCTTTTTAGTATGGTTAGATTCCCACATATACACAGAGGAGTTATTCTGTAAATACTGTAATACGAATAAACAGTAAATTTTCTTCTACAAAAGTGACAAGAAAAAAAAAAAATATATATATATATATTTGCGTATATGTGTTTTGTGAAAAATTTTCCAGAGCAGCCTATCAACTCTTTTCACTTAAAACTCCTATTTAAATACCCTGGGCGTCCACGAAACTCACGTTTGTATATACCCCTAACCAGTGAGCTCAAATATTTCAAAGTTCATATCCCACTGAACCTGCCAAGCCAAAAATTGTGTTAGGTTAGGTTAGATTAGTACCAGTAGTTCTACATGTTTGTCCTGCTAGTAGGACAACGGGATTTGATTTTGACTGTTGTTAATTAATAATTTGTCTTTCTATAGTATGACACCAGATCTCAACTTCCATTTAAAACCGATAAACGCCAATAAATAAAACCTTTTCAAAACCAAATAAAAAGGCCTACCTACGCCTTGACATTTAAGCCCCTTCGCTATTCGCAGTAGGTAAGCCGCACTCCGCTTCCAGACCAGTGAACCGACAGGTCATGTAAAGTGCGCCTTGTGTTGGCCAAATTCAGGAAAAGCTTGCGTGTTTTAACGTAAATTGGCGTGTAGTTTAAAGTATAGGCTTAGAGGGTTTTTCATAGGTGTACCTAAAAACGTATTAATTTGTCTACGATACACGAGAGTTACCCATGTTAATAGCTTTAATTCTTTATTCTTAATTGTACAAACAGAAAGGGTCTTCATTGTACATACGTGTACAAAGGCGAGCTTAGCTCTTATTGGTATCTCAAATATATATATATATATCGGTAACGAAGTCACCCGTAGAGCATGCCCTATGGCGAAATTTGGCTAAATTTTGTACTTACTTGTGTATATCATCACATCTTCGCAATAAATAGCTTTACCGATATTGATGACATGGTATTGCCGACAAATTAGTGAAAAAACGTGCTGAAATGATTGAGTACCTCCACCACAAGTTATTGTATTTACACAAATTTCAACTGTAACGGATATAAGGAAATAATTGCTAGATAAAAGTCCAGCTTAAGCAGCCATTCAAGCAATCAGCGATATAAATAGGAGGCTAATTAGTTTTGGTATTCAATTCTCGATGTTTAGAGAAGAAAGAGCATTTCCATTAAAGTCCCTTTAAACTGACCTAATTAGCCAATGAATAGGCGGTGAATTGAAAAGCTGCACTTAGACCGGGAGCTGTTGACCAAGTTTTTATCTTTATCTCTTTGATATATTTTATTTATTTGAATACCGAAAATAAGTTTAGCATTATAAAGGTACCGTTACGCCTATGTGGCTTAATCGAGGGTGGTAGAAGTGTACTATGTACATTATATACCCACATTTCAGTAACAATCTTAGGTCCGGAAATACAGGTCATGAGTCTATAAAAATTATACTGGGAACAATCCCGAACTCCGAACTGCTGTTGACTTTTTAAGTAGCCCTTTGTTCGAACAAGTAACACTTTGTTCGGTAATACCTGAACTCAGTGCTTTTTGATTATTAGCCGCACCATGAGCCTTTAGACTAACGACGCATTCAAAACTAGTATTATTAGTTGCTAACCTAATTATTGCATGTTTGTTGTCGAAACGCTAAAAAGTTTTTTTTTTTATTTGAAAAAGCTTAGTCCCCAATAAGATTTATTCCTATGTCGTGTGTGCGTTTACAAACATGAAAATCCACATCCAGTTGCTAACCCAATTGTATGCAATCATCATCATCATCTCAGCCTATACTTGTCCACTGCTGAAAATAGGCCTCCCCAATCGCTTTCCAGCGTAAGCGATCCGATGCCACCTGCATCCAGCGACTTACTGCGATTTTCACAAGGTCGTCGGTTCATCTGACGGGCGGGCGTCCTGCGCTGAGCTTGCCAATACGTGGTCTCCACTCTAGAATCTTTCTGCCTCAACGCCCGTCCGATCTTCGCGCTATGTGGCCCGCCCATTGCCACTTCAGCTTGCTAATCCTGAGGGCTATGTCGGTGACCTTGGTTCTTCTACATATCTCTTCATTCCTGATTCGATCACGTAGAGAAACGTCGAGCATAGCTCTTTCCATAGCTCGCTGAGCAACTCTGAGATTTTTATGAGACCTATTGTAAGAGACCACGTCTCTGATCCGTATGTCATCACTGTCAACACACATTGACTAAAAACTTTAGTCTTCATTGTATGCAAACCAGAATTAAATTTATATTATTACACTGGCACAAAAAATATGACATATGATTATAAATCAGCCTATACCGTTCTATTGCTGGGTAAAGACCTTCTTTGACAATTTCAAGTGAGAGAGAATAGGCCATCACCGATGACTGCCTCGTTGGTCTAGTGGCAAAGCGCATTTGTGATCACGAGGTCCTGGTCAATCCTAGGTCGGACAAATGTAGTTTTTTCTTACGAAAAATTCCCAAGTATATGGCAAGAAGCTCGCACCCTATTACATGGGACCTAACACCTCTGCCACCCCCGCTTGGGGAATAAAGGTGAAGAATAAGTCATACTCTTCGACGGACGGCTTGATCCAGTGATAAAGAGCTTAAGCTGCTTGGCCCACTAAAGGGAGTAGTCACGAGAACGATCCTGCACGGGTCAAATCTTTGTGTGACTCACAAACATTTGTTTCGGTCTGGGTGTTTGTGTATGTGAATTTCACTTTCGTAAACTCACCCACAAAAAGAAAAAAACGCGGACCCAGTACGGATTGCTGCACTTAAAATACTTTCATTACATTCGGGAGTAAATATCAACCTATCTCTTCAGGAAAGTGTGATAAAATAAGTTATCACGAATAAAATTCACTTACCCCAACGAAAGCGGGGGCGTGAAGCGAGATGACAAAGAAAAACGAACAGATGGTGTCGACAGGATGAGTTTGGTTCGCCCTTAATCGAATCGTTCCTCGTTCAATATGGGTTTGAAAATGAAAGCAGTTTTCTCCGAAAGGTTATTATTTAAGGTGTTTTACAGACTATCTCGTTGGTCATATAGCGCATAGTGCGAGTGACGATCACAAAGTCCTGGGTCCGAAACTTCAATTCATAATAGTTTCTGAGATTAGCGCGTTGGGACATACATAGAAAGCTTCAATTGCGAGATGACTTCAATTTATATAATTTATATGTAAATTGAAGACGTCCGACTTCAATTTGTATAAAAGTATAAATAAACTAACCGACTCCTCAACTATGATTCTTGAGTGCATACTTTTGCAGTTTTCAATTATCCGAGATAAAAAAGATTTTGATAGATGAAGAAAAAACCTCTTATTACTGTATTAAACCGGAAAATGTAATCCTAAATTATGATTTTTTAGATATTTACAAAAAAAATTATTTACTAATTCCAAAAAAATACAGTTTCGTAAATCTCAGTAAGGGGTAAGCGTGTATCAGCTTTTACGCTCATAGTTCGTCTCATAGAAGTCTCTAGAGAAAGAATGAGATTCTCTCTGCGTACTGCCTACTCCCAGGGACAATAACATTATTCTTTCAGAAAGTTTATAACTTTTTATTTTATTTTTATACTTATCCTTTGCCATTTCGCTAAATCCCTACGTATTTTTCTTTTAGTCCAAATATTTTTTCTATCTATCTATCTATCTATAACCTCACGCCAGATCCCTTGCGGGGTAGGCAGAGAGTACAGAGTTCCAACAGGTTCTTTCCTTACATACCTCTCTGGCTTCCTCGACTCTCATAGTTCGTCTCATACACGCTCGCCGGTTACGGAGACTCTTGACTTTTCCATCAGATAAGACTCGGTTTATTTGGTCGTGGTAAGATAGTCTAGGTCTTCCCCGGTACCTGCATCCTTCCACTTTCACATTGTATATCTGTTTTGTCATTCTTTCCTCTGGCATTCTTTCTATATGCCCGAACCAACGGAGCATGCCCTTTCTCATCTTTACACCGATACTATCTTTCATACCTACTCGCTGTCTTACTATGCTGTTGCTAATGCGGTCGGTCAGCTTCACTCCGCACATCTTCCGCAGAGCTCGCATTTCTACCGCATTTATCCTACTTTCATTCTCCTTCTTACATACCCAGCTCTCGCTACCATATAACAGCGTTGGGACAAGAACTCCGTTATGTATGGCCAGCTGCGCCTTATGGCTTAAGTGCCGGCTCCCGAGTAGCTTTCCCATCGCACCATTCACTCTGTTCCCTGCACTCACTCTTCTCTCTATGTCAGCGGTGTATTTCCCATCCTTACTGAAGGCGCATCCAAGATATAAAAACTCATTCACTTGTTCCAGCACATCGTTACCAACCACAATCCTTACATTCTTACATTTACAAATATTTTTTTTACAAAAAATCTTAACTTTAGCCGAAGAAATCGAAGTTGAACTGTCGCAGAACGCGTCCAGCTTTTACTCGTGACCTTTACTTCAACAGGGCATGGATCCATCTTATGGAGGCCTTGTCTACTCCGATAAAAAAGATTACCCCTATGACCGCATAGTCCGATGACACGATTTTTTCCCCCACCGAATATAAAAAATGAGAAAGAACTTTTTTTGTTATTAGATCAACGAGACATTCGAGAAGAGAAACGATATCCTATTATTCGGTAAACTATACCGGTAGAAAGAAAATAACGCTGTTATATGGCAGTAAGAGTTGGGTATGTAAGAAAGATAATAAAAGCAGGATAAATGCGGTCGAAATGCGAGCTCAGCGGAAGATGTGCGAAGTCAAGCTGACCGACCGTATTCGCAACAGCGTAGTAAGAACGCATGTAGGTGTAAAGACAGTATTGGTGTAAAGATGAGAAAGGGGATGCACCGGTAGTTAATATAGAAAAAATGTCGGAAGAAAGAATCACAAACCAGATATACAATGCGAAAGTGGAAGGATGTAGGTACCAATCTTACCATGACGAAATAGACAATGTTTCGTGTAAAGGTAAGTGAGTTTCCGCAACCGGCGAACGTATATGAGACAAACTATGAAAGTGGAGGTGTATGTGTGTGTGTGAGTGATGTACGCTGTTGGCCGCGAGGCCTTCACAGCTTCACCGGACTTAAGGGCGCCCTCGGTTGGGACAGTCGCTGTGGGGGGACGGGGTGCACTGGTCAACCGCCGGCTATGGGAGGGGATCAACCGCCGGCTATGGGAAGGGAAAAAGTGGAGGGAGCTAGAGTGGTCTGTAAGGAAAGAACCTGTCGGAACACTGTACTCTCTGCCTACCCCGCAAGGGGTCTGGCGTGATGATATAGATAGATAGAGGTAGTAAGTTACTATGAAAATCTCGCCAATCGTTATTATACTCGTATTTATAATATCATACTATCTCTTTTTATCTGCCACGCTTCACGTAGGGCTGTAATAAAAAATGATAAACGAGGACTCGAGTTTTAATAAATAACCCTTGAAACACGGTCTCCATCTCGGTGTGACGTATAGCTATTCCCAGAATTGCACGATGGGTTTTAGGTAGCGGTTACATTAAGCCCGCTCTCGTGCGAGCGCTTTTTTAAGCGCTATAGGCGCTTTTAAAAAAAATAACACTGTTAGCCATTTGTTTTATTCCAGAGCCAGAGCTTTATTAAAGCACTTGTGGGAATGAGTACCCATTGTATCGGTTCCTATATGTATGAAACGATTGGTTTTAGTAACAAAGAATAACATTTTGGTAAGTTAAAACTTTCTATAAAAAATGCCTTGTAGCGCAAACCAACGAAGATTGGTTACTGACGGATAGGAAAGTTACCAGATACGATCAGTATCTGATAACTCTCCCATCATAAGCTATTTGACAGTCAGCTTGGTCCAGTGGTTAAGAGCTTAAGCCGCTTCACCCTCTGGATCAAGTAGTCGCAGGTTCAATCCCGGTTCGAGACAAATCTTTATGTGTCCCACAAATATTTATTTCGGTCTGGATGTATGTGTACGTAAATTTCATGAAAACGCATTCACGACATAGGAATAAATCAATGAGTGGATCATGTGTTTTCTAAAATAAATCTATATCATCACGCCAGATTAAGGTATTCCCAATTCCTGTAAAAATGTCAGTGAACTTACAAAGTTACTATCCGTTGGTAGACTTACGCCTCGTAGGAAATTTAACAGACCGTAAGTGAAACGGATCGTTTATTGAATTTACTCGTAGGAGACAAAGTGGAGGGAGCGTGACTATAGTAAACTATTTCGCATAATAGCTATCTATCTATATCATCACTCCAAGTCTCCTACATACCTATCTGGCTTTCCTCCACTCTCATTGTTCGTCTTGCATTTCCACCGCATTTATCCTACTTTCATTCTCCTTCTTACATACCCAGCTCTCGCTGCCTTATAACAGCGGGACACGCACTCCGTTATGTATGGCCAGCTGCGCCTTTTGGCTTAAGTGCCGGCTCCCAAGTAGCTTTCCCATCGCACCATTTACTCTGTTCCCTGCACTCACTCTTCTCTCTATGTCAGCGGTGTATTTCCCATCCTTACTGAATGCGCATCCAAGATATACAAACTCATTTACTTGCTCCAGCAGATCGTTACCAACCACAATCCGTGCATTTGTTCTATTTTCTTCCCGTTCAAAAACCATAATCTTGGTTTTCTTTTCATTCGTGCATTACACATATAAATCAGCTTAGACTGACCCTCTCGGCAAAAGCCTTCTCTCAGAAATCGAAGTGAGGCAGAATAGGCCATACTCCACCACGCGGACCCTGTGCGGATCGGTGGAGGCAGCTTTGTGACCGACCCATGTTAAAACATCGAGCCTATAAAGCTTGAAGTCTATATAAATGTGTGTAAATGTATTAAGCTTGCTGGAATTATTAGTTAAATAAAAGAAGTTTGCAAGGCGTGTTTACGACGGAAGAGAGAATTGACGAAGTCTACCATTCTTTAAAATAGTCAAGAGTCTCCGTAACCAGCGAGCGTAAGTGAGATCAACTATGAGAGAGCTAGAGAGGTCTCTAAAGAAAGAGCCTGTTGAAACTCTATTCCCTCAGCCTACTTCGCAAGGGATCTGGCGTGATGGTATGCATAGATTATATAAATTGACGGACTACTAAATAGATGGTATAGATAGACGGACGATTTAGCGCAGTGGTTAAGAGCTTAAGCCGCTCCACCCACTGGGTCTAATAGTCGTGGGTTCGATTCCCGCAGGGAACAAATCTTTGTGTGATCCACAATTATTTGTTACGGTCTGGGTATTTGTGTGTGTGTGTGAATTTTCATGTTTGTAAACGCACCCACGACACAGGAATAAATCGCAGTGTGGGGCTACGTTAAAAAAAAAACGATAGACAATTAATATATTTTTGAAAAAAAACCTAGCTCAAAATCATCCAGATCACTACTTAGTGGTAAATAATACGCTACGCTGTTCCATAGAATGTGGCCTTACACAATCATACATCAAACACACGAAACGGCCGCGTTCTAATTTACACACATTAACCATTCGAAATACATGTGATTTGAAACGTGGTTTAACACTTCTTTTTTTATGACGCACAATGAAATCAGTGGAAATTGACTCATCATTATTTGTAGGACGGACGCAAAATGGCCCTTTTTTAAATTGACTTAACGTTCCTAAAAGGTTTTACATAAAAGAATTTTCCTGTCGTTATATATAGCATATTTAGGCCACCATTTAGATTGCCAGTTTCAGATGAATTTTCATATTCAAGCGACTTATAGCTTCGGAACACAGTTAAGCCATTAATCCAAGTTACCATTTCATTTGGTAGGTATTAAGTTGAAAGTCTTGATAAGCTCAAACAGCAGGTGGCCATAAACCTGCCCTCATCAATCTGTGCTATGTTCGCTCACAGAAGGCTCCCATAATTTCTATGCAGGAACTCGCTCTGCCCATTTGATCGTGAAGTCGAAGGGTTCGATACCTGCACGGTACAACACTGCGTATCCCGAAAATACTTTGTTTTGGTCTGAGTGTTTGAGTATGTAATTTTCACGTATGTAAACGCATCCACGACAAAGGACAATTTTCTAATGAGGAGCTACGTGTCTTTTTTTTACAAAAAAAAAATGCTGCACGTAAACAGTTCCTACTACATAGGTTAAAAATTACCCAAATTGCTATCCGACAAGATAATTTATCCCCCATTTTGGGAAAGTAACGGCGTCCTTAAAACATACGCTTAATTTGCTCGCAATCAATTTAATGAACCCGCGACCTTCGGAGTTGGCTTCCTCACACCTGCCTAATGAGGTTTCGAGTCTAGGGACTGTATCTAGGTTGTAAAGTAGATCTTTATCTTTATCCCCTGGAGTAGTTTGTGTAGCTGTATGTTGCTAGGAGGCGCTTGTAACGCTGTGCGACCATGGTATTCTTACCGATTACCAAGATTAAGCAGCGTTCGACTCGGTTGTCCCGAAATGGGTGACCGTTTGTGGCATTTTCATATTCGAGTGCTCCGTGCTTCGGAAGGCATATTAAGCCATTGGTCCCGGCTACCACTTCATGTGGTAGTCGTTAAGCCGAGTTGGAAGCCATAAAGGCGGCTTGATAAGTTCCAACAGCAGGTGGCTAGGGCAGGTGGGTCTGCGTGGTGGAGTATGACCTAATCTCTCTCACCAATTGTGAAATGTGACCTTGTATTGTGTCCTGCGTGCCCTAACACCTCCACGCAGGGAGACTTGATGTCTGCTTTCGAAAATGCAGTTAGTGTAGCTGCTTTCTGGGCCGCATCCATATAATTGTATCATGTTTGCCGTCAAAATGCTAAGAAGAAGAAGTGAGACCCAGTGTTATCATCTCGATATTTATCTTAGCAAGGAAAATCAAAGACGCTGATATACCAGCAAAATGATCTCAGTCCACTTTATAACGGTTGATTTTAATTTACGGAAATGTTATTTTATTATTGACCCGACTGCACTTTTATAATAATAAAATAAGGCATACATAAATATTATTCATTGTTTTTTCAATTGAATAGTACAGAATTACCGATCCAGCACGTAGGTACATAATTATGTAATAAAATATAATAATGACGTCATACCATATTGCTACGGCAAACAGTTACCGCCTTCCCAACATAAATAAGCACAGTCGTATGAATAATATACATCATTTTATTATTTTAACGACTGCATTTTTATAAAAATAAATTAAAGCATAGATACATAAATATTATACATTGCTTTTTTTAATCAATAATACAGACTCTAAGTAACCTTCATATGCATTAAATATAAAATGATATTTGTAATAATGAGATCGTTAAAGATCTAAAATTAAAAACCCTTCCCAACATAAATAAGTCACCGTGTTAAGTGACATTATCAAATGAATGAGCTAACGTAGGCGCGTAGCCTTCGCGCTGCTACGCCGTAGTCGTTACGACATAGCTACGTAGATACGATGATATTACTACCGCTACGGGTTTTCGTCAGCAGGTGACGCGCGTCGAAGATTAAAATAATTAATTTTACAAAAGTTGATTTAACGAGCAAAGAGGAACTAGCTATGTTAAGAATATCGATCAGATATGTCAAAAATACTGTAAATCGGCAAAGATCAATGTTAACTGACATAGCTGTTATATTATACAATCTGTCCCATTTATCAATTAATTATTTAAAAGTGCAATTAATGTTGAAGTAAAGAGCTATCGAAGAAACTATGTTAAGAATATCGATCAGAGATTGTATCAATAATACTTAGATACATAGCGGTTACACAGTTTGTTCTATCTATCTATATCATCACGCCAGCTCCCTCGCTGGGTAGGCAGAGAGTACAGAGTCCCAAAAGGTTACACAGTTTGTTGCGGTTGCATATTGTTGATATCATGACTAAATTCAAACAAAACAGACTAGGAATTATTACCCACATTTGACGTTATCATACCTTTGATGAGAAAGCATGCTATCACGTTCATGCTAATAAAGTTGTGATAAGGACGGAAAATCAACTCAACGATTACGCCAATGTCAATATGTTTGTGCTAAGACAAGGCAAGATCGGCTTATAAAGGGTGAACATCCCTTTTGGTTAACCATTCAGTAAATTTTTACAAAATAAACATTTTATAACCCTCTTAAGGGAATAGGGCGACCGAACTATTTCGAATAATGAAAATATCCGGAGTCCGAAAATAAATGACTTTGAATCCCGAAGGTGCAAAGTGTCCACTCAGTGATAGGCTTGCTAAAATGAATCAACTACTTCAAGGGTAGGATAAACCTCTGGTGATTTGGGAATGTGTGAGATTTTTGAAGAGATTTCGGGTTTGTCACGATGTTGAAACGCTCGTATTGCTGGGGGACTGCGGTGTTGTTAGCTTACATTAAGGTCAAGTATCATTTGGCTCAGTTAATCTGAGATCCAATGTTAACTTTCACTAAAGTAAAGCAATATTTAAAGTTAGGTTAGTCTGAGATGGATGACGGATCCATTTTCTTGCGTCTCTATGATTCGGGAGATATGTTAAGATACTGATCCCGGTTACCACTTACTGTGGTAGACCTTTAAAGAAATAGTTTTATGCTGTTGGCCGCCTTTACAACTACACCGGACAAGATAGCGAGCGTGCAACGACTACGCTTGAGTCAGAAGGGCAATAGGGCAAAAAGATCAAGGGCGCCTCAAGGAGGAACGGCCTCGACTTGGGCAGTCGCTATGCGGGAGTGCATATACAAGGTGTCTCCCGGCGGTGCTCTGCACCGGCCGGCAGGTCTTGATAAGTTTCAACAGTAGGTGGCTAGAAACTCGCATATCCCATTGAACATTGGGTCAGGATGGTGGAGTATCCTTTACTTTCATTTATAGGAGAAGTTTGCACATCACTGGAACAGTACAGGCTGTGTATCGGCAGTTATTTTACATCTCATCTAATCCGCACTGGGTCTGGTAGTTAGAGTATAACCTATTCTCTTTCACCTCGATTTGTAAGAGAAGGTATTTACCCACCAGTGCAAAAGTATGGCTGACTTAAATAGGCAGTTACTTTTACGCTTGTGCCTTTCGAAAAGGGTAAAATGTAAAGTGCTTTTTCTTTTTTGTAATTTTGTATTTTTCAATTCCTAGCACTAACACGATGAGTTTATTATGCTGACCGTACATATTATGGTTTGCAATCTAAATCAATACCATAAAGTACATTGTTGTGCGCCCATACATGATTTTCCCCAGAACCAACAGCAATGAAAAAATACTTGTATGATTTCAAATCACCCATAAATTATTTTAAGGCATTTATTATTAAACGGACAAGCGGGAGAATCGCAATATTGTACAAAGAGTGATCGATTTTGAGGTTATAATTCAGTAGCCATTAATACGTATGAGGTTATATTGTGTGCGTTGACATTTTGTAAAGATGTCGGCGACTTTGATATAAGTACTTGCAATACTTTGAAATATTCGTTTTAGATTGCAAATTTTCCGTTATATACTGATATTTGCCATTATTTTAATCAAATAGATAAATATTGTTGGCATGGGTCAAATATTTGTTGGTTCTTTGTACGTCGATGATTATGTAATTTATTTACACTCAAGAAATATGTAAAAAATATGAGTATTTTTTTTCTAAGCATTCTCTTACACACAA
Source organism: Phalera bucephala (assembly GCA_905147815.2). Classification (NCBI taxonomy): domain Eukaryota; kingdom Metazoa; phylum Arthropoda; class Insecta; order Lepidoptera; family Notodontidae; genus Phalera; species Phalera bucephala. The sequence continues at coordinate 26,650,072 of LR990623.1, read as the reverse complement.
CTTCAGATAGAGTCAGTATTCCACTTCACTATCCTAGTTTAAATCCCATAAAAACCGCTTCAGTCTGATATTGAGGTTCTTGTTTTTTGCTATCGTCACCAACCCCAGGATACAATTAAGCTACTTTAGCCATGTCTGGCGGCCAGCATAGACGAACAACATGCAAATGATTGTTCGTGACGGGCATACAACAAAGGATAGCGGTAATTAGCATTTATACATAGTCAATTAGACTGAAGAGGTAGACAGGTGTATATTATGCACCTACTTTTGGACGAGGTATTATAAATCAATCAAATCAAATTAACTATGTTTACGAAAAAAATGTATTTCATAAACATAGTTGTATTTCATAGACTGATGATCACGAGGTCCTGGGTTCAAATCCTAGGTCGGACAAATGAAGTCTTCTAAAGGAAACTTCCCAGTATGAGTCCGGAGTCTGGAATTGTGCCCGGTATATGGCAATAGGCTCGCCCCCTATTGGGACCTAAGATCGGCGGCGAAAAGTGGGTGTACTCAGTACATCTCTGCCACCTCCGCTTGGGGAATATAGGCGTGACGGTGTTCATAAACATAGTTATGTACAAATGTACATATTTTTTGGTCGTAATTTGAGTATTTCGTTATACTTTTACGTCTATATATATCGAATATGAGCGACAAAGGTATAGCGTGTGTACCCAAATTTCGTCAAAGGTCTAATGTGAATGTAAACGATTACCACCATACTGAACACAATTCCAAGCTCCGAACTTCACCTAAATAAAACACCTCATCAGAATATATCAGCTCTGAGAAATAAATGAAGTCGTGACAAGCTATTAAACAAATGTTAAATGAACCTTATTTTGATTGAAAAATTTATAATGTCCATTCTTTTAATAATTTTATTATTGAAAGCACATTGTTGAATGAACGACATTGAAATCAACAATTAATATATGATGGGCCACATTCTGATTAAAGAAAATGTTTATTTTCATTTCATTTAAATCGGTGTTATGTCATCATCAATAATATATATATTAATTAGCTAATCATTCACTTTATACATTTGTCATTTATAAAATCATCTACTGAGTAATAGCATTTGTTGATTAATAGCAATGTCAAGGTCTTTTTAAAATTCATCATCATCATTGTATGGCGGTGTATTTTTAATAATGGAAACCACGATGAAAACTTAATGTCAGAGTGGAGGAGCCATTGTTTAGCGTCTGGTGTTAACTGGTGTAGCCCCTCGAATCCGCCGCTGAATTTTCGAGTGGGACAGTCCTCCACGATGTGCTGGATAATCTGCACTGAGTTTCCAGTCACAAAAAGGAGACTCAGTGATGCCCCACCTGTGAAGATGATAATTGCACCTTGCGACTCCGGTTCTGATTCGGTTGATGGGTCGGCTATTGTGATGTTACCCTGTGAGGCGACCGAACTCTCCCATTGCTTTTTCCACTCTGACTGGATGTTGATTCTGATCCATAAAATATGTTTAACCCCTAGAATGGTCACGGCGATTGATACGATTTTTCACGTGTTTAATGAGGCTAATAAACTACATTCACCACCACCACCACCATCAACCACATCTTACCATGACCAAATAGACCGTTTTATCTGAAGGGTAAGTCAAGGGTCTCCGTAACCGTCGAGCGTGTATAAAACGAATTATGAGAGTGGAGAAAGCTAGAGAGGTCTGTAAGGAAAGAACCGGCTAGAACTCTGTACTCTCTGCCTACCCCGCAAGGTAACTGGCGTGGTAATATAGATTGACCTACAAACGTTAAATAAACCATATTTTGATGAATGAAACATAAAAAAATTCCTTCAACGCACAAACATGATACAAAATCTCCGCTTTTCCAACAAAAGAAGGCTTCAACAAACGATTGAGCAGAACAATTTGGTACCACCATTAGCCGAATGGCTTATTGTTCAATGGGCCGACAATACCCCGTCTGAATGGACGGCAGATGGAAACCTGCTTTTTTGCTCATTGTTACTGCCCGTTGATGTAGATTTTACTAAAGGTTCCAGGGAAATAATGTGATGAGATTATTTTTCCATTAAATGTTGGTTTTTGTTTAAACTTTTCCCATTTTTTAAATCTTCATAATCACCCCTATTATTCCCCAAGCGGGGTGGCAGAGGTGTACTGGGTACACCCACTTTTCGCGGACGATGTTAGGTCCCATGTTATATGGGGCGAGCCTATTGCCATATACCGGGCACTATTTTAGACCCTAGATTCATACTGGGAAGCTTTTCGTTAGAAAAACTACATTTGGCCGATTTAGGATTTGAACCCAGGACCTCGGTTTCTCAAAGCGATGCGCTTTGCCACTAGACCAACGAGGCAGTCAATGGTGTGTAAATTTTCATTTGGAAAGGCGCTTATCCTTCAATAGACATCTTTCGGCTGTAGATAACATAAATCCTACGACACCTCACATGTGAAAGTCCATCAAGCCGTTTAGACTATAGTGCTGTTTCAATAAATAGACATACGTAATCAAATAGACTGTGTCTTATCTGAAGGGCAAGTCAAGAGTCTCCGTAACCGGCGAGCGTGTATGAGACGAACTATGAGAATGGAGGAAGCAAGAGAGGTAAGAAAAGAACTTGTTGGGGCTCTGTACTTTCTGCCTACACCGGAAGGGGGTTGTCTTTCTTCTGACATTCTTTCTATATTTCTTGCGTTTTGTAATATTCAATTTTAAAAGTGTAATCGTAAACGTTGGAGATAACAAAATTGTAATTATTAATCATTAATACATCATCACGCCTATATTTCCCAAATACAGGTGGTTAATCATTTATCTGATTACATTTTGCCCATCTCTGATACAAATACTACTGCAGGAACTGATTGACTTCGAGGACGAGGCTGGACGCGTTGGTTTGGCCGTACTTTAGCGCTGAAGTATTGTCTACGTCTGCATTTTATCTTAACGTTGTCATTAATCCATTACGACGCAGTTCACCTAAGCATAAGTGAAAATCCACCCCCTTACTTCAACATCGCTATTAGAAATTGAAGTGTACATAAAGTTCAACAGGTGTTTGAATAATTTAGTACCAGAGAAAAAGTTTCGGCACCGCGGTTGATGTGGGTGGGTCATTGACTCCGTAAAAGTTTCTCATATAATAGTCATATCGCGTTACTTGCGAGCTTAATGGCCGACCTAATGGACATGTGTTAGCAGTGAATAAAGGATAATGGGGTAAAAATTACATACAATAATATATTATTAGCAACAATTGTTCCAGAAAAGTTGTAACATAGACTCACTGAGCTATAATTATCTATGGTCAAAATACTATTTTTGTGTATGGCCCTAGCGGGAGGCTAGCCGGGGGTGGCTATTAGCAACTCATGTTTATTTATTTATTTATCCAAACCTAGCCCTATCCTTACAGGTTTCCCCAATACAATAGTGTTGCATTTCTAAATTAAATACAATTAAAACTAATAAACAAAAGTTCTTAGATTTACGCGAATATTAAAATAATTAAGAAGTTTGAGGGTACTCCGGAAGAACTATGCCTCTTGGACGTCTAACACCTCAGTCCCTCCCGTGACCATAGGTGCTGCAAAGCATTCGAAACGGGAACTTAAAAATCAAAAATAAACCGCGATAAAATTCGAAAAATAGTTTTGTTTCATATTAAACAAAATGTACAAATACCTATATAAAAAATCTTTCTAGCCTACCTATAACATAAAGTTTATAATGTTAATCTTTTAAATTCACCCAGAGTACAATAAAATAAATCTATAACATTGGCAATGAGGTTAAGAGTGCGAAGCGCGCGCGTCAGCGGCGCCTGTGCCAGTAGGTTGATGCGCGCGCATCGCTTCACTAGCAGCTTCGGTCAGCACCGCCGCCACACATACCTGTCTGGCACTCATATCTTCGCCAGTATATCCGGCCTATGTCCCTCCCCCCTCATGATTTTAAAAAACATACAGCGTAAGTGCATGTTCTCTCCTGAGTCTTAGTTCGTTATATCCTATATGTTGTCCGTTATATGTTGTGAGAATAAATTGTAAAAACCTCATGAACAATCAATATTTAGTATGTCCCTAACCAATAACTGTTTTATTAAAATCGTCTATAATACAAAAGGTAGTTAGAGATCATTTTTTTTAACATGTTGAATGTCGAAGCAGTCAAATAGTGCCCGTCAAAGAAAATTTGAAAATTGAAATTGCATTAAATGTGTAAAAAAGTAGATATTTGCCGTCGTGTTGTACGGGTTCATCGAATAAATAAAGTTACTCCATCCATATCAGGAATTATTCCTGAATCGTAGATATGTTTACAAACATAAAATTATACATAAATGTTTGTGGGTCACAAAAACATTAGTTTCTGAACCAATGGCCCAAGCCACCATCAAGATGTTTTTTTCTCTTAACGTTAGATTTTCTATCTTAAAAAAAACGAAGCCCCACGCTAGGATTTATTCCTGTTTTTTGGGTGCGTTTACAAACATAAACATTCACATACACAAATGCCCAGACCGAAACAAATAATTGTGGGTCACACAAATAGACACAGAACCCGCGACTATTCAACCCAGTGGGTGGAGCGGCTTAATCTTTTAACCACTGCGCCTAGTTGTCTGTCAAATTTATTTAATGTTTTCTTTGCATTAGATCAAGGGGGACAGCCCCAAAAACGGCCCGAAAAATAAAAGCACAACTGAACACAAATAAGCAATAATATCTCAAACATTAACAATGTGCTATTGAAAATAGAAATTTGTTGATATACAATTAGAGAATTAATTAAAAATGCCACACTGCATTTGGTTGACATATTGTTGCTTATTTGTGTTAAACTACGGGTCTTATTTCGAATTAGCTCGATGCAACCATAGCCAATGTGAAGACGTGTTAAAGTGCTAGTTTGCTAAAACTGCCATGATATAAAGATGTAAGATGATTTTTTTTTAAAGTTATTACTACACGACAGTTAGGAGTAGGTATAGATGCTTAGATATATCCAAAGCAGCCATTTTTTTATCAAATTTTATACAATTTGCTATGTTTGTGAGTTAGGTCAACGTTGCGAGCTGTATTAGAAACACTTTTTCTTATCCTACAGAGTAGAAATCTGACATCTTGATTCAGTTTCGATGGCAATTCTTTTTTATGGTACGCATGACCTGATTTGTAGAAAAGAACCTATTGGAACTCTAGTGTGTGTTTGAGTGATATACGCTGTTGGCCGTGAGGCCTTTACAGCTTCACCGGACTTAAGGGCGAGCGTGCAACCACTACGTTCGAGCCATCCTTGTGTGGTTTTATGAAACCACGGTAAAAGTGAAACATATTGGCCTTGGCTGCTCTGGCGAGCGCGTTGCATGTCGCGTGACGGTCGGGCATGTCGCGTGTCACGCGACATGCAACACACAGACCAAAAAGTTTGTAACGATCTAATAAAAGTTTCACTTTAAAAATTTCTTTTTTGACCGTGCACTCGTGTCATTCTCGCCAATCAAGACGGAATCATTTGAGTTGCCTCAATTGCTGCTCAGCGATCGTAGACATCACTCGTATTAATTAAAATAACGACAGGTAGGTAGGTAACGGGATAGGTTCCTTGTTAGTTTAGGATAATAATCATTTAAATATAAGTATATAATGATATAATTAATACATATAAAATATGATAATATTAGCCCTGTTAAGAAACTGTCCCACCGTTGGGCACGGGCCTCCTCTCAAACTGAGAGGGTTTAGGCCATAGTCCACTACACTGGCCCATTGCGGGTTGGCGAACTTCAGACACCTTCGAGGAACTCTTAGGCGTGTAGGTTTCCTCACGATGTTTTTCCTTCACCGTTAAAGCGAGTGATAGTTAATTTTTAATACGGACATGCTTTCGAAAAGACAGAGGTGCGTGCCTGGGTTTGAACCCGAGACCTCTGACTTTGCAGTCCAACGGTCCAGATTTTTTATAATTTATGCACTAAGCTTACTAAAAAGTAAAATAATGTATATAAATTATAAGATTTAAAGCTTTGGTTCAAATTTACAACACGCTATATCTCAAAACACTGTTTTTGCAGATAATAACCTATTGTTTGTGATGTGCGATATTAAATTAACGTTTTGATCTCTACATATTCCAGCAACTGAAGCATGCCCATTCTCATCACACCGATAATTATCTCAATCATAGTTTAATAACATCACCGTATATAATGCAATACAGAATGACTAATTAACTCTGCCGTCAATTTACACTGGCACCACTATTGCGAAGTAATTAGCGCTGATGTGATTAATTATAAATTATACGATTCGTGACTGGCGAAACGTGTAATTGAGTTCAGAATACGATATTAATAATGTTGTCGATTGATAATTTAATTACATATCCCGCGGGATATTTAAGTGGCATAACTAAAATGAGGAACAAGAGAAATTAAGCTTTTCCAATATTAAAATTAGAGTACTTTTCAAATGATTATTGTTTTGTGTTGTGGCACTGTTTGGCTAACAATAATATACGGGTTGTTCATGTTACGATGAAAAGTCATGTGGTCAAGCAAAAGCCCAATCGTTTTGGAAAGGAAATAGACACAAATTGCTTGCAACTTGCCACAAACAACAAGCCCCGTACTCCCGCTAGTGGAAGCTACTCTACCCATCTTTTCAAAGTAAACCGAGTCGATTTGTATCAATAAATGTTACTGAATGATTCACATAAGTGCCAGTTGAACCCGCTGCGGTGTAGTTGAATTCCGTGCCGAATTGTTTTTATTTGTTTTCAATATCTGAAAGCGATCAGAGTGCTTAGCATGAAAAGCTGACGTTAGTGTGACGCTTGAGACATTATACGCCATTCTTGTCATACTAAAAATTTTGTATATAAATGTGACAGAGAAAGACGCTAGGTTTAAGCTATCTTCAATGTTTTCGGGCAAAGCCCTCACAACATGTCGCTGTCATCGTGTCACAATTGATACTAACATTCCGTGGCATGCTCCTTTACTAAATAAACATGAAAATGACAACACGATTACTCGCTAGCGTCACGCTGACGTCAATCTTTTCGTGCTAAGCCCACAGAACATGACGCTCTAGGTTTCGAAAAGAAAATAGACACAGAATGATTGCAACTTTCCACATATACAAAAAAGCCTCGTAGTTACTGCCGCTTGCGGAAGCGTCTAAAAGCGTTCCCAAGCAGGAGCGGTAGAAGTGTACTGTGTACACCCAATTTTCGCCGACAATGGTCCCTTGTTTGCCCCCTATTTAATAGAGTTGCCCCCTATTACATGGGACCTAACATAGTCAGGAAGCTTCTCTACCCATCTTTTCAAAGTAAACCGCGTCAATTTACATCAACTCAACAAATGTTACTGAATAATTCAGGCAAGCACCTGTTGAACCCGCTGCGGTCGCCATCGAAACGTTTTTATTAGTTTCCGATATCTGAGAGTCACCAGCTGAATGTTTCAGCGGTAAAATTATTAATTATTCAGTGTAAAGTAGTTTGTCGAAATTAAAAAGTTATTTGGGTTTTTATTTATTGGGCTTAAATATGTACTTAAATTTGTATAATTCTGTTTTGTCTTACAAACTTATCAAATTTAATGTTAGCACAATCATCGGTAAACGACAGGGTTTTACCTTATACTTTTTTTAAGAAATACGTGGATTACACAAAGATTTATCCCGTGCGGGAATCGAACCCGCGACTATTAGACAAAGTGGGCAGAGCGGTTTAAGCTCTTAACCACTTCGCTCTGCTTGCGGTGGCTGTCTGGGGCGGGTCACTCCCTTCCCTTCAATATGGTCGAGGGGAGTGGCGGCTGTTCCAGTAATCATACTCGTGAACGAAAGCTGCTTATGAGGACCAGCCCTCATAAGCAGCTTCCGTTCACGAGTGGGCTCCTTAAGACACTCTTTATAAATAACATTATTTGTCTCATATCTCGGTCGTTAGGCACGGCACTGGAATTAGAACGTAAACTATTTAATTGTAACCTAAACATTGTATCCACACAATATGATTGGAAAAAAAATAGAAAGGAAAAACGGAGACGAGAATTAAATAAAAAAGACAAGCCCGCTAAGTTTCTTTCCTGGATCTGGTGGTAGATAAGAAGTTAAATTAGATTAAAAAAATAGTCAATTTACATTTTTTTACAGGGTTTATACTAAATAAATTATTTGAGTTTGAATGCGGAGAATGCGCGCGAAGTCCGATGGAATGTTGTGCGAAGCACAAGGGGGTTTCAGGTCCGGAAGAGGATGTTCAAGCAATTCCGGATCAAGTTTTCTCCCTTCGCAACAGCGTAGAGAAGCATCTGACAGTGGGCCGGAAGGTTTTCTGCGGTTTTGTGGATCTGGAGAAGGCGTTTGATAGAGTTGTGCGAAAGAGACTTTATGACATTTTGCCTGAGTATGGTACAAATGGCACTCTGCTGCGGGCCGTCCAGTCCAGTCCAATTGTAAAAACCTCATGAACAATCAATATTTAGTATGTCCCTAACCAATAACTGTTTTATTAAAATCGTCTATAATACAAAAGGTAGTTAGAGATCATTTTTTTTAACATGTTGAATGTCGAAGCAGTCAAATAGTGCCCGTCAAAGAAAATTTGAAAATTGAAATTGCATTAAATGTGTAAAAAAGTAGATATTTGCCGTCGTGTTGTACGGGTTCATCGAATAAATAAAGTTACTCCATCCATATCAGGAATTATTCCTGAATCGTAGATATGTTTACAAACATAAAATTATACATAAATGTTTGTGGGTCACAAAAACATTAGTTTCTGAACCAATGGCCCAAGCCACCATCAAGATGTTTTTTTCTCTTAACGTTAGATTTTCTATCTTAAAAAAAACGAAGCCCCACGCTAGGATTTATTCCTGTTTTTTGGGTGCGTTTACAAACATAAACATTCACATACACAAATGCCCAGACCGAAACAAATAATTGTGGGTCACACAAATAGACACAGAACCCGCGACTATTCAACCCAGTGGGTGGAGCGGCTTAATCTTTTAACCACTGCGCCTAGTTGTCTGTCAAATTTATTTAATGTTTTCTTTGCATTAGATCAAGGGGGACAGCCCCAAAAACGGCCCGAAAAATAAAAGCACAACTGAACACAAATAAGCAATAATATCTCAAACATTAACAATGTGCTATTGAAAATAGAAATTTGTTGATATACAATTAGAGAATTAATTAAAAATGCCACACTGCATTTGGTTGACATATTGTTGCTTATTTGTGTTAAACTACGGGTCTTATTTCGAATTAGCTCGATGCAACCATAGCCAATGTGAAGACGTGTTAAAGTGCTAGTTTGCTAAAACTGCCATGATATAAAGATGTAAGATGATTTTTTTTTAAAGTTATTACTACACGACAGTTAGGAGTAGGTATAGATGCTTAGATATATCCAAAGCAGCCATTTTTTTATCAAATTTTATACAATTTGCTATGTTTGTGAGTTAGGTCAACGTTGCGAGCTGTATTAGAAACACTTTTTCTTATCCTACAGAGTAGAAATCTGACATCTTGATTCAGTTTCGATGGCAATTCTTTTTTATGGTACGCATGACCTGATTTGTAGAAAAGAACCTATTGGAACTCTAGTGTGTGTTTGAGTGATATACGCTGTTGGCCGTGAGGCCTTTACAGCTTCACCGGACTTAAGGGCGAGCGTGCAACCACTACGTTCGAGCCATCCTTGTGTGGTTTTATGAAACCACGGTAAAAGTGAAACATATTGGCCTTGGCTGCTCTGGCGAGCGCGTTGCATGTCGCGTGACGGTCGGGCATGTCGCGTGTCACGCGACATGCAACACACAGACCAAAAAGTTTGTAACGATCTAATAAAAGTTTCACTTTAAAAATTTCTTTTTTGACCGTGCACTCGTGTCATTCTCGCCAATCAAGACGGAATCATTTGAGTTGCCTCAATTGCTGCTCAGCGATCGTAGACATCACTCGTATTAATTAAAATAACGACAGGTAGGTAGGTAACGGGATAGGTTCCTTGTTAGTTTAGGATAATAATCATTTAAATATAAGTATATAATGATATAATTAATACATATAAAATATGATAATATTAGCCCTGTTAAGAAACTGTCCCACCGTTGGGCACGGGCCTCCTCTCAAACTGAGAGGGTTTAGGCCATAGTCCACTACACTGGCCCATTGCGGGTTGGCGAACTTCAGACACCTTCGAGGAACTCTTAGGCGTGTAGGTTTCCTCACGATGTTTTTCCTTCACCGTTAAAGCGAGTGATAGTTAATTTTTAATACGGACATGCTTTCGAAAAGACAGAGGTGCGTGCCTGGGTTTGAACCCGAGACCTCTGACTTTGCAGTCCAACGGTCCAGATTTTTTATAATTTATGCACTAAGCTTACTAAAAAGTAAAATAATGTATATAAATTATAAGATTTAAAGCTTTGGTTCAAATTTACAACACGCTATATCTCAAAACACTGTTTTTGCAGATAATAACCTATTGTTTGTGATGTGCGATATTAAATTAACGTTTTGATCTCTACATATTCCAGCAACTGAAGCATGCCCATTCTCATCACACCGATAATTATCTCAATCATAGTTTAATAACATCACCGTATATAATGCAATACAGAATGACTAATTAACTCTGCCGTCAATTTACACTGGCACCACTATTGCGAAGTAATTAGCGCTGATGTGATTAATTATAAATTATACGATTCGTGACTGGCGAAACGTGTAATTGAGTTCAGAATACGATATTAATAATGTTGTCGATTGATAATTTAATTACATATCCCGCGGGATATTTAAGTGGCATAACTAAAATGAGGAACAAGAGAAATTAAGCTTTTCCAATATTAAAATTAGAGTACTTTTCAAATGATTATTGTTTTGTGTTGTGGCACTGTTTGGCTAACAATAATATACGGGTTGTTCATGTTACGATGAAAAGTCATGTGGTCAAGCAAAAGCCCAATCGTTTTGGAAAGGAAATAGACACAAATTGCTTGCAACTTGCCACAAACAACAAGCCCCGTACTCCCGCTAGTGGAAGCTACTCTACCCATCTTTTCAAAGTAAACCGAGTCGATTTGTATCAATAAATGTTACTGAATGATTCACATAAGTGCCAGTTGAACCCGCTGCGGTGTAGTTGAATTCCGTGCCGAATTGTTTTTATTTGTTTTCAATATCTGAAAGCGATCAGAGTGCTTAGCATGAAAAGCTGACGTTAGTGTGACGCTTGAGACATTATACGCCATTCTTGTCATACTAAAAATTTTGTATATAAATGTGACAGAGAAAGACGCTAGGTTTAAGCTATCTTCAATGTTTTCGGGCAAAGCCCTCACAACATGTCGCTGTCATCGTGTCACAATTGATACTAACATTCCGTGGCATGCTCCTTTACTAAATAAACATGAAAATGACAACACGATTACTCGCTAGCGTCACGCTGACGTCAATCTTTTCGTGCTAAGCCCACAGAACATGACGCTCTAGGTTTCGAAAAGAAAATAGACACAGAATGATTGCAACTTTCCACATATACAAAAAAGCCTCGTAGTTACTGCCGCTTGCGGAAGCGTCTAAAAGCGTTCCCAAGCAGGAGCGGTAGAAGTGTACTGTGTACACCCAATTTTCGCCGACAATGGTCCCTTGTTTGCCCCCTATTTAATAGAGTTGCCCCCTATTACATGGGACCTAACATAGTCAGGAAGCTTCTCTACCCATCTTTTCAAAGTAAACCGCGTCAATTTACATCAACTCAACAAATGTTACTGAATAATTCAGGCAAGCACCTGTTGAACCCGCTGCGGTCGCCATCGAAACGTTTTTATTAGTTTCCGATATCTGAGAGTCACCAGCTGAATGTTTCAGCGGTAAAATTATTAATTATTCAGTGTAAAGTAGTTTGTCGAAATTAAAAAGTTATTTGGGTTTTTATTTATTGGGCTTAAATATGTACTTAAATTTGTATAATTCTGTTTTGTCTTACAAACTTATCAAATTTAATGTTAGCACAATCATCGGTAAACGACAGGGTTTTACCTTATACTTTTTTTAAGAAATACGTGGATTACACAAAGATTTATCCCGTGCGGGAATCGAACCCGCGACTATTAGACAAAGTGGGCAGAGCGGTTTAAGCTCTTAACCACTTCGCTCTGCTTGCGGTGGCTGTCTGGGGCGGGTCACTCCCTTCCCTTCAATATGGTCGAGGGGAGTGGCGGCTGTTCCAGTAATCATACTCGTGAACGAAAGCTGCTTATGAGGACCAGCCCTCATAAGCAGCTTCCGTTCACGAGTGGGCTCCTTAAGACACTCTTTATAAATAACATTATTTGTCTCATATCTCGGTCGTTAGGCACGGCACTGGAATTAGAACGTAAACTATTTAATTGTAACCTAAACATTGTATCCACACAATATGATTGGAAAAAAAATAGAAAGGAAAAACGGAGACGAGAATTAAATAAAAAAGACAAGCCCGCTAAGTTTCTTTCCTGGATCTGGTGGTAGATAAGAAGTTAAATTAGATTAAAAAAATAGTCAATTTACATTTTTTTACAGGGTTTATACTAAATAAATTATTTGAGTTTGAATGCGGAGAATGCGCGCGAAGTCCGATGGAATGTTGTGCGAAGCACAAGGGGGTTTCAGGTCCGGAAGAGGATGTTCAAGCAATTCCGGATCAAGTTTTCTCCCTTCGCAACAGCGTAGAGAAGCATCTGACAGTGGGCCGGAAGGTTTTCTGCGGTTTTGTGGATCTGGAGAAGGCGTTTGATAGAGTTGTGCGAAAGAGACTTTATGACATTTTGCCTGAGTATGGTACAAATGGCACTCTGCTGCGGGCCGTCCAGTCCAGTCCAATTGTAAAAACCTCATGAACAATCAATATTTAGTATGTCCCTAACCAATAACTGTTTTATTAAAATCGTCTATAATACAAAAGGTAGTTAGAGATCATTTTTTTTAACATGTTGAATGTCGAAGCAGTCAAATAGTGCCCGTCAAAGAAAATTTGAAAATTGAAATTGCATTAAATGTGTAAAAAAGTAGATATTTGCCGTCGTGTTGTACGGGTTCATCGAATAAATAAAGTTACTCCATCCATATCAGGAATTATTCCTGAATCGTAGATATGTTTACAAACATAAAATTATACATAAATGTTTGTGGGTCACAAAAACATTAGTTTCTGAACCAATGGCCCAAGCCACCATCAAGATGTTTTTTTCTCTTAACGTTAGATTTTCTATCTTAAAAAAAACGAAGCCCCACGCTAGGATTTATTCCTGTTTTTTGGGTGCGTTTACAAACATAAACATTCACATACACAAATGCCCAGACCGAAACAAATAATTGTGGGTCACACAAATAGACACAGAACCCGCGACTATTCAACCCAGTGGGTGGAGCGGCTTAATCTTTTAACCACTGCGCCTAGTTGTCTGTCAAATTTATTTAATGTTTTCTTTGCATTAGATCAAGGGGGACAGCCCCAAAAACGGCCCGAAAAATAAAAGCACAACTGAACACAAATAAGCAATAATATCTCAAACATTAACAATGTGCTATTGAAAATAGAAATTTGTTGATATACAATTAGAGAATTAATTAAAAATGCCACACTGCATTTGGTTGACATATTGTTGCTTATTTGTGTTAAACTACGGGTCTTATTTCGAATTAGCTCGATGCAACCATAGCCAATGTGAAGACGTGTTAAAGTGCTAGTTTGCTAAAACTGCCATGATATAAAGATGTAAGATGATTTTTTTTTAAAGTTATTACTACACGACAGTTAGGAGTAGGTATAGATGCTTAGATATATCCAAAGCAGCCATTTTTTTATCAAATTTTATACAATTTGCTATGTTTGTGAGTTAGGTCAACGTTGCGAGCTGTATTAGAAACACTTTTTCTTATCCTACAGAGTAGAAATCTGACATCTTGATTCAGTTTCGATGGCAATTCTTTTTTATGGTACGCATGACCTGATTTGTAGAAAAGAACCTATTGGAACTCTAGTGTGTGTTTGAGTGATATACGCTGTTGGCCGTGAGGCCTTTACAGCTTCACCGGACTTAAGGGCGAGCGTGCAACCACTACGTTCGAGCCATCCTTGTGTGGTTTTATGAAACCACGGTAAAAGTGAAACATATTGGCCTTGGCTGCTCTGGCGAGCGCGTTGCATGTCGCGTGACGGTCGGGCATGTCGCGTGTCACGCGACATGCAACACACAGACCAAAAAGTTTGTAACGATCTAATAAAAGTTTCACTTTAAAAATTTCTTTTTTGACCGTGCACTCGTGTCATTCTCGCCAATCAAGACGGAATCATTTGAGTTGCCTCAATTGCTGCTCAGCGATCGTAGACATCACTCGTATTAATTAAAATAACGACAGGTAGGTAGGTAACGGGATAGGTTCCTTGTTAGTTTAGGATAATAATCATTTAAATATAAGTATATAATGATATAATTAATACATATAAAATATGATAATATTAGCCCTGTTAAGAAACTGTCCCACCGTTGGGCACGGGCCTCCTCTCAAACTGAGAGGGTTTAGGCCATAGTCCACTACACTGGCCCATTGCGGGTTGGCGAACTTCAGACACCTTCGAGGAACTCTTAGGCGTGTAGGTTTCCTCACGATGTTTTTCCTTCACCGTTAAAGCGAGTGATAGTTAATTTTTAATACGGACATGCTTTCGAAAAGACAGAGGTGCGTGCCTGGGTTTGAACCCGAGACCTCTGACTTTGCAGTCCAACGGTCCAGATTTTTTATAATTTATGCACTAAGCTTACTAAAAAGTAAAATAATGTATATAAATTATAAGATTTAAAGCTTTGGTTCAAATTTACAACACGCTATATCTCAAAACACTGTTTTTGCAGATAATAACCTATTGTTTGTGATGTGCGATATTAAATTAACGTTTTGATCTCTACATATTCCAGCAACTGAAGCATGCCCATTCTCATCACACCGATAATTATCTCAATCATAGTTTAATAACATCACCGTATATAATGCAATACAGAATGACTAATTAACTCTGCCGTCAATTTACACTGGCACCACTATTGCGAAGTAATTAGCGCTGATGTGATTAATTATAAATTATACGATTCGTGACTGGCGAAACGTGTAATTGAGTTCAGAATACGATATTAATAATGTTGTCGATTGATAATTTAATTACATATCCCGCGGGATATTTAAGTGGCATAACTAAAATGAGGAACAAGAGAAATTAAGCTTTTCCAATATTAAAATTAGAGTACTTTTCAAATGATTATTGTTTTGTGTTGTGGCACTGTTTGGCTAACAATAATATACGGGTTGTTCATGTTACGATGAAAAGTCATGTGGTCAAGCAAAAGCCCAATCGTTTTGGAAAGGAAATAGACACAAATTGCTTGCAACTTGCCACAAACAACAAGCCCCGTACTCCCGCTAGTGGAAGCTACTCTACCCATCTTTTCAAAGTAAACCGAGTCGATTTGTATCAATAAATGTTACTGAATGATTCACATAAGTGCCAGTTGAACCCGCTGCGGTGTAGTTGAATTCCGTGCCGAATTGTTTTTATTTGTTTTCAATATCTGAAAGCGATCAGAGTGCTTAGCATGAAAAGCTGACGTTAGTGTGACGCTTGAGACATTATACGCCATTCTTGTCATACTAAAAATTTTGTATATAAATGTGACAGAGAAAGACGCTAGGTTTAAGCTATCTTCAATGTTTTCGGGCAAAGCCCTCACAACATGTCGCTGTCATCGTGTCACAATTGATACTAACATTCCGTGGCATGCTCCTTTACTAAATAAACATGAAAATGACAACACGATTACTCGCTAGCGTCACGCTGACGTCAATCTTTTCGTGCTAAGCCCACAGAACATGACGCTCTAGGTTTCGAAAAGAAAATAGACACAGAATGATTGCAACTTTCCACATATACAAAAAAGCCTCGTAGTTACTGCCGCTTGCGGAAGCGTCTAAAAGCGTTCCCAAGCAGGAGCGGTAGAAGTGTACTGTGTACACCCAATTTTCGCCGACAATGGTCCCTTGTTTGCCCCCTATTTAATAGAGTTGCCCCCTATTACATGGGACCTAACATAGTCAGGAAGCTTCTCTACCCATCTTTTCAAAGTAAACCGCGTCAATTTACATCAACTCAACAAATGTTACTGAATAATTCAGGCAAGCACCTGTTGAACCCGCTGCGGTCGCCATCGAAACGTTTTTATTAGTTTCCGATATCTGAGAGTCACCAGCTGAATGTTTCAGCGGTAAAATTATTAATTATTCAGTGTAAAGTAGTTTGTCGAAATTAAAAAGTTATTTGGGTTTTTATTTATTGGGCTTAAATATGTACTTAAATTTGTATAATTCTGTTTTGTCTTACAAACTTATCAAATTTAATGTTAGCACAATCATCGGTAAACGACAGGGTTTTACCTTATACTTTTTTTAAGAAATACGTGGATTACACAAAGATTTATCCCGTGCGGGAATCGAACCCGCGACTATTAGACAAAGTGGGCAGAGCGGTTTAAGCTCTTAACCACTTCGCTCTGCTTGCGGTGGCTGTCTGGGGCGGGTCACTCCCTTCCCTTCAATATGGTCGAGGGGAGTGGCGGCTGTTCCAGTAATCATACTCGTGAACGAAAGCTGCTTATGAGGACCAGCCCTCATAAGCAGCTTCCGTTCACGAGTGGGCTCCTTAAGACACTCTTTATAAATAACATTATTTGTCTCATATCTCGGTCGTTAGGCACGGCACTGGAATTAGAACGTAAACTATTTAATTGTAACCTAAACATTGTATCCACACAATATGATTGGAAAAAAAATAGAAAGGAAAAACGGAGACGAGAATTAAATAAAAAAGACAAGCCCGCTAAGTTTCTTTCCTGGATCTGGTGGTAGATAAGAAGTTAAATTAGATTAAAAAAATAGTCAATTTACATTTTTTTACAGGGTTTATACTAAATAAATTATTTGAGTTTGAATGCGGAGAATGCGCGCGAAGTCCGATGGAATGTTGTGCGAAGCACAAGGGGGTTTCAGGTCCGGAAGAGGATGTTCAAGCAATTCCGGATCAAGTTTTCTCCCTTCGCAACAGCGTAGAGAAGCATCTGACAGTGGGCCGGAAGGTTTTCTGCGGTTTTGTGGATCTGGAGAAGGCGTTTGATAGAGTTGTGCGAAAGAGACTTTATGACATTTTGCCTGAGTATGGTACAAATGGCACTCTGCTGCGGGCCGTCCAGTCCACCTATGAGGACTGCATGCATACGGCATGCGTACGGGTGGGTGGTAACATGTCACGCTGGTTTGACGTTGAAATCGGCGTCAAGCAGGGTTGCGTGTTGTCCGCTAGACTGTTTATAATATATTTGGATAAAAGTCTTCAAAGACTGAAAGAAATAAATGAAGGTGTACAAATGAGTGAACTAGTGGTAAATCATCTACTATATGCAGATGACGCGGTTCTGATAGCGCCAACAGCCACTGATCTGCAATCACTAGTCACAGTTATGAAAGACGAATGCTTGAACAATGGCTTACATTTGAATGTGAAGAAAACCAAAATTTTGGTTATTGTACTGGAAGAAACAAGTGAATGAGTTTGTATATCTTGGATGCGCATTCAGTAAGGATGGAAAATACACCGCTGACATAGAGAGAAGAGTGAGTGCAGGGAACAGAGTGAATGGCGCGATGGGAAAGCTATTTGGGAGCCGGCACCTAAGCCGAAAGGCGCAGCTGGCCATACATAATGGAGTGCTTGCCCCAACGCTGTTATATGGCAGCGAGAGCTGGGTATGTAAGAAGGAGAACGAAAGTAGGATAAATGCGGTGGAAATGCGAGCTCTGCGGAAGATGTGCGGAGTGAAGCTGACCCGGTCGGTATTCGCAACAGCGTAGTAAGAAAGCAAATAGGTATGAAAGAGAGTATCTGTGTAAAGATGAGAAAGGGTATGCTCCGTTGATTCGGGCATATAGAAATAATGTCCGAAGAAAGAATGACAAAACTGATATACAAGGCGAAAGTGAAAGGATGTAGGTACCGGGAAAGAGCTAGACTATCTTACCATGACCAAATAGACCGGGTCTTATCTGAAGGACAAGTCAGGAGTCTCCGTAACCGGCGAGCGTGTATGAGACGAACTATAAGAGTAGAGGAAGCCAGAGAGGTATGTAAGGAAATAATCTGTTGGAACTCTGTACTCTCTGCCTACCCCGTAAGGGATCTGGCGTGATGATATAGATAGATAGAACATGAAATGCACGTACACATTAAAAAAATATGCCTTCATGTGATTATTATTACGAAGATTATGCGTGATGGAGTAAGAAGACACGCTAATTGTTCTTTATTCGTTGTTCCAGCCAATAGGGCTCAAAATATCCGTTACTCGTAATTTATACAATTTTAAAATCAGTGTTGCCAACATTTATATTATAAATTAAACATAAACTAAAATCGAAATATTACATAATCGCCTATTAATTATGATGCAAAATAAATCAATAAATGTAATCGAAATTAGAATAACTAACATGCATTTCGTCCCTGTGATCCTTGTGGTTGTAACATTATACTGATTAGGTACTGATAGATACTGTTTAAACAACTCCAGAAACAAAGGTATTTATTATCTATGAAAACACAAACATCCCCGCTAATCCCGCGGTCTTCGAGTAGCGCGCCATTTTTTATCCGACATAGCTTCCTTAAAACGTAGTAAATATTACCTTACGCCAGTATTTCATTTGAGCAGCGTTATTCAATATCTACCTATTTACTTTGTTCTTCAGAGCACGCAAAGGAAGTGAAAATGAATCAGTTTGCGAAACACGTGATACACGTTCCAAGGGTTTTACCTTCAATAAAAAGAGACATAAGGGGACAGTTTCCGTACCTTTGTCTGACACACCGAAGTTATATTGGGCTTTTTCTTTAAGTATTATGACACAATATTGTAACTTTTTTTGTTCTTTTACTTTAATTAGATCTAAGAGTTAGATACTAAGCTATTGGTAAGCTATGTTGGCTTAGTGGCTCGGTCGGACAAACTATGCTTTTTCTAGTGAATTTTTTTAGTTGCAGCTTGGCATTGTTCATCAGGAATGACAAGATTCGTAGAAGAAATAAGGACACCGACATAGACCATAGGATTAGTAAGTTGAAGTGGCAATAGGACCACATACCAATAGCGCAAAGATCGGATGAACGTTGGGACAGAAAGATATCTAGAGCGGAGACCACGTATTGGCAAGCGCAGCGTGGGACGGCCGCCTGCCAGATGGACCGACGATCTTGTGAAGTTCGCAGGGAGTTGTTGGATGCAGGTGGCATCGGACCGGTTGCGCTGGAGAGCAATTGAGGAAGCCTATGTTCTGCAGTGGACAAGTATAGGCTAAGATAATGATGACTTTTCTCGGTATAATGACAATAAATTAGACTCGCCCGCTTATTGGTAAATTGTTACAAGCTATTCGAAGTCTGAAATTGTGTCCGATATAAAGGCAATAGACCCCGCCCCCTACGACATTAGGACCTAGCATCGTCGGCACTATCTAGGTGTATACAGCACTTCTCTGCTATCCTCATTTTGGGAATATAGGCGAGACGGTCTTTTATTTTTAATTTTCTTCATTGCATACTTGAAACATTCGATTCCTTGTACTTGTGTAGTTTATATATTAGAGGCCTTCCATAAACTACGTCATAAAAATTTCATACTTTTTTGAAACCTACCCCCTCCCTTCGTACTTGTCACACTTGTCACATTTGTATGACTCCCGTCCTCTGGTATGACCATGGTATGACATAACATATTTTGCGACTATCAAATTATTTAGGTACATATTTAAAAAAAAATCGTCAAAGTTTAAGCTTGGAGATTTAATACTTTAGTTTTACATGTGACGTCATGAAACTCATGACTAGTATTCCCCCTTTTCACATGATGACACACCCCCTCTCTCCCCTCTGATCTATGGATCTCCACCTCTTTTACAGTCATTTTGATGTTTTATTTATTTTTGTAGACTTCCAATACCAATTTTTCAGTGTACGAAGAATGATATTAAATACAAATTTATTGAAACCGCTTTCAATTTAGAAATAAATTAAATCATTATCCCGATTTCTTCTAAGTAAAGCAATCACTATCCCGATTTCATCAAAGCAAGTCAATTCTTATAATATATTATGTTATTATGGACTGGACCTCGTTTGCGATCACAAAGCCGGTTCTATAGATTAAGAAAACTCCATTACCAAGCTAATCTGAACTTTAGCACTTAAAGTTATAATGCAATTTCAATCGGCAGTATGGAAATAGGAACACTATAGGATCGCGTCACAGCGTGAAATACGGCGAGGTCACTCCACTATAAAAGCGGAGAATAAACCATTTCTTCCGCACTCACGTACATTTATGTACTTAGGCGGTCATCTACATTTTCTAATAAATACAGCTTTTTTTTAAACTTGTAACCTTACACCGGTTGCCGATAAATTAGCACTAGCTAGGGTCATCTGTCATATTTTTTTTATGGAAATGGGGGAAACGCACTTGCCGGTTGTGTAAAAGCGATCCCCACTGCCCATTATGTATGATGTAGAGGCGTCATCGATGCTTTGCTGGCCGTTAAAAGAAAAACTCTTTACCCACTATACAGTAGCAACAGTTTCCCCCAATCAATCAATCAGCCTATCGTAGTCCACTGCTGGACATAGGCCTCTCCTAACACGCGCCATTGCACACGGTCTTCCGCCTTCCGCATCCAGTCTGTCCCAGCGACCTTTTTGAGGTCGTCGGTCCATCTAGCTGGGGGCCGTCCTACCTTACGCTTACCAAGTCGCGGTCTCCACTCTAGGACACGCTTGCTCCATCGGCCGTCGGTCCTTCTGCAGATGTGACCAGCCCATTGCCACTTTAGCTTACTGAGTCTCCGAGCTATGTCGGTAACTTTGGTTCTTTGTCGGATTACCTCGTTACGAATTTTATTTCCCCAAGAAGCATTCAAATCACACAAAAGGAAACTCAAAAAGTTCTACGATACAGGTTATTGCTATAATAGACCGCTATCAGACAATCAATTGCCTACTATTTTTGCCTGATTCTTTTTTCCCATGTGCAAAGAATAGATTCAGCCATCTGCAAATAATGGGTTATTTTCAGATGGCTTGGCTTATAGCACAACAAAAAAGACGTGTCATACTATTAGAAGTCATCGTTTTATTATATAACTGAAAAAATAATCTATTATTAATAAATAATCAAATCGCTTATTATTTATTACCTCAGGCAAGCGTTATTTTTTTAGTATTACTTTGATTACATATTGTCCGACCAAAACCGCCTACCAGCCTGCCACGCGACACAGCGACACTGACTGACTTAAGGTCTTAAGGCCAACTTCACTTTGACGAATAATATGTTTGTCACAAGTCACGTGTTAAATTATGCTCTAAGACAATTACATATTAACTATATTTAAATGAGTGTCCAGTAATGAAAGTAATATATTATTAGGTTATTTTTTTTTTCAAAATTAAAATAAATTTATTGTTAAAATATAACTTATGGTTAATATTAAATGCAAGGCTACAATAAAATGTAATTCTGTTCGAGGGGATTGGCGCTGATAGCCGAAACACAGGTTTTGCCTAGTTCGGTTACAGATGCTTAACTCATTTATTCGATGTAAATATAGCCAATTTACTTGTAAAAAAAAAAAAAATATTGTATACATCAAATTATGTCAATAAATTAATATTATTATTATTATTTATTATGTTCCGCGCCAATATATTTGTTCGTATTATACGTTATAACGTGCTGCTTACTACGTTAGTTTATTTTTTGAATAAAATCGGTGCGGGTTACTGCCGCGATCTTGGATGACGTACTTATGCATTTATCGTGGGTTTGTGAGCGATTTCGGCGTCGCGTGTCAAATTGTTTGCAATTAAATCATTCGTTTGTTTTTTGTAATAACTCTAAATAAAAGTCAGTTTTAGTTACGTGTAAATAATTAATTAATTAAATATATAATTATTTTTTAACGTTTAACAGCTCACGGCGGCGGCGCGGTTTGTTTTGCGACAATAATCAAAGGGCGTCGTTCAACGAATCGAAGTAATAACTATTATTAGTAGCGTAAAAAATAGGCGTTTTGAAAGTAGCGTATCGTTATAATGCGATTTCAATATATAGCCGTTGCGAACACTCCTACATACTAAGAATATGAACACGGTTATATTCGTAAAATAAACCAGCTGGGGGTTTAGCACGAAAATACTGATAGTAACACTAGCGAAAATACCGTGCTGTCAAGTTTATCTGTAGTTTGTTACATGAAGAGGATGGCACATCAAGTCGAAAATGTCACGCTTACGTCAATGACTTCATAGTAAGTCCTCTAATATTTTAAGCTGGGGCCGTGTCACCACATATTTTATGAGAGACCAATTCTATAGAAGTTATGGGTACTTGGTGCAAATAAATGGTTGAACAACTTTGACTTGATTAAGTTCCTTGATCGCAAGATTAGGACCCCATTTCCGATTAAGTTTTGAATTGCCGGGACGGTTTAGTAGATTAAAAGAACGATTTGTAAATTGAAGGCCTGAAGTTGAGACCTTGGCTGACACTTGCGGGTTTTCCAGTGGGATATAATTACTCGATGGTCAAAAATAATTACATATAGGATGACGTCAGCCAGACCCAACATGGGATGAACAGAGCAGAGCATAGAACAGAGTTCCAAAAAGTGAACTGATTGGTGACAGTGTATTTAACATTTATATAGTAAAGGCGATGCACATCCATTGAGCAGAATGGCTTACGCTCTGACTAGAGTGACAAGTCATCGTTAAATACTGAGATTAAATATCCTAAGAGAACCCTACTATTTTCTGTCGAAGCGGAAAATCTAAGTCTTCTTCGTTCTTCCAATGTTTTTTTTTAATATCTTCGGCGTGACTTTTACGGCACTGCTCTATATATAGCCTGCTTTATATGCTACATACGGCCTGTCTCTTTGGTTTAGTAGCGAATAATGCGCGTAGCGTCACGAGGTTCTAAGTTCAAATCCTAGGTCGGACCAAGAGTAATTTTTCCAAGGAAAAATTCCCAGTATCGATATGGCGTCTGGTATAGTGCCCGGTACAATGGCACTAGACTAGCCCTCTACATGGGACCTAACATCGTCGGCGAAAAGTGGGTGCACATAGTACTCCTCTGTCAACAAATCGACGCTAAAATCTTACTTTACCCACCGTCTTATTACTACTCGTAGCTTTTCTCATCATAATTACACAAAATACGTTTATAATCTTCAAAGCTCATAATGAATTCAGTAAACAAAGGTATCATTAAGACTCAACCCCTCGGCTTACCAACTTCGGGCTACAGATTAAACAACCGAAATCTGATACACTTGCCTGCTAACTTGTGTGTACTTGGGTTGTCTTGGTCATCATGTTAATGAAATATCCCTAAA
The DNA here is from genome assembly GCA_905147815.2 of Phalera bucephala. Classification (NCBI taxonomy): domain Eukaryota; kingdom Metazoa; phylum Arthropoda; class Insecta; order Lepidoptera; family Notodontidae; genus Phalera; species Phalera bucephala. Next base: position 26,626,506 of record LR990623.1, on the reverse strand, counting down.
CCAGAATTTCCTTAAAAACATAGTCAGGTCATTGAGATATGAAATCAGTACAAGAGAAGCTACTTCAAACAAATTATGGCTTAATTTGATGACCGTGGAGTTAGCGGGTATGCTTGTGTTTTCATCTATATAAATAAAAATGAATGCCTAAATGTGTTGCTAAGCGCAAAATTCGAGAACGGCCGCACCGGCTATTTTTTTTTTTTATTATTCGTTGAAGTCCGAGGAAGGAGAAAAAAAAGGAAGAACTGCACAGAAAAACGTTAAAACCGATTTTTTCTTAGTCCCATCCAAACTCGTGCGCAGCCGCGGTTAACAGCTGGTAGATAATACAATCTTATGTGTAATCATTTTGGTTCAAAACGACCTTTTTAGAAACAAGCTTTTATAGCAAAAATACCATGAAGATATCTTGGTTGAGGAGTTCCTATGGCTTCCTTCCGGCTCCATCATCGGGCCATCACCATCCGGGTCTATAGTTCTCGTCACGATAAATCCAATGAGCCCAAACAAGTCAGGGTTATATTGATTAGTTGGACCCAGAACACTTATCTGGTTGTATAGTGCTTGTCAATACCAATCTAACAAGCCTATATACGAGAGTGTTACGTTGTATAGTGCACATATTTCTATGGCCACCTTATGATTTCATCATCACACCAGCTACATGGTACCATATTATCGCATAGTCACCAACTTTACATACGTATGCCAAATTTCAGCTCAATCGGATACCCGCAAGTGCTTGAAAAATGGATCACAAGATTTGAACTTGAAAGACAGACACAATCATTGCAAGTTAAATAAAAGGTTGTAAAAACTGTATTGCAGTGCACATGAAGGCATATTTTTTTTATAAAACTTGTAGCACTCAAACGTTTTACGTTGCGGGAAGCACTCGGTAAGGTAAGCAAGTGTTTAATGAAGGCATTTCTCCAATGGTCATGAGCTTGAGTCGCTCCGCCCACTGTATTGAGTAGTCGCAGATTTGATTCCCGCACAAGCCAAATATTTGTGTGACCCATTTTGTTTCCTTCATCTATCTATCTATCTTTATCATCACTCCAGTTCCCTTGCGGGGTAGGCAGAGAGTACAGAGTTACAACAGGTTCTTTTCTTACAGACCTCTCTGGCTTCCTCCACTCTTATAGTTCGTCTCATGTTTCCTACATATTTCATCATAAAATTAAATGCACATTAGCAGCAGAGAAAATAGACTTTACATACTTGTGTTCCCTAAACTGTATTCCTAAAATTTCTGTTACACTGAAATTGCGAGGAAATCCCATCTGAAGGTTTGCTTTTTTACTAATATGTGAATTATTCCCGTATTTCGTAATTTAATTATATTACAAAGTTAATCCACTTTTTCCTGTAAAAACTCCCCACGCTTTTTACCTTCAAAGGCTTATGTGTAGTTTTTCATTAAGACCAAAATTTGCCAAAGTAATTTAGTCTTAATATGTTGCAGAAATAAGATTAAAATTCCTTTATACTGCATATTATCCGCATCCCATGGCTGCCGTTAAAATTGCATTAAAACTTTCCCAACGGATTAAAATTCGTTCGGTGCGCCTTTGTTGGTGGAATTCAGATTGATTGTTTGGAAAATATAATGGTGGTTTTTGAATGCATCACCGCATTTTCATAAAAATATAAACAGCTGCTTTTAAAGAAATAACGAAAACATTTTCAAAATATTACTCTGTAATTGAAAAATATACACAGGGAAAAAATGTGAGGAATACTGGGCTACTGCGAAAAAAACGTGTTTTTCTACTCCATGATCTTAAAAAAGTATATGGATTAGAGACTTAATATTTACAAATATGATTGTTGACTCTATATTTTAGCATCTGGTAAAAGTAATACGCGTCTAAACGAAATTAAGCTCTATAGAAAAAAAAAACTGAAGTCATCCCTTTTGATTTACATTTTCTCATTCCAACGCGACACAAGACTTACACAATTTACTTAAAAACATAGCGAATAATTGTAGCAAAGTTCTTATCTTTTAAAAAAAAACCGTAGTCCCACACTAGGATTCATTCCGGTAAAGTGGGTGCGCTCACAAACACGAAATTTCACATACACAAATACCCAGACCGGAACAAATAATTGTGGATCACACAAAGATTTGTCCCGTGCGGGAATCGAACCCACGACTCTTAGACACAGTGGGCGGAGCGGCTCAAGCTCTTAACCACTGCGCTAAATCGTCCGTCAAGTTGTAAAGCAGCTTTTTATTTCATGGTGTATTTTCTTTAGAAAATGTCAAAGTTGATTTTTGCTCATACTATGTCATTTGTTTCTGAGCGCGCGCTCAATATATCCGTCCTTTATTATTCATTTGTAAATTAATCGCGTCACTGTCACTCTCCCGGTCGTTAAATAGTCAATCGGGGTAGGCCCTGTAGGCGTTACTTTGATAAAAACGTGTTTTTGTAATCCAGGCACTTTTAGAAGTATGTAGATAAGAGACTTAATACTTACAAATATGATTTTATATTTTAGAATCTTGTAAAAGAAATATACTCAGGTCATACTCGTGAACGGGTGCTGCTGGTGGGGACTGGTCCGTCCTCTTTTTTTGATTGATTGAACGTGTAGCGTAGTGGTGTTAAATTTGGTCTCGTTCGGCATCACACTGGAGCTACAACCAGTTGCTTTGTACGCACTCTTTACATATTTTATAGTAACTCTTTCTCTTACTATTATTATTATCCTTTTTATTATATACCTCTTAAAACATCTCTATTTTGTAAATGAGAGGACTATGGAGACACTGACCGATACCATGAATCTAAGTGCACTTATGATTGATCTATACTTAAGCACATCTATTAAGCTCGATCTGCATTGTTTTCCCATAGTCCATGAATGCAATGTATACAAAAAGACTTGCAAAACTCTCATTTTTAAAAAGAGTAACCGTGGAGTTTCTTGCCTTTCTTCTCCACAGGAATGACTTAATAATAATTTTCTCTTTTTGACTATTCATAATTGCCTTTTGGTCTACATGAGTAAAAAAACTTTTGATTTTGATACGATTAAAAAAAATTTACTCGATCAAAAACAAATCTCAAGTCATTTCTTTAGCTATACATTTTCTCATTCTAGAGTGGAACGCTATAGAAATAGTCAATAAATATACATAAAAACATAGAGATCGATTGTAGGAAATTTCTCGTAAAGCAGTTTTTTATTTCATAACATATTTTTTTTTAAAAATGTTTTAAGTAATTTGGTTTACGTCGTTCATTTCGAGCGTGCGCTTAATATATTCGTCGCTAATAATTTATTTCTAATGTGATTGCATCACTCTCACTCTCCCGGTCGACCAGTGGTCCTGTGATTTATTGTCGCGGCAGCCCCTTAAAAGACGAGAACGACGATTCTTTCACGCACTGTAGACGCGTGGTTCACGTGTGTTCTTGGCGGACGGCTTAGTCCAGGGCTTAAGAGCTTAACCCGCTCAGCCCACTGGATCGAGAAGTCGCCGGTTCGATTCCCGCACGGAACAAATCTTTGTGTGACCACAAATGTTCGTTATGGCCTGGGTTTTTGTGAATTTCTTTTGTTTGTAAACGCACCCACGACACAGGAATTGTTCTTAGTGTAAGGTAAAAAAAAAATAACACTAAGAATTCTCACCACCGAAAAACCAAAAAAGGCGTCAATATACATTTATGTCTATAAAGTAAGAAAGAAAGAACAACTGATTTAATTAGAACAATACTTAGTTACCGAATTTGATCTCAAAACCGACCTCAATTATCATCTGTACAAGCCCATAATTTCGTACACAAAAAGAGTAACACAAACTCACAAACAACTAGTTAGAAAACAACGTACGTGTTACACAAACGTGAAATATACACAGTGGGCCGAAGGCAGTTGGAACGGACCCAAACAACTACATCGCGTAGGACCACGCCTTTACAATAAATATAACTCAACAACTGTCTCGTTTGTGACATGTCGTGTATTATTATCGGCGAAATATAAGTGTATTGTGTACGTCTTTGCCTACCTCTTTGAAGGTTATCATCATCATCATGATATCAGCCTATATTTGTCCACTGCTGAACATAGGCCTCTCCAATCGCTCTCCAGCGCAGCCGGTCCGATGCCACCTGCATCCAACGACTTCCTGCGATCCTCACAAGATCGTCGGCCCACCTGGTAGGTGGCCGTCCCACGCTGCGCTTGCCAATACGTGGTCTCCACTCTAGAATCTTTCTGCCCCAACGCCCGTCCGATCTTCGCGCTATGTGGCCCGCCCATTGCCACTTCAGCTTACTAATCCTATGGGCTATGTCGGTTACCTTGGTTCTTCTACGAATCTCCTCATTGCTGATTCGATCACGTAGGGAAACACGGAGCATAGCTCTTTCTATAGCTCGCTGAGCAACTCTGAGCTTTTTTATGAGACCTATTGTAAAAGACCACGTATCTGATCCGTATGTCATCACTGGCAACACACATTGACTAAAAACTTTAGTCTTAAGACACTGAGGTATCTTGGATGAGAAAACGTTGCGCAGTTTCCCGAAGTCTGTTTCCAGTCTCTTTGAAGGTAACAGGTAATAAAGGTGTTCACCTAAAAATGCACAAACCACAAATAACTTAATGAATCATATTGTTAGAAGTAAGTCTTCTATCCTTTTCAGCCCTAATCGTGTGCGTCTTTTATCCCTAATAGTGTGGCAATAACGATTGAATAGACACATGTATAATTATATTCACGTCATTTGGAACGGGCCCAAACAACTACACCGCGTGGGGCCACCTTTACAATAAATATTACTCAACGATGTCAATGTTCAGTACATTTAGAGGTTTGCTGATTGCAGTTGCATTGCTGTTAATTGCGGTACCGAGTCAAAAGAAAAAATAAAGTAGACGAAATATCGTTCACGTTATTTTTCTTTTGAGACTAAAGGTCTATAGATCTAGAGCTTATGTTCTTTCCTAAAGGGCTAAGCACGAATAGATCGACGATGGGTTACGCTACCGAGTCTATGTATTATCCTTTTTTCGCTACAAATTTACTAAATGAAGATGAACAATACAACACGTTTTCATGACATTGTGACACTAACAAAAATCTGTTCATATTAAGAGACTATGTTGCTTATTTATTTCAAAAATGATCATTAAAGCATAGTGTATATTTTTTTAAAACACGAAAATGGAACAGAACGACGTGTCGAACGAACAAAGTTGTATAATCCAGTATTTATATTTGGAATAAATAACCTTATCGCCGGGCACGAAAGTTGCAAGTTCCTTATTGTTGGTTCGGCATATAACTTTGTTTTATAGGACCGTTGATAAGTTCTATAATTATATATATTTCATAAAATTTTAATAAAAGAATATTTAAACGTTTGTGGTTTCCGCTCGAGTTTCTCGCTTGCTATTTAAATTATAATTTATGTTAAAGCACTTATTTGTATGGAAATGAGATTTTGTTTGAATACGTCCATTGTGCTGACACCTTCATGGCGGAGATGCGTGTTGATTTTCCATTAAATTAAATACATGATAAATAATAATAGTATATTGGCTTATTCCGTATATAGTATATTTTGTATTCCTCGTGGTTAAATATCGATGAACAAGATGACAGGTCCCACTGACATAACAAATAAAAATAATACCAGCCTAAGATAACTAGTCTACACTATCTTAAGCTGGTAACACTTTTTTAACTAGTTAATGTAAAGCTAACGAGTAAATCGACAGCGATTATCGACATATGACGAATGTTTATGTTTATAAACATGTTTATCGTCTTTTTAATAAAGTTTGAATGTTACTCGGTGTGCATTTAAAAATTTATTATATATTAAATTTATTTTGGAAATAAATAACTAAACTACTTCAGAATTTTCAAGTAATTCCGATTCTGAATAAAGTATAAGCGATATCTTTATTACACCTCTCTTTAAAACATGTTTTTTTATTTCTGTACCTAATCGACAAAAAATTAAACAGTGGTACATCCCTATTTAGACAGTGACTAATCCTGACAACATTGAAAATGTCAATTGTCAATTGAGTTCTAATAAATAAAAAATAAATAATTGATCGGTCAATATGTGAACGAGAGTTCAATATGAGATTTGAAGCAACTCAGATTTTTTTATTAAAGAAGTTATATTTAAGGTTTTGCTACCGAAGCGTTCATTCGCCTACAAATTGGAGAAACTTGGAGAGGGTTCGGTTAGCCTCTCGACTTAGAGATGCCTTACTGACGTCAACACAAGCCCACTACACGCTATTCAACGCTATGCCTATATGCCGATATCAAGTGTCTGAAATTGGTTCAGCCTGTACATATGTACAAGTCTATATACAAGGTGCAACGTACTCGCAAATAACACAAGACTTCCCCAATTAGATTATTATTTTAAAATTGTAATACCCAAAACTAAACTTCGAAATGTAATGAGTTATGAACCATGTTTAGGTATAGTGTTTGTGTCTGTGTATTAAGGAATATGTGTTAGAAATAAATTTAAAATTGGCTCGCTGTTTTGAATTTTCAATTAATTTAGTATAATGTGGCGGGCTTACGGAGAAACAGCATTTCTGCAAGTTATAAAATGCAACTTTATATTACCTAAAAATTGTTGAAATCAATTAAGTTACGAATTTAGAAACTACTTTCAGGTCTTGTATTCGTTACATTACCTACACGTTGTATACTATTATCGAAGAAATATAAGTGTACATTGTACACCCATGCCTTCTTTTTCGTAGATAACACTCAAAAAAGGCGTTAATCTTAAAATGTTGTGTATATTTTTACCTTATCTCAAACCACACACGCATCACCCAATGAAACACATTGTTAGAAGTAACAGACTATCATCCCTTTCAGTCCCAATCTCCACCCACGTGCCAGAAAAGGACGTATATATGAATGGTGGTATCAAATAATGAAATCCTAAAGCAGTAACAATTGTATAGAAACATGTATATCTTTACGACGGGTTTTACGACATGTCCGGAAATGTATTATAAAGGGACATGTTTGGATATGTCGACGCGTTGCTGTTTAAACATTTTGTGACAATATGTGTATTTAAGATTTACATAATAGATTGTCTCGTTGATTTAGTGGCGCACAGTCTAATATATGATTCGAACTTGGGGCGTCGTGTTTGCAACTTGCGATATACGCCACTATAGTCTATTCCAATCAAACATTAAAACTTTTTTCACTCTACATAAGAACATCGAATTCTTGCTAACAGCGTTTTCATTTCGATGTCATCGGAAATACTGTCGCCTTCACATTACACTTCTTATAGATTGCAATAACAACTGAAATAAGGCATAAGCTTTCTCCCACAAATCGAGGTGAGTGAGATGAGGTCATGCTCTACTACGTGAATCCAGTGCGGATTTGTGGATGCAGGTTTGTGGACACCTGCTGTTGCAAATTATCAAGCCTCTCATTTAAGACTTACAACGTTTTAAAGATTACAAAGAAGAATGTCAACACTACAAGCTGGTACCACTCAGTGAGAGACGATTACTTGGTCATGGCTTTCTTACACGATATAGCCAATGCTAACATTGACTGTCCCTCTCTCATCTCATTATTAAACCTAAATGTACCTGTTCATCGCCCTTGCCACTCGTTGCATAGTCTTCCATATTCCGACATCTGAAACTAAATACTGTAACAACGAATTCTTTCCCCGGGCTACATCATTCTATAATAAGAAGTTTAGTGACTTAGATATATACTCCCTCTCTAAACCCTTCTTCAAATCCCGCATATTCCGCAAATTTACAACCGAATTAAATCCCATAACTTAGGCCATTACCCCCTTATTACATAGTACTCCACTACTTACTAATTACCTTATTATTTCTAAATAACGTTACCGCTTACTAAACCCTAAAATATCATTTATTTGCTGAATCCTTACTTTATTGTACACCTGTCTTTTCACATTAATTTATATATCTCAAACGCGCTTCCGCTCCACATTTGTAATAATTGATATACAGCAACAGAGTACAGAGTACTTACTATAATAATATTGATTGCTGCTGTTCCTTTGTAATTGAATACAATTTTGCTAGTTATGTTATCCATTTTTGGCTTTGATATGTAAGAGATTATTCTGTTATTTTTAATAGAAACATTTGTGCTGTAGGATATCTATATTAAATAAATAAAAAAACTTGACTTAACGACTACCACATTAGGTGATAACCGTGACCAACATCTTAACTTACCTTACGGAGACGCTCGAATACCAAATTGCCACAAATGAGCATCCATCTCAGGCTGACAAAATCGAACGTTACTTAACCTTAGTGATAACTAACATCGGTTTCACAGCGCTACGGGTGCATGAGTTCTAGTTAGAACGGGCGCTTTTTCAAATAGTTGTGCTGAAGCGCTGTTAAAGCTTTTCAATAAAATGTACTATTAGTCGTTTGTTCCGTTTCGTTCGTTGCCGAAATTCACCTGAAAGCTGGAGAGTCCGCAATAAGGCCGAAATTGAAAAACTCATGACTTGCCCTAACATCATAGGAGAGGCAAAAATGTACAGACTCCGATGGCTTGCCACATTCGAAGAATGGGAGGAAATCGTAGTGTAAAGAAGGCCTAACGGGGCCGACCAATCGGCCCCCGACCGTTTGGCCGTCTCAGAAATCGCTGGAAGCACGTGGTTGAGGCGGATCTGCGTGAGCTCCAAGACGAAGACTGGCGGGGAATCACTCAGAACCGTTAAAAGTAGCGTAATTTCGTATGGTAGACCAAGATTCACGTTACGCAAAGTTAATATATTAGCCGTTTCTTTTATTTCAGTGCTCGATTAACGCGCATTAAAAACGCTCATGCGGACGTAGGATAAGGGGAAGTGCTTAAATATTAAAAGATTTTCAACTTATCCCAGTCCCTGTTAGGTTGAGGGATAAACCGAAGGTTTTAGCACACCCTGTATTATGTACAACGTATCTCGACCTATGCAAATGTGAGCTTTCGTCGCCTTCTTATTATGCTTCGGGCTACGCAGATGTTTTATTATTAAAACGATTGGTTTGGATTTATTTTCCTTTTTAAGATATCGATGTCAGTTCGAGAAGTCCTTCAGGAGACAAACTTCTCAGCCTGAGCACGAACAGATTGACTTGAGCGTACCGTTATCGAGTTGATATGCCATCCTTTTGACACAATACATTTACTTAATTAAAATGAAGGTGGGGGCACGCTTTATTGACTACATTACGATAATGCTAACCTGTTTGCGCTTAGCCTACTTGTAACCTGACTCAAGAAACCTCACAGAAGACTGTAAATCAGCCTGGGCTCTTATTCACTATGACCAATTAAAGGCGTAGCACGTCACGTTACACTAACTTCGCGAAATGATCTTTTAATGGTACTCCGACGGAGTACGGAATATGTACTTTTTGGGTACTGTAAAGACATACAGAATACCAATACCCAATCATGTCTGAAAGATATCTTAACGCTCCATGTTTGGTCGTAACGAATAAGGGCCTTGAGCCGTTCCAGTGCCGGGAAAAGGCCTTCTCTCAAAAAATTGAAGTCAGAGAGAATACAATGCGTTCCAGTGTGGATTGGCAGAGTCCCTCCACAGAAGCCTATTAGTAACTACTAATAAACAAATGTTTACTTCAAAAATTTTTCTTTTTTTGGTACCAACTAATAAAGATCTGCTATTAATTTTTGGTATTCATCCCTATCTTTTGCGAAGCGGAACAGTCATCGAGGCGAACTTTAACAGTTACTAACCTACAATTATTTCGATCCAACAGACCCAATAATCGGTTAACTAAACAGTTTAATTGGTTAACTTAACAATTTCGGAGACCAAACAATTACGGCAACATTCATTAGCGAGACCGCCTATAAATTATAAGCTAGTAGCCTGTATTTGGAGAATTAGAATTGACTGCTAAATTGTTTGGAATGGAGAACTTTAAGGCTTTTCAAATTAAAAATAAAATTTTTGTAAATGTATTAAAGTTTAGCTTTATTGATTTTTCAGTTTTCTAAATGTTGCGTAAATTACTCAGTTTTTTGCATCTGGCGTATTAACCGCGACGGTTGTACCGCCGATAGCCGCTAGTCACAGAAAATGCAGCCTTATGGTAGTCGTCCTTCAAGTTGTTCGATGGTACATCCATATTTTAGCGGCAATATCCTAATGCATTGAGGGAAATGAATGAATGAATTTGGATAAAATCTACGTCGAAGAATCGATGCTCGAAGTTGTTCGAGAATACACCTACCTTGGGCAGATTATCCAGCTTGGTAGGAACAACTTCGAGAAAGAAGTCGACAGAAGGATCCAGTTGGGCTGGGCAGCATTCAGCAAACTACGTCGGGTTTTCTCTTCGCCTTTACCGTAATGCCTGATGACGAAAGTCTACAACCAATGCGTTCTACCAGTCATGACATACGGTGCCGAGACATGGACACTTACAGTAGGGCTAGTCCATAGGCTCAAAGTCGCGCAGCGAGCTATGGAGCGGGCTATGCTCGGAGTCTCTTTAAGGGATAAACTCCGAAATGAAGTTATCCGTCAAAGAACCAAAGTAGTTGGACATAGCTCGCAGAGTGAACTCGCTAAAGTGGCAGTGGCCTGGCCATGTCTGTCGAAGAACCGATGGCTGATGGAGCAGACGAGTTCTAGAGTGGAGACCGCGACTCAGTAAACGTAAGGTAGGGCGCCCCCCAGCTAGGTGGACCGACGACCTGAAGAAGGTCGCAGGGGACTGGATGCGGAAGGCGGAGGACCATGTATTGCGGCGCAAATTGAGAGAGGCCTAAGTCCAGCAGTAGACTGCAATAGGCTGATTTGATTGAGGGAAAGTCTGATTGCTATTACACCGGAATCTTTTCTGAACACCAAGATTACTACTGAGAATTAATTCACAATGTAATAGAGGCGAGGTTGTTTCCATTAAATTGGCTATGATTCCAGACTGCTACAGGTTCTGTAGACAATTAGATTGTTTCTATAGAAAAACCTCAATAACATTTTTTCCGACCTTCTCTTATGTGTGTGAATGATCTGCGCTGTTGGTCAAGGGCCCTTTACAGTTTCACCGGGCATGTGGGCGAATTTTATCTGACCACCGAATCAAAGCTGAAACTACGTGATCGTTAATCACCAATCTCCTATTTCTTACTCTTAAAATAATACTAAAAATCATTATTATATTTTCCTACTCTTTAGAATATTTCACTGAGGCTACAAGATCAACTTTTATTCAAATTTGTCGAAATTAAAGTAACAAATAATTGGATACGAATTATAAAGTTTGCTGGCGCGAACGTGGGACGCCAATTAAAAGTTTTATATGATGGTTTCTTTGTTATTGAATATACAGATTTCTTCGTTGTCTCGTGGAAGCAGAATTTTTAGGAGTAGCTGCATTGGGGATCATCATCAGCCGACGTCCACTTCTTCTTCAGAGCGTTTCGACGGCAAACTATAATTATTGTGTGTGTGTGTGTGTGTGAATGATCTACGCTGTTGGCCGCGGAACCTTTACAGCTTTACTGGATAAGAGGGCGAGCGTGCAACCACTACGCGCTAGCCAGAAGGGCAATGGGACAACTAGCTCAAGGGCGCCTCAAGGAGGAACGGCCTCGCCTTGGGCAGTCGCAACTGGGGAGGGCGTATACTAGATGTCTCGCCGGCCGGCGGGCAAGGGATTCTTCTGCCGGCCGGCAAGATCGGTGTCTGATCCTGTGTGCGGTATCTGTATCCGAAAGAAGGGATGTAAGGGCACTGGTAGGGTCGGTGAGAACATGCTGCAGACGGCGATAGCGGCTGATAGGAGGGGAGTTAAGTTCATAGTCGGCAGCGGCTACGATTAACGGATTTCTATGATTGGACGCGTTCGTGAAATATCGGGTTGTCTCATATGGATGCAGGTCCCAATCCCAGAAGGTGGCCACACTTGCTGCGTACAGATGTTAGGGCACACAGGGCATGATATAAGGTGGGACATTCGCAACAGCTTAGTAAGAAAGCGAGTAGGTATGAAAGATAGTATCGGTGTAAAGATGAGAAAGGGTATGCTCCGTTGGTTCGGGCATATAGAAAGAATGCCAGAAGAAAGGATGACAAAACAGATATACAATGCGAAAGTGGAAGGATGTAGGTGCCGGGGAAGACCTAGACTATCTTACCATGACCAAATAGACCATGTCTTAGCTGAAGGGCAAGTCAAGAGTCTCCGTAACCGGCGAGTGTGTATGAGACGAACTATGAGAGTGGAGGAAGCCAGAGAGGTATGTAAGGAAAGAACCTGTTGGAACTCTGTACTCTCTGCCTACCCCGCGAGGGAGCTGGCGTGATGATATAGATAGATAGATAGATAGACATCGTGGGTTGCACTGCACAAACACTCCGGATTAGTTCTGTCTGTGAATCCCCACCTGATAATATTTTCTTTGGACGTCCACAACAAGATAAAGATCAAAAAAAGATCGTCACAATGGACGGCTCTGTGCTGTATGTATCCAGATTTTACCTACAACCTTCACTAGGTCATTAGTCTACCTTGTTGAGGCCTGCCCACTCTACGTCTTCCGATACAAGGTCACCATTCGAGAACCTTTCTGTCCTAACGGGTGTCAATTCTACGAGCGATGTGCCCCGCACTGCCACTTAAGTATGACTATTCTAAAGGCAATGTCAGTGACCCTGGTTCACCTGAGGATCTCCTTCTTTATAATTAGATCTTGAAAGGCGATTTGAACATAGCTTTTTCAATCGCCCTTTTTGTGCACTGGTAATATACTGAACGTCAATAAATAAAAAAGCAAGGAACTAAAACTAGTTTAGTATTTTTAAACGGCACTTCGATAATATTGTAAGTGCAAATAACTGGGAGAAATACTAATTTATATTTTCTAATTTTACGAATCAAATAGGGAAATTAAAAATGGCGGAACAAATTTATAATTTGTAGTAGTTTCTCGCTGCGTATGTTTACATGTTTTTAAAAAATAAAGATGTTTTTTGTTGCGTATTAAATGTAAATAGCTCATCAAAACGAACGGTTAAGAGCTTAAGCCGCTCCGCCCACTGGGTGCAATAGTCGTGGGTTCGATTCTCGCATGGGACAAATCTTTTTGTGACCCGCAATTATTTGTTGCGGTGTGTGTATTACGCACCCATGGTACTGGAATAAATCCTAGTGTGGTGCTAGATTTACAAAAAAGAAAAAAGCATTACCACTGTCACGCTAATATTTCCTAAACGGGGATGGCAGAGGTGTATTGTGTGCACCCCCATCGCCGTGACGTAGTTAATGATGACGAAGTTGGACGGCCGGCTTGGTCCAGTAGTTAAGAGCTTAAACTAATCCGCCTACTAGATCCAGTAGTCGCGGGTTCGATCCCCGCACGGGATCTTTGTGTGACCCACAAACATTTCTTTCGGTCCTGGTGATTATGTATGTAAATTTCATATTTTTAAACGCACCCACGTCTCAGAAATAGTTCCTTGTGTGGGGATACGTATTTATAAAAAAAAATAAGCTACCACAGGGGGTGAGTCTATTGCTATATTACCGGGGACAATCCATATAAAGAAATTGTACACCCAAATTAATGTTTACTATAATCACTACTAGGGAAGAGCGCTGATGCCTGAAATACAGATATTCATTTATCTAGTTCAGGTACAGATGTCTTACCGTATATACTAAGCAAGTATTTTCTGTAAATGTTACTATTTTCTTTGTAATATTGTGTGTAAAGAAAAGAATAAATGATGATTATTATTATTATTATATACTGAAACGCTTCTTCGATTTTTTATGGATAATACGCACTGCCTGGCAATAAGATTTGAAACTAGGATCTCGTGATCGACGAGACCAACGAGGCATATTTTAGTATAATTATAGATTCAGTTAATTAAAAAACTTTATAAATAAAAATCTTTTATAAAAAAAGGTAAACCGACTTCAAAAAGCAAAAAAATAAATATTTGAAGTCGGTGCTGGTTGGTGCAGTCGGTTACTTGGCACCGACTTCAAATATTTATTTTTTTGCTTTTTGAAGTCGGTTTACCTTTTTTTATAAAAGATTTTTATTTTACAATTTTAAGTGACCAGTGAATTCTATAGTAGGGTACCTATAGGATTGACGTAATACCGATAATATCGCAATTTACACATGCCTATTGTTTGTCGTTAAGGAGTTCCCTGGTGTATCTTCTAAGTCCAAGGTCCAATGTCAATAAAATTAATATGGGACCACCTTGGAGATATACTGAACCCAATGCAAAAAAAATTATCAAAATCGGTCCACAATTGACGGAAATATCGCTGAACATACATAAAAAAAAAAAAAAAAAAAAAAAAAAAAAAAAGCATACATACAACCGAACATAGAACCTCCTCCTTTTTGAAGTCGGTTAAAAAAGACGAAACTTCATTTAACTAACGAACTCGAATGAAGTATGATCATTGCTTGCATTGCATATGCTACCAAGTTGATATTTTACAGACATTTATTAGACACAGATATGCAATCCTTTTCATACTACGAATTTACTAAATAAGGATAAACGTGACAGCATTATTTCCCGACAGTGTTACTATAACGACAAATAGTTTCACCTTAGCTCCCGGAGGGCTTAGCATGAACACATTGACATCATGACGTTGTCGCCGACATCTTTACTAAATGTTAACACATACATTATAACCTCATATGTATTAATAGGTACTGAACTACAACCTCAAAATCTAATACTTTTGAACAATATTGCGATTCCCCCGCTTGCCCGTTTAATAATAAATGCCTTAAGAGAATTTATGGGTGATTTGAAAAGTATTTTTCATTGCTGTTGGTTCTGGGGCAAATCATTTATGAGCACAGAAAAATGTCCTTTGTAATGTGAGAAGGATGGCAGATGAAATCGACGTCACGCCAACGCCAGTCTGTTCTTGCAAAGCCCCCAGGGCCCGTATTCGCAATGACCAATAAAACATGTAGCACGGCGCGTTGTGATAACTTCGTGAAATTATCTCTTGATAGTATTCCAGTGGCAAACGGAATAAATACTATGCTGGCAAAAAATCTTCCCTTTGCCATATCCTGCCACAACGTACCATATGTTGGGCGGAACCTGCCACTTACCTGGCTCCTTGTCGGGGAAGCCCCCGACATACAAGCGTATACACGGTGTAATTTTAGTCGTGCTGAGCGAAGATTCAAGTGACGTATCCATTGCCTACTGTTTCAAGTACTAAAAAAAAATTAAAACAGAACATTTGAATAAGTACCATCGCCATAACAATACTAATGAAGTGCATTAGAAAGCCCACTTTTAACCAATCCCAAGCAAAACGATATTGACGAGCAGCGCGGCTAGTCGGCTGGCCAGTAGAACCCTTCGGTGTTTTGGATTTTTACCCTGGCTATGATATTCGAATAGGTCAATAAGTAGATGTTACTTATTGATGTGTTCTTTTTTTACTTTTTTATTACCAGTGAACAGTAGGCATTGGATAACCACCTGGGCTTTCGCTTCAGGACGACTAATATTACACCTTGTATATGCAATGCATCGTGCAAACTCATATCGCGTTCAAGAAATGTCAACGTCATCTATTGGTAGGTAGTTACGATATAGCTTTGTATAGGATGGCTACACCATTGCACTATTATTTCAAGAAGTTATCGTTACACACCGCGTTTGGTCACAGCGAATAAAGGCCCACGTTTTGCGAGATAAAATTACAAAAGTAACGCGAAACTGCCTCGCTATGCCTCGCTTCCCTGTCGCAACCCGTTACGAGTCGCTTTAGTGCCTCGATTTTGAATATTTAATGAAATCATGCGTTCCATGTAAATGAAATGGTTAAATACAATGTTGGTTCTTTGAGATTTCCCTGAGGATGGTGGTTTTGAAAGCTTACAAATAAAATAAATGACGATCACGTTCAATGCGTTTAAAATTGGAATAGAACTGATAAGGCCCTTTCTTAAAGGTTTGTTCAAACAGCCGGCGGAGCGCGACGGGAGCGCGACGGAAGCGCTCGGCTGCGTTGTGACGCTTGCCTGACTGGCAATGTGAAAGAGGCGTAGTTATACGTACTTAGCTTTTTGATATATAGCAAAATCTCTCCTTGGCTGATAATCGGACTAACCGTGTACCCTTTGCCTAACAACAAATTATCCCTCTTTTGCACCAACATCGCAAGGGAGATTATGAGGTCGCGGAAATAATGAAAGGCGAAGGGTTGGGGCCCTAAAAATCCTTCGCGCTCGACTCCGAAGAAAACGACGTGGCGCGTGGTGAAGTGTGGTGAAGACCAAGCCGTCACGGAGCACTCCATCGTTGTAGTGGGAACGTGTATACTCTCCCCAGAAAAGGATTGATATGACATAATTTGCATTCGTTGTTGGAAGCAGTCATCAAATCCTGCGGATTGCATGTATTAGGGCACGCAGAGCACGATATAAGGGACATCGTTTAGATTAAACCGCATAAACATCCCAGATTAGTATTCAGCGCCTTTGGGCAGCTAAATGCTCTCACTCACTCTTTAAATTTACAAATATTAAGATCAATTGCTACCAGATTGATTAAAGACCTCGAATCCCGTTTAGTTAAAAACAAGTGAAACTGGACAGGTTACAAGGTAAAAAGTGGTAATGGCCTTTATTAGAATAGTGGCCACGAATGGAATACTGCAGTCGTGGGAGGCCAGTACAAAGATGGGTCGATGCTATGTTGAAAATGATACATACATACACTCACGCCTTTATCCCAGTATGGTAGGTAGAGTCTACACTTTGCCACATATTACAATTCTGACACACCTCTTTCGCTTCATTTACATTCATACGTCTCCTCATGCATTTCCGTCGATTAAGAGTGCTACGCCTTTGACCCTTTTCAAGGAGACCCTCAATTCAGCCGTGATCTCCTTGAAAACAACGTTCAGATAAACTGCATCAGTCACTTAAATTGACTTCCACTCCGATCTAGGTCTCGAACCTATTCGCGCCTTTATTAAAAAGGCGTCAACACGTCACTTCGCGAACGCATCTACCCATGCGAATCCGTTAATCGTAGCCACCGCCGACTACGATCTCCCCCCCGACCCCTGCCGCCACCGCCGGCCGCGACATGTTCTCACCGACCCCCCCGATGCTTTGTCATCCCTTCTTTCCGCTCAGAATACGGGCGACGACGATGACGTAGTATTAGATCCCCTCCCATAGCCGGCGGTTGACCGGTGCACTTAGTAGTGCACCCGTCCCCCTACAGCGACTGTCCCAACCGAGGGCGCCTCTTCAAGGCGCCCTCGAGTATGTCGCCTCTTGCGCTTCTGGCTGGCTAGAGCGTAGTGGTTGCACGCTCGCCTTTAAGTCCGGTGAAGCTGTAAAGGCCTCGCGGCCAACAGCGTACATCATTCACACACACACTTAAATTGACAGAAAATGTGATTATAGCTGGTCAAAAATCACACGCCCATTCTCCCATCAGGTAGGCAACGTGTTCCAATTCGATCGGTAGTCGGCACGATCTTTGACTATTACCATCTGTTTCAAACTGATTGCTATGATCACTCACTTTTTTGTTTAAAGATTTTGCGTTGTGACGCAAGAACACGTCTGAATCGTATAAATCAATCGTCCGTGTGGTGGTCTGACGCAATCGTTTTACGTCAGCAACTGGTTGCTTCATCGATCTATATCATCCCACCAGACACATTTATGGAGATGACAGAGAGTTCCAATAGGTTCTTTCTTTCCAGCTCTTGTTGCTTCTACCTATATATCTAAATCTCGATGCCAAATTCCTTATAGGGAAGACAGAGTACAGAGTTCTAGTAGGTTCTTCCTTTACAGACCTGCTTGTCTCTAAATTTCTGTCTATTGCATGCCACCAGATACCTTTATGGAGAAGCCAAAGAGGACAGAGTTCTAATAGGATCTTCCCTTAAAGACCTGATTGTCTAAATCATGATGCCAAATTCCTTTGTGAGATAAGGCACAAAGTTCTAACAGAATCCTTCCTCTAAGACCTCTCTTGATTTCTCCACTCTCATAGTTCGTCTTATACAAGCTCGCCATTTTCGAAGACTCTTGACTTGCACTTCAGATAATATTCAATATTTTGTCATGGTAAGATAGTGGTCTTCCATGGTACCTAAACCCTTCCGCTTTCTCATTGTATATCTGTGTTAAACTTTTTTCCTTGTGAATAGGCACTTCTCACACTTAAACATTACGGCACACAAACATTAATAGTCCACTAGAACGCTAACGAAGGCATAAAATGCAGTCGTAAACATGAAGCAATTGTCTATTGTGACCCTTGCATGCCAGTTGGTTGTTAAGTTCCTCTACACAGCAAGTCATTACTTGCTACATTTAGTTTCCCGGTGGCTTAGCACGAAAAGATTACAGTTAACGTGATCCTAGTGAGTTGATACGCTATCCTTATCGTACTACAAATTCACTAAATAAACATGAACGTGGCAGCATGCTTACTTGCCAGCGTCACGTTGACGTTAATCTTTTCGTACTAAACCCTCGGAACTATCAACAACGCGTAATTAAAGAGATTTAGGGCTTCTTTCACCAGCCTCGAGCAGTTTGAAGTAGACTAATCGACAATTAATGTTGCAAGTCTATGTACAAATTTCATCATTTTTGAGTAGCTCTATCGGACGGTTAAACCAGCCAGTTTTAACTACCGAGTAACGCTAATTGAGAAGTAACTATCCAGCACTTTACTGGAGGGTGGTGAAAGAGGCCCTCACGTAAGGATTTAGTATACAAATAGTGCGTTGATTGGACTACTTCGTTGATCTTGTGGTGCATGATATGGCTGGCGATTATGAAGCCCTGTTTTGAAGTTTTGAGGTTTGAGGCTTAGATTGTCAATGTATGCAAGCGGGACGGGAGTGCGACGGGGGCGCGGCTTGGGGAATTGTAATGTATTGAAATGCACGGGAGACGCCACACAGCGCAGCCCCGCTCGGCGCGACTGCAAACGTCACGACCGAACGTAGCCGAGTGCGTCCGTCGCGCCCCGTCGCATATCTGACCAAACCTTAATTGACACAACTACAAAAGCTGGAACAAGGGAATTATATCTATCTATCTACATCATCGTGCCAGATCCCATGCGAGTTAGGCATAGAGTACGAAGTTCCAACAGGTTCTTTCCTTACCTTGATATGGCTGGCGATTAAAAACCCCTGTTTGAGGTTCTGAGGTTTGAGGCTTAGATTGTCAATGTATGCCAGTGTTTTGAGATATTTGATGAGAGGATTGCCTCGTTGGGCTAATGATATTGATGTGTGAAATCACTTCGTTACGACAAACACATGTAAAACTTCAATTGTCACTTCAACTTTACATGTTTTGCAAATAAAAACAATTATTGTTATTGTTAATGGTGAATAATTCGCGTTGCGATCACGAGGTCCAGGGTTCAAATCCTAGGTCAGACAAAGATAAAATTTAGTTATTCTATCGAAAAATGTCCAGTATCAGTCCGGAGTCTGGGAATGTGCCCAGTATATGGCAATAGGCTGGCCCTCTATCACATGGGACCTAACATCGTCGGCGAAAAGTGGGTGTTAACAGTACACCTCTACCACCCCCGCTTGGGGAATATAGTCGTTACGGTGTTATGAGATCAACATCATTTGATCCTATTAAAAGTGAAAACTTAATATGTAAAGTTAGGACTTAGCTTGGAACCGAAACAATTATTGATAGATAGATAGATAGATTACTCTTTATTGTACACCAATACATTTACATAGAGAAAAAAATAAAAAATTAAACAATGGCACAATTGGCGGTCTTATCGCTAATAGCGATCTCTTCCAGACAACCAAAACTGAAAGAAAAAAAATTATACAAAAAAATAGAGGGCAGTAGGTGGCGTACATTTATTAGTTAGTTTTATTCTAATAGGTACATGCTCACATGCTTATAAATATATATGATACATAACAATATATAAATATAATAAAGATAGGTATAAAGAAACGGCATGATAGTAGGTGACTTATTAGAGAATAGTCGAAAGAAAGTGGTCCTTAACCATTCTTTTAAAAATGGCCAAAGACTCTGCGCGTCAATTATTGGTGGATCACAAACAAGGACTTTTCCCGTGCAGTCATCAAACTCGCGACTACAGGATCAAGTGTGCTGAGCGCAGTGCCTTCAACCACTATACGAAATATAGGACAAAATAAGGGATATCTCCGATATTAGGTCTCAAATAGGACCGAATATGGGACCTTCCTAAATATTTCATTTGGTTTGTCTACCGGTTTAAGTTTATATGCATTGCAAAAAGCATAACTTTAAAAAAAATCACAAAAACGTTCTCGTGTATAATTTCATATGAAGCATTTTTAAGCATATTTATTTAGCAACCACAGTTACCATATAATACTTAGGGTCACATAGCAGTCTTTTTATACGAAATATTGATTAGTAAACTAGTCATAATTGTCAAAATGACGAAATCTCAAAAAAAAATGCACTTAGATATTGGTTGGACAATGAATCTATGTAAATTTTAAGTTTATAAACGAACCCACGACGTAGGAATAATTCAGAATCAAAACTGGTTATATCCTAACCAAAATATTAATAGAGCATGAACAACAGACACAGATACATTCGAGAACTATTATTTTTTCATTTAAAACAGCCCACAGTAATATCAAATGAACGATAAGGCGTCGCTAAGAGAGAAACAATTCTGCGCATTATAATATAACCAAAACAATCAGTTGTTGATGTAAAATTATGTTCAGCTTTTATGATTATGTTTATTAAAGCTTTTGCCACATAGCCGACGCAGCGGGACAGGAGCGCGACGGTGGCGCGGCTTGAGGAATTGTAATGTATTGAAATGCAACGCCACACAGCGCAGCCCTGCTCGGCGCGACGGGAAACGTCACGACCGAACGTAGCCGAGTGCGTTCATTGCACCCCGTCGCATATTTGACTAAACCTTAATTGACACAACTACAAAAGCTGGAACAAGAGAATTCTATCTATCTATCTATATCATCGCGCCAGATCCCTTGCGCGGTAGGCATAGAGTACGAAGTACCAACAGGTTCTTTCATTACAGACCTCTCTGCCTTCTTCTTATGGGAATTCTAGCTTTGAGTATACTTGTTTAAATTAGAATACACGTAACCCAAGTTCGTATATCTTGGATGCGCCTTCAGTAAGGATGGGAAATACACCTCTAACATACAGAGAAGAGTGAATTCAGGCAATAGATAAAATGGTGCGATGGCTGCGGTGGAAAAGCTACTTGGGAGCCTGCACTTAAGGCAAAAGGCGCGGCTGGCCATGCATAACGAAGTGCTTGTCCCAACGCTGTTATAGAGCAGTGATGGTTAGTCATGTAAGAAGGAGAATGAAAGCAGGACAAATGCGGTCAAAATGCGAGCTCTGCGGAAGATGTGCGGAGTCAAGCTGACCGACGGATTCGCAATATCGTAGTCAGACATGGTGTGGGTATGAAACATAGTATCGGTATAAAGATGAGAAAAGGGATTGATTCGCGCATATAGAAAGAATAACAAAACACAATGCAAAAGTTGAAGGATGTATGTACCGCGGAAGACCTAGACTATCTTACCATGACCAAATAGACCGTGTCTTATCTAAAGGACAAGTCAAGAGTCTTCGTAACCGGCGAGCGTGTATGAGACGAACTATGAAAGTGGGGGAAGCCAGAGAGGTCTGTAAGGAACGAACCTGTTAGAACTCTGTACTCTCTGCCTACCCCGCAAGAGATCTAGCGTGATGACATATATAGATAAATTTACTTAACCGAATGGTAACAACAAAATAATAAAAGTGCGCTACTCCTTCCTCTTATATAAACACCCTCAGACCTATAGGGGATGGCAGCGGTGTACTGTATATCTACACACACACACACATTTTGCCAATGATTTCAGGCGCCTAATAATTCTTCTTTATAAAAAAGTAGCAGTATTCCTGTGTCGTGGGTGCGCTAGTTTTACAAGTAACCTTGTATATAAAGATTCGTCTCATCCCACTAAGAAAGTCCCTTGCGGGAATCGAACCCGCGACTTCTCAATCCAGTCGACGGAGCGGACTCAAGCCCTTAACCAAGCCTCTGGACCAAGCTATCCGTCATTAAGCATATGCTAATAACTTTGTATAATACTGATCACATCAAATACGGCTTAACATTGGCAACACATAGAAAATTGAAAAGGCTTACCAGGATTTGCAAAGCTCTACGAAAATACCTTTGTAATCTCAATTTTTCGTACAATCGCAGATGGGTTGACAGATTTATTTATTTGAATAAATAAATTCTTTTAGGGTTAAGCCAGCCCGCGGGCGTTACACTTAGGCTTGTTATAGTTACGCTTATAGACGCGCAAGCGGTAAACGATCTGAAGACTTTTGGGACTGTAAAGAGAATTTGGTACAGCTATGTGTTGGAGGCGAGAGTAGAATTTGATACCGTGGTATAATGTCGACCAATAGAATATTTATAGTTTTCCTCCGAAATGGTAGTACCTAAACCGTCAGTCCCTCGCCGTGAATCTGGCTAGGGACGACGGAAGTGGTCAGAGGAATGACGTTCATTTACTCTTAATATTTTTTAATTATGAGATAATTATCTATTTTATAGACTACCTGAATCGTTGGTCTAGTAGCAAAGCGCATCGCTTTGTGATCACAAGGTCCTGGGTTTAAATGCTTGGTCAGATAAATGTAGTTTGTCAAATCAAAACTTTCTAATACGAGCCCAGAGTCTGGAATTGTGCCCGGTATATGGCAATAGGCTCGCCCCCTATTACATGGGACCTAACATCGTCAACACGTCGACGAAAAGTGAGTGTACTTAATACACCTCAGCCACCCCCGCTCAGGGAATATAGGCGTGAATATTTATTTATCTGTTTTATAGCAAGTTAAAAGTAATTCAGTTTTATTGTCTGATTACAAAGAGGAAGACAGACTGATTTAGTGATTTTAACTGTAAATGACAGATTATACTAAAAAGAAGCACTATTACGTGTTATTTTAGTAGTAAACAGGTACTACGTAACTGTCACATAGAAGCAGTAACAATTAAATTGATACAAAACATATATATATATATATATATATATATATATATATATATATATATATATATCTTTTTTTACTACAGTAACAATATTGTTCATCAGTCCTTAAAAGCCTAAATATACAAAACTCCAAATTTCATGCTACATAAAGTGACTGGCCTTTTTAAGGATGACATAATAAACTAATGACCTATTATTATTATATACAGTAATAGGTGATTCAATAGCTTCTAAAATATATTGGAAACAAATTAATACCAAAAGTGACCCTAATTTTGTGGAATCATCTAGATATAAGTTAAGCTACCATTCAGAAGAGTATTACAGTTTAACAAGAAAAAAGCACTGTACTCCAGTCCGAAGAGCAAATAAACTACTACGCTAAGCTTAGGAACAAGTTTGACTTTAACTTTGGTATCGACTATGAGAATTGCAAAGTAAATGCTAAATGTTAACAGAGTTAATTCCACATTTTACTTTAACCTGAATATAAACTTTGAACATTTGCTCCGCTTATTGTACGCGCGGTTTATAGCGTAACTATGGAATCGGCTTTAGAGATTAACTGGTGAATATGATTGAAAAATTGTTGAGGCTCTAAGCGTATAGTCCGTCTAGCTCGTGATTTCGGTATACCCATTATATTTGTTGATTTATAATGGTGAATTTAAGTGAACAGCTGGACTCCTGTTCTATGCGGTTCATCTCTTATGTAACCATGGCTTTATGACTGAAGTTCGGTACCCACACTTGTTGTTCTGATGTTTTTTTTAATTTATCGGATTTGTTTCGGTCCTGTCATGACAGGAAGGGAATTTTGGCGCTTGAATTATGGTAAAAAGTTCGCGAGATGTTTTTTTTGGAATTTTTCGAAGTATTTAATTATATCGTTAAGAATTCCTTGGACTTTTGTTATGAAATGTTGTGACTTTTTGATTGTATACGAGAATTTTAATAGAAGTATCTCTCTTGTTTTTGGCAAAGGTTGTCACGGGTGTATATAGGTAGTACATCCAAATTTAACCTAAGTCTTTTTATTCTCATTTATCTCATCTTCATCGCGCCATACTAAGAATTAATCTGAGGGCCTTGACAAGTTGCAAGCGTTTTGTTTCTATTCTCTCGTCGCAATTGATAGCGCATTGTTTTGACCACGTGACTTTTCGTTGTAAAATGTCATTCCCATTCATTTTTCCGCTTGCTATAAGCGTTAACGACTGTTGATGGTCAACTTGGCTATAGGCGCTGTTGTGGGTACGTTTACATACACCCAGACCGAGACAAATGTGTTTGGGTCACACATAATCTCGTGCGCAGATGAAAACCCGAAAATACTTGATTCATTGAACGGAGTGGTCTACGCTCTAACCATTGATCCAATCCGTCGTCATTTCCCTTATGCAAAAAATGCTAATTTATCTTATACGAATAAGTGGGAAAATTTTAGAAATTGCTTTGAGTTTCTTTAGTATCTAAGTCTGGAACTTAAAATAACTAAAGTTTTTTATGATTATGCCTTTTGCTTCGTTATAATGATGAAATTTTTGATAAACTCATCTACAGGTTAAAGAAAAACGCCATTTTTTCCCTAACGGGGGTGGCTAGTTAACTGTGCATACCCACTACACTTCGTTGACGCTATTTAGTCTAAAGTAGTGGGGGGCGGGCTTGTAGCTATTATAACTGACATTGACCATTCGAACACAGACCTCAATTTGCCAAAAATAGTAGCACTACAGTAATGATGCATTTGGTAATGTATAGAATTAGGATACTATAGTGGTTGCACGCTCGCCCTCTTGTCCGGTGGAGCTGTAAAGGCCCCGCGGCCAACAGCGTAGATTCACACACACAAAAGCTGGAGACTAAATTATACGTAAGATGTTCATATTCGAGCGGCTCCGTTAAACGTTGGTCCCGGCTACCATTTAATATGGTAGTAGTTAAGCCGAGTTGAAAGCCTTATAGGCGGCTTGATAAGTTCCAACAGCAAGTGACCACAAATCTGCCTCCGTCAATCCGCACTGGGTCCGCGTGGTGGAGTATGACCTAATCTCTCGCACCTCGATTTGTGAGAGAAATAATATTAGTCTATTCTGCCCAATGCTGGGCAAAGGGTCCAGCAGTGGGCAGGATAGACTAATATTATTATTATAAGTAACACTTTGCCCTGCCTACGATTCGAACCCAGGACCCTCTAATATCTCGTGTTAACGTGCGGGACTACACCAAGGAGTAACTGGAAGTAATAAAGATAGGTGAAGTTTTACGAGCGAAGACCCAACAAAGTTAGTTGCCCTTTTTATTGAGACCCAAGCGGAGTCCTTTTATCTATGATATATGGAAGATATGTGTTGCCATGTCCGAATATTCTTTAACATTTTTTTAAAAGAATAATATTGTTTGTTACGTTTTTTCGATAGTAACATGAAATAATATCATGGAGATTTTATAACGACATCTATGGCACAGGAATAATTCTTAGTATAAGGCTAATAGTAGGGAATTATTCCCGTGTCATGGGTGCGTTTACAAACATGAAATTTACACACAGAAACTACTCAGACCGAAACAAATATATGTAGGCCACACAAAGATTTGCCTTTTGCGGGAATCGAATCTATGACTACTCAATGTAGCGGCTTTAACTATTAACGGGCTACCGCGATCGACCACATATCGACTGCGAGAGTGACAGTGACGTAATTACTTTAAAAATTAATAGTAAGGGTCAGATATATTAAACGCGCGCTCGGAATAAAAACTACACAAATATATAAAAAACTGTTTTACAAGAACGTTGATATTCATCATCATCATTTCAGCCTATACTTGTCCACTGCTGAACATAGGCCTCCCCAATCGCTTTCCAGCGTAACCGGTCCGATGCCACCTGCATCCAACGATTTCCTGCGATTTTCACAAGATCGTCGGTCCATCTGGCCGGCGGTCGTCCTACGCTGCGCTTGCCAATACGTGGTCTCCACTCTAGAATCTTTCTGCCCCAACGCCCGTCCGATCTTCGCGCTATGTGGCCAGCCCATTGCCACTTCAGCATGCTAATCCTGAGGGCTATGCCGGTGACCTTGGTTCTTCTACGAATCTCCTCATTCCTGATTCGATCACGTAGAGAAACGCCGAGCATAGCTCTTTCCATAGCTCGCTGAGCAACTTTGAGCTTTTTTATGAGACCTATTGTAAGAGACCACGTCTCTGATCCATATGTCATCACTGGTAACACACATTGACTAAAAACTTTAGTCTTTAGGCACTGAGGTATTTTGGATGAGAAGATGTTGCGCAGTTTCCCGAACGCTGCCCAGCCGAGTTGGATTCGTCGATTGACCTCTCTCTCAAAGTTGGACCTACCTAACCGGACTGCCTGTCCCAGGTAAATGTATTCGTCGACAACTTCAAGAGTAGAGTTCCCAACGGTGAGTGCGGTGGGTACGACATGGACATTAAACATTATTTTTGTTTTGTCCATATTCATTCACGTTGATATTAATATTAGGTATATTTATTTTATTTTAATTAAATGAAAATAAAACATAAGTAACTTCATTTAGTTCTGGGAAGTAACCCTTAATAATGTAAACAACAAGAAAAACATATCATCATTAACTTAGTTTAAGTAGAGTAATCTAGACTAACATTATAAACAGGAGAGTTTTGATTTTATTCAATATAATTGAAATATATACACCGTCACGCCTATATTCCCCAGAGGGGGTGGCAGAGGTGTACTGAGTACACCCACGTTTCGCCGACGATGTTAGGTCCCATGTAATAGGGGGCGAGCCTATTGCCATATACCGGGCACAATTCCAGACTCCGGACTCATAGTGGTTATTTTTCGTTAGAAAAACTACATTTGTCCCACCTGGGATTTGAACCCAGGACCTCGTGACCACAAAACGATGCGCTCTGCCACCAGAACAACGAGGCAGTAATTGAAATATATTCTTTTTTTTTAAACGTAGCCCATCACTAGTATTTATTCCTGTGTCGTGGGTGCGTTTACAAACATGAAAATTCACATACACAAATACCCAGACCGAAACAAATAGTTGTGGATCACACAAAGATTTGTCCCGTGCGGTAATCAAACCCGCGACTATTAGACACAGTCGGCGGAGCGGCTTTAACTCTTAACCACTGCGCTAAATTGTCCGTCAAATTATAAATAAAACATAGCACCAACAAGGCATGTTTCGGCAAGCACCTGGCAATAAGTGATCTAAGGTGTGTGCACTCTCACGGGCACTATAAAAATGAGTTAAGGTGTCTTCTCTATAACGTAGAACAATAAAAGATATGGGAAATAAATTGGATGAAAGTAGTCGAGAAATACCGTCCTCGACTTCTCTCATCCCATTTCTGCCAATCGCCTACAAATATCATCGCTCCACCTAGCTTGAGGACGTTTCCCTCTACATTTTCTATATAATAGTAATAATAAAATAGGATTCTTTAGGAGAACGCTTAACGACCTGAAATTGGAGACGACTATGCCCACCAGTAGACTGCTTTACTCTGATAATGATGAAGAAATATAAATAATATGGCCCAAGAATGGCGAAAGCCTTAGTGGTTGTCACCATTCGTAGGCCATATATATCCCACTCTCTCACGCATATATATCCCAAATGAAGGTGATAGAGCAATAGGCTTCTAATATATAAGCCTATTGCTCTATCACTCCGGGCTTAACATCGGACACCGGACTGCTAATGATAACGTTTAATTGAAAATCGTTGACGCTGTTTCGATTTGACGCCAGATCCATTGCGTAATGAAATACAGAATCCGAGGCAGATTATCCCTAAGGCAAACTATGCACGTGCCTAGGGGCGCGAGGTTATAAGGGGCTGGCGCGTAGAAGATTTTTGAACAAATAAAAAAATTATTACTGCTTGCACAATATTAAAGATTCTCGAATTCAATCATCACGCCAGATCCCTTTCGGGGTAGGCAGAGAGTACAGAGTTCCAACAGGTTCTTTCCTTACATACCTCTCTGGCTTCCTTCACTTTCATAGTTCGTCTCATACACGCTCGCCGGTTACGGAGACTCTTGACTTGTCCTTTAGATAAGACTCGGTCTATTTGGTCATGGTAAGATAGTCTAGGTATTCCTCGGTACCTATATCCTTCCACTTTCGTATTGTATATCTGCTTTGTCATTCTTTCTTCAGACATTCTTTCTATAGGCCCGAACCAACGGAGCATACCCTTTCTCATCTTTACACCGATACTATCTTTCATGCCTACTCGCTTTCTTACAACGCTGTTGCGAATACGGTCGGTCAGCTTCACTCCGCACATCGTCCGCAGAGCTCGCATTTCCACCGCATTTATCCTACTCTCACTCTCCTTCTTACATACCTAGCTCTAGCTGCTATATAACAGCGTTGGGACAAGCACTCCGTTATGTATGGCCAGCTGCGCCTTTCGGCTTAAGTGCCGGCTTCCAAGTAGCTTTCCCATCGCACCATTCATTCTGTTCCCTGCACACACTCTTCTCTCTATGTCAGCGGTGTATTTTCCATCCTTACTGAATGTGCATCCAAGATATACAAACTCATTCACTTGCTCCAGCACATCGTTATCAACCACAATCCTTGTATTCGTTCTAATTCAATAGAGATGTACAACTTCCGAGGCGTGCTCCGCTTTCTTGATTATTCCTACATCGCCTGATCTCATAATAGAAGTTGGTCAGGTATAACTGCAATGTTGCGCGTTCGTCGCGTCGACCGTGCGTCGATCGTCACGAGCATCGACCGGGACACAAGCCCTAGACGTGTTTCACACGTCTGGGAGTTGTATCACGTAATTACAAAAATTTTACCGTGAAGGCTAGTATATCAATGTGGTTGTTACAACAACAGCTGTAGTTTTGGTAATTACAAGTTGAAGTAAAGAAATGCCAACTCCAATTTGGAGGAATCTCTACCACACATGTAGTAAGGCCAATTAGAGTCATTAATATTTACTACTATTTACGGAGTTCTTGTCCCAACGCTGTTATATGGTAGCGAGAGCTGAGTATGTAAGAAGGAGAATGAAAGTAGGATAAATGCGGTAGAAATGCGAGCTCTGCGGAAGATGTGCGGAGTGAAGCTGACCGACCGCATTAGCATAGTAAGACAGCGAGTAGGTATGATCGATAGTATCGGTGTAAAGATGAGAAAGGGCATGCTCCGTTGGTTCGGGCATATAAAAAGAATGCCAGAGGAAAGAATGACAAAACAGATATACAATGTGAAAGTGGAAGGATGCAGGTACCGGGGAAGACCTAGACTATCTTACCACGACCAAATAAACCGAGTCTTATCTGATGGAAAAGTCAAGAGTCTCCGTAAACGGCGAGCGTGTATGGAACGAACTATGAGAGTCGAGGAAGCCAGAGAGGTATGTAAGGAAAGAACCTGTTGAAACTCTGTACTCTCTACCCCGCAAGGGATCTGGCGTGAGGTTATAGATAGAGAGATAGATAGAAATATTTACTAGTTTACTACTACTAGTAATAGTTATCATATATAATATATGATCGATAGAGGAGAGCTGATGATGTGCTTGTCTAGGGCGCTCGCGACATTTAATGCGCCTCTGTCCAGACTAGATATAGAGATAATACGGTTTGTACACGCTCGCCGGTTATGGAGACTCTTAACTTGCCTTTCAGATAAGACACGGTCTATTTGGTCATGGTGAGGTTGATTAGGCCGTCCACGGTACCTACATCCTTCCACTTTCGCATTGGGTATCTGTTTGTTCATTCTTTCTTTCGTTCGCAGGCGCCAATGTAAATTGTTTCTACACCACAATGCGGGAAAGGTGTGTGTCAGCATCGGCAATATTATTATTAATTAATACTTACTATAAAACAATTTATTAATAGTGATTGATGTTTTCCTATTAGTTTTTTTTTTCAATTTGCAAAAAAATGATTTTACTCCTTCAGTGCGCTATAAAAACTATAATTATTCTTGATTTATACCAATTAGGAGATTTCAAATGCATACCTAAAATGTATTTCTCAAAACGCCCACATAAACGTACAAATTTCATTGATGATTAGGGTATAAAAGTGCTTAAAAAAGGGTAATAACCTGTAAATTTGGAAATTTGTTTTTCGTTTTGGTGTCTGAGGCCACTGTATCTAATAGTCGCGGGTTCGATCCCCGCACGGGACAAATCTTTGTGTGATTCACAATTATTTGTTCCGGTCTGGGTATTTGTGTATGTGAATTTTGATGTTTGTAAACGCACCCACGACGCAGGAACAAATACTAGTGTGCTACGTTTTAAAAAAAAAATAACCTGATATAATACCAGTATTATTATAACTTTTGTCATCTTTACACCGATACATACACATGAGTAGATATTATCTTTTTCATAACCAAAAAAAACTAAAAAAATATATTTCAAATAAAATCTATTAAAGCAACTTCAATCATTTATCAGTAATGTTTACGTTAGTTCGGAAAAATCAACTACTAAACAGCTCGAGCACGTGCGCAAGCCCACGCCCACGCGTGGACAGCGCAGCAAGATAAAAGCCAACATTTTGTTTACGCGACCTCGTTTGTTCTACAATGTATTTGTAAACATACCTCATACTCTAATTGACACATAGTTTGGGCATGACGCGGAATGTCAAAATACATGCCACATCAGAAAGGTATGCCTTGTGTAGGTATGCCAAAATGACTAGCTCTTTTTTTGTGTGTGCCCTTCACTAAACATGCCTAGGTAATGTTAATATTACTAAAGTTAGACTGCCTTGTTGGTCTTTTAGCGTATAATGCGCGTAGCGATCATGAGGTCCTGAGTCCTAGGTCAGACAAAATATAAATTTGCGATAGATAAATCTTCAGTATCACTCCGGAGTTTGGAATTGTCTCGCAATAGGAACGCCCCTTTTACGTTGGGTCCTAACATCGTCGACGAAAAGTGAGTGTACACAGTACCTCTGTTTATTTCTATTTAATTTTTATCGTCACATACAGTCACGCCCATATTCTCCAAGCGGGAGTGGTAGAGTAAGGTGGCTGACGATGTAAGGTCCCATATAATGTTGCCCAAAATCAGTCTTGCGGTCTTGGTCTTGAATTTTTGTCAACTAAGACCACTTTATGTTAGCAAGACCAAAACCAAGACCGACTCTGCAAGGCTTAAGCAAGACTAAGACTGATTCCGCGAGACTCTTGCAGTCTCGAAGTTCCGTGAGTACCTTTTTTATTCAACACTGGTATTTCATCTCATTGGTCCTGACAAGGTCTTTCCCACCACTCTCTATCGATTTCGGTCGCGACTCTTGGTCGCGCTAGAATCTGCGAGCAGGTTGGCCAAGGCCAAGATCGGGGTCAGTCTCGTCTTAGTCTTGAATTTGGGCAACACTAGTCCCATCTAGATTAAAATCCAAGAAATAAATATAAATTTATCATTATCAGAACCTCTAATAAACCGGGTACCAAGTCTGACTGGATCCCAAACTCTGTACCCCACACAAGGGAAGCTAAACCACTGAACTGTAACACGTCTATCATTAGGGTTATTAGGTCATGCCACAGTTAGAAACAGCTGCTCCAGTCTGTACAATCAAGGGAAGAATCAAATCTAAGGCACCAGTCAAAAGGCTCTTATAATATACTACGTTTGTTACCACAAGAAATGAGCATCGGGGATGTTGCACGCTACAACTTGCTTGGTCTATTTCTCACAAGAAATTAACCTAATTACTTCAAGACTTTTACATCATCGTCCGCAGGTCCGTCGTAGTATATGTCTGATACTCCTACTCGGGGAATATAGATTGTTTGGTTTTTTTTTTGGTATAAGACGGCAATTGCGGCTAAATTTTTAACACAGTTTTTATTTAATCACAGTTAAGCAACGTCATTCATGCCTAGTGGTTAGACCGTTGGACTGCAAAGTCAAAGGTCTCGGGCTCAAACGCAGGCACGCACCTCTTGTTTTTCCGAAAGCATGTGCGTACTAAAAATTAATTATCACTTGCTTTAACGGTGAAGGAAAACATCGTGAGGAAACCTGCATGCCTAACGGCTTCTCGAAGGTGTGTGAAGTTCGCCAACCCGCACTGGGCCCGCTATCTAAGCCCTCTCAGCTTGAGAGGAGGCCCGTGCCCAACAGTGGGACAGTTTCTTAACAGGGCTTGTATTATTATTTTTTATATTCATGTCATACGACGTCGCGTCGTACTGTTGAACAAGAGCTCACGCATGCATTTTACATAAGCACATATCCGATACATTTTTTTTATTTATTCCTCTAACAATCTCTATCCTCTGTCAATATTGACCATTCAGCGCGATAAGCGACGAGCTTTCTGGGTCTGCCATGGTGACGATGACCTTGTTATGAAACACATTCGGTTGTAAGAAGGCGGGGGAGACCTCTGCCCAGCCGTGGGACGCATAGAATAGTAAAACAAATATTTATGAATATTTTAACATCATTAGAGTTACCTACCCGTTTTGATACTTCCGTTGCAAATATCAATGTATTAAGGACTATTAGCGCTGTGCGACCGCGGTGTTCTTACCGATCACCAAGGTTAAGCAGCGTTCGACTCGGTCGGCCTGAGATGGGTGACCGTTTGTGGCATTTTCATATTCGATCGTCTCCGTGCTTCGGAAGGCACGTTAAGCCGTTGGTCTCGGTTACCACTTAATGTGGTAGTCGTTAAGCCGAGTTGGAATCCTTAAAGGCGGCTTGATAACTTCCAACAGCAGGTATATTTATGAGAGAAGGCCTTTGCCCAGCAGTGGGCAGCATAGGCTGATATTATTATAAGGACTATTCTCATTCTTGTTGACACGTAATCGCATACGGCTCTTAATAACACGTCTAATTATTGCAGTACATCCGCAGAATAAAAATATCTGCTCTGTCTAATCTGCGGTCAAGGGTTGGGAACCCCGTGTCTCCTTTTAGGCGTAAAATTTCATTGTGCCAAAACGTGACCCAATTAATTTGGAAATTGTAAAGGTTTTACTAACCGGAAGATATTGACTGACTGTAGTTGAAAGGTATAGCTACGTGAAACATTAAAATCTAGACTGCTTGTTGGTTCAGTAGCGAGTTTTACATTGGACCCAACATCATCGGCGAAAAGTGGGTGTACACAGTACACCTCTGCCACCCCCGCTTGGGAAATATAGTCGTGACCGCGTTCTTTTAATAGAGACTATTTGTGTAATGATTATGACTTACTAAAGGTAAGGAAAATTTTCATGAGATTCTTCATGACCAACATAATATAACTAATGACGGACGATTTAGCGCAGTGGTTAAGAGCTTGAGCTACTCCGCCCACTGTGTCTAATAGTCGCGGGTTCGATTCCCGCACGGGACAAATCGTTGTGTGATCCACAATTATTTGTTCCGGTCTGGGTATTTGTGTTTGTGAATTTTCATGTTTGTAAACGCACCCACGACACAGGAATAAATCCTAGTGTGGGGCTACGTTTAAAAAAAAAAAAAAAAAACTCAAGAATAAATACAATATACTTGAATTGGAAACGCTATCGAAAGGATCATAAAATACTTATTTGTTAAGTATTTATAAAGGGTGTAAGGGTGTACATAAATGTTTTCAGATTTATCTGTAATTTGTTTTTTTTTCTGTTCCTATCAATGGTAAGGTTTAAAAAGTAGATATGAATACCCCTTCATGTCCTTTCAGGAATTGGAGTTGTCAGGCATAAGGGATATATTTTAATTGTTCATAAAAACGATAACATAACGTCTAGTTATAAAGCCTCCTAATATAATAAAAATGGGTCGTTTATTCAATATTTCAAATCACGAGACTATTCTCCATAAATAAAATTTGAATAAAATGTAAAAACACGACGCACAAAAAATCTTGTGAAGCTTACTCGTGTAACGTTTATTATTCCTCGAACTTAATCGTAAAATATACAAGCATCTATTATTCCAACGGCTTTTCACAGATTTACTGGGGTTCAGAGCATTTTTTTAAAAATAACGTGGCCCCACACTAGGATTTATTCCAGTGTCGTGGGTGCGTTTACAAACATGAAAATTTACATAGCGTGCATTATATTATTACATTATTTGTTACATTGTTGTTATATTGTACATTATTTGTTCCGGTCTGTGTATTCACAAATAATTGTGGATCACACAAAGATCTGTCCCGTGCGGAAATCAAACCCGCGACTATGGAACACAGAGGGCGGAGCAGCTTAAGCTCTTAACCACTGCGCGAAATCATCCGTCCCTAAAATTTAAAACATTGATTTAATTTTAGAGTATTTTCGTGTTTTTGCATCGTTCAGTTATAGCATACTAGCTGTACCCGTCACTTTAGTTCGAGTTATTTTCACTATGTATTTCATACCCTGCAAGATGGACCGACAACCTTGTAAAGATCGCAGGTGGGCGACTTGTGAAGGCATAGAAGTCGTTGGATGCAGGTGGCATTAGACCGATTGCGCTGGAGCGCTGTTCAGCAGTGGACAAGTATAGATCGAGATGATGATTATTTCACACCCTTAAGCTTTTTTGGACAAAAGGTAGCCGATGGTATTCCCCTGAATAAATCTGTTTCCTTGCCGAATGTAATAAATGTGATAAATGAAATATAATTTTTGACTCTATATTTTAGAATCTGGTAAAAAGAATACACGATTAATCAAAATTTTCTCGATAGAAAAATACTTCAAAACTTTCTAATTCCAACTCTTAAGAACTAGTCAATAGAAATTATTTGAAACCGTAGAGAATAATTGTAGCAAAGTTCTTGTAAAGCACTTTTTTATTTCAGTGTAGATTTTTGGAAAATCATAAAATTTATTTTTTGCAAGTACCTCGTTTACTTTCGAAAGCGCGTTCAATATATCCGTCCCTTATCATTCATTGGTACAGCTGTTGTATCACTGTCACTCTGCCGGTGGATAACTGGTCGATCGCGGTAGGCGCTTTAGCTTCGCGCACTCTCTAGTGGTCGGTTTTAATATTCAACTTCAAGGAGAGATGTGGTTAATGTCAGTATCATTTTTACAGATTTTTCGCACAAAATATTTCAAAATTCTATCCGTAGTAAGCAAATCTATTCTTAAGTTTAAGTAGACAGTGGGACAAACAGATATAGTTTTCTTTCAACGCTTTAACCGTCCCGCCTGATTTATCCAGAACATCTACTTGTCCATACCACCCTTTTTGTATTTATCCGACTGATTTTCACAGATATAAAATTAAACTGTTAACGGGATAATGAATTCAGTGTTAACGGATGATTCTGCAAACGACAAAATTTAAAAAGAAAATAAATAAGAGGTTATTTTCATAGATCTTTCATTTGTTTTTTATTTTTTTATTTTATGACCATAGATAAATAATGTGTCAGTGAAGTCCGATGGAATGTTGTGCGAGGCACAAGGGGGTTTTAGGTCTGGAAGAGGATGTTCGGATCAAGTCTTCCCACTCCGCAACATCGTAGAGAAGCATCTGGCAGTGGGGCGGAAGGTTTTCTGCGGTTTTGTAGATCGGGAGAAGGCATTTGACAGAGTTGTTCGAAAGAGACTTTGGGACATTTTGCCAGAGTATGGTATAGATGGCACTCTGTTGCGAGCCGTCCAGTCCACTTATGTGGACTGCAAGGCATGCGTACGGGTGGGTGGTAACAGGTCACCCTGGTTTGACGTTAAAATCGGTGTCAAGCAGGGTTGCGTGTTGTCCGCTAGACTGTTTATAATATAACTGGACAAAAGTCTTCAAAGACTGAAAGCGATGAATGAAGGTGTACAAATGGGTGACTTAGTGGTAAACCATATACTTTATGCAATTGACGCGGTTTTAATAGCGCCAACAGCCACTGATCTGCAAACACTAGTCACAGTTATGAAAGACGACTGCATGATCAATGGCTTACACTTGAATGTGAAGAAAACCAAGATTATGGTTTTTGAAAGGGAAGAAACCAGAACGAATGTAAGGATTGTGGTTGGTAACGATGTGCTGGAGCAAGTGAATGAGTTTGTATATCTTGGATGCGCCTTCAGTAAGGATAGGAAATACACCGCTGACATAGAGAGAAGAGTGAGTGCAAGGAACAGAGTGAATGGTGCGATGGGAAAGCTACTCGGGAGCCGGCACTTAAGCCATAAGGCGCAGCTGGCCATACATAACGGAGTTCTTGTCCCAACGCTGTTATATGGTAGCGAGAGCTGGGTATGTAAGAAGGAGAATGAAAGTAGGATAAATGCGGTAGAAATGCGAGCTCTGCGGAAGATGTGTGGAGTGAAGCTGACCGACCGCATTAGCAACAGCATAGTAAGACAGCGAGTAGGTATGAAAGATAGTATCGGTGTAAAGATGAGAAAGGGAATGCTCCGTTGGTTCGGGCATATAGAAAGAATGCCAGAGGAAAGAATGACAAAACAGATATACAATGTGAAAGTGGAAGGATGCAGGTACCGGGGAAGACCTAGACTATCTTACCACGACCAAATAAACCGAGTCTTATCTGATGGAAAAGTCAAGAGTCTCCGTAACCGGCGAGCGTGTATGAGACGAGCTATGAGAGTTGAGGAAGCCAGAGAGGTATGTAAGGGATGAACCTGTTGGAACTCTGTACTCTCTGCCTACCCCACAAGGGATCTGGCGTGAGGTTATAGATAGATAGATAAATAATGTAGGTATGATCATTTGTCCGTGTCCGCGGGACTAATGGTGGGGCATTTGACGTTATGGTTGAGTGGTAGGAATTTGGTATTATGACATATTTTTTATACTATTCTACTCATTTATCACAGTTTTTAGGTAGTTTTTGTAGAAATGCTAAATTTCCTATTCTAATTTGCCGTGTAATGTACTATCATAACCATCATGTTCGCCTATACTTGTCCACTGCTGAACATAGGCCTCCTCAATCGGTCTCCAGCGCAACCGTTCCGAAGCCACCTGCATCCAACGACTTCCTGCGATCCTCACAAGATCATCGGTCCATCTGGTAGGCGGCCGTCCCACGCTATATGTTATCAAAAAAATATAGGCATCGTCAGTTAGTATATGATAAATAATAATATTAGTCTTGTGAAGAAACTTTCACACCGTTGGGCATGGGCCTCCTCCCAAACTGAGAGGGTTTAGGCCATAGTCCACCACGCTGGCCCAGTGCGGGTTGGCGAACTTCACACGCCTTCGAGAAACTCTTAGGCATGCAGGTTTCCTCACGATATTTTCCTTCACCGTTAAAGTAAGTGATAGAAGTAATAGTAGTATAGATAATTCTAGGTAAATGTAAGCATTCAAAAAATATGATAGAAAAATTATGTGTACAATCTAAGGAATACAATTTAGGATTGTAGTAAAACAATCTGATAGTTTGTCGTTTTTGTTGATTAACACAAGTTTAACCTAACTAATTTTAGACTAGGTTATGATTTTGTAAGGTTAGATAAGTAAAGTTCAGAAACCCGGAGTTACTTCGCAGTGTCGTCCGTTAAAATGAAAATAAGCTTGGTGCTATTACATGTTGGCACCTAACATAGTCTTTGTATATTTTTTTTCTTTCAGTTTTGGATGTCTGGAAGAGCTTGCTATTTTTCTTTTTTTGACCCAACACTGATTACAATCAAGCATAACACTTAATTCTAAGTAATACAATACATCTGGATTGTAATCCAAAACATGTGCGTTCAGCTAAATAAAATTAAGCACCTAACGAAACACAAAAAAAAAAGACAGAAGTAAACACATTATCCAAGAAGAAACACAGAACCAGGTACACATCTACTTATATAAAAACAAAATATTTATAAGGATGGGTACCATAATATTATACAGCATGACATTGTGTAGCATAAATGATATCTTTGACAATACTATAAAATTGTGCAAATGAAATTTCAAAAATATATTAGCGACTACCTCGGTCTGGTGGCAAAGCGCATCGCTTTGTGATCACGAGGTCCTGGGTTCAAATCCTAGGTCGGACAAATGTAGTTTTTCTAACGAAAATTTCCCAGTATGAGTCCGGAGTCTTGAATTGTGCCCGATATATGGCAATAGGCTCGCCCCCTATTACTTGGGACCTAACAGCGTCGGCGAAACGTGGGTGTACTTAGTACACCTCTGCCACCCCCTCTGGGGAATATAGGCGTGACGGTGTATGTATATTAGCGATAAGACCGCCAATTGTCCCTCCTTTGTTTATTTTTTTTCTATGTAAATGTATTAGTGTACAATAAAGAGTAATCTATATATCTATCTATACTCTTTAAAACATAGGTACGCACTACATCTATGCTGTACCCGCATGGGGAATACAAACAAATAAAATGTAAAAAAATATGGTAATTGTGTTCGAACTAGACATACATGAATTAAAACAAAAAAAAGCCCTACACTAGGAATTATCCTGTGTCATGGATGCATTCACAAACATGAAATACCTAAAACGAACATTTGTTAACACAAAGATTGATCTCTTGCGGGAATCGAAACTGCGTCTATCCAACCCAGTCACCGGGGTAGCCTACGCTCTTACCCTCTGGATCAAGCCGTCCTCAATTTTTGACTTAAAAGACTTGGCAGTGTTTATTTTTTTGGACAAAATACGTATGAATAAAAACTTTTGATCTTAAGTTCCCTGTATTATTTTCAAAGAAGCACGCAACAATTTCAAACAATATAACGTACTAAAGTTATTTTCTCCTTCCCTGTTATATACAGGGGTAACGTTTAAGGTTTCACCACATTGCCGACGGACCGCGACGGGGAGACGCGACACTTACGTCACTCTTCAGGCATGATATTGTAACGTTTGCGGGCTAATTAAATGCCGAATAACGTGCGAAGTACTTTATTAGGCGCTGTACGCACAAAACAGTACGTCTAAATCAAGTATACACAAGTACTACTCTCATTAGTACCCAAATATGTCGCTGTCAATGTTTCTAATTTAAACCAAAACACTAGCGGCCCGCTCGCACGCGTCTCGGCGTCTTGGTCCCGCCGCACTTTGTTTCTATTCACTGATGGCCCGGAAACGACACGGGCCAAACGAAAACTACTCTATACAAAATAACTCTCTCATGCAGTATTCTATGTCACCCATATCATATATTTTACATATATCAGTAGACACAAACTATTCCCATTGGATTTTTTCAGCATTTTGACTTTTGATTTCTATGATAAGGGTCCTCGATTTCTGAACCGCAGTGCGGCCGGTCGCGACAAGTATGGCGGATCTGTGTGGACGTATCCCGTACATTTCTATACATTACAACTCCTCAAGTAGCACTCTCCACGCTCGCACCCTTGTTCGCAATGTGGCGAAACCCTTAAAGTCTCCGTACAGGGGCGCGCGTGGGAACGTCGTACTTCCGACAACACGTGACATTTGAACATGGCATATCAATGGCTGTGCCTTGAATATCCGTTTATTTTAATAGCATGCACTCAAACAAATATAAATATCGTTACACCTATATTCCGCAAGCGGTGTTGGCAGAGGTAAACTGTGTACACCCACTTTCCGCCGGCTATGTCCCTATTTTATAGAGGGCGAGCCTATTGATTTTATACTGGGCAAATATGATAGACTCCGGTGTGATACTGAAAATTTTTTTATGACACGAATATTTTTTTCTTTTATTATGTATAAAATGTAGCCCCACGCTAGGGAATTAATTTTGTGTCCTGAGTGCGTTTAATCTAGTTAAATAAAATAGAAGCTGAAGCTGTGAAATCCTCTAAGTAATTAATTCATGTCCAAAACATTAATACCTCTGTTACAAGCAACCGAAGTGACTAATTTGGGAATACCTACAAACAACCGCCACAACCAACAACAATATTACAATCCATTCTAAACTTTAAATGAGAGTCATTAAGTTGAATTTTTAATAAGCTACTTTCGGTTTTTAATACGTTATGGTAGGTAAAAGGAGGACCAATTAATAAGTACGGTCAACAACATAATAATATAATAATTGTTATTTTATGGGTTGGTCTTGTCGCTGCCGAATAGTTAATTATTTTGGGGAGAACGCAGTCATAATTTAATTAAAAGGGAAAATCGACTTAAGAATAAATTAAAAATGTTATCCCCAAGGGACAGGAAGATGTTATAATTCGAGATTATAAATACGTCCACGGTTCGTAGGGTAAAGATGAAAACATAAATAATTTGTACAAGTTTAAGTCAAACAAATGTTTGACAGAACAAATTGAAAACTATTTTCTCTACAGCAAATATTTATTATGTACATGTTGTGTACGTTTGAAACTGCATCAAATTGAGTTTAAAGGGTTTATTTTGATAATTATAAACTTTCAGGTTGAAATAACTGACAACAACCTGTCCTGTAAACAACTACTATAGCCAATAAAACCGATAGAATTGTATGAAAATATAAGCACAAAACCACTCGCAATTACATATAAAAAGCTGTCTATAAATTGACAACGCTTTGTCATCATCTGTCTTATTCTATTAAGGAAAAACAGTCGTTTTCCCCTCACTGCTTACCTCCCTTAACTCTATTACAAAAGGATAATAGTTTGCGAATGACTCTTCAAAATACCTGTAACAAAAGAAAAAATACTTTCTTGAAAAAATTAAACCATAATAATTCCTTCTTTTGCTGGCCGTTATGAAAAAAACAAGAATGGAGGGATATTAAAAGAAAGATGGCGGAGAAATTAATGTGGGTTGTGTTTTTATTTCCGGATTACAATCAAGAGTTGATAGCGACGCAAAAAATATTGTAAACAAAATATGCGAATTGAAATTTACAAGTTTTCGAATGACGTATAACAATGTCTTGCAATGGGGTTTGCACACTATTTTACGGCAAGACAAATCCAGCAAGTATATTAAAAAAAAAAATGTGCGGTCGGGGAACCCCCGTCAAGAATGAAGATCGTTACGTTATTTTTTCAACTCTAAACGTGATTTAATAAGTAGATTTCTAATGATTATATCAGTATATTTTTGTCTTTCTTTTCAAAGCAAAAATGTAAACTTGCCATTATAAAATTGCAATAATGACACAATATAAATTTCGTGTGAATCAAAACCTGCATAACTACAATTTTAAACACATGTTAATATTATTTAAACTTAATTTTTGGTATTGTTTTAATTCACACTGAATATCTAGATTCGAGCAGCAGCATTAGGGGTGGTCAGCTGACCGCGCACGATGCTTGCTGCTCGAATCTAGATACTCGCACGCACACACATACAATCGTCTATAATAGAAAGAGATAGAGATAAAGAAAAAGAGAGGGAAAAGTCGCCTGGAGGGGCCATAACGCTGTTTCCTTACGTGACGATTTCTGCCAGTTCACTTTACTGTAAGCCGCGTAAAAGAACTTTGCTCCAAAAACCTACCCGCGAATCAGTGTTTGATTGAACCTTGAACCTCGTGACCACAAATATTAACTTTGATCTCAATAGCTAATTGGTAGTTATCTAAACTGAAATAGTTAAATAAAAATTACTTGCGTATTTTTACGTGTATTTAAATATAAATGAAGGTTGAAGTACGCCAATGTAATTCACGGTTAAACTTCTAAATCCTTACTAATACCAAATTACCTAAACGAAGTTAAATTATTGTGTTTAACGCACAGTTTTGGGAATTGGTTAGAAATTCAATAGAACTCTTCGGTAATTTAGATTATAATTTCAGAAGCTCGAAACACACGGAACGCGCGCGCTTGTCAGACCGCTCGCCTTTTGAGTCGGGTATGGGTTTTGTGGCCGGTTTATGTTTGGTATATTAAGTATCATTTATGTATGGCTTGATTAGGGACATATTTTGTCTATTATTTAATGTTATTATTTTAAAATTTGTATCCGGTTCTTAAAAACAAGATGTCTTGATGAAAGACAGATTGTTATATAGTTTGACATATTATTATTAATTGTTTGTCACTTCAATGCCTGTCGGTATACTATGATGTGATTATTATTTTTACAAATTATGTATTAGTATACATAATATGTAATAGAAAACAGCGTGTGCATAACCATTAGAACTGTAAACTCAAAAATAAAACGAAATAAAATCCCTGTAAATATTATTTAAAACGCACGCATTTAAAAATATTTTTATGTTGTACTACCTTGAAGGCAACTTTAATAAGTACCTGTAGATATAATACTCGTCAGCAAATCGCCCCGAGCACATATCTGTATGTTATCTACTTTAATGAAGTGCGGAACGATTAAGTGAAAAGTTTGTTGCGAACTTGTGTATTACTGTTCGAAAGTAGGCAGGTTATGTATTAATATTCATAATTCATCATCAAAAACGTTTGTTATTGTTTAACAGACATATAATTTATACATTCAAATTATATAGGTATTAAGTAAACCGTCAAATGACATGATATTCTTTCTGCGACTTCGCATGTATCGAACTATGAGAGTGGAGGAAGCCAGAGAGGTATGTAAGGAAAGAACCTGTTGGAACTCTGTACTCTCTGCCTACCCTGCAAGGGATCTGGCGTGATGATATAGATAGATAATTCCAGATTTCGAACTACTTTTAAGAATATGTAGGTATATCATGTCATTTGACGGTTTACTTAATACCTATATAATTTAAATCTACAAATTATATGTCTGTTAAACAATAACAAACCCCGCAAGGGATCTGGCGTGATGATATAGATAGATAGACAGATAGCTAAATGGAAAATCATTATAAATACCTAATTTGAAAAAAAAATGCATTTTTGCTAAAAAGCTTAATAAATCTACGCAATTTCGTGTTCCTTTTTAGCATATAAATAGGTAACTGAGATCTCAAGCACCGTTTTATGTGTAGAACTTTCTAGAGCGTTTTATACTTACGCTCCCTAATGATGCGCAGACTAAAGTTGTCGTTTTAAAGACGTTCTACTTTTAACCAGTAAAAAAAGGTCAAGACAAGACAACCAACACG
The DNA here is from genome assembly GCA_905147815.2 of Phalera bucephala. NCBI lineage: Eukaryota > Metazoa > Arthropoda > Insecta > Lepidoptera > Notodontidae > Phalera > Phalera bucephala. Next base: position 26,583,380 of record LR990623.1, on the reverse strand, counting down.
CGTGTATGAAATAGGCGATGGACGTACTATGAGAGTTGAGTACGCCATTGTCGGAAGCTGGCCATAGGGAAATATCAACTACACAAAATAACCCCCTCGTTTGTAGACTTATTGGATTGGTATTGAATAGTACCATACAATCAGATAATGTTCAGTCTGTGATAATGAAGCCGGAAGATGGCCAATAGAACAACCTAACTATCCCACGCTAGATTCCTTGCGGGGTAGGAAGAGAGTACAGAGCTCCAACAGGTTCTTCCCTTACATACCTCTCTGGCTTCCTTCACTCTCTTGGTTCGTCACATACACGCTCGCCGGTTACGAAGATAGACGACCTCACCACTCAACATAATTCCGTCGTGTTTGGGCTCGTTGGGTTTGACGCGACGAGCACTGTGGGTCGGTGACCCGGGTGGTATCCAGGGTCTGGTGATGGAGTCAGAAGGTAGCCATAGGAACTCAACTAAGCACAATATCGCCGTTGTGTTTTTGCTATAAAACTTGTTATTTAAATGATCTCTTCGAATAAAGGTTATTCTGATTGACTGTCAAATGCATTTTAGTAATATGGATCTTTAGTAATATAGAAAAACTATGGACCTAAAACAAACAACCAGCTTTAAATTGTAAAGAATAATTAGTACTTCGTGTAACAACAACAAACTAACAAAAGACACTGCTCCATAACTACGAAGTTCAAGTGTGCCAATGAAAAGAGTAGACTCGGTGAAAGACTTAGGAGTTCACATGACAGCCGACCTGAACTTACGAGCACATATTATCAATGTATGTAAAAAGGCGTATAAGACTTTGGGATTCGTACTTCGGTAAGTGGGTGAATTTAAAAGTATTAACACTGTAAAAGTTTTGTACGATGCACTGGTAAGAAGTCAGCTCGAGAGCAATGCGGCGGTGTAAGCACCACACGAAGCCAAGTACAGTCTTATGGAGGAGCACATTCAAAACAAGTTCACAAGATACTTGTACTGGAGGTTTTATATATTCATGTAATTCTATATATATATATATATATATATATATATATATATATATATATATATATATATATATATATATATATATATATATATATATAAGATATATATATATGAATCGAATGCAGTTATTAAGAAGACGGTCGAGTTTGTTGAGATGATCTGCATCAGGTCGTAGTAGCACACATCACCACAGTCGAATATAGGTAGGATTAAGGACTGCACGAGCATTGTTTTAGTGTTGGAGGGGAGCAAGTTTTTAAGCCGATACAGGTATCGCAACATCCCGGTGACCTTTTGACCGACGGCCGTGATATGGATTTACCAGCTGCTGAGTGTAGTATCAATGTGCAAGCCGAGATCTTTGACACTAGAACTAAACGGGATAATTGTACCATTGAACACGAGTGACGGCAGAGTTGCCATATTTACTTTGGTAAAAGGTCTAGAACTGCCTACAAGAATAGCTTGACACTTAGCCGGGTTAACAGTCAGTCCGTACCTGTCAGACCCGTTATTGATTGCCCCCAAATCCTGGTTTAATTTGCCGACAAAGTTAGAGATTCGATCGGCACTGTCTTGCGAGTAAAGCTGAAGGTCATCGGCATAAAGATGATACGCACCCTGAAGTTCATAGGTTATTAGATCAATGTAAATAGAAAACAAAAGAGGAGGTTGTATAGTGTTTACCCATATTATACTTCAATGTATCCGACATTGTTTATTCTGGAAATGACAGGATATAACAAGTCAGGAGGGACCTTAACCTCGCGCAGTATGTGCTCAGAACACTTCGAGGAAAGATATCCAACCCGAGCATACTGGAATTGATGGGATTGTGTGTGCCCGATGAGTATGTGCACCGTAGGAGGAAACCAAGACTTTTCGCGGTACTCCGAGGGAGAACGCATCTACTTGTCAAAACGCCCTTAACGCGTATCATGCACACGCTTAATGTAATTGCCGATAATATTGATTTATTTTGTTGATCCATAGATGAATTTAAACGGGTCACACTGTACATATTATGTTTCTGTAATGACAAAAGATATAATTACACTATTGTATTGGGATAGTCTTGTGATAATAGTTGTAAGTAGGTATAAATATAAAAAACAAAACTGGCGAGGCGAGTACACCTTCATACATTAAGGATCGTGCAGACAAAACCAAGGACGGAAAAATGTAATAAAAAAGCAATATACCGAACCTATTCAGAATACAAAAAAACTTTAACAAAGTCACTTACGGCCCCGATATTATGTCCACTAGACACAATCTTGGAGCTATAGTATTCTCAATACAAGTTTCCTATCTCCAAAGATTTGGAATTTTACCGACACGTAGGTACGCAGCGAAACTCGTTATAAGTTCCTTCACAAGTAGGGTTAACACGCGTTCAGATATTTGAGGGATATTTCTCAGAAAGTTTGACCTTTGTTGTAGGATTTTAGATTTGATTTTTCTCTCAATAAATGGCTTTTGCAAGCGGCGTCACTGACGTGGTGTATTTAAAAATATATACATTCGTTTGTTAAATATATTTTTTTTTTAGACTAATCCACACTCCACATATTTCCACCCATGGTTCCTATTACTTTTGTGTTCTGTTTCTGCCAGAAAGGATCCATATAATATTATGAATAGGCACCATTGATTTAACCCAGGATCGGCTTTAAGTATGATTTAAGCAGGTTGTCGTCTAATTCCACTGAGTCAAGGTATTCGATGTCCTATTAAAAAAATATGTTTCTAGTGTCTACTATCGAAACCTTCATTAATTATTCCTGAGTGCAAGCACATTCACAGATAAAAGCTATTATATTAATTAACTTATAAAAAAATGGCTTAAAAACGCTTTCAAAGGTATTGAAATTAATTAGGTTGACGTCTCTCTCGAAGCCGCCCGCATCCCACTGAGCGGTTATATCTTACGTAACATCTCTGGTGCTGCTAAGTCGAGTTTGTTATGACATAGCACTTTTGATGTAAGGCCATATTACTATTTTTAATTTTGATAGCTCTATCAAATTTGATTCACTAGTTTTTGCGTGATGCCCGAACAAAGGGACACAAATGTTTTGTACTTAAACACCTCTTAATAATTAGGCTGACGAGAGAACTTGCACTATTATAAATTTAGATAATTTATATTAATTTTATCATATTATGAACATTAACGTTCCTTCATATGAATTTTCATGTTTATAAAAGTACCCACGACACAGGAATAAATCCTAGTGTGGGGCTACGTTTAATAAATAATATTAATCTGTAATAGTTTTCATGAAAAAGTAAAAATAAAACACGTCTCAAATTTTAAGAAATTATTGTCTCAGGACCCAAGAGACACGTGAAAATATACTCCGAAAAAGAATCCTTTCTTGTAACTACAAGCCAAGTAAAGATTGGTGTTCTTGTATAGGTGACTAGGGACGGATGTGGCAATAGCTTGCCAATGGTAAACTAAATCATTAAGCGAATAGGTATGAAAGAGAGTATCGGTGTAAAGATGAGAAAGGGTATGCTTCGTTGGTTCGGACATATAGAAAGAATGTCCGAAGAAAGAATGACAAAACTGATATACAATGCGAATGTGGAAGGATGTAGGTACCGGGGAAGACCTAGACTATCTTACCATGACCAAATAGACCGGGTCTTATCTGAAGAACAAGTCAGGAGTCTCCGTAACCGGCGAGCGTGTATGAGACGAACTATGAGAGTAGAGGAAGCCAGAGAGGTATGTAAGGAACGAACCTGTTGGAACTCTGTACTCTCTGCCTACCCCGTAAGGGATCTGGCGTGATGATATAGATAAATCACACACCGCCTACGTTCCCCAAGCAAGGGTGCTAGAGGTGTACCTTTTAAACCAACTTTTTGCCAACGAACAGTAAGGGAAGCCTTTAAGCTCAAGCTGCTGAAGAAATCTTAGCTGAGCGGACTTAACGTGTTTTTGAAATACAGAGATGAAAATATAATCTACACTAATATAATAAAGAGGAAAGATTCGTATTTTTGTATGTTTGTAACGAATAAACTCAAAAACCGATTTTAATGATTCTTTAACCATTAGAGAGCTGCATTATCCAGAAGTAACATAGACTATAAAACATAGACCCGGTAGGTGGCGCTGTTGTCGAACAAAGGCGCAAGAAACTGCTAGTGTTAAAATAAAAATGAACACCATCTAGAATACCTCCCTCAATCGAGGGTGGAAGAATAATGTGTACATACATATTTCGCCAACAATGTAAGGTCTTTACATCGTCGGCGAAGTTCCTAGACTAGCCTACAACCATTATACCAGGCACAATTCCTCACTGTGAACTCAATCTATCCATCTATCTATATCATCTCGCCAGATCCCTTGCGGGGTAGGCAGACAGTACAGAGTTCCAACAGGTTCTTTCCTTACATACCTCTCTGTCTTCCTCAGAATCAGAATCAGAATATTTTTTATTCATGTAAACCATTACAGTATTTATGAATCGTCAAAATAGTAACAAAGACTCTACCACCACTTCGGAATGTCATTCCTGTGGAGAAGACGGGCAAGACAGAACTCCACGGTTACTCTTTTAAAATAGTATTTTTACAATTTTTCCATCTACATTTTGTTGTGGGGTATGGGAGAACAATGTAGTATCAGGTGAGTCTAAATTAAATTAACCAAGTTAAACTATTCATGTGAATGGCTACATGGTTCTCTCATTTACAGATAAAGAAATGAGGAAGAAAAATGATAAATTTTATTTAACTACTAGAAGGAAGAGAGGGAATAATAAATAATTATAGCTGAACATGTTATCCACATTCTGGTGGAGCTGGAAACACACCTATCCAAGCATTTTTATCTTTTAAATAATTATCTAGAGTATAGTAAGCTCGCTTGCAGAGCGTACGTTTAATACAGGCTTTGAATTTATTTTCACTAAGTTGAGTGACGTCAAGTGGAATTTTATTATAAAATCTAACACAGTACCCCATGAAGGACGTGTGAATTTCAGACAGATGAAATTGCGGTTGATCCAATTTATTTCTATGTCGCGTGTTATAGCAATGCCTATCACCTAGCTGATTAAATAGATTCAAATTTTTCCGTGTGTACATTATGTTTTCATAAATATAGTTCCTCCACTCTCATAGTTAACTCACTCCAAGGAATTTTCGATATATAAACCCCAGTTATACTTTTTGGTCCGGGATTTGAACCCAGCACCTCGTGATCGCTAGCCATTACTAGTAATATACACTCACATTAGACCAATGCGGAAGTCAATGACGGACGATTTAGCGCAATGGTTAAGAGCTTAAGCCGCTCCGCCGCTGTGTCTAATAGTCGCGGATTCGATTCCCGCACGGGACAAATCTTTATGTGACCAACAATTATTTTTTCCGGTCTGGGTATTTGTGTATGTAAATTTTCATGTTTGTAAACGCACCCACGATACAGGAATAAATTCTAGTATGGCCCAGTGTCGTTTAAAAAAAGAAACTTGGTACAGTGGTAAAAAGCTTAAGTCGCTCGGCCCACTGGATCGAGAAGTGGCAGGTTCGATCCCCGCACGGGACAAATCTTTGTGTCACCCACAAATAATTATTTCGTTCTGGGTGTTTATGTCAATTTCGTGTTTGTAAACGCACGATACAGGAATAAATCCTAGTGTTGGACTACGTTTTTTTTTTAAATAATTCTCCCTTGGCACCCAAAAGTTTAGTCGAAATTTTTGTATACACCTCTGCCTGTCCTCTAAACAGCCATTGAGAAAAAAAAACAGTATAGACTACAACATTATATATTACAAAACATTTCCTTTCTCTATCTACTTATGTATCTATATCATCATTCCAGATTCCTTGCGGGGTAGGCAGAGAGTACAGTGTTCCAACAGGTTCTTTCCTTACAAACCTCCCTGGCTTCCTCCACTCCCATAGTTACTCTTTTACTAAATAAAAATATGAATCGTCAGTCGTATTTATTTTTTATTCTTATTTGATACGAAAACATACCCTATTTTCATAGTATCAAGGGGCATGTTTATATTTAAATCACCTGAAACCCTAACGCAATTCTGCATGTTTCAGTAAATCTGACCGCAATCACCCATACGTAATTAACTCAGGCTTTAAAGTAATGCAGAACGTGATAGGATTATTAATGCGATTTCATGCGATACATCGAGACTGACGCTTTCACGAGATAAATCTCATGAATTCTGTGCTCGTAGTCAAGTAACTTTTTACAGTTATTAACGATAATAGAAAAGGAAAAAATATTTTTAAAAATGGTTATCCGACTTCAAAAAGCAAAAAATAAATATTTGAAGTACCGGTTAGTGCAGTCTGTCGGTACCGGTTAGTGCAATCGGTTACTTGGCACCAATATCAAATATTAATTTTTTGGTTTTTAAACCTTTTTATAAAAAGATTTTTATTTTACAATTTTAAGTGACGAGTAAATTATTTACGAATATTGATATCCATATATTATATTATTTTGCTGAGTCGTACAGTAAGGTACCTACAGGATTGACAAAATAACCATAATAACCGAATCTATACATTCGTGATGTTCGCCGTTAAGGAGTCCCCTGGTGTATCTTCCAAGTCCAAAATTCAATACTGTTTTATTAAAATGGGACCACCTCGAAATTATACTAAACCCAACGCAATTGTTTTAAAAAAAAAAAAAAATGCAAAAAGAATAGAAATAGAATAGAAAACTCTTTATTGTACACCAAATTATAAATAAACAATAATGTAAGGTACAAAACAATATAGGGTACAATTGGCGGCCTTATTGCTTATAGCAATTTCTTCCAGGCAACCAAGTCGAAAGAAATACAACAAAGTAGAGGGCAGTTGGTGGCGTACATTCATTAACATTAAAAGTAACTAATAAAAGTAATATATATATATATATATATATATATATATATATATATATATATATATAAATATATAATAATATTTATTTAATCATGACAGCGTCTCACTAGTGACAGCAGAGAGGAAGTGGTTCTTGACCATCGTTTTAAAACTAGCCAATGTCTGTGCACGTTTAATTGTCAGAGGTAATGCATTCCACAAACGGACAGCTTAAACTGAAAAGGATTTATCATAGAAATTTGTGGAATGCATGGGTGTTTTTAGTCTGAGATTCTCCGATGACCTTAGGAACCTTGAATGTGTTACATGGAGAAAGTCAAATCATCGTTTGAGATAGGAGGGAGATGCTGGATTAAACAGGACGTTGTACAAAAGCGATAACAAGTGAGCATTCCGGCGAAGGCGAATTGGCAGCCACTTGAGCTTAGCACGAAATTTTGAAACATGATCATATTTCCGCAAACCAAATATGAATCTTATGCAAAAATTTTGAAGTCGCTCAAGTTTATTAAGTTGGCTCTCGGTGAGATCGAGATAACTGGCGTCTGCATAATCAAGGATAGGAAGAAGGAGAGATTGTGCAAGTGTAATTTTAGTGGCAGTGGGAAGAAAGTTTCGTAGCCTTCGCAATGAACCTGCAGAAGCAAAGATCTTGCGACTAAGATTTTGTAGTTGTGGACCCCACGTGAGATTTGTGTCAATATAAATCCCCAAATTTTTTACAGTGGTGCTTATTGGTATTGTGACACCGTCAAATTTAATTTGGGGAAGTTGGGACAGGTCGACACGTGTAGTAAACCTGGAGATACCAATAACAATAGCTTGCGTTTTAACTGGGTTGACCATGGGGCCATAGCTTTTACTCCAGTCGCATATTTTATTTAAATCATTATTAATAGTATTAACAGCCCCCGACAGCCTGGCCAACGGAGCTTGTATGTAAATTTGGAGATCATCTTCATAGAGGTAGTATGAAGAACGCAATTGGTTGGAAATAGAATTAATAAAGACAGCGAAAAGCAAAGGAGATAAAACGCCACCCTGCGGAACACCGGCACTAATATTGCACCAAGAAGAGTAAGTATCTTCAATGCGAATGCTTTGCAGGCGACCAGACAGGTAATTACGAAACCAGTCAATCACCGTTGGAGATATGTTAATAGAGCATAGCACTCCAAGTAGAATATCAAAATCCACTGTATTAAAAGCATTGCTGAAGTCGAAAAATGCAAGTATAGTTAGATTACTATTTTCCATTCCAAGTCTGAAGTCATCCGTAATATTTACCAGGGCAGTAGATTTATATATAATTCGGCCAATTATGTATCCAAATCGATACATAATTGGCCGAATTATCGCGTAATATACATACAAAAAAATACAGTCGAATTAAGAACCTCCTCCTCTTTTGAAGTCGGTTAAAAATATGCGCAATCGATATTCTACAACAAAGTCACGTTAGTGCGACAAGGATCTTTTGGCCAGTGGGGCGTTGGTGTGAAATTAAGGTTATCATATAGTAAAATTCTCCTGGTAAGTAGCAGTGGGCGGGGCACATCGCTCATAGAACTGACGGCCGTTGGGGCAGAAAGGTTCTCGAATGGCGACCACGTACCGGAAGACGTGGAGTGGGTAGGCCCCCTACAAGATGGACCGATGACCTGGTGAAGGTCGCAGGTAGAAGTTGGATGCGTACAGCACAAAGCCGGTCGTTGTGGCGGTCTTTAGGGGAGGCCTTTGTCCTGCAGTGGACGTCTTTCGGCTGAAGAAGAAGAAGAAGAAAATTCTCCTACTTCCAAAGAAATATTTCAACAGGTGGGTCCGCACGGTTACTAATTAAAAAAGAACTTGGGGAAATTTTAAAGCTAACGGCGACTCTGCGACTGTCATGAAATGACATTTCACTTGAAGACAGCGTTAGTTCCAATTTTGACTACGAGCCGAAAGATCCTTGTCGGACTGTAGTCAGAACAGTGTGCTGTCAAACAAGATTAGGCGAGAGAAAAGAAACTAAACGCATGCACCTTGGCTAGGCATTCTGTTGTGTAAGTTTTAAGGTGCCCATTTTAAATATGGCGTTGGACTAACGCGCCTTTATCATATTTTGTGAACATCGCTAACCTTGTTAAATAGATACTGAGCCAATAATCCCTAGTATGGTACAATAGTCCTTATCTAAAACTAAAAAATCACCAATTTTCAGACACATTTTTACAGCAGTTCGCATGTTGCTACTCTGAACTCTGCATACCTCGCAAGAGATGATAATATAGATAAGTAAATAGATACAATAACTTAATATTAGTATTTCTTCACAAAACATCACAGATCTCTGCAAACTTTAATAAACGTTAAGGCATTTTAACGTTTTATCACTTTGTTACAATTACCTTCACTCATGCACATATAAGATAGATAGATAGATAACACTTTATTGTTCCACCAGAGATACAAAAAGGAGATAAAAGAGGCAAGATTACAAATTGAAAGTTAGTGTAACAATGGGCGGCCTTATCACTAAAAGTGATCTCTTCCTGGCAACCTTTGGATGGAGAGAATCTGAAGAAAACGTAAGATTTAGGGGTGTACTTAACAATCAAAGCATAACAATGCATAAATAAATCTATCATAAACTACTTAATAATATACCTATGTATAATATGAAAGAGTAAAAATGATACATACTTAGTAAATAAATAAATAAATATGTAAATGATTTACAACACCAAAAACAAATTTATAGCATAAAACAACTAGTAACAGCAAATATAAATTATCCAGCTAATATAATGCCGTTATTCAGTGTAGAACTTTTTCACCTGATTTCTGAATATTTGAATTGATGAAGCACGCCTTATAGAGACAGGTAGTGCGTTCCACAATCGGACGGCTTTGACCGTAAAAGATCGTAAAGAAAGAAGAGTGTAAAGGCATTACGAGAGCCAAGTTATCTGATGACCTTAAAGAATACGAGTTGGAAAATTGAAGGAACTCGAAACGTTCCTTGAGGTAACTTGGGGAAGACGGATTGAATAAGATATTGTACAAAAGACAGAGGACATGAGTATTCCGGCGAAGACGTATAGGGAGCCACTTGAGCTTAGAACGAAACTGAGATACATGATCATATTTGCGTAAGCCAAATATAAATCTTATGCAAAAATTTTGGAGATGCTCAAGTTTATTTAACTGCTCTTCTGTGAGATCTAAGTAGCAGATGTCAGCATAATCGAGAATAAGAACGCATAATGGTTAATATTCCACCAACATTACACATTATTAGTCTAAATAACACAAGTTTTGGAAATTAAAACAAATTCACAACATCACTCTTCGACTTCCCGCCAAAACCTCGAATGCGGTGTTATTTTTTAATTTAATAGCGCAATACTTAAAAAATATATTATATATTTGAATAAATTGAGGACCTCCTTCGCTTTTCAATGACAATTAAAAAACCTTGTGTGATGGTTTAAAACATGAATTTTACAGGTATCAACATCCAGACTAAAACAAATATTTTTGGTTTAATAATACTCGTTCTTCGAGGGAACTTCGTTTAAACCACTTACATAAAATGGAATTGTATTAAGACGATATTCATTTATAAGTAAAGAAATGCAAAACCAGTAGTAGTAGTAATATTCGTCCCTTACGGACAGGCGAAGGTACAAAACCATACTGCTAAGTCTTATATAGTTTTTTTTTCATTCATTTACGTTTTTATTGGGTAAAATACTCCCAAGTCTTATATCGCTTTTTCCATTAATTCGTGTTTTTATTAGGCAATACTGCCAAGTCTTATATACTTTTTTCGTTAAATCGTGTTATTATTAGGCAATACTGCCAAGTCTTTCATAAATAAATGCAAATCCAATTTTCCACCTGATCTGCGCTGACATTTATTCTTTTTATAGAACACACCAAAATCAACATCAAAAGTTTTTTATTCATGTAGACCAAAAAGTACTCATAAATAGTTAATAAAGAAAGCTAGTTATGACCAAAGACTACCTTCCGTTTGGAATGTAATTTCTGTGCAAAAGAAGGGCGAGAAACTCCACGGTAAAGATGTGCGACTATTCGAATCATCTACAACTACTAATTTTTTGATTCGACTTGAACATTAGTAATATACTAATTTTTATATTCGAATGACGACTATTAATTAGTAACTACTAATGGTGATTCGATTAGATTATCTGCGACTCCCACCCGTTTATGAATAAATTATTCGAATGATTCGCCGCTTCTCGCGCCATTTCGGTGCCAAAACCAATAACGTGTGAAAGTGAGTACTAACAATTAAACTAAATAATAAAAAATGTTTGTGTTAAAAAGTGTGTTTTCATAAAGTTTCTAATTTAGAATTTAATTATAATCCGCGCGCGGTAACTAAGTGCCGGAATGAAACAAACGGCTTATTAGCCGTACATTTTTAAAAGCTAATTGGAACTCTGTACTCTCTGCCTACCCCGCGAGGGAGCTGGCGTGATGATATAGATAGATATAGATAGATTTTTAAAAGCGCTTACAGTGATTCATCTCAAAAAGCACCCGTGCGAAGGTGGGGGTAAGCTGCGCACAGAATGATGCTAACTTTGCTTTGTACTCTCTGGTGCGATCGGCAGGTAAATTCATTATTCGTTCGCCGAACTCTTTATTCATTATTCGTTCATTCGGTCCAGCAAGTCGAATAGGATACAGTTAGTAACTAATCTTCATGAATCATTCGAATGATTTATAAAGTCGAATGATTCAAATGAAATCATTCGCAGTCGCGCATCGCTACTCCACAGTCGCTCTTTTTAAAAACATGAGTTTTACAATTCTTTTTGTGTACATTGCGTTCATATATTATGGGAGAACAATGCAACGAGCTTCATGGGTTTAAGTATTAATTAGACGTAAACATACTTACATTTCTGGTATCAATAGTATCTCTACACAGTCTTCGCATTTGCAAAATTGAGATTTGGTAAGGGTAATTAAAAAGTCATTGTAATGATAATAAGACAAACTAAAAAAAGAGTACGATAAAAATTCTTGATTATAGGTCCAATGTGATGCCGAACGAGACAGAATACCACAACGCTATAAATAATCTTTCGAAGGATTATGAACGGACCAGCCCACCATTCTAATTAAACCTTGTCTCCAATTTAACGCTTACTAAATTAGCCACAAAAAAGTAATATTTGCTTCATTTCAGCCGTCACAACATCGTCACAACTTTCGTACCGTCAGCAACAAAAGCGAATAAAAGTTTCACGTCATAACACAACACGTGTTGGGGTGTTGGAAATTCGGACAAAATGAAACTTTTTTGTACGATTAAAATCGTTGATCCAAAAAGAAAATAGACGGATAGCTGCGCACACATCAAAAGTCTTGTTCCAGAAAAAACATTTGTGTGTGTCAATGATTTACGCTATTGGCTACGGGGCCATCGGGCAAACGGGCGGCAAGAGCCAGAAGGGCAAGGGAGAAACGGTCTCGGCTCGGCAGTAGCAATGGGGAAGGGCGTATGTATACTCAGTGTCTCGCCGTGGTGCTCTGCAAAAGTCGGCGTACAAAGGATTCTTCTTCTGATCCTGTGTGCGGTATCTGTATCCAAAAAAAGGGAAGTAGGGGCATCGGTAGGCTCGGTGAGAATGTGCGATAGCGGTGGATAGGATGGGAGTCAGGTGCGTCGTCGGCGGAGGCCCAGAAGAAATAGCGATATTCGAAATAATTTACGAACTTTGAACTCTCTTTCTTGCCAGTTTGTCTATTCACTCGGAATCAGTATTAAAGTAACTCCCCGATAAACTATATAGCCTTAAAACTAATAATAATAATAATAGCCCTGTTAAGAAACTGTCCCACCGTTGGGCACAGGCCTCCTTGCAAACTGAGAGTGCTTAGGCTATAGTCCACCACGCTGGCCCAGTGCGGGTTGGCGAAATTCACACACCTTCGAGAAACTCTTAGGCATGCAGGTTTCCTCACGATGGTTTCCTTCACGGTTAAAGCAAGTGATAATTAATTTTTAATACGCACATGCTTTCGAAACGCGTGTCGGCAAACGTAGTGTAGGGCGCCCTGTAGCTAGGTGGGGCGACGAAATTCGTAAGGCAGCGGACAGGGATTGGAGAAGCTCATCAGCAGATCGAGCTCAGTGGCGTGCCATGGAAGAGGCCTAGGTCCAGCAGTGGACTGACACGGGCTGATGATTATGATGATGATGCTTTCGAAAAGACAGAGGTGCGTGGGCTTGAACCCCAGAAAGACCTTTGACTTTGCAGTTTAACGGTCCAACCACTAGGCTATCACAGTTAAAACTATTATCCTACCGAAAAAAATCAATAGCAATTCGGAATTGTGTCCAGTATAGTGGCAGTAGCCTTGGTAAATCATAGGCGATAAATAAGTGTATACCTTAGCATAACATCCGCTTGAGGAACATAGGTGTGACGGTGTTCGCTCTTAGTTTTTTTTATTGCACTCGGTCTATAAGTATTTCAATCTAAATTATTGCCGTTGACATTTTTAGCGTCGAGTTTGAAATGGGTTCGACCCTAAAACGGTCGTGTCAGACATGTTGATACCCTGCCCAATTATTTTAAAATATTTTTAAGGGTGTTAAAGGTCCTTTGTTTGCGTTCACCTTTCAGATGAATTGTGGTTTAATCAAGATGAGCTATGTTTATAATGATATGTCGGAAATTCACTGGAGTTCATGAAATTTATTAATTTGGGAAGATTAAATCTTCGAAATATTCATGTTTAAAATTACGTTGTTATTTTCGCCTGCTAAATGGCTTGACCGATTTGTTGTATTTATGGGCTACGTAGTATTTGGCATAGATGGGTCCGGTACATAGCGCTGTTGTCCATCGGGTCCGCTATATAAATGTAAATAGAACGCGTGCGGAGCCGCGGAATGCTGCTTGTCCGACATAGGTTGTCGATTTTTATCTTCGCGAAATTTACTTGAATTAATGTCGCGTTTACTAAAGTAAATAAGCTAATACTGAACACTAATTCATAAAAAACACAAGACACTAAAATAAGCTAATTTATTTAAAAAATAACTTTAAGAAAAAGAAAAAAAATATGAGAATAAACACCGTCAACGCCTATATTCCCCAAGCGGGAGTAGCAAAGGTTTACTGAGTACACCCATTATTTATCGACGATGTTAGGTCCCATGTAATAGGGGGCGAGCCTATTGCCATTTATCGGGCACAATTCGAGTATTTTTCGTTAGAAAAACTACATTTGTCCGACCTAAGATATGAACCCAGGATCTCGTGATCACAAAGCGATGCGCTATGCCACTAGACCAACGAGGCAGTAATTTTTCTATAAAAATAAAATGAACACTATCACAGTTTACACCCACTTTTCGTAGATGATTGTAGGTCCCATGTAATAAGGGGCTTATTTATTGCCATATCGTACTCCCTGATTCCGGACTAACGCTGAAAATTTTTCGATAGGAAAACTACCAACCTAGGAATTGGAACCAAGACTTTGCCATCGAACCGCGAATCATTTCTCTCTAGACCACGGAGGCAGCTATTTTAATCTATATCATCACGTCAGATCCCTTGCGGTGTAGGCAGAGAATACAGAGTTCTAACAGGTTCTGTCCTTACAGACCTCTCTGGCTTCCTAGACGCTCATAGTTCGTCTCATACAAGCTCGCCGGTTACGGAGACTTTAGACTTGTTCTTTAGATAAGACTCGGTCTATTTGGTCGTGGTAAGATAGTCTAGGTCTTCCACTTTCGCATTGTATATCTGTTTTGTCATTATTTGTTCTAACATTCTTCGTATATGCCCGAACCCTTTGTCATCTTTACAAAGTTTCTCATCTTTGCAGGATTTTTTTAATTATAATTTATTCTCTCCCTCTGTATTCTCAAGCTAGACCCCTTACGGGAAACAGGGATTAGAATATTAAGAAATCAGTATTTCTTATTTTCCATTCATCCATCCATATTATCACGCCAGATCCCTTGCGGGGTACGAAGATAGTACAGAATTCCAACAATATCTTTCCTTATAGACCTCTCTGGCGTCGTTATTTCTTATTTTATTTCGTAATATCTCATTGTTTTCAATCCCGGTTTTCTGTACACCAAATGGGTCTTATCCTGGGACACATGTAATAATATCAGCCTATATTGCCCACTGCTGGACAAAGGCCTTCTCTCATTAATCGAGGTGAGAGAGATTAGGTCATACTCCACCACGCGGACCCAGTGCGGATTGATGGAGGCAGGTTTGTGGCCACCTGCTGTTGGAATTTCTCAAGCCGCCTTTAAGGCTTCCAACTCAGCTTAACGACTACCACATTAAGTGGTAGCCGGGACCAACGGCTTAACGTGCCTTCCGAAGCACGGAGACGCTCGAATATGAAAATGCCACAAACGATCACCCATCTCGGTTCAACCGAGTCTAACGCTGCTTAACCTTGGTAATCGGTAAGAACACCGCGGTCGCACAGCGCTACGAGCACCTTCCGGGATCCATGATCCCGGGACACATGTATCTTATCATTTTTCCTGTTAAATCTAAAATATCGATTGTATTACAAATTGGTCAGAACAGATCGTTTCGAATTTGGGATAAGGGTTTAGTTCTTATTTCTTTTCATTGGTATGGCAATATCCCTGACGATTTTTAGTCCCAATTTTGAATTAGGGGGTGAGCCTATCTACAGTTTTTTTATAAAAAATTAAAAAATATCGCGTGATAACTACAGACAATAAAATCGATATGGTTCAAAATTCATTTATTTTATTCATCCATTGCTTTCTGCTGGCTACCTCGTTGGTCTAGTGGCAAAGCGCATCGCTTTGTGATCACGAGATCCTGGGTTCAAATCCTAGGTCGGACAAGTGTAGCTTTTCTAACGAAAACTTCCCAGTACAAGTCCGGAGTCTGGAATGTGCCCAGTATATGGCAATAGGCTCGCCCTCTATTACATGGGACCTAACATCGTCGGCGAAACGTGGGTGTACTCAGTACACCTCCGCCATCCACGCTTGGGGAATATAGGAGTGACGGTGTGTGCATTCATTGCTTTCTCATTCCTTGCTCTATGTCTCAACCTTATCAAATTTAGTGTCTTTAGTTGTCACTTGCCACGCCATATTTGTGCATAAAATTGGCGACTTAAGATAAAAACAGTCTTAATATCATCACGCCAGATTCCTTGCGAGGTTAGCAGAAAGTACAGAATTCCTACACGTACTTTCTTTATAGACCTCAGCTTCCTCCACTCTCATAATTCATCACATACACACTCACCATTTATGGAGACTCTTGACCTGCTCTTCAGTTAAGACTATTTTTATTATAGTATAATTACAGGTACAGTTCCAGACTCCGGATAGGTACTGAGTCTCTTGATAGAAAAATTCTCATTTCAAAACACCGACGCAAGGTTTTTTTAAAGAAAAAAGAACGTAGCCCCACCCTATGATTTATTTCTGTGTCGTGGGTGAGTTTACAAACATGAAAATTCACATACACAAATACCCAGACCGAAACAAATAATTGTAGGTCAAACAAAGATTCGTCCCATGCGGGAATCGAACCCGCGACTATTAGACACAGTGGGCGGAGCGGCTTAAGCTCCTAACCACTGCGCGAAATCGTCCGTCAAGGTGTTATAAGTTTAACGCGTATCTGTATATTTGTGTGTCTGTTTGTGCCATCACAGCTCCTAAACGGATGAACCGATTTTGATCAAGTTTTTTGGTTTGAAAGGTGAATTGATCGAGAGTGTACTTAGTTCAGTTATTATTCATTGGAGGCGGGGTATTTAAATTTTTTCTTTAAGTTTAACTTGTCGACCCAAGATTCGAAACTAGGAGCTCGTTATCGCCAGGCGTACTATGCATTACTAGACTAAATACAATTTCAAAATCATAATATTACTAAATACAATTTCAAAATCATAATATTACTAAATACAATTACAAAATCATAATATTTAATCTTTAGTTCCGGTCAGCGTTAGTAAGATCCTTGTATGACTGTATAATGTTTGTTAAACTAATAAAATACCCTTGTCTCCTATCATACGCGTTTGATCATTTGATTTGGATTAAAAGTGGGATATAATAACTGGACCGAGATTCACAGATACCGAACTAAAATTGGTTCTGAATGAAGGGCCCTCATTAAGTTTATGCTAAACCAACAGACTGGAAAGATGGGTAGAAATGTTATGGCTATTTCGATAACAGCTTAGAAACATGCGTATAAATAAGTTTAAAATGGCAACCAAAATTAAACTGTAGACTGCCTCGTTGGTCTAGTGTCCAATATTGCGAATAGTGATCACGAGGACCTGGGCTCAAATAATAGGTTTAATCTATCGAAAAATTGCCAGTATTAGTCCGGATTCTGGAATTGTGCCCCGTATACAGCCTATATTTGTCCACTGCTAAACATAGGCCTCCCCATTCGCTCTGTGGCGCAGACGGTCCGATGCCACCTCCATCTAACGATTTCCTGCGATCCTCGTCGGTCCTCTGGTAGGCGGCTGTCCCACGCTGCGCTTGCCAATTACAAGGGACCTAAAATCGTCGGCGAAAAGAAGGTGTACATAGCCCACCTCTGGTACGACCGCTTGGGGAATATAGGCGTGACGGGGGTTAACTCATATTCTTTCATTTGTAAGTATATTGGCGGAAGATATCAGGGCCATTTGATAACGCCAACTAGTTCCAAAGTCCTTGAATTGACGGACAGTTGTTATTATCTAAATATTTGATTTAAAAGCTACCTGACAGAGAGTAGACTAAACATAAATGTTTCCCATATTTTTTCTATTAAAGTTGATTTCTTACCAATGAAAAGTAAACCGGAAATTGTTACTGTATTACAAAAATATTGCGCATGATCCAAGTCGCTTAATATATTATGATTTTGAAATTGTATTTAGTCTAGTAATGCATAGTACGCCTGGCGATAACGAACTAAAAAATTAAAAAACCCCACTTCAAATGAATAATAACTAAAATAAGTACACTCACGATCAAGTCACCTTTTAAATCAAAAAAACTTGATCAAAATCGGTTCATCCGTTTAGGAGCTGTGATGGCATAAACAGACACACAAATACACAGATACGCACGCTAAACTTATTACACCTTGACGGACGATTTAGCGCAGTGGTTAAGAACTTAATCAACTCCGCCCACTGGGTCTAATAGTCGCGGGTTCGCTCCCGTCGAAGGCACGTTAAGCCGGATGAATAATTAGATACAACATAAAATTTCATCTATATACATATACAAATTAAAAAAAATTGAAGCGTCTGTTTGTAATGTCAAAATAAGAGCTTTTTACTAAATGCATATGAAGTATATACGATACATAAAACAAAAAATCTATTTTCAAAATTTTTGTCTGTCTGTCTGTTTACTCCGGCTAATCTCCGAAACGACTGAACTGATTTTGACGGAATATTCAGCTGATGTTATAAGGAATAACTTCAGCTATAGATATTTTAGAAAAAGATTTTTTAATTCCACACGGGCGAAGTCGCGGGTTACAGCTAGTTATACTTATAGCTAATATTGGTAGTTATTGTGCAAGCAGATACACTTTAATTCAAATTTTCGTAAATATATATTTTACAATAATAAAGTTTAGATTACCAATGTCAAAATAAAAGCTTATACACATTGTTCTTTATTTTTTCCTGAATCGGAAATAATTTAAAGAGAACCTGTTGGAACTTTGTACTCTCTGCCTTCCTCGTAAGAGATCTGATGTGATGAAATCGATAGAGATGAAATGACATAAAAAATTGAACTTTAAAAATAGTCCAAAAAATTGAATCTGACCAAGATTTAATTATAATTCACGATTTCAAATTCATTTCCGATTGTTTTTCGCCTTATTTTCCTCTTCCAGTTTGATCAATTCGGAATGAAACAAAAGATTGATTTGACATTCGGAATGTTACGTGATCGAAATTACGATTCTTTTGAACGGTTAGACACGTTTCGAATACCCTCTTATTTATTTTGCTCTGAAGTTGGTTGCTATACTTTTTATATTATATAGTATATATTTAATCTACACTAATATTATAAAGTGGAAAGATTTGTATGTTTGTAACGAATAAACTCAAGAACTACTGGACCGATTTCAAAAATTCTTTCACCATTAGGAAGCTACCTTATCCAGAAGTAACATGGGCTATATAACATAGACCCGCTAGGTGGCGCTTTTGTCGACCGGGTACAAAGCCGCGGGAAACTGGAAGTATTAAATATTTTGGATCACGAATAACTCAAAGCTTACTGATACTGACTTAGAACACATATTATATTTTAGGTTAGGAGAGACCGGGGACAATTGAAATAATTTTACTTTAACCGTGTGTAGTGAAGTACCTGTAGTAGCTACATACCTCATATTTATACCGTCGAAAGGGTCATTATCCAGGTTCTAAATAAAATATAATCTATGCCTCTACCTTGAATAGTTAATTTAAAATCACCTATTAAAGAAGACCGGGCAGAGTGGTTCAATCGACCCCACTTTTGAGATAGTTGAAAGAGTATTTAGGAACAATTAAAACACTGGAAATATTTCAGGACCTGCTGAAGGTTTTTAATTAGTTTCAACAATTTTCTTTACTATTACATATTTACCTTATAGTAACAGTAAGCTTTTTTGTTTCTTAAAATCGTAGCCCCACTTCAGGAATTATTCTTTTATTATGGGTGCAAACATTAATTTCTCACACAGAAACACCTAGACCGGAATAAATATTTGGGTCATACACAGATTTGTCCCATACGGGGATCGAAACTTTGACAACTCGATCGAGCGGGTGGAGCAGCTTAACCAATGGACCAAGCCGATTTTAATTTGACTAATTTTTTTTTATAGCCTTCACTGAATACCCATATCACGATCAATAAACATGTTTAAAATGAAACGAGTACAGCTTTAGCGGGATATCGTAGAGTGGTGTCGACAATTTGTTTTAATTTTCCAAAACTTATGTAACTTTGAATACTAATATGTAATGTTGGTGAAATAATAACCATTATGTATTCTTACATGTGAATGAGTGAAGGTAATTGTGACTCCCCCCGATGCTTTGTCATCCATTCTTTCCGCTCAGAATACGGGCGACGACGACGTAGTCGTAGATCCCCTCCCATAGCCGGCGGTTGACCGGTGCACTTAGTAGTGCACCCTGTCCCCCCACAGCGACTGTCCCAACCGAGGGCGCCTCTTCAAGGTACCCTCGAGTATGTCGCCCCTTGCCCTTCTGGCTCGAGCGTAGTTGTTGCACGCTCGCCCTTAAGTCCGTTGAAGTTGTAAAGGCCATTGTAATTGTGACAAAGTGATAAAACGTGCATTTTCGATTTCCCTAAAAAAGGCCGTCGCAGTTGGTATATAAGTGTCTATTGCGTTACTATCCGAGGTGGGGTACTTCATCAATTTCATTATCATCGTTGCCAACAAGTTCCTCGGGGAGTTGAATTAGTTTAGAAAATAAAATTTACAAACATGATTAAGCATCTCACTGAATATTAGCAAAATACACTTAAATCTGTGTGTAGCCATAACTTAAAGAAGAAAAAGGAGCACATTAATTCAAAATAATTGGAATCTGTCGGAACATTGTCGGTACAATACACAACAGTGCTAAAGAAAGCAAAAACAATCTCAAAACACAAAGCACATAAGTCACAATCTCTAAGGAACTGTAACTAAGAGAAAGTCAAAGATAAATGGTTAAAATGTTTATACACATTCATTGGACGGCACTTTTAAAGTGTGTGTTCTCTAAAGTCATAAATCACAAACGAATTCGTGTCTAATGGAGTACATACATGTTTCGGAAGTTATAAATAAAGCACCCTTGGTGTTCATCCGGTAAACTGATTTACGTAGCGGGGAGGTTTAATAATAACAATAATTTATTTCGGATAAGATCATAATTACGCCATCAAACCGGTCCGCAAAAATTAACAAAAATCTGTTAGAGCTGTCACGCACCCTCGTCATCATGGATGCTGCTCTTTTACACAGAATCGCGTGAAGGCCATCCACATGCGCAGCCACAAACATTTCTGATGCGCCGTAGTATCGCGGCAGCCCCAACAGAATCCTGAACGCATTATTATATTGAATCCGCAGAACATTGAGTGCGCTTTGTAAAGTTGACCCACAAGCTGCACGTATAGAAGATTTGACAATAGGCTTTAAAAAACGATAATTTTACTTCTTTAGTGCAACGTGCAAACCTGCGAGACAAGATATTACATCTGACTGTCAACGCTCTGCGTTCCCTCTCCAAATCTTCATCGTCAAGCAAAGACTCCGTGACCCAGTGCCCCAAGCACTTAAGTCGCGGAACTCTTGCTAGAGGAGTGCCGTTTAAAAGGACTGGTGGCAAATTGGGATAAGTTTTATTGCGCGACTTTTAAACCAGCAATTCACTCTTCGATTCGTTTTACTTGAGACCATGAGCCCCGGCATACCGCTTACATATGGCAACTAATTTACGCAAGCTACTAATCGATGGACTCAGCAACACCATATCATCCGCGTAACTTAT
This sequence comes from Phalera bucephala, assembly GCA_905147815.2. Classification (NCBI taxonomy): domain Eukaryota; kingdom Metazoa; phylum Arthropoda; class Insecta; order Lepidoptera; family Notodontidae; genus Phalera; species Phalera bucephala. The sequence continues at coordinate 26,561,898 of LR990623.1, read as the reverse complement.
ATTGTTTACAACTTTACCGTCAACTGAACAACCCACCATGGTGCCGCTGAGCTCACTAATCATCTTGTCTACGTAAAGGTTGAAATGCTTGGGTGACGACAAACCTCCCTGCCTCACTCCGCATTGTAACCTGTAATCTGAAGATAAAGATCCCGCCCACTTTACAAAGTTGGTTTTGATTGTTGTACCAATATTAAAAAACATTTACTACTTGTTTTGGTACAGTAGTGTCGTTCTCCATTTTACGCCACAATAATTCATAAGAAACGAGATCAAAGGCTTTGGAGAGATCGAGAAAGCAGGCAAAAACTGGGGTGTTTCTCAACGTGTAGTATTGAACTGTCTGCTTGAGACAGTATATTGCGCTCTCAGTTGATACGCCCAACTTAAATCCAAACTGAGCGTCATGTATTCACAAATTTTGGCTTAGCTGTCTTTCAAGCAGACTGTCAAACACTTTGGCCATAATTGTGGCCAGATAAAATGGTCTATAATTGCTTATATCAGAAGGATGTCCCGTTTTATTTTAAAAGCCAACAAGTAAAAACATTTTTAAAAATCAGCTTTTGCGCAGGCCGTTAATAGCGCAATTTTAAAAATCAAACTTGAATATGTATATAAAAGGACATTGGCGAAAATTGCCCTCAGAACCAACAAACATTTGACCCATGCCATTATTATTTATCTATTTTATTGAAATAATGGCAAATATCCATATCTAACGGACAATTTGAAATCTAAAACGAATATTTAAAAAAACGCAATGTAAGCGTCGACTCAGCGCTAAACGCTCAGCGCTAACTACAGCTCATATTTTTTTTTTTTTTTTACAACACTTAGGTCCCAATCTAATAGGAGGCGAGCCTAGAGCTATAGGCTATATTTGATTTCTCTCTCTCTCTATCTATATCATCACGCCAGATCCCTTGCGGGGTACGCAGAGAGTACAGAGTTCCAACAGGTTCTTTCCTTACATACTCTCTGGCTTTCTTTACTCTAATAATTCGTCTTATACACGCTCGCCGGTTACTGAGACTCTTGACTTGTCTTTTGTATTAGATATCGGACACAATTCCGAAATTGGCGAACTACTGAACATTTTTTGATAGAAATAATACTGTGTCCGACTTAAGATTCGAACCCAAAACGTGATCGCTAGCTGCACCATTCGCCATTACACCAACAAAATAAAAATGTATTAGCACCATCGCGCGTGTACTTCCCAAGCGCGGGTGGCAGTGGTGTACTGTGTACACCTACTTTTTGCCGAAGACGTTAGGTCCCATGTAGTAAGGGCGAGCCTATTGGCGTATACTGGGCACAATTTCAGACTACTGGAAATTTTTCGATAGGAAAACTACATTTGTCCGACCTTGGATTTGAACTTAAGACTTCGTGATCGCAAAACCGCATTATAGGCTACTAGACCAACGAGGCAGTAACACCAACAACTCATTTTTTTAAACTGAACTTATTTTCCAAGACAACTACTGTTATAAATATTCTGATGCTTTGATGTCTTTCACAATTAATGTAAACAAGATGTCACGCTTGTGTTGTTAAAATTTAATTTAAATTTCTATTGACGTAATCTTTTGATGATCTTATTGATATTCGTATTTAATAAGAGGCTGTAGATTTAATAATCTCTTTAATCTTCTACATAATTAGAATATTTAATTGAAAGAAGACAAGTTGGATGACATTTAAGATTATCTTTTAGTCCAGAGCTAAGTTTTTCAGAGCTAGTAGGTACAGTCTGGTATACAGAGAGGCATAAACCCTGTCTTACAAACGAAGCACTATATTTTGACCAATATTATTTTTTACCAAATAAACCATGTCTTATCTGAAAGGCAAGTCAAGAGTCTTTGTAAAGGACGCGCGGGTATGAGATGAACTATGAGAGTGGAGGAAATCAGAGAGATCTGTAAGGAAACGAGCTCTGTACTCTCTCCCTACTCCGCAAGGGATCTGGCGTAGTTATACAGATAGATAAAAGGACATTGTTCGGCCCCATACATGATTCGCCCCAGAACCAACAGCAAAGAAGAAATACTTGTATGATGTCAAATCATCAATAAAATTTCTTAAGGTATTTATTATTAAACGGACAAGCGGGGGACTCGCAATATTACACAAAAAGTATTATATTTTGTTATAATTTAATAGACATCAGTGTCGGCGCCTTCGATAGCTTACTACTTACAATACTTTGAAATATTAGTTTTAGATTGCAAATTGTCCATTAGATACGGATATTTGCCATTATTTTAATAAAATAGATAATTAATGATGGCATGGGTCATTGTGTTGGTTTGGGGGCAATTATCGACAATGTCCTTTAGAAACCGTCGTCTCATAAGAATACTACGTACGTACGAGAATAGTTATTAATTCATCACTACTAGATGTAGATTCCATCGACCAATCAAGAGTGTTTACTTTGAAAACTAACATCGCAAAGTTTCATTACATTACTAAAAAATAAACTGTCAGTTGCTCGTCGACTGCCTCGTTAGTCTAGCGGATCGCTTTTTGATCACGAACCCAGGACGGGTTCAAATCATGGCCAGAAAAATATAGTTTTTCTAACGAAAAATTCCCAGTATGAGTCCGGAGTCTGGAATTGTGCCCGGTATATGGCAATAGGCTCGTCCTCTATTGCATGGGACCTAACATCGTCGGCGAGAAGTGGGTGTACTGAGTACACCTCTGACACCCGGGGGTGTCAGAGGTGTACTCTTGGGGAATATAGGCGTGACGGTGAAATGTAAATTTTACTTATCAAAAGTTACTTATTTATCATCACAATAATTATCATCAGCCCAAAGAAGTCCACTTCTGAACAAAGTCCTTGTCATATGACGCCATGAACGGTTTCATCGGTTGTACGTATTTCGCTTTTGCACATGTTTTCTTTTTGCTTTATTCCGCTTTTACATGATAAAAAAATAAAATCTTATGGTAGTTAGGTAACATCACACTCAGCTTACAGCACAATTAACACACAGCTTTCTGCTCACTTCTTCGCCGCGCGCGAATAGGCTATATAAACCAGGATGTCTACATCATCACGAGTTCCAACAGGTTCTTCCTTACGCCTGTAAGTGTAAGTTTCTGGCTTTCTTTATGCTCATAGTTCGTCTCATACTCGCCGGTTACGGAGACTCGTGACTTGCCCTTCAGATGAGGCACGGTCTATTTTGTCATGATAAAGTCTCGCGCTCGTAGCGCTGTTCGACCGCGGTATTCTTACCGATCACCAAGGCTAAGCAGCGTTCGACTCGGTCGGCCTGAGATGGGTGACCGTTTGTGGCATTTTCATATTCGAGCGTCTCCGTGCTTCGGAAGGCACGCTAAGCCGTTGGTCCCGGTTACCACTTAATGTGGTAGTCGTTAAGCTGAGTTGGAAGCCTTAAAGGCGGCTTTGATAAGTTCCAACAGCTGGTGGCCACAAACCTGCAGCCACCAATCCGCACTGGGTCCGCGTGGTGGAGTATGACCCAATCCCTCTCACCTCGATTTGTGAGAGAAGGCCTTTGCCCAGCAGTGGGCAGTTTAGGCTGATATTATAATATAGTCTAAGTCTTCCCCGGTTGTACCTACATCCTTCCAGTTTCGCATTGTATTCAGATATTTTAAACTTCGAAATTGTCTCTGTTCGTAAAATTATAAAAACCTTTGTTTAGTTATAGTAATACTATTCATGTCTCTTTTAAAAATAACAAATGACATCTATTTATACACAATCAAGTAACACATTTTTATCGGACCAAAAATCTCGCCCGGTTCTCCAGAAAAATCAATTTCTTTTATCCATCAGTTATTCCTTTCAACCAAGAAGCAACTCAATCTATTTACTCAAAAACGTGTGGAGCGGAACATCTATTACTAAGTTTATCTTTTCTAATATTTCGACATATCTAAAAGAAAACCAATCGTAATAATAATAAAAACCGTCACGCCTATATTACCCAAGCGGGGGTGGCAGAGGTGTACTGAGTACACCCACGTTTCGCCGACGATATTAGGTCCCATGTAATAGGGGGCAAGCATATTGCCATATACCAGGCACAATTCCAGACTCCGGACTGATACAGGGAATTTTTCGACAGAAAAAAATAATTTGTCCGACCCTGGCTTTGAACCCAGGACCTCGTGATCGCAAGGTACATTATTCGCCATGAGTCCAACGAGACAAAAACAAACGTAAAAGCTCGTCAGAACTGGAAACGTTTCTACAGCACAAATAAGTGTCAATAAGAATAGGTAAGAACTTATCAATAGCAAAACAAATGTATCACAAACACGAAGTTTAATAAATTACACCTCAACTAACCCTCCCTTTTACTAATATTTGGATTTTTCTGTGACCACATCATCATCATCATCATCATCAATCAGCCTGTATCTACCCACTGCTGAGTGTAGGCCTCTCCTCTATCATGCCATTCGTTCCGATCCTGTGCTAATCTATTCCACCATTTGCCAGCCACTCTTACGATGTCATCGCTCCATCTAGCCGATGGTCTGCCTATGGGTGGGCGTCCTGTTCCGGGCCACCACTCTGTTACGACCTTGGTCCACCTGCCATCTTCACGCCTCATCAAGTATCCTGCCCATCTCCACTTTAACCTTGTGATCCGTTTACCAACATCTTAAACTTTAGTCCGCCTTCGGATTTCTATGTTTGGTATTCGGTCGACAAGGGAGATGCCCAACATGGCTCGCTCCATCGCTCTCTATGCCACTTCAATTTTATTAAGGCTACCTTTTATAAGCGACCAGGTCTCGGCACCGTAAGTAAGGATGGGCAAGACACATTGATTGAATGCCTTGGTTTTCAGGCACTGTGGGATGTCAGCGTCAAATATACTATCAAGTTTTCCATATGCCGCCCAACCCAACTGGATACGTCTAGCGATCTCTTTGCTAATAGACTCTGAGCCAAAGGATAAACAGTGCCCAAGATAAATGTAATCGTCTACTACCTCTATTTGGTTACCTATAATGATGTTACCTTGACTGGTGTGGCGATTTGACATTATTTTTGTCTTGGACAAGTTCATCCTGAGGCCAACCCTTAGAGATGCTTCTTGCAATTCAAAAAGCATGGTTTTGAGATCTGCATCGTTCTCTGCTAGGAGGACCAGGTCGTCGGCAAAACGCAAATGCAACATACATTTACCATTGATATTGACGCCTCTTTTACACCAGTCTAAAGTCTTCATTATATCCTCTAAGGTATTGGTGAAGAGCTTGGAAGAAAGGGTATCACCTTGTCGCACGCCTCTTTTGAGTTGTATTGGTTGAATTAGTTCATGCATGCGCACCTGCATTGTGGCTGATTCATATAGCTCCCGGAAGATATCTACGTATCTTTTATCGACATTGCAACGATGGAGAGAATGAAAGACGCCCAATGTTCGACACTGTCGAAAGCTTTCTCATAATCGACAAAAGCTATCCACAGTGGTCGAACATATTCCCTGCATTTCTCCATCACTTGCTTGATGGTATAGATATGATCCATTGTTGAGTAATCTCACCGGAAGCCAGCCTGCTCAACCGGCTGATATTCGTCTAAGGGTAGAGTTAGTCTGTTACATAGAACTTTAGCGAATAGCTTGTATACTTGTGAAAGTAAGCTGATGGGTCGATAATTGGAAAGTTTCGATTTATCTCCTTTTTTGTACAAAATTCTAACTATTGCTTTTTTCCACATAGTTACAAATATTTATGATCATGTTATTTTTGTTGTATACCTCAGATAGGTATAAAAATAATTTGTTACCACAACAGCGCCATCTGCAGTTAAAGTTGTTGCCTTATATTATCTTTTTTATAATAAATCAGTCAGTCCGTGATAAACACTACATGAGTTTTAAGACAGACATTGTAAACCTTCGTACTGTTATTTTTTATGTGATCCTAATCATAAATAAATAATCTTTGAAGAGATTCAAAGATCCATGCAGGTCAAATCAAAAACTAGTTGGTCCGATGCTAGAATGGCAAGCACACATGCCACATGTTTCCGAAGTTCAAATCAACGTTAGCACGTCTGAATTTGACAAACCTTATGTGCGGTGTCACTTGCTAATCATAAAGGCTTTCATGTTTGAGAAAACTCAACAAGTTCGCTAAAGACATGTGAGAGAAGTTTTGTCGGGAAATTGGAGAGTGATGTCGTCAATTTGTTTCAGTTCCCAAAACTTGTGTGATTTGGAATAATAATGTGTGATGTTAGTGGGATATTAACCATTATGTATTTCTTATATGGGTAACTAGCTGTTTATCACCCACGATTTTCACTGCGTTCATTTTGGGACCAAAGCAGCGTATTTGGAATCAGGAATCAATCCATGTAATTGACCAATTTTATCAAAATATGTGCATCGAGTTTAGCGTGACTGCCTCGTTGGTCTAGTGGCAAAGCGCATTGTTTTGTGATCATGAGGTCCTGGGTTCAAATCCTAGGTCGGATAAAAGTGGTTTTTATAACAAACAATTCCCAGTATGAGTCCGGAGTCTGAAATTGTGCCCGGTATATGGCAATAAGCTCGCCCCCTATTACATGGGACTTAACATCGTCGGCGAAAAGTGGGTGTACTCAGTACACCTCTGCCTCCGCCTGGGGAATATGGGTGTCACGCTGCTTACAATTTCCCTCAAACCCCATCGTAAATGGTCTGTAAATTAACTACCGCTTTACTGGCCCGCGTGGAGTATTTCATAAATGTTATTATCATCGTTATAAATATAATCATAGAGGAATCTAATAAGTAATCTAGAACTTGATATAATATTAAATTACTGAAAACTTGTAAAAATCGTTTAATTTCATTGTCAACAAATAAAGAAGAATAAGATATTTAATTTCATCTATATCAATGAGCTCAAATGATATGTGTACTATGTATACCACTGCTCATCCCTTTGAGGATAGCAGACATGAGAAGTTTAAGCAATTATGCAAACAATCATTATGTGGATTACGAAAGCAAGTTGAATTCTAGTTGAAACAAATAATTTCTGATTACATCTAACGGTTCTTATACTTATACAACAGCAAGAAAACTACTAAGAGTTAATAGTTACAATCTTAATCGTTCTACAATACCCCACGACTAATAATATGCACAGAAAAAATAGACATTAGCTTTAAAAATGCAACCGGGAGTCTCCAAAAATGAGTCATAGTTACTTTCTTAACGATTGATAAGATTCTGATGCTGATAGGTAAATAAAATATACATAACTACTAACTAAACATCATCATCTCAGCCTATAATTGTCCACTGCTGAACATAGGCCTCCCCAATTGCTTTCCAGCGTAACCGGTCCGATGCCACCTGCATCCAACGACTTCCTGCGATTTTCACAAGATTGTCGGTCCATCTGGCAGGCGGTCGTCCTACGCTGCGCTTGCCAATACGTGGTCTCCACTCTAGAATCTTCCTGCCCCATCTTAATGTATGGATATGAGTAGGTCTAGACTATCACGATCAATGAAAATGATGAAATATTTAGTCATAGATATCCTTCCCCATTTTTTCTATCATCAACAGTCAAAAGATGTCCACTGAAGGATATAGACCTCCCCAGAAGATCCTAACAATCACTGACTTTATACGGGACGCATCCAGTTCTAACCGCGACCTTTACCAGATCATAGGTCCTTCTTGCGTATACACTAGTGTATGAGGCGCTCGTAGTGGTCGTGACGTTGGTCCGGGTTATTACTTAAGTATTCGATAAGCCATATTGGAAGCCTGGCTTGATAAGTTCCAACAGCAGAGGGCCACAAACATGCCTCCACCAGTCCGCAATGGGTCCGCGTGGAGGAGTATGAACTAATTTCTCTCATCTCTATTTGTGAGAGTAGGCCTTTGCTCAGCACAGAGAGAGTATAGGCTTATATTATTTTATTATACGTCAATTTTGTTACTCCTAACTATTCATGTTCTCCTAATACCTGTCGTCTTTGATGCAACGTACCCAAAACTAAATACAGTCCAATTTCCCCTATAATTCCCTCTTTATCCTGTGTAATTGGATCGGGATGAACTTTACCAATTTTAGATTCCATCACAAATTAAATTAAATATTCTTGAAGTTTCTCTCGTCGATTGGGAGTTATTTATCGGGCGGAATTCGTCGTATTGGATCCATGATTTGGACAATTAGAATCGCTGTGATAAAACTTTCCAACGATTCCTTATTGCGACTTGTCGTTGTTATTTTTAATTTCTTGTTTGTAATTAGGTTGTTTGTTATGTAGGTGAAATGTTTCACATGTCGTTAAAAAGTTTTCTTGGATATAAACATTTTGGATGGCAAGATTTTTAAGGCGTGTTGAGTTTGCTTTATTGTCTCTTGTTGTTTTAGTTGTTTCTTTCTTTCCTAATTCCTTTAATATTCTTTAATTTAATCAATAGTATTTATTTTTGTAAAAACGCCCGAGTCGGCTCTTAAAACGCTCGCATTTTCTACTTGTTTCAACGCTCCTAAGCGTCAACTCAGCGCTAAACGCTCCACTACAACTCTCATTTTTACAACATTTATCGACGCAAATTATACTTTATTTAATGGCAATAAGAGGCATTACCTGTTTCTATACTTATGGTTTTATACCTTAACACCATTGAATTAAATATTTTACATCTTAGATGTATCTTTTTATTAATATCACTGATTTATGTTTGGATACAATAATATAAAGCTTTATGTCACTAAATAAATGTGAAGTAACCGAAAGCATCTTTAACAAAAATATGTTTCTGTTGTTTTGTAAATATTTTTTCTTTAAAAATGAACACGGTTATGTCAGTCGCAAATATCCAATTAACATTTTTATAAATTTTCCTCTCTTACAGAGAATTTACGTTATTCAGCCTCATTAGCTTAGATAATCCTATACTGTATCGAATATCTATTAATAAAATCCTTGATTACAATGAAAGTGAAAATCTTTATTGTGTGTGTGTATTAAAAATAAATGAATCTGTCAGTAACATTATAAGCTAAATTCTCTTTGTCCTGGTACATTTCAAAGAAAATATTAAGTGTATCATTTTAGAGAGATCATTGAATTATTGATACTTTTAAGGGACTTTTGCGTTTCACGTTTGCTCTGACAACTTTCAGAGGTAATGTTATCCAGTCGACGGGCTACTGTCTGGCGGGACATAGACGCTAAACAGACAATATCAGCCCGCGGTGCCTATTCAATATGCATTATGTAAAACAGATGCGATGCCCATTGTTTACGGAAAGGTGCCGTTTTGATAAGTCATCTTTGTGATTGGACCCAGATGTTTGCTTTCCAAATATAGCTTTCATATAAGCTTATGTTTTATAGATTAATATAACTATTCTAGTCTTTTCCGGAAATGCGGAAAAAGTATAAGTAAATAGATTCCGAACCTTAGACTTCCAATTTTAAAACTCCGAAGATTTCGCTCATTTTATTTGGGTTTGGCTCAAAGTAAAGTTCCAACCTGTTTTTCTATCGGATCATCCAAAGGTTCCAAAACGACGGATGCTGTTGTACAATATCATGTTTTCAAAGTTAAACCGACAAACTTTTGCGTGTGCGTCTTCGTTCAGATGTATTTTTACCTCAAAAGTAAACTCAAATGTTCTTGTATCTTGATTTATAGTGGCCTCGTAAAAGCTCCTCAACATGACTCACAATGACACTAAAATATATTAACGATCGCTTTTTTAACCCGGTTTGTCGAAAACGGGCACGCCTGCCGGACTCTAGTCTTCCGCGTTTGACTTCGAATCCAAGGGAGCACTTAAAAAACTCATCGCATCAAAGCTTCGCAGGCCGAATGCCAAGTTTTTCGTTCGGAGTCGAATTAAAAAAAGACGTTAAACTAACTTTCGCGCGTGTAAATATAGTCGAGGGTGAACGAACGTCGCGGCTAGCACTGACCTCCTTTCTGCGTGATGTTGAACGTGCGTAGCCTGTACGAATCCTCGTCGGGCTCCTCCTCGGGTTGATGTGTGGTCTTCGGGACATCTAGGAAGGCGTTGGAGCGGCGGGGCTGGTTGTGCTGGCCGGGAGGCGGGCGGCGCCTAGCGGACGCCTGGCGCCGCACCTGAGGAGGGGTCTCCGCATCAGCAAGCCGAGGTTCCGAGTTGTAGCGAGTCCTCGTCTCTCTATCCAACTGCTGTTGCTGCTGCTGCTGCCTCCTGTGTCTCACGGAGCGGCCACCTGTGATCCTCGCGGACTGGGAACGCGCGGCCGGCCTCCTCCGAGGGGCCGGCGTGGTCTCCATAGGAGCCGCGAGGGCTTCCATACTCGCGGAGGCGGGAGCGCATATCGACTGCGAACGCTTAGTACGTCCGTCCGTAGCCATGATCGCGGCGATACTGAACGTCGTTCGCGGCGGGCGGCGATCCCCGCCCCCGCCTCAGGGCGGGCGGTTACTTGTTGCATCGCGGATTATGAGATTAGTGCTCTTTTAAATGTCACTAATTTGCTCAGACTTATGAATGGACGTAAGTTGACTTTTTAAATAAAGAAGAGTACTGGTCATTTTTATTATATTGTCTTTTAACAAATTTGTTTATTCAGTTAATATTCTGAATCAGTGAACTGTGTATCTTTAGGACGTTATACGCGTTCAAAGATTTATATGAATTGTGTTTAGATTTCGATTTCTTTGGCAGAATCAAAAGAGATGTTCCAAATCTATGGAGAGATTTATATCTATTGTAATAATAAATTCTTTGGATTTATGAGTACGGGGATAGACAAGAAAGAGATAGGACACAGAATTGGTCTGTTTTGTTTCACTTGGCTTTTAAATTTGTGTGTATTTTTAGAATTGCGAACATGACATTCAGTACCTATATAAAATTATTATTATATGTACATGCTTAGGAAATACGGTAACTACGATGTCAAGAATACATAATTCCTTTATAGAATAAAAAAAAATCACAGCGCCGTCCACTTTACACCAACGGGTAGGCAGAGGTGTACTGTATACACCTATGTATCGCTGATAATGTTACGTACCAATGAGTCGAGAACGGTCTCAATTATAGATAGAAAGGCCCATCCGGCACTTTGTTTAATGTAAGATTCAAACCCACGATCTTATGATTGCCAGCCACACCATATTTTACTAGACTCCTTCTCTTTGCGTCGTCTCCGTCGTCTCTGAGGGTCGTCTGCAGACAGTATTCCCTTTTCCACAACTTCATTCCACCTTGTGCGATTTCCGGCTGTTTATAGAGCTTCATGTACTTGGGTTTCAAGTGTTGAGGATCTGGTCGGTCCAACGTGTCTGGCTGCAGCTCCGTGGTCTATTTCCTTTGACCTTCCCTGTGACTAAAAGTCTTTCTAGACTGTATGGGTTTTTACGTGCGATGTGACCGAAGTATTTGAGAGGGCGGCGAAGACAGATCAATGTTAGTATTGTCTTGATTTTCAGTTGCCGCAGTATAGATACGTTTGTCTTTCTAGCAGTACAGGAGATCCGTAGCATTTTCCTCCAGCACCATATTTCGAAAGCATCAATGCGCTTACGATCTCATGTTTTAAGAGTCCATGTTTTCGCTCCATACAAGTAAATGGAGAATAATGAGGCAGTGTATTCGATTATTTCCTAAGAGATACCCCTGGCCCTAATATTCATATTTTAGCCTAAACCTCTTTCAATGTCAATAAAACTTGAGTTCCCTTCAAACGAAATAAGGTATATCCGATTTTAATTTTTGAGAAAGCGGGTCTATTTTCCCCAAGCGGGTGTGGCAGAGGTGTACTCAGAATACCCACTTTTCGCCGACGATGTTAAGCCATGTAATAAGGAAGTGAGCCAAGTGCCATATACTGGGCACAATTCCAGACTTCGGACTGATACTGGGAATATCTCGATAGAAAAACTACATTTTGTACGGCCCAGGATTTGAACCCAGGACTTCGTGATCGCTACGCGTCTAATTCGCCACTAGACCAACGAGGCATTCCTTTGTTTTTAATTAAGGCTCCGCACCCACGCGATAACACCGCCACCTATCGGGTCCATCTATAGCTAACTGTTAAAACGATCGAGGTGGCCCCATAAATACCTACAAAACAAACTATATAAATCGGTCAAGGCGTTTATAATATCAGCCTATACCGCCCACTGCTGCACAAAGGCCTTCTCTCATAAATCGAGGTGAGAGAGATTAGGTCATACACCACCACGCGGACCCAGTGCGGATTGGCGGAGGTCGGTTTGTGGCCACCTGCTGTTGGAACTTATCAAGCCGCCTTTAAGGCTTCCAACTTGGCTTAACGAACACCACATTACGTGGTAGCCGGGACCAACGGCTTAACGTGCCAAAGCACGGAGACGCTCAAATATGAAAACGCTACAAACGTTCACCCATTTCAGGCCGACCGAGTCGAAAGCTGCTTAACCTTGGCAATTGCCAAGAACACCGCGGTCGCACAGCAGCACTACAAACGCCTCTCCAAGCCGTTTAGGAGGAGAAAAATTACTAACACACTCACACAGGAATTCTATATATAAAAATATGCTCGTACCGCAGCAGGATCACGGTGTTCTTAGCTATCGCTAAGGTTAAGCGACGTTAGGCTCGGTCAGCCAGAGATGGGTGACCCTTTGTAGGATCTCCATTGTCTAGCATCTCCGTGCTTCCGGAGGCGTTTTTTTTTAATATTTCTTTACACGTAATCCTCAGTCGGTCCAATTCTATACCGGACCGCTCAATAAGGTGCCCTGTGGGAGGTCCCCTGGCGCACCCCATTATACGTGATCGCAATACACTCGTCTTTCAAGTGAATTGCAGGGAAAATTTTCACGATGACAGCTAAGATATACAGTTTTGAGAATCGAGAAGTTTTAAGACTACTCGTCATTGTAAACACTCAACAGTCGAATCAAACAAATTGACGCCTGTAACATATAATGTTAAAATATTTTCAAAATAATAATGTTCAGCTTCTCTTGAAAATCTGTTATTTAAAACATTACAAACATTTAATATTGTTCAGTAACATTTGAATCCTATGATGTTAAGATATATTTGAATATAATAATATCTACCTGTTTTTAACCGACTTCATAAATGAGGAGGTTCTATGTTCATCCGTATGTATTTTTTATGTATGTTCACCGATATTGTGGTCAATTGTGGACCGATTTTGATCGATATTTTTTGCGTTCGATTTGACATAGCTCCAAGGTGGTCCCATTTTAATTTCATTGATATTGGACTTTGATGATACACCACGAGACACCTTTGAGTTTTCATTAATACTATAAATTGTAAAGTAACTCTGTTTGTTTGTTTGTCTGTTACTTTTTTACGCCCAAACCGCTGAACAGATTTAGATTAAATTTAGCAAGGATAAATTTCATCCAGGGGAAGGACGTAAACAAGCTTAAGGGTGACCTGAAATTAACGCGAACAAAGTTAATAAATTTTATTGTTTCTGGAGTTATCTAAACAGAGGGCCTAGACAAGTTGCAAGCGTTTTGTTTCTATTCTCTTGTCGCAATCGATAGCGCATTGTTTTGACCACGTGACTTTTCGTTGCAAAATGTCATTCCCATAAATTTTTCCGCTTTCTATTAGCGTTAAAGACAGTAGATTGTCAACTTCGCTATAGGCGCAGTTTATGAGTGCACATGATAGGATAAAGGAAGGGAGTTTTCTAAACAGTTTATGAGTGCACTTGAATGAAGGGAACTAGAGTGTACGCGCTAACATTTCCTACAAAAAAAATCCTTGAAAATGTCACGTAGTACATAATAACTCACTGGCCCTTATTCGCTAAGACTAATTACGGTAACTTCGTGAAACGTTCATGGTAATTGAGTGACAAACAATACTACCAAGCTCACCACGAGAAACGCACCCTATATATTCCGATCCAGTGTAGCCAGCACTAATTTTTGAAAATTGGTAGACGAAGAGCCAACATTCGGTGATTCTACCTAATTCTAGGTCTGTCTGCGAAAAAAATTCCTTACCATAAGATAAGTACGTAAGTACTTTCTTGAAGATAACCTGCATATTCCCATTATTTAACATACGAGTATTTTGGTCATAGTAGGCACTTTTTAGTGTTTTGTGGTGTAGTAACTAACCTTTAGTCATACAGGTCACCAGAACCACTATGAAAAACACCATGGTACCTAATTATTAGCCCTCGCTATCTTTGTCAGTGCTTAGTCAGACTCATTATCGTATTGTTATACTTATGTCTTAGTAAAACTTGTTAAAAACGATTTTAATATGTGGTTGTAATATTTTTAAAAGTAGGTAGTTTTGAGAAGTATGGAGGTAGATACACTGGAGGCAAAATAGGTAGATCTATTAATGAGTTGGTAGATATGATAACACTGGTTTGATCCATGGAGTAAGTGAGTATAATTCAGGCTTTGAACTAATTAAATGAATAAAAATGTTTCTACTTACACACGGTGAAGATTATTAGAATTAGCGCTCGGGGCGAATCTATCTAATCTATCGGTATCGTAAGACAAACCAAAGGTAATGGCCCTTTGTCTAGACAAAGATCCTTTACTCAATTATACCCAAATTGCCTTTTGAGCTCGACTTACCAGGTTTGCCTAGGAACACTGTAGACGTTGCGCGATACTCGAATTCCACCAAAAAACCGACGCTTTGACGCTATTAGGTCTCATGTGAGGGCGAACCTATTGCCATACTGGGCACGATTCTAGACTCCGGAATATAAACTGGCAAGTTTTCGTTAGGATTTGAAGCCAGGAGCTCGTGATCACAAAGCGATACGATTTGCCACTAGATTAACGAGGCAGTCAAATTTACAGTTTAAAAATACATAAAAAAAACGCACTTTGAAAGGAACCTGAACTAAAATTGAGAAAATCAATTCAAATAAGAAGAGTGTATTAAATCAGTTTTAATTAGTGGTGGTTTGACATCATATGTTATAAATAGTTCGGTATATACATATACATACGTATAACAATTACTCTTTCTGCTGGACGTCTCATGGTAGAGTTTACATCAAGAAGAAGGAAGGTGAATCTGCAATACCTGTGGATTCGGAAGCAGCGCTCACAAAATTGAAACAATCAATTTGACTAGCTAGAATTGTTTTAGTTACTCACAAGTATAACATTAAGAATCAACACCACAGTTATTTTACTTACTTTGGATTTTTGTTGTTCTTTATTTTATTATGTCTTTACACTTCTTATGTTCATGCATGCAATCGTACTTTTATTAGTTTGTATTATTTTCTCTGTAATTTCCTATGTCATTACACTACACACTCTACATCATTTTACCACTACATAGTACAGTATCATAACCCATTGAATACACACATACAAACATACATATACAAACAATTTATTATAGTTTATCGAAATACTGGCCATTATAGTATAAATGTTATAATTATTTATTCTCTATACACGCCCATAATCTACGCTTTCATACGCACATCTTTTATGTTCCTGTTAATTATTCCTAGTAAAATTCGATAACAATGATTTTGAAAACGACATAGACAATATTTTTTTGGCCGAGAGCTGTACTGGCAGTATAGAAAGATGCAACACCTCCGTGTATGGGAACCCTTCCTTAAACATAATAACTCAGAACATACGTAGTATTAAACGCAACATTAATCATTTTTAGCAGTTATAAGTTGTGTTAAAATAGACTGGGACCTAATAATTTTCACAGAATGCTGGTTGCCTGTCAACCCAGTAATACCTCACATTCAAGGTTACAATTATTCATTTACTGCTAATACTAAATCACAAAATGAAGGTGTAACAGTGTATTACTAAAGCAGTCAAAGGTATAATATTACAGAACCATTAATAGTAGATGCCAACTGTTTATTAATAAAATTGGATTTAAATATAGCAGTTATTGCTATTTATCGATCACCCCAAGTAAAAAACATACTTCCTTTTTTGGAATCTCTCGATAAATTAATATTGTCTCTAAAGTCTTTTAAAAACATAATATTAACTGGAGATATAAATATAGATATATCCGAAACGTCAACTGACTCTAGAAGTGAAGGATATCTTAACTTACTTGCATCACATGGCATGTTACCAGCGTTTAATATCCCTACACGCAGTTCATCATGTTTGGATCACTATGTACTTAAAACTAAAATTCCAGCTAAATGTTATATAGCAACTACAACCATAACAGATCATTACAGTATAGTTTTAAGTTTAAACCATAGCAAGCGTACACGGGATCTTTGCAATTTTACTTATCACCTGGACTACATAAAGTTGGATGAAATTATAAAGCAATTTGATTTTAGTCCCATATATAAATTGCAAAATGTTAATGAAGCTGTAACTTTTCTTGTTACTACAATTAGGAATATTGTTGACCAATGTACTTCTAAACAAAAAATCTCAAGACGAAAAAGAATAATTAAACCATGGATAACGCCTGGCTTGTTGCATTGCATTAAAAATAGGGATAGACTGCATATGAAATCGAAGAAACACCCAGAAAATGAAGTTGTTAAAAATACGTATTTAAGGTATCGAAATTTCTGTAACTCTCTCCTTAAAAAAGTAAAGCTTGGATATGAAAAGTTAGAAATATCGAAAGCGAAAAATAATTCGAAACAATTATGGAAGGTCATTAAAAATATAACTAATACTAGTAAAACGAAACAATCAGCTGCTGAATTATTATGCCCCAATGATCCGCAAAAATTTGTTAGTGACATCAACCATTATTTTGTAAATTTAACCACATCTCTGGCACAGTCTATAGGGAATATCGACGCACCTTTGCTAACAAACTTACCTCCTCCTACTACTCATTCTTTTGTATTGTTGCCTACTGACGAAAAGGAAGTGAGGTCCTTAATATTAGACATGATAAATAGCAGTGCTATGGGGCGTGATTGCCTGTCTAGTGGTCTCATTAAAAAACATATGGATATACTGGCAGGGCCACTTACCCATATATGTAATCTGTCACTAGGCACTGGGATTTTTCCGGATGAATTTAAACGATCTCTTACCCTACCGGTACACAAGAGTGGAAGCAGAAACTGTGTATCAAATTATCGTCCGATCTCCATTTTACCTGCTTTATCTAAAATTCTTGAGAAAATTATTAACAAAAGGTTACTTAGGTATTTAGAAACAAAACAACTTCTCTCAAATGCACAGTATGGCTTTCGCTCAAATAGATCGACTTGTGATGCTGTCCATGAAGTCTCGGAGTTCATAATAGGTAAAATGGAAGAGAAACAAAAAGTTGTTTCTATATTCCTGGATATTGCAAAAGCCTTTGACATGGTTTCTGCTGCAAAAGCTAGAAAACATAGGAGTTAGAGGAACTCAATTAAAACTTTTTAAAAGCTATCTAGCAGATCGTCTCCAATGCGTTAAAGTAGACACTTGGCAAAGTCAAGATCTGACGATACGGTTGGGAGTTCCACAAGTAGTAGTGTCCTGGGTCCGACCCTCTTCTTGATTTTTATAAATGACCTGTGTGAACTCCAACTGATAAATGGGAAAATTGTTACCTATGCAGATGATACGGCCCTAATATTTAATGGTGACACTTGCGAAGATGCACTTCATTTTGCTCAGACTGGGTTTAATAATGTTATGAAATGGCTCTACACTAATCGTCTTTCTTTAAACGTACATAAAACTAAATATATGACCATGTCCTTAACAAATATGAACCGAACACTCTACACATCTAATAATCTCGTTGCTCACCAATGTCAAAACAACTTTGACACCGCTTGTCCATGCCCCAGACTGGAAAGCGTCAGTAGCATTAAATACCTGGGAATTATAGTAGACAGAAACTTAAATTTTAAAAATCACATTTATCTTGTTACATCCAGAATCAGGAAATTAATATATGTTTTCAAAAATTTACAACATGTAGAAGACTCCTCAATAATTAGGTCAACTTATCTTGCCCTTTGCCAGTCCCTATTAACCTACTGTATAACAGTGTGGGGCGGTAGTTCAAAAACAACTATGATTACTCTGGAGAGGGCTCAAAGAGCAGTTCTTAAGGTAGGTCATTCTTTGCCATTTTTCCATCCGACCACACAGCTGTATCAATCCTGCAAGGTTCTGTCGGTCAGACAGTTGTATATTTTATACGCTGTTTTAAAAAAAAACATTCCGAAACTACGTACAACCCATCAGAACTAAGACGCAAAAGTAATTTTATTTGTCCATCAAAACTCTTTAAAACTAGTCTCTCACACAAATTGTTCTGTTTTTTGGCTCCTTCTTATACAATAAAATAAATAAAGTCCTAAACATATACCCTCTACCAAAATCAAAATGTAAGCAGAATATGTCATTATGGTTACAAAAACTCGATTATGACCAAACTAAACAAATTTTAAAAACTATCACGTAATATACCAACTACATACAGTGTTTCCCCCTTTTGTATATAGAATGCATGTATAACTCAAACATTCAGTATTCTCGTATTCTCACATGCTATGTATTTCAAGGAAATCATTTATATATCCATACACACACGCAAACACACATACACACACACACACTCATACACACACACACACACGGACGTGCGCACGCACACACACGCTAACACAGATATTCAACCACACACGAATGTAAACGTAACTTACACAATATTTCTAGCTTCACTAAGCATTTTGTAACAATGTCATAGTTGGGGGCCTGGTAATCTGTCGGACAGGAAAACTTTCCTAGTGCAGTTACCAGTCTCTCACAAAGGTGCTATTTGTATCATTAAGAAATAGACCCGACTTAAATTGTAAGTACCTTTTGTGAAGAGGAATAAATAAACTATTATTATTATATAAAAGTAGAGTTATTATAAATATATAGTAAAAAGCACTTTATTACTGTTTTAATAAAACACATGATCTATGGAAACCAGACAAGTATGTAAGAAAGGAACTTGTTGAAACACTTTCCTTTTTGCCTACCCCGGACGGTAGCTGGCGTGATGATATATATAGATAAAAAATAATGTCTAAATTGTATAAAAATTACATTTGCTTGTCAGTAAAATTATTAAAAACAATTAAATTATTAATACAAATACAAAATGCTTTATTCAATAACAATTCGGTACAATGTTTCAGTATCTGGGACCTTGTTTTAAGTATAACATTTAACTTGTGTTAGAAGATCCCGCTCTTCCATATCACAATATCAATAATACCGTTGGGTTACACATTTTTTTTTATTAAAAGAAAAATATAAAATTACACTAAAACTAAACTAAATGTGTGTGTGTGTGCGTTTGTTTGTTTGTGGGTATGTGTGTGTGTGTATGTATGATGTATGTATATTTTTGACTACGAAAGTCGTTGAAAAAGGTGTTCGACTTCATTATAGTCTTTAGTTTTTAGCCAGTTAGTAATAGCGGCTTTACATTTGTACAGAGGTAAAGGATATAAATTAAATTCTTTCTTATTAATGAATCTGTTATGACATTAAAAACAAATGTCCACGCCGGTTAACTTTAAAAAGTACCCCGCGAATTAACTTACTTAAGAAGCCCAAGTTGTCCTACATGTTAATCGCGGTTTTTCATCGAATAATGTCAGAAAATATTGTACGAGTTTTTTTGGCGGGAAGTGGAAGAGAGATGTCGTCGTTTTAATTTTAAAAACTTGTATTATTTCAAATAATAACGTGTAATGTTGATGGAATATTAACCATTATGTATTCTTATATGTACATGAGTGAAGGTAATAGTAACAAAGTGATAAAACGTGCCATTCGATTTCCCTCAAAACGGCCGTAGTAACTGGTATGTAGAGTATCCATCGCACTATCCAGGGTGGGGTACTTCATCAATTTCATTATCGTTGTTCATTTAGAAAATAAATCTTATAAACACAGCTATGCCTCTCACTGTACATTGGCAAAATACACATAAAATTAGTGTGAAGCTTAAAGAAGAATGTACATCCATATTGAGTTAGGTACAGTCAGCAACATAAGTAGCTTACCATTCTCACTTTTTCAAATCGCTTGCAAACTTTTGTTTTGTATAATATCCATTTTTTTGTTGATCTAATATTTGAATATGTTGCTAGTAATTCGATTTTGACAATATCCTCCAACTGAGTTCTTAGATTTACGCGAATATTACACATGAAATAAAACTACTTTTTCGGATTTCATCGCGGTTTATTTTGATTTTTAAGTTCCCGACGTTTCGAGTGCTTTGCAGCACCCATGGTCACGGGAAGGACTGAGGTGGTAGACGTCCAAAAGGCATAGTTGTTCCGGGGTACCCTCAAACTTCTTAATTATTTTTGTTGGTCCGATCTACGCAGAATGAGCTCACGGTGTCTTGAGGTCTTGCAGTGTTATGCTTGGTTTTGGATTTGATTATATTAATTACTGGATCCCAAGTCGATGGAAGCACCCAGCCATCTTCTCTATTGAAATTAGGATGTTTTTTAATTTCAATAGCCTCGCGGACCATCCTTGGTAGGAATCGGTGTTCTTTCACGAGGATTTGTGGTCTATCAAATCTGATGTTATGGCGGGTGCGGTCAAGGACATGTTCACAGACTGCAGACTTCTTTGAGCGACGGTGTTTTAGGTCAGCTATGTGTTCTTTAACCCGAGTTTTTACTGGTATTTTTGTTTGTCCTATGTAAGAGAGACCACATTCACAATCAAGCTTGTATACTCCTGCATCTTGTAGAGGGATGTGACACTTGACAGATGGTAAAAACTGACTGATCTTCTTCGGCGGCTTATAAAATGTTTTAATTGAAGCACGCTTCAAGATGTAGCCAATTTTGTCTGTGACTCCTCTTAAGTAAGGTAGTACAGCAGGGAGACGCTCGACTGTGGCTGGTTTCACTCGGTCACTGTGACGTTGGCGTGGGACTCGCAGCTTATTGTCGTGCAGGACTTGCTTGACATGTTGAAGCTCGGCAGCCAGATGTTTCTTGTCACAGATCCCTTGTGCTCTCTGAAACAAAGATTTACCCACGGTAGCTAACTGTGATGGATGGTGGTGAGATTCACCGTTTAAGTACCTATCAGTATGGGTCTTTTTTCTATAAACGTCGGGAACTTAAAAATCAAAATAAACCGCGATAAAATCCGAAAAAGTAGTTTTATTTCAAATATCCTCCAACGTCTGTAAAATAAAGAGTATTACTGATTTGAAAAATTGAGAATGTTAAGCTACTTACTTTGCTGATCGTACTATTTACTAGAGAAGCTACTGCAAAGAAAAAATGGAGCGTTACTTGATGACAGCGGTTGAAGTTAGCGGGGATGTTTGTGTTTTCACAAATAGTAAATTCTTTGACCGACTTCAACTTTTGATGCTCTTTTATAAACCGACTTAATTAATATTATGCTTTATTATTTTTTCTTCTTTTTGATGTATGTTTTTATGTTGTTGTGGACCGATTTTGACGATTTTGCATTGAGTTCAGCATAATTCCAAGGAGTCCCATTTTAATTTCATACTACCGACTACAATAAAGGGCATACGAATTAATCATAATTCGTCGGCTTGTAGGTATGGACGCAGTAGGTCGGGCAGGAGTGGTTGATGGTTTGGTGAGCCCCTATGATCCTCCTCATAATTCGTATGTCTTTTTTTATAACTTATTTTCTTATAAACCGCTTTTGATAATTCTTTTTGCATTGGTTTCATTATAGCTCCGAGGTAGTTCCAATGTAATTTCATCGTTATTGGACCTTAGGCTTTGAAGATACACCACGGGACGGCAAACAGCGCGATTGTGTAAATTATTACGAGTATTATATTAATCCTGTAGGTACTTTACTGTAGAAATAAGTAGAATAACACAATATAGGTATAGAGATATTAATAATTAATTCACTCATCACTTGTAATTGTAAAATAAAAAACTTAAAAAAAGGGAACCGACTTCAAAAAACGTTGGTGCAGTCGGTTACTTCGCACCGACTTCAAATATTTATTTTTTGCTTTTTGAAGTCGCTTTTCCTTTTCCTTTTAGGTTTTTTATTTGAAATAAAACTTGAAAGTTAGCAATGTGTGTAAATGATTTACGATATTGGCCGCGGCGTTAATACTTGTATATGACACATTGCAGCAATCACCTGATACAAAGTTAGTTAGAGTGTACATTCTAACCTTTGCTACTAAAAATAGTTGAAGTGCCTTTTCTAGTACGAAGAACAAAATAACTAAATGTTTGCTTGTTAGTAAAATTATTAAAAAGCTATTAAATTATTAGTGAATTTGTTATAACAAAAACATATGTCTACACTCAAATCCCCGTTTAACTTTATAAAAACCGTCACCATCCCAAATTTTCCAAAATGTTAGTCGCAGTTTTCTATCGAATGCCATAGGAAAATGATGTATATTCCTATTCCGATCGCGGTCTGGAACCAAACCGCGCCTTCATTTAAAAGGCGACAACCCGATATCCGCTAATCCTAGCCGCCGCCGACTACGAAACTAAGTCCCCTCCTATCAGCCGCTATCGTCGTCCGCGACGTGTTCTCGACCCTCCCGATGCCCTTACATGCCATCTTTCGGATACAAATACTGCACACACGATGACACCGACCTCACTTGCAGAGCACTACGGCAGGATACCTAGTATATGCCCTCCCCCATAGCAACTCCCCAAGCCGCGCCACAGTCGCGCTCCCGTCTCGCTGCGTCGGTTATGTGGCGAAACTTTTAGCACTCGAATGTGTCATTGCGGCAAGCACCTACCATCATAGTTGAGCAAAACTTATATTGCAATTAAAACATTTCGGGTTTTACCGCGTTTATTTATGTTTTTAAGTTCTCGACGTTTCGAGTCCTCTATAGTCTATTCCAATCAAACTTAAATACTTTGTGAATTTTTAGATGTTTTAGTTGTGATTGCAATCTATAACAAGTGTGATATGAAGGCGACAGTATTTCCGAAGACAACGAAATGAAAATGCTGTTAGCAAGAAATCAACGTTATAATGTTGAGTGTAAAAAGTTTAAAAAAGTTTGCACCCATGTTCACGGGATGGACTAATGCATTTAAACGTCTACAAGTCCTTGTTATTCTGGAGAACCTTAGGGGGATTACTTTAATTGCAAATAAAATTTCAATTGATTAATCCTAGAATTAAAAATTAATTGTAAAATACCCAACACTACCCGGCACAAAGTGAGCTAGAGTATACTGTCACTTTTGCTACAAAAAATATTGAAGGGCGTCTTCTCTAGTAGGTAATGCTGTAAGCTATACTAACTCAATGTTTTTATGTATTATCTATCTATCTATATCTATCTATCTATCTATCTATCTATCTATCTATCTATATCATCACGCCATATCCTTCCCAGGTTCTTTCCTTACATACCTCTCTGGCTTCCTCCACTCTCATAGTTCGTCTCATACACGCTCGCCGGTTTCGGATACTCTTGACTTGTCCTTCAGATAAGACTCGGTCTATTTGGTCATTGTAAGATATTCTAGGTCTCCCTCGGTACCTACATCCTTCCTTGTACTTTCCGTGCACATATTTCCGTACTTTCGCATTGTATATCTGTTTTGTCTGTATTTATATACTCCCAATATTATCCCCTTCCTCACAGAACTTAGCCAGAATCACCCGGTAGTATCAGATGTGGGTTATCAGAACGTAACAGATAAAATAATCAATATAATGAAACAATAAGCTTCGCGCCCGGGTTACACAAAAACGCAGCCAAATTCGATTAAGATAAGGGAATTAAGCATATTTTTTATGGCAACATTTACGTTATCTATGGATTTATAGTAGACAGATTTGCCGAAGTGACCTAGTGGGCGACAATCACGAGATCCTACGTTTGAATCCCAGGTCACACAAAGTTTAATTGGGGTTGAGTTCTTAGATACCTACGTGAATATTGCAAATGAAATAAAACTATGCGTAATAACATGCGGTCATTCTGCGTAGATCGGACCAACGTAAAATAATAAAGAAGTTTGAGGGTCTTTCCCGTGACCATGGGCGCTGCAAAGCACTCGAAAGGTCGGGAAATTAAAAATCATAATTAAACCGCTATAAAATCCGAAAGATCGTTTTATTTCATGTATAATTAGGGCTTTCCCTGCAAAATATATCAATACCTGTATGGAGTCTGCAGTTGTGCCGAGTATAAGCTTGTGCCTTATGAATTGAAAAATAACATCGTGTGCAAGATGTGGGTGTACAGAGTACACCTATGGCCCCTACGCTTTGTGAATAAAAGAATATCTGTGTGTGTTAAAGAGATCATAACACAGTGGAATTATTTATAAGATTTATAATTTAGAATATTTTCGGCAAAATGCTAGAAAGTATAGTAAACGATTACCTGTACAGCTCTTGTAAACAGTGTTTACCTACATCTCAGCATGGATTCTTCAAATCTCGCACAGTAAACACTAATCTATCGGAATTAAAAAGCATTCGAAAGAGTAGACCATAACATCCTTATCGACAAGTTGAAAGCCGTGGGAATCAAGGAAACCTTACACAGATGGCTTGAATCTTATATAAGAAATCGTTGTCAATTAGTTGTCATGGGTAGTTACCGATCTAACTTTGTAACTTTGACCTCCGGTGTTCCCCAGGGATCATATATATCCGCTTTATTATTTAATATATTCTTATTTGACATAACGCTTTCCCTCCATAACTCGAAATGTCTCTTATATGCAGATGACAAGAAATTTTTCCGCAAAATAAATAGCGAAACAGACTGTCATCTACTTCAGTCAGACCTTAATAGGCTGGGAGAGTACTATAAAAACAATAGAATACGTATTAATACCCAAAAATGTCAGGTCATAACTTTTTCTCGCAAACGCTGTAACTATATCTTTAATTACAACATCAACAATAAGCCCATCCCGCGGGCGAATCAAGTGAAGGACTTGGGTGTGATTCTCGATGATAGGTGCTCTTTTGAGGCTCACATAGATTACATAACCGGTAAAGCATACAAGTCTCTTGGTTTTATTTTACGCACGATTCAACCATTTAAAGACTTGCAATGCTTAAAGCATTATATTACTACTACGTTAGAAGCATTTTAGAATTTGCAAGTATCATATGGCGACCTTATTACAAAAAATACATAGATAAAATAGAAAAAATTCAACACATTTTAATAAAGCACCTTAACTATAAAGCCAATAATATTGATCAGGACTACCTGAATTCATACACCCGTTTTAAAATTAACACTTTAGAAGAAAGACGAGAACTTTTAGACATGATGTTTTTACTTGATATTCTTAATAACAAATTTGACTTACTGAGTTCTTAGATTTACGCGAATATTACACATGAAATAAAACTATTTTTCGGATTTTATCGCGGTTTATTTTTGATTTTTAAGTTCCCTACGTTTCGAGTGCTTTGCAGCACCCATGGTCACGGGAAATTTGACTGTCCACAATTGCTAGATAAAATTAATCTCAATACTCCCCTTAAAAGAAACAGGAATACTCCACTGCTTTCAACCCCCCAAGCATCAAATAATTATACAAAATTCTCACCTTTTAATAGATTACCAGCATTGTACAACAATAAATTTTCATCACATGACCTATTTAATTCTTCTCGCAACACTTTTAAAATAAAAATCATAAGAATATTATCAGATAATAAATAATTTTTCACCATCATCATGCCAATATTCTACCTCTAAAAGTCACTTACATACACACGCACACAATCATACACACACACACGCACACAATCATACACACACACACGCACACAATCATACACACACACGCACACAATCATACACACTCGCGTGCACATCTATGCTATTCAATTCTAATTCTTTGTCTGAGGATTAATGTCTACCTTTGTAATTTATTGCTAATTTGCAAACTTCGTCATTGGCTTTTCTTTTTATGTATATGATTGTACCGTATTAATTGTAAGCTGTGAAGTTTCTTAAATAAATAAATAAGTTGGTTGTCTTTATAAAAATATATGTTTTTTGTCTATATAAAAATAATATGCTATAACAATAAAAAAAAATCCAAATATATAGATTAGATTCCTAGAAATAGAGATTATAGATTTGATACCACGGTGTAGATCACATAATTTAAAATGAAATCGTAAATACAATAAAATTATGATAATTCTGGCATAAAATATCGACAAAGTATGATTCACGATGGTTTAGCCAGTAAACAAAATAAAAAATAAAGCTTTATTCTTTTTCACTTTAAAAAATGGCGGCAATTCTTATTCTTCTTTAAGTTCACCTACTTAACTTCACACTAATTTTAAGTGTATTTTGCCAGTGTCCAGTGAGATATGTAATCGTGTTTGTTTAAATTAATTCGACTCCCCGATGATCTTGATGAAAACGATGATAATGAGATTAATGAATTACTCCACCCTGGATAGTAAAGCGGTGGACACTTTACATACCATTTGCGACGGCCGTTTTGAGGGAAGTCGAAAAGGCACGTTTTATCACTTTTGGCGGCAGTTAAATATTTTTCACTTCAATTTAGCCAGTTAGTGATTCGTTAATTTGATTTACAAAATCATAAAAATAATGAATGTTGCTATTAACATAAATCTTATTATAGAAATATTGTATGGAGAATATTTACGTTTTAATAAGATATGAAATACAAAATGAATACTTAAATCTATTGGAAACTTTTATAAAAAAATATTCTCAGAACGTAACCGATGTGCAAAGTGTATGTCAAGATTAATTTGACATTTCGCGAAATGGCGGGGTTTTTTTTTAAATAAAATAGCGATAATATATTGTTCAACATTAGTTCAAGGTAATATATATCGATGCATAACTTACCTAACTCAAAGCAAAATACACAAAATATATACACTACTGTGAAAGTATATTTTTAATGAGCAAGAGAATAAATGCTAAATATTGTTTTATGTTGACTGCCTCGTTGGTTTAGTGCATCATAATGTAGCCGGAGATCACGAGGTCCTAGGATCGAATCCTAGTCAGAAAAAGAGTGTTTTCTTTAAAAAAAAAATATAGCTGCAGTCTGGAGTCTAAAATTCTGCCTGGTATAATGGTAAATAGGCTCGCCTCCCTACCTTATATCATTGATAAAATGTGTGTAACGGTGTTTATCTATACCAGAGGTTCTCATACTTTTTTTGTCATTGACCACTTTTAAAATTTAGCTGGTTTCGATGGACCCCCTGGAGCAAGTTTTCTACTATCTATCTATCTATCTATAACCTCACGCCAGATCCCTTGCGGGGTAGGCAGAGAGTACAGAGTTCCAACAGGTTCTTTCCTTACATACCTCTCTGGCTTCCTCGACTCTCATAGTTCGTCTCATACACGCTCGCCGGTTACGGAGACTCTTGACTTTTCCATCAGATAAGACTCGGTTTATTTGGTCGTGGTAAGATAGTCTAGGTCTTCCCCGGTACCTGCATCCTTCCACTTTCACATTGTATATCTGTTTTGTCATTCTTTCCTCTGGCATTCTTTCTATATGCCCGAACCAACGGAGCATGCCCTTTCTCATCTTTACACCGATACTATCTTTCATACCTACTCGCTGTCTTACTATGCTGTTGCTAATGCGGTCGGTCAGCTTCACTCCGCACATCTTCCGCAGAGCTCGCATTTCTACCGCATTTATCCTACTATATTCCCAAAACTCGGAAAAAATGTGAAGATTAGATGTAACTATGGAAATTTGCGTTGCGACTGAGTTCCAACCACGAATAAATAGTTTTGGAATTACAATTGATTGATTGTGCTGTGAGTGGATGTCAAAAAAGTAAAGTTGGCCTTTTCTTTTCGAAATTCCGGTAACAAATGAGTAGCGTTTATCCTTGGCATTCGTATTAATATTGGTGAAGAATCAAACAAGTTCATGCAAGATTGCAAGCACACACACCAGCAGTCGGATTTCGTCCCTTTGCACGTCGGAACAAGCGTTGCGGACGGCGGCGGCGCTTTGCAAGTCTCGACACGTTGAATATGAAATATGCAAGATTTTACAAGTAACAGTCGCAGAGCTTCTTAAAATATTATCTGCCTACATTGATAGGTGAAGTCAAGCCAACATTTTAGTTCTTCACTATCGAAAGCAAATAAATTTTGGTGGACCTCCGCTTACGAATTGTGAACCCCCATTTTTTTGTCACGCCAACGAAGTCCCCCGTCGAGTCTCCTGTGGACCCCTGGGGGTCCACCTGGACACTTTGGGAACTAAGGATCTATACTATCTATACTAATATTATAAAGAGGGAAGATTTATATTTTTTTATGTTTGTAACGAATAAACTCAAAAACTACTGGACTATCTATCTATATCATCACGCCAGATCCCTTGCGGGGTAGGCAGAGAGTACAGAGTTCCAACAGGTTCTTTCCTTACATACCTCTCTGGCTTCCTCCACTCTCATAGTTCGTCTTATACACGCTTGCCGGTTACGGAGACTCTTGACTTTTCCTTCAGATAAGACTCGGTTTATTTGGCGTGGTAAGATAGTCTAGCTCTACCCGGTACCTGCATCCTTCCACTTTCACATTGTATATCTGTTTTGTCATTCTTTCATCTGACATTCTTTCAATATGCCCGAACCAACGGAGCATGCACTTTCTCATCTTTACAGCGATACTATCTTTCATACCTATTCGCTTTCTTACTATGCCGTTGCTAATGCGGTCAGTCAGTCTCACTCCGCATATCTTCCGCAGAGCTCGCATTTCTACCGCATTTACCCTACTTTCATTCTCCTTCTTACATACCCAGCTCTCGCTGCCATATAACGGCGTTGGGACATGAACTCCGTTATGTATGGCCAGCTGCGCCTTATGGCTTAAGTGCCGGCTCCCAAGTAGCCATACATAACAAAGTTCTTGTCCCAACGCTGTTATATGGTAGCGAGAGCTGGGTATGTAAGAAGGAGAATGAAAGTAGGATAAATTCGGTAGAAATGCGAGCTCTGCGGAAGATGTGCGGAGTGAAGCTGACCGACCGCATTATCAACAGCGTAGTAAGAAAGCGAGTAGGTATGAAAGATAGATTCGGTGTAAAGATGAGAAAGGGCAAGCTCCGTTGGTTCGGGCATATAGAAAGAATGCCAGAGGAAAGAATGACAAAACAGATATACAATGTGAAAGTGGAAGGATGCAGGTACCGGGGAAGACCTAGACTATCTTACCACGACCAAATAAACCGAGTCTTATCTGATAGAAAAATCAAGAGTCTCCGTAACCGGTGAGCGTGTATGAGACGAACTATATGAGTCGAGGAAGCCAGAGAGGTATGTAAGGAAAGAACCTGTTGGAACTCTGTACTCTCTGCCTACCCCGCAAGGGATCTGGCGTGAGGTTATAGATAGATAAACGAGACGAAAAAGCAGATTTTTGTTTTGAATAAAATAACTTTATTTAATATTCCACGCTTATAAAAAGGACTAAAAAGTATGAAATAATCTCTTTATATTATCACGCCAAATACCTTTCATTTTAAATTATGTTTACTCTGCAAGAGATTTGGTATAATGGTATATTAAAAAGATTTTTCTATCCAAAATAATATTTTTGTTTGTCTCCGCGGACAATTTGCCAAAACGTTAATCAAATTAACACAGCGTGGAAAACAAAAACGGATATCCGACTGTCAACTTCCAGCGGATGAGGTGGTTAAAGACGATTTTTAATTCACTCGAATATTAGATTTTATTTTAAAATTTCGGTGTAAAACAGAAATAAACACCGTCACGCCTATATGCCTTAAGCTGGGATGGTAGAGGTGTACTGTGTACACACACTTTTAGTTGCCGATGTTAGGTCCCATGTAATAGGGAGCAAGCCTATTCTGATACTGGATTTTGTCTGATGGACTGGACTGGACGACTGGACGGGATTGATACTAGGATTATTTGGCACTAGCTCCTTAAAATAATCTGAGAGCAATGTTTAAGATTAACACCAACAAATGCGCAGGATCCGTATAATAGGTACATAAATCTATGTTTGACAAATACAATAAAAGGCCAAACACAAACGTATTACTAGACGAAATAACAACATTTGTCTAAGACATATTATACAAAGGAGCAGAACTGTACAATAAATTACCTAATGACATCAAAGAGATTAAATCTTTTCCTTTATATAAAAAAAAAACTATAAAACAAATGAAGAATAGTGTGATTAGACATCGATGTAAGTTAAAGGATGACGTGGTGACTAGGATTGAAAGAGGTATGTTGAACTGATATGGGCATGTGGAGAGCATGTGTGACAGGCGGCTAACGAAAGGAATATATCGAGCAAATGTGAGTGGAAGCGTCGGAAGAGGTCGCCTAAGGAAAACCTATCACGACCAAATTAATAGTCCCCTGGTAAAGGGTCAAGAGCGTAGCACTCTAAATCGACGGAAATGTATGACGAGATGTATGAACGTAGATGAAGCTAAAGAGGTGTGTCAGAATCGTAGTATGTGGCAAACTGTACTCTCTGCCTACCCCAGTGGGATAAAGGCGTAAGTGTATGTAAATAATTAAATTACCACTTTACTTTCTCGTATACTAGTTTCTGCCCGCAACTTCATCCGCGTTGACTTAATACAGGAACCTTACATTTTTCCGGGATAAAAAGTAGCCTTAGTAGCAAATTTCATCCATATCGGTTCAGCCGCTTTTGCGTGATTGAGTAACAAATATCCAAACATTTAAACATTCGCATTAATAATATTAGTAGGATTGCTATAAACTTGCCTTCAAGAAACGACACAATTCTTCTTCTTCAAGTTATGGATTCACACTAATTATAAGTGAATTTTGCAAGTGTCCAGTGAGATATATAAACGTGTTTGTTAAAATTAACTCGACTCCCCGATGAATTTGATGACAACGATGATAATGAAATTAATGAATAACCCCACCCTGGAAAGTAAAGCGGTGGATACTTTACATACCAATTGCAGCGGCCGCTTTGAGGGAAGTCGAAAAGGCACGTTTTATCACTTTGTTACAATTACCTTCACACATGCACATATAAGAACACATAATGATTAATATTCCACCAACATTACACATTATTAGTCGAAATAACACAAGTTTTGAACATTAAAACAAATTGACATCATCACTCTTCGACTTTCCGCCAAAACTCGACACGTAATTATACACTTACTTTTTCTTCTTACCCTCAACCATTGATATACATAACACTAGATCAGCAGTTACGGCGTAAATGTATGTCGGCTAAGAATAAGCCCGCAGCCAAGATTCAAGCTTCTGTCATTCATTGGCCTGCCTGACGTCTCTCGAGTAACACGTATTAATAACAAATCACAAAATAGGTAAATGCGTGGTGTAAGAACGCGATTTGAGGTCACAAAATCACTATACCGCAAGCGGAACTACTTTCCATACATAAGTTTATTGTTTTTTCATATATTTACTAGTAAATAAAATAAAAAACCGATTTCAAGTTACAAAAATAAATTTGAGATGCAGTGTTGCCAATTAAAACACCATTTGGTGTTCCCGTCTTTATGGGAAAATGTTGGATGATTGTGTCACCTATAGTTATGTTCCATACGAATACCTATTTTGTTAATTATTTTGGATCCAAAGGGTGCAATTTGTATCACGCCAGATCCCTTGCGGGGTAGACAGAAAGTACAGTTCCAAAAATTTCATTAGAATATTATAAAAATAAATAAGCTATTTACTCAAAGCGCATATTGTACACAATTCTTTGTTACATAATTGCCTAATGGATCCGGTAAGTCCCATTTGTTCTCACGCATGTCGTAGAAAGCAATTGGGGAATTAACCTACTCTCCTTTTTTTTTTAAAAAAAAACCTCACACTGGTAATTATTCAATGTCGTGGGTACGTTTACAAACATGAAAACCACACAAACAAATACCCAGACCTAAACAAAATGTGTGAGTCACACAAAAATTTATACTATGTGGGAATCGAACCCGCAACTATTCAGTCTAGTAACCGGAGCGGCCTACCGCTCTTAACGTCCAGACAAAGAAGTCGTCAGTGGAAACAGGAAATAGGCAACAGCGTTTTACGAGTATTGAGTTTGTTGACGCATTTGGGAAATTTGTATTTATTTTACCCGCTCTAAATAGACTGCAACCATCAACCTGAATATTTTGAAAATAATGCAATAGATAACATTAGGTGTGTTTTGTTTATTACTCATTCAATAATATTAGCATAGTTTGACCACATACCCTCATAGACACTATTAACTGATATCCAAATAATCTGTATAACAATTCTAATTACATATAGAATAAAATGAATTAGGTACTATAATAATTTATTTTAGTGCAGTGCGCGCTTGGATTCGGACGTGCCACACTGCATATACGAATTATTGCAATTCGCGATTTGCGCGGCTATAGCAGCTGCACGTCATTTCCGCTATGAGTTCCGAAAAACTCATAGCCAACGGAGTGTTGGCATTTTTACAGCACGTCATCGACACCATGGATGAAGTTAGCATAGCAGATATGCAAGTCTAACTTCAAATAGGAAGAGATCTGCAATGCTAAGGTGCTGTTGTATGAATCGCTTGGTAAGAGCGATCAGATGCCGTCTCGCAGGAGGGACGAAAAGGGCGAGAGAAGTCTCCGAGACATAATCGGATTGCTGAAGGCGACCGATCCCGATGACGTGCCTGCTTTTGTGGCGAAGCAGCTGCATAGGGTGCCCCCCGTCACATTCGACCACGTCGATGTCACCAGGCTGCTGAAGGATATAACCACCCTAAAGTCCAGCCTGGCCGAGGTGCAATTCAGGTTAGAGGCTTCAGAAACTACCATCCGCGAACTACGAAAAGAGGTGGCGTCATTGCGTGGCGCCAGCCCGGAAAGTAGGTCGCACGAGGCCTGTAATGTGAACGTTCGTCGCGGGGCGCAAAATGCATCCGTCGGCAGTTTCGAGTCAGCCGATGCCTCGCCAGCTGTTGCTACGGCCCTGCGCGATACACCGCGCCCCGCCGCCCACAGCACACCGCACCCCGCCGTTCGCAGTACACCGCGTCCCGCCATCTGCTCCACGGCCCCGCCGGTGACGTCAAACGTAAACACGGCTTCTCCTCGTCGTGATTACGCCGCCACTGCCGATCGCGCACCAGAGAGGACAACTGGGAAGGCACGTAAGGTGCCTCGGACCACCACGAAGGGTCAAGTTGATGAGGAAGGCTTCATCAAGGTGGAAAAGAAGAAGAAGAAGCCTCCTCGAAGAAACCGGTGTGGGTCTGCTCCGGTCGACGATGGCACACTCCTGCGTTCAGCAGTACCGACGACGCTGCTGTACTTGTCACGGCTACACTACACCACTAAAGCCGATAAAATTGAGGAGTATGCCCGCAGGAAGTCCTTGTATTCTCTGAGGGTCGAGAAGCTGAACTCGCAACACAATGCGGCTTTTAATTCCTTTGTTGTGCGAGTTCCCACTCCCAAATTGGAGACCTTCATGAGCGAGGACTTCTGGCCGAGGGGTGTCGTTTTTAGAAGATTTCGTGGGAGACTGAGAGATACCCCCGTACAGCGCAACATGTCGCCGGCAACACATGTTACTTAATTTATAAGTTTATATATTATATGTATGTTAGTCTGTAAGGTATATATTCTATGGGCCCGTAAGTTTAACAAAATAGTTTTGTAAAATTTCAGTTGCCTGGATTAAATGACTTATTATTATTTAATTAATTCATGTATTGGATTCTATCTGAAATGTAACGAAGTTAATTAAAAAATACATATAAAAAAATTATATTCTTAACAACATTAAAAAAATAAATTCATTTTGCATTTAAATTGTGGGAAATAATCATATAGTAAGCAACACTAAGCCTCCTACTACTAGTAATATTGCTACCTCTATCGGATCGACGTAATTTCGGTATGGTGGGGAACAAGAGTAAAAGAGATGGATATATGTTTACTCCAAATTATTTATTGGATTGAAAGCTACGTCGGCATACTTTTAAGTCGTTACACTTTTTTCGACGCGGCGGTGTGACGTTTGCTTCTCTATTTATTTACCTCAATGCCCTCAACACTAAAAAGGAGGTTATTGGCAGGAAATCGAAGAGTGATGTTGTCAACTTGTTATAATTTCCAAAACTTGTGTTATTTAGAATTCGAAACTAGACCAACGGGGCAGTCCTACCGTCCTTCTGTATATAATATTTAAGATGAAATTTTATTTCCCATGTTATAAGTAAAAATGTATTCTTTTTTTAGTCAGTGTGTGTTACCAGTGATGATATATGGATCAGAGACGTGGTCTCTTACTATAGGTCTCATAAAAAAGCTCAGAGTTGCTCAGCGAGCTATGGAGAGAGCTATGCTCGGCGTTTCTCTACGCGATCGAATCAGGAATGAGGAGATTCGTAGAAGAACCAAGGTCACCGACATAGCCGTTAAGATTAGCAAGCTGAAGTGGCAATGGGCGGGCCACATAGCGCGTAGATCGGACGGGCGTTGGGGCAGAAAGATTCTAGAGTGGAGACCACGTATTGGCAAGCGCAGTGTGGGACGCCGCCTGCCAGATGGACCGACGATCTTGTGAAAATCGCAGGAAGTCGTTGGATGCAGGTGGCATCGGACCGGTTACGCTGGAAAGCGATTGGGGAGGCCTATGTTCAGCAGTGGACAAGTATAGGCTGAGATGATGATGATGATGATGATGATGAATGTCTGGAACGGTATAAAAGAAGTTTGATGCTATTTCCGTAGCTGTTTATGATATTTTTTCCATAACATTCAGATTTTATGCTCTATTCCAACATTCGATTAGTCGACGTCGTAACAGGGGGGCGTTTGAATAAGGATTAAAATTTAGTAATGTTTACCTAGTTCCAAGGAGATATTTCAACAGGTGGGTCCACACGGCAACTCTGCGAACCATGGCCGGCCCTAATTTCAGAGAAACGCCACCTGTCAACGTCATCCAAGTGCCAAAAGATATTTGTCGCACTATATATTTCCTTTGCATATTCTGATGTCTCACGACGGCGTTCGTATCGCTGTGCGATCGTGGTGTTTTAGCAATCACCAAAGTTAAGCAGACCGTTAATCATTTTTCGTCTTCATTCGTCGAAAGGCACGTTAAGCTGTTGGCTGTGGTAATCGTTAAGCCACATTGCAAGCCTTAAACGTAGCTTGATAAGTTATAACGGCCGCGCACTGGATCATCATGATGGAATATGACCAAATCTCTTTCACCTCGATATGTAATACACGGTTTATAAACTGCTACAGCCGCCACTTCCCGCAAAAATCAATAAGCAGTACCGTGTCAGCGTCGACTATTTACATACTTCCTTCGCACTTCAATCATCCTTTTGTGTTCCACTTATGTTTGCAAAAACTTCTAACATCAGATTTTCTTTTCCCCTTGCGGGAGCTGTGGCTGAGAAGGCAGATTTGGGCAAGCGGCTTAAGTATGTATCTATTAGTAGAGATTACATTTTTGGGCCGTTTGCGGTGGAAGCGCTAGGCCCGTGGAGTAACTGCGCTAAAAGTTTTTTAAAGTCTATAACATCTAGATTGATTGCCTCTACAGGTGACAAGAGGGCTGGCTTATTCCTCGCGCAGAAAATTAGCTTAGCTGTTCAGCGAGGCAATGCAGCCAGCGCTCTTGCCACCATACCAAGCGGACAAGATTTAGACTTATAATTAGCGTTAGTGTTTCGTGTTGTTTTTATTTTATTTGATTTAATTGTAATATGTTCGCCGAAACTATATTCTATTTATAAAAAATGCTAAGTATAAAAATTAGAAACATCTGATGATTCATTTTTTTTGTATTTTTTAAATTTCCTTAAGTTTTCCTAAGTTTTTCCGACAATATGTTTCCTTATCATGAAATAAAACTAAAACGGCCCTCCCGTTTTAGTGACCATGAGTGCTGCAAAGCACTCGAAACGTCAAGAACTAAAAATCAAAAATAAACCGCGATAAAATGCGTAAAATAGTTTTATTTCATGTGTAATATTCGCGTAAATCTAAGAACGCAATGCATTATTCCTTATTATTCCAAAAAAAGTTCTAAGCTGGCCACACTGAGTGGGCGTGCCCTTTCAGTTTTTGACTCCCATTCAAAAAAAAAAACCAACGAAGGGAGCACCCGGCAGAGATAGTGTAGAAAAGGAACCAGAGCGTATGTGGCGGCGTTCATACGACTAACCTTCCCTTACTTCACGCGGAAGTGAGCAGTGTGTAAATTGGGTATTTCGGCCTTTGCCCGACAGTAGGACAGTGTCGACTGATTTATAAGTAACTTATGTTGTAGAAATAATTATGAAACCATTACAGCGCAACGTGTATAGATTTTTTTTGTTTATGGCATCACGACGACTCGTATTTTGCTAATGTCAAGTATTACGAATATTCATTTCTAAATTAATTCAACTCCCAACCCAACTTGATCCCAACTTGATAACAACAATGATAATGGAATTGATGAAGTACCCCACCCTGGATAGTAAGGCGATGGATACTTTACATATCAACTGCGACGGTCGTTTTGAGAGAAATCGAAAATGCACGTTTTATAACTTTCTTTCAATGATCACCTTTACTCATGCACATATAAGAATGCATAATGGTTCATTCCACCAACATTACACATTATTATTCAAAATATTACAAGTTTTGGAAATTAAGAAAAATTGATAACATTACTCTTTGACTTCCCGCCAAAACTCCGTGTAATATTTTTTTTGTTTATGGCATTACGACGACGCGTATCCAGTGTCAAATATTAGAAATATAACTATTTATTTTATTAATTCAACTCCCCGATGAACTTGATGACAACGATGAATATGAAATTGATGAAGTGCCCTACCCTAGGTAGTAAAGCAATGGATACTTTACATACCAATCGCAGGTTTTATCACTTTATTACAAATATCTTCAGTCATGCACATATAAGAATGCATAATGGTTAATATTTCACCAACATTACACATTATTATTCAAATAACACAAGTTTTGGAAATTAAAACAAATTAACGATATCACTCTTTGATTTCCCGCCAACACTCCTCTCCGTGTTATCCGAAACTACAACAAAAAGCCCAGGATACACGCCCGGTCCTATCCAAAATAATCCCTAGTGTTTACTGTCGAAAAACAATTCGCTCGTTATTCGAAGCACAAAGCCCATTTTCCCGGGCATCTAATAAAAACTGTTTGGTGTGTCGTTCTGAATCCCGGCGGCTACGTGTAGGAATGGGAATAGAGGTAACTAGGTAAAACTAGTTTTTTATTTTATTTACATGAGCGAATCGTAATAGGTGGTCCGATCGATCGGACTAAGCAGTCGGACCACTGGAAATTTTATTTTCTTATGGATTTTAGTATTTTTTTTAAGAAAGCGTACACGGTACACTTATTTCTACTACTACTGGATTTATTCCTGTGTCGTGGGTGTATTTACAAACATGAAAAAATCACATACACAAATACTCAGACCGAAACATATAATTGTGGATCACACAAAGATTTGTCCCGTGCAGGAATCGAACCCGCGACTATTTGATCCAGTGGGCGGAGCGGCTTAAGCTCTAAACCACTGCGCCAAATCGCCCGTCTGAAAATTACTTTAAGTTACTGCATCGTTGGTCTTGTGGCGAATGATGCGCTTTGTGAGAGATCTTGGGTTCATGGCCTAGGTCTGACAAAAATAGATTTTTCTATCGAAAAATTTCCAGTATTCGGAGTCTGGAATTGTGCCAGGTATGTGGCAACAGGCTCGCCCCTTACTTAACATCGTCAGCGAAATGTGGGTATACGCAGTGCACCTCTGCCACTCCCTGAAATTACCCACGCTTGGTGAATATAGGCGTGACAGTGTGTTTCTTTAATATATGATGGGTAACACGGTCATGCCTATATTCCCAAGGTGCTAGAGAGCTGTGTACGCCTATATCGCTGACGATGTTAGGTCCCCGTCCCATATCTAAAAGCTTATTACCCTTAGATGAATGACTTGTCTAGATAGAGCAGAAACGGCATAAAATTTACCTACCTATAGGGTAGGTAACAGCAGTGATAGCCTAGTGGTTAGACCGTTACAACCGACTCCAAAGTCAGAGGTCTCGGGTTCAAACCTAGGCACGCATCTCTGTCTTTTCGAAAGCATGTGCGTATTCAAAATTAATTATCTATCTATCTATCTATCTATAACCTCACGCCAGATCCCTTGCGGGGTAGGCAGAGAGTACAGAGTTCCAACAGGTTCTTTCCTTACATACCTCTCTGGCTTCCTCGACTCTCATAGTTCGTCTCATACACGCTCGCCGGTTACGGAGACTCTTGACTTTTCCATCAGATAAGACTCTGTTTATTTGGTCGTGGTAAGATAGTCTAGGTCTTCCCCGGTACCTGTATCCTTCCACTTTCACATTGTATATCTGTTTTGTCATTCTTTCCTCTGGCATTCTTTCTATATGCCCGAACCAACGGAGCATGCCCTTTCTCATCTTTACACCGATACTATCTTTCATACCTACTCGCTGTCTTACTACGCTGTTGCTAATGCGGTCGGTCAGCTTCACTCCGCACATCTTCCGCAGAGCTCGCATTTCTACCGCATTTATCCTACTTTCATTCTCCTTCTTACATACCCAGCTCTCGCTACCATATAACAGCGTTATATGGTAGCGAGTACAAATTAATTATCACTTGCTTTAACGGTGAAGGAAAACATCCTGCATGCCTAAGAGTTTCTCGAAGGTGTGTGAAGTTCGCCAACCCGCACTGGGCCAGCGTAAAGGACTATGGCCTAAGCCCTCTCAGTTTGAGAGGAGGCCCGTACCCAACAGTGGGACAGTTTCGTAACAGGGCTAGTATTATTATTATAGAGTAGATACATTGGTGTATGCATACACACGCGCACGCACACATTGACAACTTTTGAACAAATATTCAAAAATCAAACAATGGCATTATGCACACATGGGCCCGTATTACAGAACGTAAATCAGTCGTGAATCTAGTTTTTAAACTGATTTTTGTAATATCACATCAGTTTCGGCCGTCTAGTAAAGATTTCAAACGTACATCCACACTTTTACTTTTATATAAAGCTTTAATCCGTTCTCAGCGTGTCCTTCAGTCGTGAATCTAGTTTTAAAACTAAGTTTTTATTTTTATTTTATTTTATTATGATAACAAACCGTCACAATACAACATAACAACTACTGTCTATATCTATATCATCACGCCAGATCCCTCGCGGGGTAGGCAGAAAGTACAGAGTTCCAACAGGTTCTTTCCTTACATACCTCTCTGGTTTCCTCCACTCTCATAGTTCGTCTCATACATGCTCGCCAGTTACGGAGGCTCTTGACCTGTCCTTCACATAAGACTCGGTCTATTTGGTCATGGTAAGATAGTCTAGGTCTTCTCCGGTACCAACACCCTTCCACTTTCGCATTGTATATCAGTTTTGTCATTCTTTCTTCTGACATAGGAAGTAAATCTCCTTTTACAGCTTTCTCTCTCTCTTCAATCGTTCCCTCATGACTGAGGATCGTAATTCCGTTTCAGGACTTTTTTATAATTTCTGTCCATCTGCTGCGATCACTTGCCAGGTAAAGCGCCGTGCTGACTGGTATCTTGAGCTGTTTGAAAAACTAATCCAACCATCTCTTATGACTGCATCCCCTTAGTATCGTCTGCTTTATTTTGCCTGTCACCAGTTATCTCTCTAGGTTATAACTATTTCTTCGAGCTATGTGAATAAAGTACTGTAGAGTTCAGTGAAGGCATACGGTAGACAATCTCTGGGACAATGTTCGAGTTTTAGCTCTGTAATGATTGATATGTTAGTATGGTGAGCTGTCCATGGGATTCGCAGCATGCTTCTGCTTTAAGCTGTACTAAAGCTATATAAGTGAGTATAAGCTGCATAATGGTAGCTCTCAAACTCAAATAATTTATTTTCTATGAGCCCTGCGGGGGCGCTTAGAAATAGACAATTGTAATTTTTTTTCAAATCTAATTTAACTACTTATTTACCACCGGATCGAAACGCGGCCTCCACTAAGAAGATCCAGCAAAGAAACTCATTACTCAGTTTGTCTTTTTTTTAATTCTCTTTCCCTTTTTCCGTTCTGTTTTTTTTAATCATATTGTGTTGATTCATTGTTTGAATAGTTTACGATCTACTCTAGTGTGATGCCTTACAATAGAGATATGACACTAATGATGTTATTTAAAAAGAGTGTCTAAAGGATTCCAGATGGGCCAGTCCTTGCAAGCTGCACCCGTTCACGAGTATGACTACTGGAACAGCCATCACTCTGACCATATTGAAGGGAAGGGATTATACCTTTACACCATTAATAATAGCCCTCTTACACATATAGCGAGGTTGTGTAATGAGAGATCCAGCACAATAGGCAGTTCTATTGATATTATTCCAATAAATTTGAAAAATTTAAAAAGTCTTTGGTAAACCCCGTAAAACTTAATTAATTTTATTACT
Organism: Phalera bucephala; assembly: GCA_905147815.2. Lineage (NCBI taxonomy): Eukaryota > Metazoa > Arthropoda > Insecta > Lepidoptera > Notodontidae > Phalera > Phalera bucephala. The sequence continues at coordinate 26,521,363 of LR990623.1, read as the reverse complement.
TAATAATATAAATAATTAAATGTAATTTCATTTAATGTTCTAAGTTTTAATTTAATGTTCAATATTCTATATACGTAACAAACTATATAATATTTATTATTTTTACTTTGGTTTATTTAAAAATGTTTATTGTTTTTTTTTACTGTCGCTTTAAAATATATTTACAAATGTCATGCCTACCTATAATTTATATAACTACATTGTATTCAATAATGCTAATGTAATTAATATGATGTTATGTAATTATACCGTTGGTAATTAAAGCACAAAAGAAATGTATCAGAGCAATGTGTAATCTGAAAATAACATATAGCTGTGTTCCGTTATTCAAATCGTTAAAATACTAACAGTACCATCATTATATATTTTAGAGGTTGCGATATTTATCAAAAACTATCCGAAATTGTTCACACAAATGTCGGAAATACGTAGAGGTCCATTAAGAGCGCAATACCGAAATGTTTTATGCAATAAAATATATAAGACTGCGCTAGTAACAAAAAGCGTTTTGGGAATGGCGCCAAAAATATACAAAAAAGTACCTAAATATATAAAAGATATGCAAATTGACAAATTAGGTAAACGCTGTGCTTAATATTGATTGAAAAATGTTATAAATCTGTCGTGACATTTCTTAATAAAAATTTTGTAAAAATTAATAGAACAGAATTTATTATCAATTATAATTTAATGTTCAATTTTATAATGTTATTTTATATTTAATCGTATTGCATGATATTTGACATAATGTAAATCATGCCCATTTAATTTGTGCGCCTTTGGCAAAACATGGTGACACTTATTATAATTTTATTATCAGCTTTGTACTACCCGTGTTTAACAAATAAAGGATTCTGTTTCTAAATAAATAAATAAAATTATGCAGCCTATAGCTTAAACAGCTTTTTCTATATTCTCTTATACGGCTTCAGTATAGCTTAACACCGTAAAAGGGCAGTTGTTCCCCCTTTTAAGCAGCAGTTGTTCTACTTAGATTTTACAATCTAAGTCAATTGCTGCCTAACTTTTTTGCGTGTTATCATGTTATCGTTCCCTGTCTTATACCGGAGTGTCTTTTTTATACACAAATTGTTCAATAGAGTGCTGATTCATGTTCTGTTGTAATTGCAGCTAAAAAATCATAAAGCAAAAACCTTACTACTTTGATACTAACTCATTGTAATGACAATTTGACAACGGCTTGGTCCAGTTGTTAGGAGCCACTCCGCTAACTGGGCCCAGTCACGAATTCGATTTCCGCACGGGACAAATTTTTGTGTGTCCCCAGAAATATTAATTTCAGTCTGGGTCATTTTCATGCTTATAAACGCACCGGAACGACACAGGTATATTTCCAAGTATAGGGCAACGTTTAAAAAAATGTAAAAAAAGAACATTTATTTCTTCTTAACTGTGTTGTCATTTCACGGTTTATATAAGATTCCAATATGAGGCTATTCTAATTACATCGGGCACTATTCCAGAAGATTTATCTGATTTTTGTTCCAAAAACATATCACACATTATCCGACCTTGGCTTCGAACGCAGGAGCTCGTGATCACCAACCTAATGATGGGTCACTAGACTAATGAGACACCTCCCTCTTACTTCAATAAGATCTAACAATAGTGGCTTAGAAATGCGAGAGTCAAGTCAAGAACCTCTGTAACCAGCAAGTCAAGTAACCAGATAACATGTATGAGACGAATTATGATAGTGGAGGACGCTAAAGAGGTCTGTAGGGAAATAATCTGTTGGTACTGTGTACTGCCTACCCCGCAAGCGATCTAGCGTGATGATATAGATGGATAGAATAGTGACTTATGAACAATCCTTAATTTGACACTCAATTATTCTGACAATAGTGCTATTGATTAATCATACATTTGACATTTATATCTATATCATCACGCCAGATTCCTTACGGGGCACGCAGAGAGTACAGAGTTCCAATAGGTTCTCTCCTTACATACCTCTCTGGCTTCCTCCACTCTCATAGTTCGTCTCATACACGCTCGCCGGTTATGGAGACTCTTGACTTCCCCTTCAGATAAGACTCGGTCTATTTGGTCATGTTAAGATAATTTAGGTCTTCTTCGGTACCTACATCCCTCCACTTTCGCACTGTATATCTGTTTGGTCATTCTTTATTCCGACATTCTTTCTATATGCCCGAACCAATGGACCTACACGCTTCATTCCTACACGCTTTCTCACTACGCTGTTGCGGATACGGTCGGTCAGCTTGACTCCGCACATATTCCGCAGAGCTCGCATTTATCCTGCTTTCATTCTCCTTACCAGCTTTTGCTGCCATATAACAGTGTTGGGACAAGCACTCCGTTAAGTATAGCCTGCTGCGCCTTTTGGCTTAAGTGCTGGCTCCCAAGCAGCTTTCCCATCGCACCATTCACTCTGTTCCATGCACGCACTTTTCTCTCTATGTCAGCGGGGTATTTCCTATCATCAAGATATACAAACTCATTTGCTTGCTCCAGCAAATCGTTACCAACCACGATCTTTCCATTCGTTCTGGTTTCTTCTCGTTCAAAACACTCATTCGTACGTTTTTAAATTAAACCTATTTGACACCCTGACATGTTCGTTACTAATTCCCCGAACGGAATGGAATTTAGAATTATTCATTACACGTGTAATACACTAAGGTCTACCCACGAGTAGACTAGTCTATCCATGTGTAGGGATATCCGAGGGTTAAACGACCTAGTTTTAATCGCCAAGTAACGCTAATTGAGAAGTAACTTTACTTACACTTTAATCGAGGGTGGTGAAAGCCTAATCTTAAGTAAAAAACAGCTTATTAGAAGAATAAGCAGATACATTGAGGCCACAATTCAACCGCTAGGTGACACATACCGTGGACATGGCCGGTCATAACCGCGTCCAATGATACTTAAATCTCATAGACTTGGGCACTCACTATAATAAAAACATCTCGATTATTCACGCTTACTTGCGTATCTCCAGGGATCTTTAAGGGCCGAAGTTGGACACGTCCATAGGATTTACTCTCGATTCCCTTCACTTGGACCCTGGGCAGTGCTAGACGAGCATCACCTTGACCGGTGGTAGGCTCACCACCCTCCCAGCAAAGTCATGCCACCGAGCCATTCAGTCGTACCGTTCTAACTTGCTCTATCTTCCGTCTCTTCAGCCTATTTACTCTCAGCAAGTTATAAATTCAGAGTGAAGAGGATCAGTGAGCAACATCTTCGGCTTCATTGCCCTTTCCATCGGGTGAGATCAATTGCTGACCAGTCCATAATAAAAAAATGTCTGCAGTGAGAGCCCCTAGAATCCAGCTGATGGAATGATCCCGGATGGAATGATCCAGCTGATGGAATGGAATGAGCGAGACATAAAAGAGGGGAGCCAGGGTCTTCCATTTGGAGAACTTGAAGCCCCTCCCCTATCTAGCCATGATATTTTTTTTGTGTGGCACAAATTTCACATACCACATTCTCCGTCGCAGAAGAATTATAATCTTCTATAGATCTACTTCTGTAGGTAAAGGCCAACCTGCTTAAACAAACTACGGGGCTTTTTTCAAGAAACAGACACCGTCACGAACGATTATATATAGACGATGACGTAAAGCAAATTATCAAAAACGGACGCAATACGAATATTATTTCGCATTGCTATTAAGTATATTTTATGATTAAAATTCCTCCTATAGACCTAACAGACTTAAAAACCATTACCTGCGTCATTTGACTAACAATCCATACCAGTATTTGGTTTTTATTTACATAGGCAAGTTTTACCCTTTATTTAATGAACCTTGAACCTTATACTATTTCCTCACGTGATTGCTAGCGCACGCTAATGGGAACGAGACACGAATAAAGGCCTTAACATCGAAAATCACACTCAAATTTGCATGTTGAAAGTATTTATCATTCCTAGTTATGAACGAGGTACTTTTTTTTTGAGTCACTGTAGCTCGTAACGATTTTTTTAAATTTCCGTATATCCTAAAGATAAACAAGATTGATATCTAATTATATCGTCCCCTAGACAATGGAAGAAAACACAGAGTTTTAGCAGATCCTCACTAATTCCGATAAAATTGACCAATTTGACCATATATACCTGAAAGAATTTTAGGACCGAAAAATAGAAAAAACCGATATTTAAAGGTAACGTATGTTTTTGACAAGTTACAATCAATACACAAGAGTATTAATTACGAACAGTGGCGCCGCGCGTTACAAAAAAGACTATTAAAAACGTTGTGTTCCAATACATTCTAACAATACCTATATTCTACTCCACTTAATTCACTTCATTTAATTCTACTCGTAGGTTGCAGAGACACGCCAAGTCGCTTGAAAACACTGTGACAAAGCGACCCGTTAATGCTAATACGAAGAAATACCTATACACTACACATGCCCGCTCTATCCACTCATAGCTCTATTTTTACAGATGCGCAAGCGCAATCCCCCAACTTGTCACCTCAGTCCGTCGCCAGCAGTGATCGTGAGCGGACGTCATGGCCAGAGCTCCCACTGCGTGTTTATTTGCGCTAGTTGCAATTTGCGCAGCACAACCTCGAGCGATAGCTTACAAAGTACCCGATGCGAAACTAGAAGCCATTTATCCTAAGGGCCTGCGAGTTACTGTACCCGGTAAGTTGCATTCTTATTTAATAATCCTGTTTTATTACATATTATACTTAAAATCATTTATATGCATAAAGTAAAGAAGGCTATTTAAATTTGTTTTTCTATATGTGTGAAGGTTGACGGTCTACATGCATATGCATTTTCAAACAGGAAAAAATGCCAAGTACAAATCCTCACTCATTAAATTGAAATTATAAAAATAAAACACTCCGTTACTGTATGACTCTACTACTTCAATTTGTGAGAAAAGACTTTTGCTCAGCAGTGATCCAATTCGGATGTAATTGGATGTGATATAGCTTCCGTTTTTGATGTCATGGCGGCATCGAGCTAATTTTTATCATTTACCTTTATTCTTTATTATCACTTAACATTAAGTATGTCTAATAAAGTTTAATCACTCAATTTGTTGCTCTATTTTTATCTTTTTATTTTTGTTTCTTTTTTTTTTGTTCATCCTGTCTGTCACTTTTACCACTTCAGTTGAATTGGTTATCTTTTATTAATTTAAAGGTTCCATAACTTTGCATGTTGTGTTTTCCCATTAAAATTGTGCACTTAGATTAAGAGAATATGTAACCCTAGTTAATAATATAAGTTATAGTGTAACAATTGTTGGTAGACCAATAAAAAATAAATAACGGAATACACATACGCAAAGTTTGCATCCACATATGTAAAAAAATGAAACTTGAAAGTCGTTGAACTAATGTATCTGGGACTAAGTAACTATATGTGTCTGGGAACAACTCCTTTAACGTTTTACGCTGACGTGATTAGAACGGCTCTCCAGCAGAATCAGAATCATTTAAACTAGTATAGTATTTATAAATCGTCAGAAAAGTAACAAAGACTCTACCACTACTTCGGATTGTCATTGGTGTGAAGAAGAAGGGTAAAAAACTCTACGGTTACGTCTATTTAAATTATTTTCTTTTACATATTTTTCTATATTTATATTGCTGCTGGGTAAGGGATAATATTGTAAGCTTGTAATAGGTAGATCTTAGAAGGAAGAGTGGGAATTTTAACTAATAATAGCTATTACAGACTTGTCATCATCCCATTTTCACAAAAGGTGTTAAATGTAAAAAATATATTTCAGTATAGTATAGTTTTATTAACAAACGTAACATCACACCAGTGATTATTCCTATATCGTGTGTGCGTTTACAAACATGTCATTCATATACACAAACAGCCAGAGCAAAAAAAAGGTTTCCGGGTCACACGAAGATTTGTCCCGAGCGGGAATCGAACCGTCTACTCGATTAAGCTACTCCGCCTACTAGAGGCGGGGTAGCTTAATCTCTTAACCATTGGACCATGCCGTCTGTTTAATGCCTCATAAGCTTATTTTGAATACTATCAAAATTTCTTCTGCCCTCTGCGTCCGATTTCTGTGATCCGACCCTAACCTAGAAACACATGACCAGCCGCACCATGCGTCATTACATCAACGTATAATTCTTAATTATTTATATACCTATTAAACCCAGATCATTAGTCATACCACACTTACAACCTTTGTAGTCACAGCAACCTGGTCATTAGCGCTATTAATATACATACCTATCTTGTGGTTGTCTATCTGAGATAGTCTAGTCTATATAATACAATACAATTCTTGAAACGGGTTTTCTCTTGTCATACTTTGTCAAGGCACGCAATGTTGGTAAGGCAAAATAGTTATCTTACGTCTAGGGCGAGAAAATACGCCACTTGTCCGGTGGAGCCGGCTGTGCTAGCCATGCAGCTGTTGAAAGTTACCAAGCCGCCCATAAGGCCTCCTCCTTGGCGTAACGACTAGCACATGAAATGGGGGTAATAAGGACCAACAGCTTAACGTACCTTCCGCCTAGATGCTCGCATATAGAAATGCTACGAACGGTCACCCATCTCAAAAGTGACCGTGTCGAACGCTGCTTAACCTTGGTGATTGCTAAGAATACCGCAGCCACGCAATACTACAAGCACCTCAGTGTTACGATGATTATGTTATATCGGTACAAATTGTAAATGGGATACTCGGTTAAACAATTCACGTCTGTAAAAAAGGAATAATTTTGTGGAAGTGTTTTTTATTGGCCTATACAAATTAAATATTTTTGACTTTGACCCGTGAAAGTCGCGGGTCAAAACCATCTATCGAACAAAACAATACTTAATTAAAATCGGTTATTACATTCGGGAGCTACGATGCCACAAACTTATAAGCACAACTTTCATTGTAGGCGCCGTTTAAGTTTGGGTTCCTCTTCGTCCCTGGCGTTGGAATTATATATAATATAATATTAGCCCTGTTAAGAAACTGTCCCACCGTTGGGCACGGCCCTCCTCTCAAACTGTGAGGGTTTTAGGCCATAGTCCACCACGCTGGCCCAGTGCGGGTTGGCGAACTTCGCACATCTTCGAGAAACTCTTAGGGCATGCAGGTTTCCTCACGATGTTAAAGCAAGTGATATTTAATTGTTAATACGCACATGCTTTTAAAAAGACAGAGGTGCGTGCCTGGGTTTGAACCTGAGACCTCTGGCTTTGCAGTCCAACGGTCTAACCACTAGGCTATCACTGCTTCATTGGAATTATAACAAATATATATAGGCGTATTGTTTTTTTAAATTATCAGTAGATATTTTATAAGACCACTTTTCTCCAAAAACGTAGATAGAGATTCTTAATCAATATCATTAAATATGTTTCTACTCTGACCGGTTTGTGACACCTTCATTTCTCCTTCAAATAATATAGGAGTAAAGCCACAGATCATAATAAAAAAAAACACTAAAAGTCAAATATCGCATGATGTTGTTCGAAATCACTGTCGTCGCTTTGCCATACATGCACAGTTTGAAATAATCTGGATAACACTCGTAACTACCAATAGTGGCAAAGCAATTATTTGTTCCGGTCTGGGTATTTGTGTATGTGAATTTTCATATTTGTAAACGCACCCACGACACAGGAATAAATACTAATGTGGAGCTACTTTAAGAAAAAAGAACGCATCGCTTTGTGATCACGAGGTTCTGGGTTCAAATCGTAGGTCAGACAGATGTGGTTTTTCTAAAGAAAACTTTCCAGTATGAGACCGTAGTCTGGAATTGTGCCCGGTTGTTAACGTCGGCGAAACGTGGGTGTACTCAGTACACCTCTGCCACCCCTTCTTGGGGAGTTTAGTCGTGACGGTGTGTGTAGCTACCAGTTTCCTGCGGCTTTGCAGGTCTCGCACCCGTGCACCCCTGTGTTCGCCCCCTTATTATTTAAAATTTATGAAGCACCTGTTCACCCCTCGTTTAATAAAAGCACAATTTTTCAAACTAATAAATGTGTTTTGTAATCTGAATTTTAGTTCACTGTGAGTGCAATTTATTTCGGGTTAATTGCTTAAAAAACTATTCCAAAACTGTATTTTGACATACACTAAAGGAGGGGTAAACGGGATCATTATAACTTTCAAGGGGTGAACGGGTTCATTTAGGGTATGAGCGGCGAAACATACGGGCGAACGAGTGCGAGATCGTTGCCCAGCCAGTCGACAACAGCGGCGCTTACGATTCCAGCTATAACTAAAAACCATTAAGTTGACCCCAGAAGTAGAGAAAGAAATTCTCAATAATTGTTGAAGCCGTTTAGGAGGGGACGATTTACGAACATACTCACACCAGAATTTTATACATAAAGATATAGATTTATATATTACGAGATGGCCAAGAAGACATAAAGCAAATAACTAAATATGCAGATCTGTAATTATGACTGGATAACAACAGACTCTCTAACTGAAGCGAGTTTACACCTATTATTCACGCGTGAATTAAAAGCAGGCCCAAGCGGCGATCGAAAACCCCTACCAAGAGGCGGATTATCCCTAAGGCAAACTAGACACGTGCCTAGGAGCGCGAGGTCACAAAAGGGCGCGCGCGAGGAAGTTTTTAAACAAAGCAAAAATAATTAACATAATATGAATTGTGTAAGTAAGTATGCGCCTACTTGTACAATACTCGTATAAAAGACTCTTTAATTCTATAGAGATGTAGAGCTTCCGAAGCGTGCTCCGCTTTCTTGATTAATCCTACATCGCCTGATTTTATAAAAGAGGTTGGTAAGAAACAACTGCAATGTTGCGCGCTCGTCGCCATGTCTAGGGTTTGTATCACGTAATTGCAACAATTTTACCAACATGAATGCTATGAAATTATTATATACTTCTCTGATACGCTTGAAGATTTAGGCTAGTGCGTGTATACACGGAAAAAAATTGTGGTTGCTACAACAGCAGCTGTAGTTGAGGTTATCTACTGCTAGTTGGAGTGAAAAAAAATGCGAACTCCAACTTGATATAACATCTACCACACATGTAGTAACACCAACTAGAGTCATCAATGTTTACTACTACCGGTACTAGTTAAAATTTATGATATATGGCCGCTAGAGGGGCGCCGATGAGGTGCTTGAATAGGGCGCTCTCGATATTCAATCCACCTCTGCCCCCTACCACTACTACGGCGGCCGACTTCACTTGCATCCACCGGCGCCAACGGATACCACCAACCTCGGCCATTTATTGTAGATTTAAAATACACCTTTTTATACAGTCCGCCCTTTTTTTCTTTGACCTAGGGATCAGACATTTATACTAATAATACAAAGAGGGAAGGTTTGTTTGTCTGTTTGTAATCGATGAACTTAGCAACTACTAAACCGACTTGAATATTATTTTCACTATAAGAAAGCTATATTATGCAGAACATAGACCCGGTAGGTAGCGCTGTCGACTTGCGTGTGAAGCTACGGAAAATTGCTAGTCGATTATAAAGTTTTAAACAAAAAAAGGGAGTTTTATTATTATTACGAGTCATTTGTGTCCCACTGCTGGGCAAAGGCCTCCCTCTACTTTTTCCACTCCTTGGTTCTACGGAGTGTGAGCCTACTGTCGTCAGCCTCTCCGATCGAACCGCCGTGCACTTGGGGCCTAGTGCTAGAGTGATTAATCATGAGTGGAGCGGGTAGGACGTAGAAACTCACCACGCTGGTCCAATGCGGGTTGGTATGTGCATAGTGAGCCATCTGACTCGGCTCATGGGTGCCACCGTTGGTGTTTTATAACACTCTTCCGCTGCCACACCTAGGTCAACATCATATGCTAATGGTGACCGTCTAACCTAGACCTTTTGTAAGAATTGCCTTACTCAAAGCCCTAAGTCAAGTAAAAATAATAGACAAGATATATGTACGCCAGTATGTTAGAGCGGTTTATCAATCGTCGTTGTAGTCGGCTACGATTAACGGATTCGCATGGGTAGATGTGTTCGCGAAGTGTCGTGTTGTCGCCTTTTTAATATAGGCGCGAATAGGTTCGAGACCTAGATCGGAGTGGAGATCGACATTCCGTTCGAACCAGGGGGCTCCTACGGCTTTACGGAGGAAGCGGTTTTGAAACACTTGGAGTTTATCGATGTGAGAGGGGGCCGAATGCCCGAACACAACACACGCATAAGTCATGAAGGGTCGAACGCAAGTTTTGTAAAGTGTCACCTTATTTCTAAGGGACATTTTACTCGGCTTGCAGATTAACGAATGGAGACGACCGAGCACAAAGGATGCTCGGTAACGGACCCGCTTGATGTGCGGGCCGAAGGACATGGTACTGTTTAGGGTGACCCCTAGATATTTGACCTCTTTGACTCAGGGAATGGGTCGGTCGAAGATGGTCACTTGGCCGAGATTACTTCAAGGGCGGCGCAGGGAGTGGCGCGGGGTGGGACCTCTGGAGAAGAACACCGCAGCGCTCTTGTCGGGGTTCACCTCAATACGCCACTTCCTGAACCAATTCCCTAGGGAATTGGCGATTGCCTAAAGGTTTCTGGTAATGAAACCCTTATTCCTATGCGAGACGTAGAGAGCGGTATCATCCGCGAATAGGGCTAGATGCGCCTTACTCGAACGAGGAATGTCGTTCGTGTAAAGGCTAAAGAGGAGGGGCGAGAAAGTGGGGAGAGATGGAGTAGGAAGTGGAGCGCGTCATTTCGACGCGATAACGGAAAGCGCGATTCGACAAGAAGTCTCGTAAGATGAGCACGAGTCTGTCCAGCACACCCATTTGGTAGAGTTTGTAGATCAAACCGTTGTGCCAGACTTTGTCGAATGCTTTCGCGACATCTAGGAAGAGGGTGCCCGTGTAGACGGGTTTGGGTCTATTGAGACCGGAGAGGATGTGCTCCGTGATGCGGTGCACTTGGTGGACGCAAGAGTGTTTGGCTTGAAAGCCGAACTGCTCGTCGATAAGGATACCCCTGGACGTTACGAAGTCTTTGAGCCGCGCCAGAAGTAGGCGCTCGTAGATCTTGGCCAGGGAGTTGAGGAGACTGATAGGGCGGTAGCTCGCGGGGAGATTCCTTTATCATCATGCCAGGGAGAAGTTTCAACAGGTTCTCTCGTTAGTTTTCTTTCAGTTCGTTACACTTTTATGCCTATATTCCCCAAGCGGGGGTGGCGAAAGGGTGTAAACCCACTTTTCGCCGACGATGTTAGGTCAAATGTCATATCGTGGTCCCACCCTGGGCACAATTCCAGACTCCGGACTGATACGGGAATTTCTCAATAAAAAAATCGCATTATTTGTCACTAGACGAAAGAGACAGTTCGTTCAGTTCTTTCAGCTCATTCTTTAAGGTTATATTGGTATTTAGTCACTTCAGCTGTTTTGACGTCTATACTCAGGTCTTGCGTAAACATTATGACAATATTTATATTCACAGTTTTCCGTGTATTATCGCACGAAAAGTGTAGCGTTAGCGTGACGCTAGCGACTTGATATGCCAACATTGTCACGTTATATATTTACCTAATAAACATGAAAGTGACGGCACGATTACTCGCTAGCGTCACGCTAACGTCAAAGTTTTCGTGCTAAGCCCACGGATTCACTAGCACAGTTAATTAATACGTATTCTACTAAAGATCGACGATGCGATGGTGATAATGTTTGACCTCTTAATTTGCAATGATAACGGTTATCTTTAAGAAATCCCTTTCCACATAAAATTGAGGAAAATCGAATCGTTATTTATTCAACTTGAGTTGTTTTGACCTTTAATACTTACATCATACGTAAGCATTTTGACAATATATAAAACAGTTTTCCGTGTATTATCTAATTTTCTAGTATTTGGCACATGGCTTGGTCCAATAATTAAGAGCTTACCATTGGATCGAGTAGCGACGGGTTCGATTCCTGCACGGGAAAGTCTTTGTGTAATTCACCCACGAGATTCCTAGTGTAGGGCTACAGTTAAAAAAACGATAAATATTTAAACGAACGAATAATTTGACGAAGTCCAAGTTCAAAATCCCGGCTCTCATTTTTGGGTTTATCGAAATGTGCGCCTGTCATTTAGCTAGACGGTGGAAAAAACATATAAAAGACCCTTCATATTCGAGATAATCTGTCTTCATCGTTTAAAATACGTGTTCATCGCATCGTGTCGTGTAATTCAATGTGCCCAAAAGATGAGGACTGGCTCATCTCATAGCTGGTGAGGGATAAAAACCGGGCAGGACTAGGTGTTTTTATGAAAACCTTACATGATATGACAGCCATAAGAGATGTTTTTTTTATTTTGATAATACCAATTACTTGAATATCCTACAAATATTATAAATGTGTAAGTTTGTATGTTTAGATATTTAGATATTTGGATATTTGTTACTCAATCACGCAAAAACAGCTGAACGGATTTGGATAAAATTTGACACACAGATAGTTTATTACCTGGATTATTTATATTTTTTATCTCGAAAAAATGTTAGCTTCCTGTTTAAAGTACACGTGTACGAACCCGCGGGCAGAAAGTAGTAAACTATATTTATGGTCTCTAAGCGCTGTTTATTTTGATTTTAAAATCCCGACCTGAAAATTTATTTAGATAATAACGATTGTGAGGCCTTTGATCAGCGGTGGGCAGTATAGGCTGGTTTTATAATAACCTAACCTAATCTGAGAAAGAGGCGCTCGTAGCGCTGTGCGACCGCGGTGTTCTTACCGATTACCAAGGTTAAGCAGCGTTCGACTCGGTTGGCTCGAGATGGGTGACCGTTTGTGGCATTTTCATATTCGAGCGTCTCCGTGCTTCGGAAGGCACGTTAAGCCGTTGGTCCTGGCTACCACTTAATGTGGTAGTCGTTAAGCCGAGTTGGAAGCCTTAAAGGCGGCTTGATAAGTTCCAGCAGCAGGTGGCCACAAACCTGCCTCCACCAATCCGCACTGGGTCCGCGTGGTGGAATATGACCTAATCTCTCTCACCTCGATTAGTGAGAGAAGGCCTTTGTCCAGCAGTGGGCAGTATGGGCTGATATTATAATCTGAGAAATGAAATATTTGACTGCCTCGTTGGTCTGGTGGCAAAGCGCATCGCTTTGTGATCACAATTTCATGGGTTCAAATCCTAGATCGGATCAATGTTGTTTATCTTTCAAAAATTCCCAGTATGAGTCCGGAGTCTGGAATTGTGCCCGGTATATGGCAATAGGCTCGCCCCCTATTACATGAGACCTAAAATCGTCGGAGAAACGTGGGTGTACTCAGTACACCTCTGCCACCCCCGCTTGGGGACTAAAGACGTGACGGTGAAATATTTCAATTTCTAATGCAACTGATTTTATACAACGGATAAATAAGCATAACCAGTTTTGGGCGATTCAAAAATAAAATACAATTCTTTTTGAAAACGCAAAGGTCATTGATGCAAGGTTATTCAACCTCACTTGTATGTTAGTTGTTAGGTACATATCATATATGTGTTACACGCATTTATATATAATAAGACTAACACCAAATTTATACCTAATCGCAAAGTTGACAACTTAGATTTTTTTAATTGTTGCCCCCACTCTTGAAATCATTCCTGTATAGTATAGGCACCTTCAAATTGTTAATTTTATGAGTCACAAGTAATTTTATATGTATAGATAACATAAGATACAATGTATTCTCTAACACTGTACTAGAATTTTAATTATGAATCATACAATTTGACGTTTTCCTCAATAATATTCGTCTAGAGTACGTCAACGTTTGGGTATTTCAAAAGAATATAGGAAATTCCATACAATATATAAGACAGATATTTCTATTTTTTTTCCTGTTTATCTCTATATAATGCATATTTTTATCCTTCACATTCCAAAACGATATCCCCTTAAACTATTTGGAGATATTCGAAATATTAAAAGAAGCCTTTAATACGCCAGTGTTGTGCGTACTACGGCAATCGCCATAACATACATTCCAGTTTTACATCCTAGTCATCAAAAGTATGGTATATAGCTGTACTTTATGTACCGTATTTAATAACGGCACAAGCGATAGAGTGTAGAACCTAAGTGAGAAGTGTTTTTGTATTTAAAAAAAATATAAAGTCCGTCACGGCTACATTCCCCAAGCGAGGGTGGCACAGGTGCACTGTGAACGCCTACTTTTTGCTGACGATATAAGGTTCCATGTAATAGGGGCGAGCCTATTGCACACAATTCCAGACTGGGATCTTTTCGGTAGAAAGATACATTTGCTCGACTTAGGATTAGAACTCTTGATCGCAAAACGCATTATTCGCCACAAATCCGAAAAGGCAGATACTATTTCTGTAGTATATGGCATTTTTTAAATTTTCTTTAAAGTACGGCTATTTTGGATTTAGAAATCAGTAACCCTACTTTTGCGTATTAAAAATTAATTATCACTTGCTTTAGTGAAGAAAAACATCGTGAGAAAACCTGCATGCCTAAGAGTTTCTCGAAGGTGTGTGAACTTCGCCAACCCGCACTGAGCCAGCGTGGAGGACTATGGCCTAAGCCCTCTCAGTTTGAGAGGAGGCCCGTGCCCAACGGTGGGACAGTTTCTCAACAGGGCTAATATTATTATATAACCCTATTTTTGCTAGAAACATGTCCAGGTACATCCCTAAGGCACCACATAACCGGCTATAGAGGGGCGCTGTTATACTAATCGGTAAACATTAGATTTTACAAAGCTTAGTACGAAAAGATTCACGTTAGCTTGACGCTATTATTTGATATGCCATCATTATCATACTAAAAAATTACTAAACATGAACGTGTTAGCACGATTACTCCTAGCAACTCACACTAACGTCAAAGTTTCCGTGCTTAGCCCTCTGGTAACACGGGAAATAATAACTATAGAAACAAAAAAATTATCTAAATACCTATTATTTATTTTCTTTCAATCACTACCTGCGACAAACTTAATGATTTGGGGTGCCCCCACGCAAAATAATTCACCTAAGTAACGGAAAATAAACAAATGAAAATATAATTAATTTGCGCTAATAACTTCCAACAGGAAATTATCATAACGTCTAATAAAAATTCATAATCTTTATTTTTCTTAACAGTGTCTAGAAAAACCAATCTATTGTCACTTCACGATATCTCGACATATTATTTTCCTAGTCAATTACTACAAAATGGAAATTCCTAATATTTAAAGGGACTAGTCAAAGCTATTACGACATCATCATACTTAGAGTGATTATATACATTTAAAACGTCAATTCATCAAAATAACCTGAAGCATTTTAATCGCATCTCGAGCCCGGTAGCGACCAGGGAATTAGACATGAACACGAGAAGGGTTAGCATGTAAAGTTAAGTCCATTTCTCTGATCACTGCCGCGGTTTACATTCTCGCGCTCGCCAGTATCATACCCATTTCTCTGCTCACGGTCACGCGAATAAGCTAAATGTAATTCATAAGTAAGAAATGAGCACATATTGCCATGTCGAGCTGTTTGAACAATGTTCAAAAGTGTTTCCTCCATTAGCCCCTTTTTAAGAAATCCGCATCTAACGTTGGTGTGTGTTTGAGTGATATACGCTGTTGGCCCTGAGGCCTTTACAGCTTCACCGGACTTAAAATAACGTTGGCCTATTCTTCCGTGTCAAAACAAAGGTCTCACAAAAAAACTATAAGCTAAATATATATTTGAAAAAATAAACATCGTCACGCCTAAATTCCTCATGCGGGGGTGACAGAGGTGTAAGTACACGCACGTTTCGCCGACGATGTTAGGTCCCATGTAATAGGGAGCGAGCCTATTGCCATATACCGGGCACAATTCCAGACTCCGGACTCGTACTGGGCAGTTTTCGTTAGAAAAACTATACTTGTCCGACCGAGAATTTGAACCCAGGACCTCGTGATCACAAAGCGATGCGCTTAGCCACTAGACCAACTAGGCATATATTAGAAAATGTAGCAATAATAAAAATTAGTTCCGTAACTGATGCGTGAAACATTATTTTGTATACGTACCTACATAAGTACTTGAGGAAATTCTATGGCCTCCTTCCAGCTCCATTAACCGACTAGCTTCTCCTCCTCACCACCATATTATTGCATTGTCGCATATATTTGCGCACCTTTAAGGCCAAGATAGTTTACTATAGTCATATAAGGCACATGAACGACGCCTTCATAACAATTATGAAAAACAGTGGTCGCCGTGGTCGAAGTTACATAGGTATGCAAAATTCAGTTTAATTCAGCCACCAAGTGGATAAAACATTGATCACACAGTTTGGATTAAAAGTCAAACATACATACAAACAAAGTGAGCTAAATAAAAACTTGCAAAATACATTTTAAATTTCTTATTTTTTTCTTAAACCCTTTTGTGTTAAAAGAATAATGAACTTCAGAGTTGAATATAATATAAAATAATCCGTTACATATAAATCATTAGACATGAGCAAAACAGCCAATGAACTTTTAATAGATAAAGGTATTATTTTCATTGTGACTGATTCAAAGCTATTAACGTATCAAGAAGTATAAAAAACCTGCTTTATCATTACAACCACAGACCAGTTTAAATTAATAGACGGTCAATAGCCATATAGAGCGTACGACAATAAAGACATATGACAATAAAGAGTTATCTTCAATCCGAACCAGTTGTCTATGCGCCTACTTAGTGTTTTTAAAATTGAAAAGTATAGAATAAGGGACGTTTGAGTGCTTTGTGATACATTAATCGATGCGGAGAGTCATATACTATACGACTGTGCAATTACAAATTATTTAAACAGCGACGTTCTACCAAAAAATCATAATAGCTTTTATAAACTTTGTGCATTGAAGGGTGTATTTAGTGACTTGTGATTTTAAAAGTCAATAGCAGGGTACACCTACCTTCTTTTAATAAAAAAATTAATGTGTCATGTGGTGCTGATTTTTAACTTGCCGTATAATAACAAGTTGGTCAGGTGGTATTGAGTGTGACTGACCGTTCCAGCGTACAAAGTTCGCGTCTTACCACCGTGAGGTCTTTTTGTGCATTTCTAAGTTATTAGTGGTATTTCTGACTGATTACCACTTATAAAATGCCACTAAGGAGAACTCCGCCGAATACGCCAACAGAATTACCTTGCGACTCTGAGCCAGATTATCAAACCCAAACAGTAGCCGAGCGAGAACAAGGTGTGAATGTAACACAGAGGCTCAAGCGAAAACATCAGCACGTAGATGATATTTCTGTGTTTGTGACAGAAATTAAAGAAATGTTTAAAAAATTCACTGAACAGCAGGACGTTAAGTATAAAACCCTACTAGCGGCGGTGACCGAGCTAAAAGAGCAACATAACGATTTACGTAATGCCTTAACTTTTGTATCTGCGCAATATGATGATATAAAGGTACAACTCAATAAGTTAGAGACAGAGAACATGAACAAGATATCTTACATAAATGATTTGGAGGAAAAAATTGAAAATCAGGAAGCGTATAATAAGTCTACGTGTATTGAAATTAGAAATTTACCTGAAACCAAAGGAGAAAACAAATCTAGTCTTTCTGATATTATTTTAAATGCCGGGAAAGCTCTGAATACCGTAATTCATGAATCGGAAATAAGAGATGCTTACCGTCTCAAGCCTAAGGTACGTTCATGTACTGGCGCAAGCACCGTAGTGGTAGACTTAACAACTGTCATAAGGAAGGAAATATTACTGCAAGCTTACAGGAATTATAATAAAAACCATAAGGATAAAAAACTTGGCACCACTGACTTAAATATCGGTGGACCATCAATGCCTATTTTCATGTCTGAACATCTGACGCTAAAGAAAAAACGCCTATTTTTCCTTGCACGTGATTATGTTAAATCAAAGGATGACATTCGGTATTGCTGGACCGCTTATGGGAAGATTTACATCCGCAGGCGGGAGGGCCTACCTGCTACCAGAATTGACACCGAAGCAGACCTCAATAGGTTTAAGTCAGCCGCATGACTACTGTCTATAATTTGTATAGTAAATGAAACAGTACTTCAAATTAATTATTTATATTGTTTGTTAATTTTTATGGCTTTCATAATAACACTTGTATTTCTACTAATTTATATTAATAATTCAAGTCAAAAAAATTTGAATCTAAATAATTTAATAACTCAAACACAATTTCATCATAATATCACACACATTATACATACACGGAAATCACTACAAAAACAAGGAATCATTATACACACACACCACAAAAACTTTCAGTTTTCATATGTTATACATTTAGTTAAATATTATTTAGTGTACTTCATAAATCAGTTTTCCATGGTGATACGTACTTTTAAAAAAATGTATAAACTCTCTACTGGCCTGTGCGCGCGTAAATATTTTTTATTTTTTATTTTTTTATTTATAATAATGTACATTATGCATGCTTCCTTTTAATTTTATTGCAAAATTCGATAATTTTAGTAATTTACCTACAGAAATAGATTCAATGAAAGTCTCAAGGACTTTTTCCGGTGACATCGATAACTGCTATAAATTGATATCAAGTAACCCAACTAAGCATTTAATTATACTTACACAAAACATTCGAAGCATTAGTTGCAACATGTCTGGACTTGAAATTTATTGACCAGATTAAAAATTGATTGTGATGTATTGGTTCTCACTGAATGTTGGTTATCAACTACCACAACTATACCAAAGCTACCTGGGTATCGCTCTTTTGGCACAAAACAAAATGATAACCAAAACGATGGGGTGGTAGTCTTCTTTAAAGATGATCTAAACTTCGCAGTCGAAGAGCCACAATTTCTAGAAGGTAATTGTTTGCTAATGTCAATCGATCAAGAGACTGCTATTATATGCCTGTATCGCTCACCCTCCTTCAAAAATATTGATACGTTTTTAATATCGCTAAATAATATTTTAGTAGGACTCGCTTCTTTTAAAAACGTTATTGTAACAGGTGATATCAACATACCCATTAACGATATAAAAATAGATTTGTCAGGTGAGCGATACCTTACTCTTGCTGCTTTTCACGGACTTTTACCAGCACATACAGAAGTGACCAGGGAAGCTAGTGGAACGTGTCTTGATCACATGCTGATTAAAACTAAGTGCCTCGCAACTACGATAATCCCCCATACAAATTTAACTGATCATTATCCAGTTGTGATTAGCATTGACCTCATAGAATCACGTCGCTACGCAGTTGGTTCCTTTCTAAAAGTTGATTTTGAAACATTAAAGTTGACTATATCAAACATTAACTTGGATCCCATTTATCAATCCCACAATCCAAATTTCTCTTTAGATTATCTTATAAGCAATATACAGGCGGCTTTAAAAAGTAATTCCAAAACGATTCAATTAGCAAGACGTAAAAAAATTATTAAGCCCTGGATCACTCAGGGTCTCTTACGCTGTATGAAAAACAGAGATAGATTGCATAAACAGTCTAAACAGTCACCGGAAAATAAAGTTTTAAAAATAACTTACGTGCGTTACAGAAATTACTGCAATAGCATTTTAAAAAAAGTCAAACGGGCATATGATAAAAAGTTAATAGAAGAAGTTAAAAATGATCCCAAAACTTTATGGAAAACTATCAAGACCATTACCAATACTAATAAAGACACTAAACAACCTGAGGAACTTTTAAAAATACGCAGTACTCCTCAGTTGGCTGCCAATGATATTAACCGCTTTTTCGTTTGCGCAGGAAAAGAATTGGCTCAGAAACATTCGAGCACTAATTCGATATATGGCCCTTTTGATAATTATTCGTCCTCTAAATTCTCGCAGCCCAACTCTTTTATGTTGGAAAGCCTAAGTGAAGATGAAATTGAAAGAATTATACTTAGACTTAAAATGGATTCCTGTGTGGGTTGGGATGAAATCTCCAATACTATATTGAAGCAAAATAAAGAGTTCTTGATCCCACCAATAACATACATTTTTAACATTTGTCTGGAAAGTGGTGTCTTCCCGGAAGCTCTGAAAAAATCCCAAATTCGCCCCATATACAAGGATGGTATTAGAAATGACATAAATAATTACAGACCTATATCGATTTTACCCGCACTCTCAAAAATTTTGGAAAAAGCCATTAACATTAGACTAATAAACTATCTAGAACGAAATAAAATACTATCTGATAAACAATTTGGCTTCCGCAGAGGGAAATCAACTGACGGTGCAGTACACAGTTTGACTAATTATGTGGCTACCCATCTCGATAAGGGAAAAAAATGTTTATCCATTTTTCTAGATTTGAGCAAAGCCTTCGATACAATTTCGATCCCTATCCTAGTAAACAAACTAGAAAGATTGGGTATTAGAGGAACCCAACTAAAGCTCTTTGAAAGCTATCTGACTGGGCGAAGGCAGTGCGTTCGTGTGGGAAAAATTACTAGTGAAGACCTTTTGGTGGAATATGGTGTACCTCAGGGTAGTGTTTTGGGCCCCACACTTTTTTTACTTTACATAAATGACCTAACCAACCTTAAACTCCCTCAAGGAGAAATAATCTCTTATGCAGATGACACTGCTCTTCTATTTTCCGCCAATACTTGGGACGACGTATACAGTTCTGCACAAGAAGGTTTCAATGTTGTTAGAAAATGGCTGGGTGATAATTTTCTAACATTAAACTCTAAAAAGACTAAGTATATCGCATTTAGTGTACGACATCCACCTCCTAACAACTACAGTATTGTCTCTCATGAATGTCCTGCGGATATTAAGTCAGTATGCTCATGTATGTCCTTGGAACGAGTAGATCATATCAAATACCTGGGAGTTACAATTGACAGTCACCTTAATTTTAAGGAACATATAAAAAACCTGTGCTCCCGTGTACGTAAATTTATTTATGTTTTTAAGACCCTTCGACATGTCGTTGATCCTCATCTTTTGAAACAAATTTATTTCGCATTATGTCAGTCAGTACTAACATATTGCATTACAAGCTGGGGGGGCGCTCCAAAAACGTATATGAAAAATATTGAGGTAGCCCAACGTGCAGTCCTCAAAATAATGACCTCTAGACCCATATTATTTCCGTCTTTACAATTATACCAGGCCTGTAACGTGCTTACTGTACGTCAGCTATTTATTCAGAGTATCCTACTAAAGCAACATTGCGACATCTCATTTGATACAAACGTTCTATCAAAACGCAGAAAATATACTGTATGTATACAGAAACATACACCAAGAACTTCATTTGTCAGAAGATTTTATACATTTATTGGCCCTTATATATATAATAAAATTAACAAAATAATTAACATATTTCCCTTAAATAAGTACTGCTGCAAGAGAAAAATTCAGGACTATTTGGTTGGTATTTCATATGAAGATACTGAGAAGTTAATTAATATAGAGAACTAGAACACTAGGTCAAACTAGCTATACCATAACCAAATGTACACCTCACCACACACACACGTACACACACACGCATACATACATACACACATACACACACACATACACACACACACACATACATGCACACACGCACACGCACACACACACACAGTCCAATGTTTGTACCTCTTTGATATTGTAAAATGGCAAATAGACCGCCCAATTTTACTGAGGGAAGAGCTGCATTTCGAGATACAGGTTCTCACCTAGTTCGAATGCAGGTGTTCCTATATATTGTAAAACAAAAATATTGTATCTGTATAATTTGTTTAAACTTGTGTGTCTTATCTATGGTATGTCAAATAAATCAATAAATCAATAAATATAACAAACCGTTACCCGCAAATCACGTATTAAGGCGACACATTGAAAAAAAACCGTTTTTGTTTTCCATGTATCTTATGAAGTATGTGGATTAGGGACTTCATATTTACAAATATGTTCTTGAGCTCTATATTTTAGAATCTGGTAAAAGAAATTAGAAGCAGTGATAGCCTAGTGGTAAGACCGTTGGACTGCAAAGTCAGAGGTCTCGGGTATAAACGCCGCCCGCACCTATGTCTTTTTGAAAGCATGTGTGTATTAAAAATTAACTGTTACTTGCTTTAAAGATGAAGGAAAACATCGTGATGAAAACTGCATGCCTAAGTGATTCTCGAACGTGTGTGAAGTTCGCCAAACCGCTCTGGGCCAGCGTGGAGAACAATGGCCTAAACCCTTAGTCTGAAAGGAGGCCCATGCCCAACAATTAGATAGTTTCTTAACAGGGCTAATATTATTATTATTATAAAAGGAATACAAGATCAAAGGATTTTTTTCAACAGAAAAATCTAAAATTATCTTTGTTGTTTTACATTTTCTAGTCCCAATGCCAATTGTTTAAGAACTGATCAAAATAGTTTACTTCAAAACCTAAAGAATAATCGTATCAAAGTTCTTGTAATACAGTTTTTTAAGTTCATTTAGTAAATATATTTTTAAGGAAATGTGAGAATGTTGTAAGGCGTATACGTCGTGTATCTCCAAAGGTCTGATCGATCAGTGGCCCGATGATTTACTATCGAGGTAGCCCCTTAAGCCTGAAAACTTTCGTAACAGCCAGTGTTATCATTATTTAAATAGCCTTGAGGCCATTGGCCGGTGTCTGACGAGACAGCTATAAGCACGGTAACTGCGAGGTTAATGTCTAATCGGATGAGTATGAACGAACGCTAAATACGTGTCAATAACCAATCGGACAAGTGTAACCGCACGCAATCGTCGCTGAGCTGCCGGTCTGATCACGCAGCTGTGAGAATGTTATCTGCGAGGTTAATATCTGATGAGACAGCTGTGACAAGATGATATAGATAGGGAGATGGGACAGCTGTGAACGTACGTCAATTGCTTCATCAATGTCTAATCAGATGAGTGTGACCATGCGGTCTCACGCTTTGGGGGTGACCGATGCCTGATCAGACAGCTCTAAGCTAAGGAGAAGCTAAACGATTAAACCCTATACTAGCACGGTAACTCTGAAGTCAATGCCTTTTCAGACGAGTGTGACAGCCCGCTAACTGTATTAAAAATTAATTAATATTAGCCCTGATAAGAAACTGTCCGACCGTTGGACATAGTCTACCACGCTAGCCCAGTGCGGGTTGGCGAACTTTACACACCTTTGAGAAACTTTTAAGCATGCAGGTTTCATCACGATGTTTTCCTTTAACGCTTAAGCCAGAGATAATTTATTTTTTAATACGTGCATGCTTTCGAAAAGACAGAGGTGCGTGCCTGGGTTTCAAACCGAGGCCTCTGACTTTGCAGTCCAACGGTCTAACCACTAGGCTTTCACTACTGCTAACTGTATGATCAATGCATATAATTAAACAATTTTAACCTGTGGTCAATGACTCAAGGACCCCAGAGGTCCCTGGCGCTGCTGCCACCAGAAGGCGTTGAACCGTCTGTAACCGCTATTTTAATAAACACCAAACTGGTTTGTGGCTGTACAAAAACTGGTTCAAATTAATATTCTTGATGATGGTGAATAATGAGCATGATTTCTTTTTTAATTTTGTAATGGTCATTATATGCCATACAACTATTTTGAATTCCTGTTTTTTGCATGCGTAATTTCACTTTGAGATTTATAAACGTGTAGGGGTCAAAAGAATATTAATTAACACAAAAACTTTAAATAACCAATTCATTTGTTAATCGCATATTATTAATTCTTTGGCGTATATTTTCTGCATACCACAACTATTGTTAGGGGTCGTTTTAAGGCGCATGTCCAGTAAATTACCCTATTTAGGAAAACCGCCGGATTAGACACTTGCGTAACACATTGTTTTCTGTAAGGTAGCTATCAAAGTTCCCGTCACGCCTATATTCTCTAAGCGGGAGTGACGGCAGTCTACTGGTTACACCCATATATTCCCGACCCAATCCGGAGCGCTTTGCCGCTACTGAGAAATTATCGATAGAGAAACCTCAATTACATTTAGTCCAACCTAGAATCTGTACCGTGTACCTGGAGGATTGTGTGACTACCATCACCATCGATAGAAAAAATAAATTCTTTTGAAACTTTTAGTAGTCCCTTAACCATATCTAGCCAATACAAATACGCTATGCTACTAAAAGCAGCTTGATAAATTCTAGCAACAGGTTACCACAAACCTGCCTCCACCGACCCGCACTAAGTCCGCATGCTGGAGCCTGGCCTATTCTTTCTTACCTTGATTGTGACAGAAAGCCTTTTCCCAGTAGAGTTTGGGACAATATATCATCTCCCCAGATTATTTGCGGAGTAGTGAGAGAGTATAGACTTCCAACAGTTTCTTTCCTTTTATACGTTTTCTCGCTTCCTCTATTCTCAAGTTCATCTCGTACACACTCGCCAGTTATAGACACTTTTGACTTATATAGGACCGAGTCTATTGGCCCATCGTAAGATAGGTTCTTTCCGGTACCTACATCCTTTCACTTTGGCATTGTAGATCTGTTTTGTAATTCTTTCCTCCGACAATCTCCTTATAAACCGACCTACCGAAGCAAACGAATACATTCTTTTTTTTTACAAAACATTACATTCTTTTTTTGACTTAGTAATCTACCACCGGATCGGAACGCAGCCTCCACTAAGAAGATCCGGGGAGAAACTCAGCGGGCTTGTCTTTTTGGTCTAATTCTGTATTATTATTTTTTTCATCATTTTCTGTAAAGATACATTTTTATAGCATGCAAAATTAAGTATTCGATCCAGTTTCATTGTGATTCCTAACGACTGACATATAAAACATAATATTTTTAAAGAATGAGAAGCTAAAGGACTAACGCGTATAGTAACAAAATATCGTATTTTGTGTTACAGACGATGGCTTCTCCCTTTTCGCTTTCCACGGAAACCTCAATCAGGAGATGGAAGGTCTAGAGGCTGGACAGTGGGCTCGAGATATCACGAAGGCTAAGGGAGGCCAGTGGATCTTCAGGGACAGAAATGCGGAACTGAAAATCGGAGACAAGATATATTTCTGGACTTACGTCATCAAGAACGGGTTGGGATATAGGCAAGACAATGGAGAATGGACTGTAACACGTAAGCTTTATAGTACAGATTTATTTAAAACTGTTATTGTAATTATATATCAAGTCAAAGCAAATCCAAAAAGTTTTGTTTAACTAAATTATGCTGTTGGCTGCCTATGATATCTTATCCTTGACTGGTGCCAAAATTATTTATTCTTTTGCCCTGCGTAAATAACTGCCCATTAAGATGTATAAATTCGAAGCCTTGATAAATTGTAATAAAAACGCTAGCTGGATTTTCTCGTTGAAAGCCATCTTTTACAATACATTTACAAGAATACATTTGGACGGACGATTTATCGCAGTGGTTAAGAGCTTAAGCCACTCCGCCCAATGTGTCAAATAGTCGCGGGTTCGATTCCCGCACGGGACAAATCTTTGAATCCACAATGATTTGTTCCGGTCTGGGTATTTGTATATGTGAATTTTCATGTTTGTAAACGCACCCACGATACAGGCATAAATCATAGTGTGGGGCTACGTTTAATTAAAAAAGAAAGAAGAAGAAAGAAGCAACAGAAAACTAAAATCAACAGACCCTATATCCTAAATCTCTGTAAAAAATTACGCTAAATAAATCCCGTCAAATTGCATACATTTCCTAAATGAGCATGTTAAGTCTGGATGTAATAGGAGACAGCTACGATCAGCTAAAGCAGACTAAGAACAGCTGTTGAGATTTTTCGACCGAAAAATACCAATAACATTTTATCTGACCAAGGATTCATACCCAGGACCTCGTAATCTTCAAGCGCACTAGACCAACAAGGCTAACCATATTTCACATTTTCCAGATTTTGTAAACGAGGACGGTACACCAGTAGATCCTGAGCGTCTGCCAGAACCAACCCCAGCACCAAGTCCGACACCGACTCCGAATACTCCCTACCAGCCTCCCTCACCGACCAAGGCTCCAGAACCCGTCTGTGTGACTTCAAAGACTGTAGTGCAGGGCAGAAATTCTGTATGCAAGGGCGCTCTGATCTTCAACGAAGATTTTGACAAGTCCAATCTTAAAGACATGTCGAATTGGCAGCCTGAAATTAGATTTCCAGAAGAACCGGTAAGTAGAATGCCCGAATATTATAAGTTGACTTCAAGAGAGGACTTCGCTGTCTTATCTAGATGAACCTAAATTAAGTTAAGTTAGGTCGTAGGGAAGTAAAGAGAAGGTAAAGAGGGTGGGCAGCAGCGTCCTCTCATCTCATATAAAATCCCATAATGCGATCGCCAACCCGCCTGCCAAGCGTGGCGATTATGGCAATTTACCCCCCAATAAACGACACTAAAATTAAACGGCCCCCAGTCCCCAGCGGCCCTGCTAGTCTGGGCCTCCTAGGGCAGGGGGTGCTAACAATCTCGGGCAGAGACCTGGCTACCACAAACGACGACTATTGGCCCTGGCAACCTACAAAACGCGCACACTGCGGACCGACGAAAAGATAGGCGAACTGGAGGAAGAACTGAGCAAGTTACACTGGGATGTTGTAGGGTTATCCGAAGTCCGAAGGGAGGGCGAGGACTCGATGTCACTCAAATTAGGTAAGTTGCTCTATTTCCGGAAGGGCGACTATAGGTCCCAGGGCGGTGTCGGCTTTATCGTCCACAAGTCCCTCGTAAACAACGTCCTTAAGTTCGAGAGTGTGTCGACCAGGTTAGCGTACCTGATACTCAAAATGACCGAAAGGTATTAACTTAAAAATTATACAGGTATACGCACCAACTTCGACACACCCTGACGATGAGGTGGAGGTTATGTATGAGGATATATCAAGACCCATACATACCTCGAAATCACACTACACGGTTATCATGGGGGACTTTAACACGAAACTGGGCAGACGAGGCGATTATGAGCTGAGAGTAGGGACATTTGATACTGGACAACGGAAGGCAGATGCTAGTGGACTTCACGGAGAAGGAGGGACTCAATATGATGAACTCCTTCTTCCAGAAGCACTCCAGAACACCGCAAGTGGACTTGGGTGAGTCCCGATGGCGTCACAAAAAATAAGATAGACTTCATCATGTCGACAAAGCGGCAAATATTCAATGATGTCTCTTTGATCAACTCGGTCAAAACAGGTAGCGATCACCGAACGGTAAGAGACACATTGAATATTAATTAAGCCGCAGATTAAGAATAAAGCTCGGAAGGTCCAAACTGATTAAGTCTGCGCTCCGTCCAGACCCTGTCCAAATTCAGAACCACGATAGCTTTCAGCTCGAATTGCAAAATCCCTTCGAATGTCTAGGCGAGTGCGTAGACGTGGACGATTACAATAAAAGCATCGTGTAAACTGTCCACACGGTCGGGAACAAGTTCTACAAAGCCCATCGTTCAAAAAGAACCAAAAGGTTCTCAGACCATACTCTAAAGTTAGTGGAGGAAAGACGCAGGATGGTCCTACAATATCCGGACGATGCTTCTGCATGCCGGCGGCAAAAGTCTTTCACCAGTGTGTGTTTCCAGTGATGACTTACGGCACCGTAATATGGTCACTCACGATGGGCTTCATAGGAAGGCTCCAGGTCACCCAAAGGGCAATGGAAAGAGCTAGCTCAGGGTTTCTCTACGAGATCGAATCAGAAATGAGGAGATCTGCAGGAGAACCAAAGTCACCGATATAGTTCTCAGAATTGCTAAACTTAATATCAGTGAGCGGTGCACATCGCTTGTAGAACTGACGGGCGTTGGGGCAGAAAGGTGGCGAGGAGGGAGGAGGAGGTGAAAGGTCTCGAGTGGCGACCTCGTACCGGAAGATGTGGAGTGGGAAGGCCCTCCACAAGGTGGAGCGATGATCTGGTGAAGGTCGCGGGTAGAAGTTGGATGCTTACAGCACAAAGCCGGTCGTTGTAGCGATTTTTGGGAGAGGCCTTTGTACTGCAGTGGACGTCTTTCGGCTGATGATAATCATGATAGGTCGTAGCGCACCGTGGCCGTATTTTTAGCTATTACCAAGGCTAAAGAGCATTCAGCTTGATCAGTCTGAGATGGGTGACCAAGCATATTCCACATGTCCACTTCAACCGTCTCAGTATTTAGGAAGGCGCTTCAAGGTGTTGGTCCCGGTTACTATTTCCTGTGGTATGAATCGTTAAGTCAAACTGGAAACCCTTTAGATGGTGTGTAAAGTTCCAATGACAGGTGGCTACAATCCTGCTTCACCAATTCACACAATCCTTCAGATAGATTTGTAATACATAACTTTTGCCCATAAATGGTAGGTTCATAGGATGATTCATTACAAGAAGTCAAGAGTCGACCAATTAATCAAACGATTGCAGGAATGGAAATGGATAGGACAAAACTCGCCACTAATCTGATTTGTTGCTATTCAACAATGGATCTGTCGTATTTAAATGATAAACACCTGCATAAGACTGTAAAGTCTTTATTTTCTAATTCCAGGACTATCCATTCAACGTGTACATACCAGATGGAACTGTGAGCTTCGAAGACGGATCTCTAGTCATCACACCAGTTTTGACAGAGTCTCATTTCCACGAGGGTTTCGTTAGGGAATCTCTGGACCTAACTAACAGGTAAGCTTCAGTACCATTCAGGAAAATTTTATTGAATCGTGAATACTCTAAAGATCGTGAAGACTCTAAATATTTGTCAACTACATCTTGATTCTTGAAAATGTGGTAGTATATATTATAATTTCGCATTATTCTATCAGAACGTGCTCACAATTTCGTGTTTCCTCATTTTGTAATTTAATTAGTTAAATCTGGTTTTAAGAGACAAGTTTGGCGAGTTAGGGAACCGTCGTCTTAAACAGTAAAGTTGATTTAAATTTGGACTTAAAACATGTTATTTAAAACAAAATAATAAGTATTTTTTTGGAATCTCCACTTCACTTAATCCCAGAGTAACCGTCGAGTATACTATGTTACTCTCATATTAAGGCCAAACTACAAACTTACGATACTTTTAGTACAGTCACTGATATTGGAACTACATCAATGCTGCCTTACGTTTTAGTGACTTTTTGCACTCGATCGACGTCTCGACCATTAGAAAATAGAAAATATTTACCCCTTCTTAGCCCTAACAAATCTACCACCTTAACAATTTATTTTTAAGAAAAGTATGTATAATTTAAGATGCACTGGAAAAACAAATAAAACAGAATACAGTCGTTAACTCTTTAGTTTTGGGGATATTTTGGTTCTGAGAGAATATTTATCTCTTCTAGTCTATTTATATTATCATACCAGATCACTTGCAGGATAGACAGAGGGTACTGAATTTCAACATGTTTTTCTTACAGACCTACTACTTACCTACCTACCGACCTAATACTTTTCCTCCACTCTCATAATTCCCACAATAGGAATCTTTCTTGTATCGTGAGTTTACAAACATGATATTCGTATACACAAACACTCAGACCGAAACAAATATTTGTGTCTCACAAAGATTTGTTCCTTGCGGGAATCAATCTCCAACAACTCGTTCCAGTAGGTAGAGTGGTTAAGCTTTTAACACTGGACCAAATCGTCGTTTACGTAAAACAATAGTACACAATCGCTAACTTGCTGGTTTCGATAATATCTATCTCTATCTATGTACATCATAACGCCAGATCCCTTGGAAAGTTGGCAGGTAGTTCCAACAGGTTCTTTCCTTAGAAACTTTACTGGCTTCCTCCACTCTCATACCTCGTTATCTTGTTTAAGGCCTAAGAAACCTGTGGTTTTCTCATTTTCTTTCCTTCCAAACCACTATTAACATAGAAATATTAATTTCAGATGTACTGGAAAAGTAGACACAACAGAATGCAATCGGCAGGCAGCCGGTGCGCAGATCTTACCTCCAGTAATGACTGGAAAACTCACCACAAGACACAAGTTCGGCTTCAAATTCGGTAGAGTTGAGGTGCGAGCGAAACTGCCGGCAGGAAACTGGTTGCTACCAGGTTAGTAACAAGTTTCTATTTCATCATTATCATCATCATCATACTCGTTCACTGCTGAATATAGGCCTTCCCAATCGCTCTCCAGCCCGACCGGTCCGATGTCACTTGCATCCAACGACTTCCTGCGACCTTCACAAGATTGTCGATCCAGTTTATATTAGTGAACTCACAACTAGTGTACCATGATATAATAAAAATATTTTATGTCAATGGTTGTCAACGAATGATTTGTTCGAATTACATACGCATATCTACATTTAGGCAAAAATAATTCTTTTGATGTAGGACAAAAAGACGCTTGACATCAGCAACTTAAAAGGTGAACAGGAGTTACTGCAATATCTTTAACGGTATTATTATAATCTTAATTTTATATGTATTAATGAGATGGTGCTATAAATCTCGTATATCGCCGTTTATTTTCACTGCAATGTAAGTTCAAGTGATTTAAGTAAACTCCCAGAAACAAACACTACACCAAATAACAGCCTTTGATTTTCATTCGCAATATAACTAATAACATGCAATTATGTATGTACATTGTACACACTGGTATCGATTCCATTCTACTTTTGGAATGTCCCCATAACACAAGAAGTCTAGGAGTCTTCGTAATTTATTTATTTATTTTAATAAGATAACCAACCAAAAATACAATGTTACAGAGTGTACAAAAGAGTAATTAAAAGCCATGATAATTGCTCCCTTATCAGTCTGTCACAGCATGCATAACTTTATGTCTAAAAGATAGAACATGAATAAGCATTACAATAAGTTATAAATTATAGAAGTTATAAATTACTTAATAAAAATATAGTGTAAAAACAAATGACCTGAACAAAAGTACATTACATAGTTTAGGAATGAAGAGGCGATCTCTGCCAAGATCTAAGTCATTTTATTTGTCATATCCATCCAAAACTGATAGATCATTTTCAGGCATACTTCAGACTGTTCTCTAAGAGCAGATTAAAGCTGCACTTGACTTACTTCACAGACCTGTGTCTTCATCTCACCTATGTTAGTCATCATGCCAGATGCCATCTGCCTTTTAGCTTCAACATTTTTTTTTCTAACAGACCCGTCTCGCCCTTTTTTGGGTGGTTATACTTGCTCGCTAGGAGGGAAGCGAGGGGGCTAAAATCGTCGCTATGGCTGGGACAGGTTACAGGAACGCGTAAGCAACCACCCTGCCAGCGACCGTCTACTTTTATGAACATCAATTACAGCGGAATCACTATCCGCACACTACTTTCAAGAGGCTTGCCGGGAGTACTTAACACGCATTTTCCTCTCGAGGGCCGGCTGTTATACGAAGGCAACGAGCAGTCCTTCCCATCGTCTGCAGACCCTCACCAAGGTGGCATAAGGTTGCGGGGCATCCATTAATTACGTGAGCTCAAAATGGGGGAGAGGGGTCCAGTAAAATCTCATTTATACTTGGGGGTCATAATTGAAAATCTAACGTCAATATTAGAAAAACATAAATTACATATGTAGAATACATATAATATAAAAAAATATGTTTAATTTTTCTTTTACCTTTCCTAGAATGTCTCATTTTGTACACTATTTTGAAGCATTTATTTCAAAAATGTAGTCTTATAACAACTAGAGCGTATATCGCACGGAGGATCCCACCAAATCTCATTAAGGGGGAAGGAGGTTGCAAATTAAAAGAAAAACAGGTCACGTAATTAATGGATGCCCTTTGACGTAGACACGCTGTTGCCTTGGTCTACGGTGACGTACCGGATCGGCCAGAGACCTCTCTCACCCTCTCTCGACTTAATAGTTTATCAACTGCTTGACACGACTAATAGTATCTACGATGCCGAAACCCTCAAACGGCGCAAAAAAAAAGCAACCTCGATAGAGGTTATATGTTTGAGCTGTTGGAGGTCTTGGCGCACATCATATATTTGGCGAAGTAACAGGTGACTAGAGGGCTGGTTCATACGTCGCACAAAAGTTCCAAAGCATTGCCATTCAACGTGGCAATGCTGCCACCCTTTGAACACACTGCCAAGCGGCAGCGATTTGGCACAAATTTATTTTTTGCAAATACTATGTACACACCGTCACGCCTATATTCCCCAAGCGGGGGTGGCAGAGGTGTGCTGAGTACACCCACGTTTCGCCGACGATGTTAGGTCCCATGTAATAGGGGGCGAGCCTATTGCCATATACTGGGCACATTCCAGACTCCGGACGTCTGTTCAAACCCAGGCATGCACCGTTGTCTCCTCGAAAGCATGTGCGTATTAAAAAAATAATTATCTCTTGCTTTAGCGGTGTAGGAAAACATCGTGAGGAAACCTGCATGCCTAAGAGTTTCTCGAAAGTGTGTGAAGTTCGCTACCCTGCACTGGGCCAACGTGGTGGACTATGGTCTAAGCCCTCTCAGTTTGAGAGGAGGCCCGTGCCCAACGGTGGGACAGTTTCTTAACCGGGCTAATATTATAATTATTATATACTTTATTTGAAAATAGTACCTACGATACAAAATTTTTCTTTCTTTTTTCATCTATACTAAAGCTAACCATTTCTCTTTCAGAAATTAACCTGGAGCCATTAGATAACGTCTACGGCTCTCGTCGCTACGAATCCGGTTTAATAAGAGTAGCTTTCGCTCGAGGGAACCCGAGTACCGCCAAGAGGTTAATCGGAGGACCCATCCTCTCTGACACGGAACCATTCCGGTCGCTCCTCATGAAGGAGAAGATCGGCATCGACAATTGGAATAGAGACTACCATAACTATACTATGATTTGGAGACCAGGTATGTACAGATATTATAGTGCGACAAGGATCTTTTGGCACTTGGATGCCATTGACAGGGGTGTAAAATTTAGGTAACCATTTAGAAAAAAATTCCTACTGCCAAGGTAAAGTTTCAAGAGGTCCACATGGTGTAACTGACTCAAGAGAGTTGACGCACCTGTTTAACAAACTTAAGCTGTGGACACAGTAAAATAAATTGAGTTATACAACAAAAACTAATGTCTTTTGAAGCGTTCGTACTTATTAAAAAAGATATTGGGTAAATTTCATAGCAAACGGCAACTCCAGCAAACTGTCATTTAATGACATTTCACTTGATAACATCGTTGGTACCATGGATATAATACAATGAATTGAGCACACTGCGAAAAAAACGGGATGACAAGGATACTCACTGAGAGTCCTACGTCTCTTTCTAAGTAGGGTGACTAAACATTGGTACGATTATGGACTTGTTGACATATAATTAACGTATAATTCTCAGGCACTGTTTATTGCCGTAATTCTTTCTTTCTACGCATATGCCACATCTTAAATGAGTAGTAGTCAAATATTTTTAATAAATTGTCCATTTTCTTGCTGACTGTACATTTTTTTCAGAATCTGTAAATTCAGCTCCAAATATGGCAAAATTTAAGGATAGTCTCCTAGGACCGTTTTTCTGCAACTACAACGGTTGAGATAGCTGCCCTTACTGTCCCATTTTAATCCTTAATTGAATTGAGAACCTTGTTCTTTTTGAACTTGGTAATAAATGGGATACAGCGTATTTAAACCATATCATAAATAGGTATAGTCCGTATTAGTTCTACCTTATGGTCACCGTACTGCATCGTATGGGTGCGAGCGTGATACCAGGCTCCGGGTTATTGCTCTCACTCATCATGGTTTCTCAAATTGTTAAAATCATAGAAAATTCAATATTGTGTCTGTGAGTACTACTTTAATTTTCTTTAGCAATATTTTGACAGTACTCAATCCATTGTTTTATATCCATGGTTAGTACATGTTGTGGCCACGTATCCAAAGATCTCTGTCCGACTATAGGTAGGTACCTAACTACTAATTTCATCCTACTGTCTCACTACTTTGCAAAGGCCTTCTCCCACGAGGTAAAAAAAATTAGGTCTTACTCCACCATGCTGACCCAATGCGGATCGGTGGAGGCAGATTTTTGACCACCTGCTGTAGAAACTTATCAATCCGGCTAACCGCCAGTTAGCACGTAATACAATAGTCGTTAAAGCTAAGTTGGAAGCCTTATAGACCGCTTGATAAGTTCCAACAGCAGGTGGCCACAAACCTTCCTCAACCATTCCACTGGCTCCGCGTGGTGGAGTATGACTCTTACTTCGGTTTGTGAAAGAACGTGTAGGTTGACTGATATTATAATTATTTAAAAAAATATCGCTCTTGATCAAAATGGTGATTTAGTAATAGGGCAGGTTTTCCTATAGTATTGGTTTTGTAATTTATTTCGAATTATAAATAGTTTAATTATTTATTTACGTAAAAAACCAACATAATGCACAATGCTAAATCATAGGGCCTCAAAACTGTTCAACCAGTTGGACTGTGGGTAACCCTAAAGTTGAGTCTCATACTCAATAAAACTCGAAATACAGCCCAAACTTAGGTAAAGATCATTCAGTTGAATGGTTTCATTAACATCATTATCAATATTAATCAGCCTATATCTACCCATGGCTTAAAATAATGGATTACGTGAATAAAAAAATTCTATATCTGATTTATTTGCCACAGACGGTATCCAGCTCCTCGTAGACGGAGACGAGTACGGGCGCATTGAGGCCGGCGATGGTTTCTTCAATATAGGCCGTGAGCACGCCGTGCCCCACGCCTCTAACTGGCTGAGAGGCACCATCATGGCGCCTCTGGACGAGTTGGTAAGAGCCTATTGTATCTCACCCATATAACATCATCATAGGTGCTCGTAGCGATGTGCAACTCCATTCCGATCTCGGTATCGACGACAACCCGCTTCTTTTCACCGACATGTTCTCACCGACCCTCCCGATGCCCTTACTTCCCTTCTTTCGGATACAGATACCGCACACAGGATCAGACACATACCTCGCCGGCGAGGTCGAAAAATCCCTTGCCCGCCGGCCGGTGCAGAGCATCACGGAGAGACAGGTGTCTTGGCTTGGGCAGTCGCTATTGGGGCGGGCATATACTAGGTAGTATATGCCCTCTGCCCAAGCCGAGGCCGTTCCTCCTTGAGAGGCCCTTGAGTGAGTTGCCCCTTTGCCCTCCTGGCTCGAGCTGTAAAGGCCCCGCGGCCAACAGCGCAGATCAATCACACACACAATGAAAAATACTATACAACCAGATAGCGTCTAGGGTCTGATGATAAAGCCGAAAGGTAGCCAACGAAACTACCCAACTAACCAAGAGATTAACTTTGCTTCTTTTGCTATAAAATCTTGTTTTTGAATTAAAATTATCAATACTTCAGTTCTACCTCTCCCTTGGTCTCCGTGTGGGGGGAGTCCACGACTTCGCTGACGACATGCCCGAAAAACCCTGGAAGAACCGCGGCAGCAAGGCCATGCTGGAGTTCTGGAAGACCAAGGATAGCTGGTTCCCGACCTGGTACAATACCAACCTTCGCGTGGACTATGTAAGAGTGTATGCGCTTTAGGTTTTAAGTGAAGACTGAGATTATTGTGATAAATATACATTCCAAGGAAATTTTGTCTCTTATTTGACCTGACCCTAGGTGATCCACTATCGCTAAAACTATTTACAGCCGCATTACAAGAAATATTTAAAAAGCTTCAGGAATCTTGGCGTTCACGAGGCATTACTTTAAATGACACACAGCTCACAAACCTTCGCTTTGCAGATGACATTGTTCTTTTTGCCACATCAGAGTCTGAACTTCAGCATATGCTCCAAGACCTGAGCAAGGCAAGTCTTGAGGTTGGACTTTCTATGAACAGATCAAAAACGCAATTAATGACCAATAGCATTCATGCTACGAGACTATCTGGTCTACGTTTCAACGTAGGGTCGAGGTAGATGGGCTTTCATTATGTCGACGAGGATACGTACTTGGACCAGATAGTCTCGTTTGGTTTAAAATAGGCAAAAAAAGGAAGTCAATAGACGGATTGAAAACTCGTGGAAGAGCTACTGGCTTGTCGACATGTGTATTTTGCCCATCCTAACCTACGGTGCTCAAACGTGGTCATTAACCGAGCAACAGAAGTCCAAACTCAAGATTCGCAAGAGAGCTATGGAACGCAGTATGTTAGGTGTCAGACGGATTGACCACATCAGAAACACCACTCTGCGTTCCATTACCCGTTACAGACGTAGGTATGAAATCTGCAAATTTGAAGTGGAAGTGAGCTGGCCACGTAGCAAGCATGGACTCGCACAGATGGGCAAACGCCATCACCGCAGACGACGAGGTCGACTTAGAAAAAGATTTGGACACCGCGCAAGACGCGACGATTTGGACACCTTTGCGGGTACTTCGTGGCCCGAAATAGCAAAAGATCGACAGCTGTGGAAGTATTAAGGGGAGGCCTTTGCTCAGGAGTGGGATACTCAAACCGGCTAGGAAAAAATAATTGACTACCAGTTTCTGCCCGCGACTTCGTCCACATTGACTTTTAGTGGGAATCTTTAATTTTTCCGAGCGAAAAAGCATCCTATGTGTTAGTCCAGATGGTGGGCCCACTATTGGTGCCAGTCTACTTTTGGTGTGCCAAAGTACAATCAAAATCAAAATCAAAATCAAAAGTTTTTTATTCATGTAGACCAAAAGGCACTTATGAATAGTCAAAAAGAGAAAATTATTATTACTTAAGACTCTACCACCCGTTCGGAAAGTCATTCCTGTGAAGAAGAAGGGCAAGAAACTCCACGGTTACTCTTTTTTAAAAATGAGGTTTACAATTCTTTTTGTATACATTGCATTTATGGAGTATGGGAGAACAATGCAGAACGAGCTAAATAGATGTGCTTAAGTATAGATTAATCAATGCTCAAAATCCTATGGAAGTTCTTCTAATCTTGCGTCTCTTTCCAATAGTCATTAAAAGGTAGGTAATGTACCTAGGATGTCATTAAGAAGCGCCAAAAAATTTTTAATGGGATATTTGGATATCAAGCTTTTCCGAGAACATTTTTAGGTTATTTAAACTTCATTAAAATAAGCTCCTTGATGAATAAAAATACCAATGTGTATTGTAAAACTAATATTGTTCGCCTGGGCTGAAACTGAAACTCACTATAGATGTAAACATGTTCCTACGACAAAAAGTAGAACATGATAATGCATAACAAAATATGATTATTAGATATAAAACACTTTCTGAATCAGGTGCAATCCAGGAGGTCAAAACGTTTGGCATAGAATTTGGTTAGTTCATCCATATAATTGCACTCGTTCATGGCGTGCCACAAACATTTGGTTTGTTGTATTAAATCTTGACGACATCGTTATTTGAAACGCACACAAGATTCACTTGCACTTATCAAAAAAAAAATATCTAGTAGCTACAGAAACACTTATTAAACCCCTATATTCGCAGAAAATTACAAAAACAAAGTTACCGTTATGGAAAAACTGTCCTCATGATCTTGTTAAAGAGTGATTTTGACAACCTTCAACTTATTTATCAAAATAATTATTCGATATATCTTTTTACCATAATGTGATTTAAATCGTGTAAATATGTATATGCATTGTTATACACATTGGGTTTCAATAAGATACTATTGTATAAAATACTATTGTATTGTTTTGATCGACTCCGATATGATTTATTTCGATAATTTTTACTTCAAATCAATGAAAGTGGTCTATACTTTATTTTAAAACGCAATTCCTAATCGGGCTACATATTCACATCCAAATTATTGTTATATAAATAGTGTCTGTGCATCGTGTTGTGCCGTATTTTTAGCCAAGTGTGGGGTATTGTCCTTTAATCCATATCCGTTTAGTCGTTTTGGCGTGATTGAGTTACTAACATCCAAATATCTAAGCCTCCAAACATACAAACTTTCAATTTATTGCGATTTCGTCGAAAAATGTCGGTGTTTCTAAGAAGATGATTAACCCGAGAACAGCCCATGCAGCGCAAGACACAGCTTAATACAATCATGTCTTATTGATACGCCATTGAAGTACTTGATTATTGTACTTTTATTGCTTTTTTATTTTCTTTATACAAGCTGTAACATAATAAACGCAGAAAGTAGTTTGTTCTAAATCGGTAACTGAATTGATTCCAAATATTTTAAAGCATCTTAATTTTTTTTTACACCTTCATGCCCATATTCCCCAGAGGGGGTTGGAAGAGGTGTACTGAGTACACCCACGTTTCGCCGACGATGTTAGGTCCCATGTAATAGGGGGCGAGCCTATTGCCATATACCGGGCACAATTCCGTTGGTCTGGTGGCAAAGCTCATCGCTTTGTGATTACGAGGTCCTGGGTTCAAATCCTAGGTCGGACAAAAGTAGTTTCTAACGAAAAATTCCCTATATGAGTCCGGAGTCTGATTTTTTTTTTATTTGCAAAAAATTCTTTTGCTCCTTCAGTGCGCTATAAAAAAAATTATTTATTCTTGATTCATAGCAAGAAGAAGATTCCAAATGCATTCTTTAAACGTATTTCTCAAAACGCACACATACACGTACAAGTTTCATTGTAAATTGGGGTATAAAAGTGCTTAAAAAAGGGGTAAAATCCTTTAAATTTGGAAATTTGGTTTTCGTTTTGAATTTATGAAGCAATTCTCTAATTCGGGTGTCTGAGGTCTTGCGTTTATTATGTTACACCTTGTATATTATCCCAATATACTATTGAAGTTATTTTTTTTTGTATTCATTGTATTACGTTCATAAAATTAAATTGAGTACAGCAAAAAGGTAACATGACATCCATTGACTGTTAGGCGGTACGATGTGCGCCGGGTCAGCTAGTTTATAATATTAGTAGGACACAGGATGACCAATTAAACACGTAATGGAGAACGTACTTAACTTCTTTAAATTATCATTTAATGGTACTCCAGTGGCATACAAAATACTATTGCACTATCATTTCACGAAGTTATCGTAACGCGCCGCGTTTGGCCATTGGGAATAAGGCTCTGATCATTAAACTTAAAGAATCTGTTTTCTATAAACCCTGTGGGGGTACTTACAAATTGTCAAGTTACATATTTTTTTATCTAATCTAACTACTAATCTACCACCGAATCGGAACGCGGCTTCCGCTGGGAAGATCCGGCGAAGAAACTCACAGGGCTTGTCTTTTTTATTTAATTATTTTTCTCTATTTTCCTTTCTATTTTTGAACAATAAAATTATGTCGTTACAATGTTTAGGTTACATTTTAGAAGTTTATGATCTAGCCCCAGCGTGATTACTTTCGACCGAGATTCCAGACGTACCAGTCTCCATAAGCAGCACTCATTCGCGAGTATGGCTACTGTAACAGCCATCACTCCCCTCGACCGTATTAGAGGGGAGGGAGTGACCTTCTCCATACAGCTACCGCAAGCAAAGACAGTATAGTAAGCATGACCAAACCAGAACCCCAAAGACGGTAGTCAGATTGTGTCTACAAAGCAGCAATACCCCAAGTTCGTCAGGCACAACACGCTACGCTTTAACATTGTTATAATTTCAAGAGAAAAATAGCATCACCGCTATTAAAAACAGGGCACTTCAATCTCACGCGGTCTTATCATCTCGGTTATCCGAGATTTTGTAATAGGATTTAAATTTATTCAAACTCAACTCAAATAATTTATTTTGTATAAGCCCTGCGGGGGCGCTTACAAATAGTCAATTTACATTTTTTTTTATCTAATTTAACTACTAATCTACCACCGGATCGGAACGCGGCCTCCACTGAGAAGATCCGGCGAAGAAACTCAGCGGGCGTGTCTTTTTTATTTACTTCTCTTTCTCTTTTTTCTGTCCTTTTTTTTAATCATATTGTGTGGATACAATGTTTAGGTTACAATTAAATAGTTTATGACCTAGCTGCAGTGTGATGCCTTACGATCGAGATATGAATCTAATGATGTTATCCGTAAAGAGCGTCTAAAGGATTCCTGATGGACCAGTCCCCACAAGCAGCACCCGTTCACGAGTATGACTGCTGGAACAGCCATCACTTTCCTCGACCATATTGGAGGGAAGGGAGTGACCCGCGCCAGACAGCCACCGCAAGCAAAGACGTTATAGTGTATTAACTGGTAAATCTCGAATATCATGGGGAAGTTTGTTATAAAAGCATATATAATGGTCCATAAACGAATTTCTAATTCTGTACTGAACAGAATAAATTGATTCTGTGCGAACGCGTGGATGACACTCAATTTTTCAATCTTACCAAAATTCTTTCTCCTGTGTAACAATTTTTCATATATAAATTGGATTATAACAGTGAGTATGTTAATTTCCCTCAATTTATGTTTAAGAGGAGTGACATTTTCAATGGCTCTTATGGCTCTTTTCTGCAGTATAAATACAGTGTTAGGGTCGGCAGAGTTTTCCGGCAGTAAAATTCCATAGGAATATACTATGGAAGTAACTGAAATGAACGATTCTAGCCGTTTCAACATCGGTTAGAAGTTTAATTCCTTTAACTGCATATGTTGCCGAACTTAACTTACTAGAAAATTTATGAATATGTTCCCACTATAGCACTATAGCAGTGATAGCCTAGTGGTTAGACCATTGGACTGCAAAGTCAAAGGTCTCGGGTTCAAACCCAGGCACGCACCTCTGTCTTTTCGAAAGCATGTGCGTATTAAAAATTAATTATCACTTGCTTTAACGGTGAAGGAAAACATCGTGAGGAAACCTGCATGCCTAAGAGTTTCTCGAAGGTGTGTGAAGTTCGCCAACCCGCACTAGGCCAGCGTGGTGGACTAAGGCCTTAACCCTCTCAGTTTGAGAGGAGGCCCGTGCCCAACAGTGGGACAGTTTTCTTAACAGGGCTAATATTATTATATTTTTATATTGTAATTTGGCATCTAAAATAATACCCTGAAACGAAGTTGATTCAACAAGATCCAACTCGACTCAATGAGAAGAAGACTAAGCACATCAAGTTTTCGGTAAGTAATATTAAACCAATGCACAACTCCGGAAATTCTTTTTTCGCATCTTCATAATTCTGTAATTGTCTTTTTATTTAAAAAAAGACACATATATCATCTGCACTTAGTATAAAAATAATCCAGAAGCCGCGTCCAGTCTTAATTGCACGCCGCGCGGTGAAGCCAAAAATTCAACAAACGTCCCGCACTGACCGCACTTCCCACCCGCGTAATGTTGGCAGCCCGGAAAGATTACTACTATTTGGAGCAAATGGTGATGACATTAGAGTAGATCATAATAAAATCATTGTTGCGGTAACGTGTACTGGAATGCATATTAAACTCAAGAAATAGATATACTTGAACTAATAAGATTTGTAGTAGTTTAATGTAGGGAAAATATATTTTCATCATCTTAACTAAATATTAAAACCATGATGTAGTAGTTGACTATATTAATACCATTTAATACTAGAACTAATTAAGTCCTCAGCAAATAAAAGTAGAGAAAAATTAAATTGTTATACTAGCAACACTAACAAAATGGACGCGACTTTTACTATGACAAGTACTGTATGAAGAATTATTTCGAAATTAAAAAAATAAAACACCAGAATACGCTGGTTAGGTATGAAATATGATCCCATCATTATTTTTGATCTCAACAGCATTTTTATAGGCAGGAACGACACAAAACGGCATAATTCAATTTAATTTGTCACACGCAGAACACATCCGCACGACGGTCTCAGTGACTACTCGCGTAAACGTGTGACTGCCTGCATCGCAGGTAGTAATTGTTGCTTCAATTAGATATGCGCCCGCGGCTTCTGGATTATTTATCCTAAGCATCTGCATTCAGCAATCTAAATAAAAGCAAGAATCTGCAATGCAGATTCTACCACCACCACCACTAGGTTAGACCGTTGGACTGCAAATTCAGAGGTCTCGGGTTTAAAACCAGGCACGCATCTGTCTTTTCGAAAGCATGTGCTTAAAGTAGCTTAAGTATTAAAAAATAATTATCACTTGCTCTAACGGTAAAGGGAAACATCGTGAGGAAACCTGCACGCCTAAGAATTTCTCGAAGGTGTCTGAAGTTCGCCATCCCGCACCAGGCCAGCGTGGTGGCCGATGGCCGGTGGCTATGGCCGAAACCCTCTCAGTTTAAGAGGAGGCCCGTACCCAACGGTGGGACAGTTTCTAATATTATATTTGTATCATCTGCGAACAAAACAATTTTGTGACTGTGCCCTGCAAAGTAAGTTAAGTTATAAATGTATACCAAAAAGAGGAATCGTCCGAGGATGGAACCTTATGGAACGCCCAAGGTGACCTCAGATCCATAAAACTCTTCACGCAACTAATATTGAGACTCGTAGCCCTTCTTAACCGGGGTGTTCTTAGGGGTCCTCAAGGTTACACAGCGCCCGGCTTACAGAAAGATGAATAAAAAACAGCATCCATTATACAATTTGATAAAAGGAGCTTGGTACAGCCATTGCAAGATTATAAAGCATATTACGCAGAGTTAAACTACACCTTTGTTTTTATCTAAGAAAGGGATACTGTAGGTATACTCACATTTGTTACAAAATCCTTTTTTTCTGTGTTAATTTTGCTTGCATTGCAGTCATATTATTAAAAGATTAAATCTTTTTAGCAAAACTTTACATAAAATAGATGCTGACAGAACAGGGACTGCAGATATTTTAATACTGGTTTACATTGTTCCAGTAACTGGAAATAGTCACTATACCCAGCGAATAGTATCACTTGAGAGCTTTGCTGACACGAATTCAGTCGATCATGGTATCCATACGTTTCGTAGCGTACATTTTTTTTGTTTTTTGTTTACCAATCCGTAGCCCCACACTAGGATTTATTCCTGTGACGTGGGTGCGTTTACAAACATGAAATTCACATATACAAATACCTAGACCGAAACAATAATTGTGGGTCACACAAAGATTTGTCCCGTGCGGAAATCGAACCCACGACTATTAGGCACAGCGGGCGGAGCGGCTCAAGCTCTGAACCACTGCGCTAAATCATCCGTCAATATAGATGATTGAATACTGGAGATTGGGTCGGCGACTTACTTCTAGAGCATGATGCGTTCAGCCAAGTTCACCACGCCAGTGCGATAGATGCGACATATCAGGCTTAGATTACTGGCGGAAAAATAGACACACTTTATTTGAGATAGCGCTGGTAAATCGGACTGCCATGCCTTTAACACCGTTCTTAAAACACCTGCATTCACAGTAGTGTTAGCAATTTATTTACATGATAATATAAAATAAATTAGACAAAAAGGACATGTCAGTCGACTTCTCTTGTTTGTCGTATTGCCGATTTTTTTCGACGGATCTTCTCAATCGCTACGTTCCGATCCGGTGGTAGATTAGCAAATTAAAAAAATATAATTTCGGTGACCTGTAAATGTCCTTAATTTTATTTTACACTAGTTGTACCCGCAACTCCGGTTGCGTTAAATTCAGGCGTGTATTTAACACACTGAAACATTTTTTGAGAGAAAAGGTAGCCTATGTCCTTCCCCTGGATAAAATCTACATCCTTGCCGAATTTGATCAAAATCCGTTGAACGATTTTGGAGTGAAAAGGTAAAAACAAACAGGCAGACAGAGTTACTTTCGATTTTATACTATTATTAGTATGGATTTATTAACAGCAATTGGGGTGTCAGGTCTTTTATTTATGAATCCTTGTATAAGTATTCTATTACCTCACTGCCACTTAAGGAAATTCCTATATTATCTATCATCTATCTATAGTCACAAATACTCACAATAATTGTAGATAATCATACCTTTAAGAAATCTCGTTCGCTGCAAGGTCGCCGGGTATTTTTTGCTTCGGTTTTGAGTTGCTGATATATTTGCTCAGAATAGTATCGGAACGCGGGATTCCCTAACAAGAACATTAGATTCGCTTTATAGAAACCGGAATATTGCTACTTAATACAGATACTTCTCATCCTGAAGGGGCAGGCAAGGATTGGACAGTCATGTAATAATTTTGACTTCAATCATATTTTTATTCAAGTTTTCCAAAGATGTTCATTACATTATAATGTTTAAATAGTTTACTGTTTTATACATGTATTTTAGGTGTACCGTACCAAATACGATCATTTTTAATATTCTTATGTTAATTATAAATATCATTAAGGTAAGTTTTGTATGTCCTGCCGTAACCGACAGCCGACTCCGCTAGTGTCATGCAAAGCAACGTAACAATTTTATATGGTAGTTGATATCTTAACATACTAAAGGACATTGTTCTGCGTCTATACAGGATTTGCCCCAGAACCAACAGCTATGAAAAAATGCA
Source organism: Phalera bucephala (assembly GCA_905147815.2). Classification (NCBI taxonomy): domain Eukaryota; kingdom Metazoa; phylum Arthropoda; class Insecta; order Lepidoptera; family Notodontidae; genus Phalera; species Phalera bucephala. The sequence continues at coordinate 26,477,217 of LR990623.1, read as the reverse complement.
TGTGTGATTTCAAGTTCTCTGCAAATTATCTTCATGCATTTATTATTAAACGGACAAGCGGAAAATTGCATTATTGGAAAAAAAGTATTAGATTTTGAGGTTATAATTTAGTAGCCAAGAATACATTTGTAAAATAGTTATGTAAAAAAATTGATGGACGATTTAGCGCAGTGGTGAGCTTAAGCCGTTAGGCCCGCTGTGTCTAATAGTCGCGGGTTCGATTCCCACACGGGGCAAATCTTTGTGTGACCGACAATTATTTGTTTCGGTCTGGGTATTTGTGTGTGTGAATTTTCATGTTTGTAAACGCACCCACGATACAGGAATAAATCCTAATGTGGGGATACGTTTAAAAAAAAACAAAAAAACACTCGCAATAATCAAATCGGTCATTATCGAATGTAATCGATTTAATATATCTGATTGATGGGATTGACATCTCCAACCGTAATTCGAAAACAACGTTGAGATTCGGAAAAGACGTTGGCGACTTTAAGTACTTTGAAATATTTGTTTTAGATTTGTTATTTGTCCGTTAGATATAGATGTTTGCAACTACTATAATAAAACAGATAAATAATGATGGTATATGTCACATGTTTGTTGGTTCTGGGGCCATTTGCGACGATGTCCTTTGCCTAAAACGAATCTCAATAAAATTTATTACATAGGTACGTGATATTTCTGTGGACCTCAGGAGAAACGGCTTTCAATGACAATTTTTAACCCCCGACGCAAAAAGAGGGATGCTATAAATTTTATGTGTGTACTATATGACTACAGAAGTCATGTTATAATTGGATGACGGACGATTTAGCGCAGTGGTTAAGAGCTTAAGCCGCTCCGCCCACTGAGTCTAATAGTTGCGGGTTCGATTCCCGCACGAGACAAATCTTTGTACGACTCACAACTATTTGTTTCGGTCTGGGTATTTTTGTATGTGAACTTTCATGTTTGTAAACGCTCCACGACACAGGAATAAATCCTAGTGTGGGGCTACGTTTTATTGACAAAAATAGTATTTGAAAATGTACTTTATTTTTTACCTCCGACGCAAAAAGAGGGGTAGGAGGAGGGGTATAAGTTAAACGTGTGTATCTGTGTCAGTCAGTAGCATAGTAGCTCCCAAAGGGATGAACCGATGTTCATTACGTTTTTTTTGTTTGAAAGGTAACTTGATCGAGGGCGTTCGTAGCTATGATATAGCATTTGGATCGGTGGTTCCTTATTTTTTTAATTTAAGTTTTTCTTGTTTCCTGAAGAGGCAGACAAAGGATTGGACAGCCATATAATAATTCTGACGGAAAGTATGCTTTATTTTGACCCATTCAAACAAATTACTATTAACCTTACGGGGGTACTTACAGATTGTCTCTTAACATACACACACTGACCCCTTTATCCCACTGGGGTACGCAGAGACTACAGTTTGCCTAATACTACGATTTTACCATATACTTCCCATAAAGAAAAAAATAGATATATAAATATTCGAAATGTTGTCTCACAATTTATATGTGAAAACCTTCTATATTATTATGTTAAAAAGAATATCAGTTACTTTGAAAAATATAGCGACATTAATCAAACTAATACACGGAACAAAGATGATCTTGTTATATATTCTACTGTGTGTGTAGACTCACAGGATTAGTAATTCTTTAATCAGACAATGTATACGTTTTAACAACAAATTACCCATAAATATCGGAAACATGCCTATCAATAATTTTAATAAGGAAATGAGTACTAAACTGTGTTAGAAAGCGTACTACAAAATTTTGGATCATCTTGACGATAAAACAGATTGGGTTTGAGCAGCTCCGCAATCAGCCATTATTAAACAATGCTGTATAATTCAGAGTAGAGAAAGCCAGAGAGGTATGTAAGGAAAGAACCTGTTCGAACACTGTACACTCTGCCTACCCCGCAAGGGATCTAGCGTAATGATATAGATAGATAGATATATTTGAAATCTGAAAAATATCTATCTGTCTATATAAATCTGATAAATCAAACGAATAAAAAAAATTAGGTCAAAAGGCTAGCCCGGTGAGTTTCTTGCCGGATCTTCTCAGTTGAGTCCGCGATTCGCCGGTGGTAGATGTCAAAAAGGTAATAACTTTGACGTTTAAGGGCTTTTGTGTTGGCCTATACAATAAAACTGCTCGTTGGACTAGTGGCAAAGCGCATCGCTTTTTGATCACGAGGTCCTGGTTTCAACTCCTAGGTCGGACAAGTGTAGTTTTTTTAACGAAAACTTCCCAGTACAAGTCCGGAGTCTGGAATTGTGCCCAGTATATGGCAATAGGCTCGCCCCCTATTACATGGGACAAACATCGTCAGCGAAATGTGGGTGTACTCAGTACACCCACATTTCGCTGACGATGTTGCTTGGGCTTGGGGAAATATAGGGGTGACGGTGTGTGTGTATACAATAAAAAAAAAATACTTTGACTCTGTGACATACCTCTTTCGCTTCATCCACGTTCATACATCTCAATCATCAATTTCACATGTTTTGAAAACTTCTTATCAGTCTGTTGCTTACCACCGTTCGCTTTGGGTCACAGATGGTCCAAACTTTAACATGGAATCATATCCGAAAGAGTAAAGAATCCCAAAAATCCCAAAGACTGCTTACATTGCAAAATATTTACTTAGTAAATACTGTCTAATTGCCAACTATTGAATGAACAAACACACTTTTCAACGAAATCCTTGAACAATGTTTTCCTGTATACATGCTTAAGATATATTAGGTAATTAAATAAAAAAGCACCGTCACGACTATATTCCCCAAGCGGGGGTGGCAGAGGTGTACTAACCGACGATGTTACGTCCCATGTAATAGGGGGCGAGTCTTTGCCACTTCCAGATCCTGGAGTGATACTGGGAATGTTTTGATAGAAAATCCACATTTGTCCGACCTAGGATTTAAACTCAGGACTTCGTGATCGCAAAGCGCGCTATTCGCGACCAGACCAACGAGACCTTATTAGTTAATATTGGTGAATTAATAAAAATTTACTGATGTCAATTCAGGACACTCATTTGAACCACCACCTATGGGATAAAAAATATGTTAAATTGGAACTATTATAATATTTTTCACATAGGATGGGTAGTGACTGTTCTAATTGCCAAACGAAATTAATATTTAATTTAATGGTGTTAAGGCCACCATAAGTATAGAGACGGGTAATGCCTTTTATTGCCACTGAATAAAGTATAATTTTCTTTGACACTAACAACTGTCACAGTACCCACCTTACATGAAAAATACTATATTTTCTGCCCGCGACTTCATCCACGTTGACTTTAAACTTTACATGTTTCCAGGACAAAAAGTATCCTATGTGTAAATCCAGGTAATAAATGTGTGCCAAATTTCATTTAAATCCTTACAGCCGTTTTTTCGTGGTTGAGTAACAAACAGTCAAACATCTAAATATCCAAACATACAAAGTTTCACATTTATAATATTATTATTATTAAGGCACCACGAGCTATTAATATGACGTGTGTGTGTGCGTGATGTATGCTGTTGGCTGCGACGCTTTTACAGCTTCACCGGACTTAAGGGCGAGCGTGCACGCCTACGCTCGAGCCAGAAGGGCAAGAGGCGACATACTCGAGGGCGCCTTGAAGAGGCGGCTTCGGCTGGGACAGTTGCTGGGGGCTGAGGGGGTGCACTACTAAGTGCACCGGTCAACGGCCGGCCAGGGGAGGGGATCTACGACTTCGTCATCGTCCTCGCCCGTATTCGGAGCGGAAAGAAGGGATGACAAAGCATCGGGGGGATCGGTGAGAACATGTCGCGGCCGGCGGTGGCTGGGGCGGCAGGGGTCGGGGGGATCGTAGTCGGCGGCGGCTACGATTAATGGATTCGCATGGGTAGATGCATCCGCGAAGTGTCGAGTTGTCGCCTTTTTAATATAGGCGCGAATAGGTTCGAGACCGAGATCGGAGTGGAGTCCAGTGGACCTTAAGCCGCTCCGCCCACTGGATCGAATAGTAGCATGTTCGATTCCCGCACGGGACAAATGTGCCTGTTTCGGTCTGGGTGTTTGTGTATATAAATTTCATGATTGTATCGATTACGACACAGCAGTAATTCCTAGTGTAATACATTTTTTTTACAAAATACTATGCTTAATTCCAGGAATATAGATTACTGACAAAGCCTAAAAAAACAAATTTTGTTTTTTTATGTACTAATAGTATTCACTGTGCTATAACATTAAAAAATGGCATGTTTAATTTAGTAGGTATAATTTGATTGCCTTATAAAAAAATTAAAAAGTCCATGTGTAATTTAGTATGTATAATAAAATCATCATCATCATCATCATCTCAGCCTATACTTGTCCACTGCTGAACATAGGCCTCCCCAATCGCTTTCCAGCGTAACCGGTCCGATGCCACCTGCATCCAACGACTTCCTGCGATTTTCACAAGATCGTCGGTCCATCTGGCAGGCGGTCGTCCCACGCTGCGCTTGCCAATACGTGGTCTCCACTCTAGAATCTTTCTGCCCCAACGCCCGTCCGATCTACGCGCTATGTGGCCCGCCCATTGCCACTTCAGCTTGCTAATCTTAACGGCTATGTCGGTGACCTTGGTTCTTCTACGAATCTCCTCATTCCTGATTCGATCGCGTAGAGAAACGCCGAGCATAGCTCTCTCCATAGCTCGCTGAGCAACTCTGAGCTTTTTTATGAGACCTATTGTAAGAGACCACGTCTCTGATCCATATATCATCACTGGTTACACACATTGACTAAAAACTTTAGTCTTAAGGCACTGAGGTATTTTGGATGAGAAGATGTTGCGCAGTTTCCCGAACTCTGCCCAGCCGAGTTGGATTCGTCGATTGACCTCTCTCTCAAAGTTGGACCTACCTAACCGGACTACCTGTCCCAGGTAAATGTATTCGTCGACAACTTCAAGAGTAGAGTTCCCAACGGTGAGTGCGGTGGGTACGACATGGACTTTAGACATTATTTTCGTTTTGTCCATGTTCATTTTAAGACCCACTTGTTGAGATACTCTGTTGAGGTCACCGAGCATTCGTCCTAGATCTTCCAGCGACTCCGCCACGACCACAATGTCGTCGGCAAATCGAAGGTGAGTGATGTATTCGCCATAATTCTTCAGTAAAGTGTTATCACCTTCCTTGAAAAAGAGTACCACCACACCCCTTTTCCACGCTTCCGGCGTTTTTCCTTCGAGCAAGCCAAGAGGAATTAAACAGCCTCTGAAGAACTTTAAGTACCGGCGATCCGCCCGCTTTCAGAAGCTCTGCGGTAATTCCGTCTTCACCCGGCGCTTTATTGTTTTTAAGGTGTTTGAGAGCCATCCCAATCTCGTACAGGCTGATGTCCGGGATATCTTCTGTGTAGTGTCGGGTTAGCTTGGCTCTAGGATCTTTTACCAAGTCAACAACAGGTTCAGCTACTGAGGTATACAACTGCCCATAGAACCTCTCTATCTCCCTGAGCACCTCTGACCTATTCGACGTTACGTTTCCGTCCTCCGTCTTCAGCTTCGTCAACTGGCTTTGCCCAATAGACGCGTCTCTTGCAAACACTTTGGAGCCCTTGTTCTGCTTTATGGTCTCCTCAATACGTCTTGTATTGAAGGACCGTAAATCGTGTCGCAAGGACTTCAATATCTGTCCATTGAGCTGCCTATAGGACTTAGCATCATCGGAGGTTTGGAGTGTCATGGTACGTCGCTCAGCCATAAGGTTTCGGGTGTAGTCAGATAGCTTTTGAGGCCTATTTTTACGGTGGGGCTTAAAATGCTTGGACCCGACCGTATGGACAGTCTCTACCAACCTATTGTTGATTTCGTCCACTGATGCGCTGCTGTCTAGCAATTCGAAGCGGTTTGACAATTCGAGTTGAAAGTTCTCGGGGTTTTGGATATGTGCATTAGAAGGTCGGAGCGTAGACTTCATCAGACGCGATCTTTCCATTTTGACATTAATATTTAATGTGCCTCTGACCATTCGGTGATCACTGCCGGTTTTTACCCTGTGAATCACGGAGACATCATTAAATATTTGTCGCTTGGTGCTCATGATGAAGTCTATCTCATTTTTTGTGGAACCATCAGGGCTCATCCAGGTCCATTTCCTATGAGGCGGCTTCCGGAGCGGGTTGCCTGAAAGAGAAGAGCGCGGCTTCCGGAAGAAAGAGTTCATCATAAAAAGTCCCTCCTTCTCTCGACGAATGATCAAATGATATCCAACACATTGGCAGAGCAATTAACAAAAATTGATTTTGGAGCGTTTTAACTTCAAAGATATAAAAAAGAAAAATGACAGCAATTTCAGCGGGATAACATTTTTTGGCAATTTACTTCTAATTAACTAATAGAGAACCAGACCGGCTTTGCTTGGGTAGTATAGACAATTATCATCATAGTTCGGTCAATTTGCACAAATATTCATAAATTGATCTTTGTTTAAGAGCTTTTCGTCCACTTCGTCCACTGGATGGAGTAATCATGGGTTCGATATCCGGACGAGACAAATCTTTGTGTGACCCACGAACATTTGTTTCGGTCTGTTGTTTCTGTGTTCTAACATCACAGAAATTCCTAGTGTAAGCCTACATTATTTTTAAAAATGTGGAAAAGAAGGAAAAGTATTATATACCTTTCGGACGAAATACCTAGAATCGTCACGCAATGGGCGCCAGCGCATGGGCATCGACGTCGGGGCAGGCCTAGGAAACGTTGGCGTGACGACCTAGATGCTTTTCATAAAGATTGGCCAGAGTTGACCAATCACAGGTCAACGTGGAAGATTATGGGGGAGACCTTTGCCCAGCAGTGAGACAGGAAAGGTTAATAAAAAAAGAAAAAACCTTTCGGACGGACGACTTAGCCTAATGGTTAAGAGCTTAAGCCGTTCCACCCACTGTATCGAATAGTCGCGGGTTCGATTCTCGCACGGGACAAATCTTTGTGTAATCCACGATTATTTTCGGTCTGGTTATTTGTATATGTGAATTTTCATGTTTGTAAACGCAATACGAAATACGCGAACGAATAAATACAAGTGCGGGGCTACGTGTTTCAAACAATAAGCCTTCCTCATAATCAGTCTATCTATCATTGCAAACCGATTGGAAATCTGTGTAATCGTTTCTGAGTTTAGCTCATACATACGACGCAACCGGAGATTTCAATTTTTATATACCTACTAGTAGTTTTCCGAAGCTTCAGCCGATAATAACGTTACCTACCGGATCCAAGTACTAAAACCATCCAAATGACCCCGTAAGTACAAAAAAAAGAAACCAGACAAGTCGTTTAAGAGGAAAAGACTTATGAACACACCCACTATCTCTTTCTATCTATCTCGAATTTTCTCTATTTATCTATCTCTATCTATATCATCACGCCAGCTCCCTCGCGGTGTAGGCAAAGAGCACAGAGTTCCAACAGGTACTTTCCTTACATACCTCTCTGGCTTCCTCCACTCTGATAGTTCGTCTCATACACACTCGCCGGTTACGGAGACTCTTGACTTGCCCTTCAGATAAGACACGGTCTATTTGGTCATGGTAAGATAGTTTAGGGCTTCCCCGGTACCTACATCCTTCCACTTTCGCATAATATATCTGTTTTGTGATTCTTTCTTCTGACATTCCTTCTATATACCCGAACCAACGAAGCCAACCTTTCTCATCTTTATACCGATACTATCTTTCATACCTACTCGCTTTCTTACTACGCTGTTGCGCATACGGTCGGTCAGCGTGACTCCGCACATCTTCCGCAAAGATCGCATTTCGACCGCATTGATCCTGATTTCGTTCTCCTTCTTACATACCCAACTCTCACTGCCATATAACAGCGTTGGGACAAGCACTCCGTTATGCATGGCCAGCTGCGCCTTTTGACTTAAGTGCCGGCTCCCAAGTAGCCATCCCATCGCACCATTCACTCTATTCCCTGCATTCACTCTTCTCCCTATATCAGCGGTGTATTCGTTCTGGTTTCTTCCCGTTCAAAAACGAAAATTTTGATTTTCTTCACATTCAAATCAACCAGAATTTTATATTATATAGAACACGTACGAAGATTGGGCATGTACGTCCATGCGTTATAACTTAGTAGTTTATAGGCATTCAAAAATATTTTAAAATAGCTACACAACATGGAATAAGTACTTTGAATCACAAGTGATTTTTTGTGATTGATACGTAACGGAGAACAGTTTGATTCAACAAAACATTACAAAAACAAACCTTTATACTAATAATTCCTAGCCATTCAAGCAAACGGGCAGAACGGGCGAAGGAACAATTGTCGAGTCATCGACCCCACTTCAATTTAAGCAAGTCGACCGTTATTGGAAAAAAGTCTCAAACCACAGATCGCGGTTTTGCAATAAAATGTCTTATAAGTTTTCAGCATAGAACCTAATTTTCAAAGACGCTTCAAGTACAAAATTCCTTGCTTTAGAGAGAACTGCTGGTGCCAATAATTAAATATAGTTTGCTAGACTAAATACTAAACAAACGAAAAAAAACAATATTTATGTTAAGCCAAACATTTAAATTATGCAAAACCATAAGAAAATTAATGCTTGGAGTTATTTTCATTAAAGCATGTCGCATTTGCTCTCTTCAAAAAAGTAATAAAAAATATAATCATTTGAATTAGCACTCTAAATTTAAAAGTATATAGTTGTTTTTTCATGTTCTCGCCATTTTAATTGTGTTGCCGAACAAAAAATATCTTTTCATAGTATTTCCAATACATAAGTTTGTGCTAAATTGCTATCGCCTGGCAGCGTGCCCAGAATACTGGCAGCATTGCCACATTGTTTAGCAATATTTATCCTGTGTACCATGAATGTAGCCAACCTGTTATTTTGACCAGCAGTTTGGCCACATCGCAAAATAGGGGCGCTAGGATCCCACGGACCCAGAGTCTTTGCTAGACATGTCAAAAGTTCCTCACCTTTCAGATTTAATCAGTTCTATCTAAAACAGAGAATCCCTGTATTTTCCACATCCATTTGAAACATTTGAATCAGCTAAATTCGGGCACAGTCAGCCCACCGACCGAAATTGCGTCGCGTTATCATTCGTTTTGTGCGACGGCAAGTTTAGTGAATGTGAAATGGAGATTCAGATACAAATGAGGCATGTATTTTAGTAGAACTGTTTCTTATCGTGTGTTTCTCGTTTCAGTTTATATCACTGAATCGTTACAGCAAAGATCGACACAGATGTAGTCTCTACACCAAACAGCTAAAACATGTGTAGATCCGACAGGATTCCTATATTTGCGCCGCTTGAGAGTTATCGTCATATGACCTTTAAAATGCGGCCTTTAAGTTCATTATATAAACGCAATTTGTCGCTTAGAAGTTCTTCCTAACGTCTTGAAATATTCATAACATCATTAAAACACAAATACAAAAATTAATACTGAATGTTATGCAACACTCGATTAAACTTACACCACACAATTTCTCACTTTACCACTATAAAATTAAGGTTTTAAATCCTATACCGAGTTGAATGAATTATTTGAATTAAATTTTCTTTGTACAAACGACGGATCTAAAGTGATTTATTAGTCAGTCTGTGACCGCGCGCCATTGGTAAAACACATCTAGTCAAATTTATAAATAATTAATAATAAACACTAACCATTTTTTTCCAGTTATCTCTGAAAAGGTGCGAAGGTATACATAATATACTCATGAACAAATAATATCAATTTATACAAAGTGATGTGCTTTTAAGATTAATATACAATGTCAACTTTAAATGTGTTATTTTATGTGTGTTTATTTTTTTATTGTGTGTGGACTTATGAAGTACCGCCAGCTGAGTTAGAAGCTATTTATCCTAAAGGACTAAGGGTTTCGATACCAGGTAAGAAAAACTACAGAAAATAGTTTTCATGGACTTGAAGCTAAATTACTGTTAAAAGGTTAGCTTCCAAGGTTAGGTAGAGCCCTCGAAAGAGTAGTTAAAGGGACATTTGAACCAACCGAATAATTCGACCTCTCGCACCTGTCATACTTTCCCGAAAAAGTGAGACAAACATAGGACAGAGTTAGGTGAAACATTAAATCACTTTTGATTTTTAAGGTCCCGATGGTGCTTTGCAGTAACCATAGGCATGGGGACGACTGAGGTGTTTAGCGTCCCAAATTCATTGTTAGTTTAGAGTACCTTAGAGAGAATAATTTAATTTCAATTGAAATGACAATTGATTGATCTTTTACTCAATTAAAAACACACCGTCTCATTTCGTCGACGATTTTAGGTTCCATGTAATAGGTGGCGAGCCTATTGCCGTATACCGGGCCCACTTCCAGACTCTGGACTCATACTGGAAAGTTTTCGTTAGAAAAACTTCATTTGTCCGAACTAGGATTTGAACCCAGGACCTCGTGATCGCAAAACGATGCGCAATGCCACTAGCCAAACATTCAATTAAAAAAATATTTAATAATTCCCAACTCTGATATAAGGGTGTACTGGTATACATTAAGGATGGATGCGGGGGTGAACATAGGACACCCGTGATACACTGAGATATTTCTGGTCTTAACGTGCACATTAAACTTTGGGCTAATAATTCGATTCGAGGCGCAACAATTTCAAACAGTTCAAAGAGCATGATATATGAAAGGCACAGGTGCATTCTGTTAGGAGATTCCAGAGCCCCTCCAAAATGTCTTTACCGACCACCGCTTATAACTTGCAAATTTCCCCCTAAAACTTATAGGTATAGGATTTTACACACATAAAAATAGCCTAGCTCGATGATCGAGGCAATCACGAGGTCTTGGCTTTCATCGAATCTTAAGTCGAATAATGTGATCTGGTCTACTGTATCGAATATTTCTCAGTACTAATCCGGGTCTAGAACTGTGCCCAGTATAGCAATAGGGTATTACATTTGGAGCTGAAATCGTCAGCGATAAGTGAATGTACATAGTACACCTCTACCACCCCCACTACGGGAATATATGCGTTACAGTATTTTTCCACATAAATAACTATATAAATAAGCTTTTGAGTTAGTCAATAGGATTTAAAAGGATTCTGAGTTACAGTGGTGAAAATATGTGGCGGGTTTAGCTCAAATAAACAGGATTTAAACTTACAGCGAGACCAGTTAACGTTACTTACAAGCAACCGTGGAGACGGGCTGTTTAATTTGATCATAATAACTCGTGACGTCATCTCCTAACCAGTTCTGATGGTACTAATAACTTTGCGGTGTTGCGGTTATAGAACAAATAACTGGGTGCCGGGATTTTTTTTTCGCCAAATGAGGAAAATCCGTTTGAAAATAGTTACTAGGATTGATGCTTGCTAAAGGGTGATGTCAGGCTGCCTGACCAATATACAATGCGAAAGTGGAAGGAGGTATGTCCCGGGGAAGACCTTGACTATCTTACCATGACTAGATATACCGTGTCTTATCTGAGGGGCAAGTCAAGAGTCTCGGTAACCGGCGAGCGTGTATGAGACGTACTATGAGAGTGGATGAAGCCGGAGAGGTATGTAAGGAAAGAACCTGTTGGAACTCTGTACTCTTTGCCTACCCCGCAAAGAATCTGGCGCGATGTTATAGATAGATACAGAGATAGGGCTGCTTTTTTTGAACTGGAGGAAATTTCTGCGTAGTACTATCGCGAGCGGACTCCTATTGACTAAAACTGCGCAATGACCGGTATCTATATTTAAGAGATGCTCCGAGATTTCCTCGAAAAACGTACTGGTGCCTCTCTTTGTCGAACTCCGACGAGCGCGCCATCAATGGGAAGAAACTCAACTCAACTCGTTGCTTTTTTCACCAACAGTTCTCTCCTTACGAACCTCTCGCGGCTCCTCCACTCCCATCCTTATCCTTATCTCCTTACACTCTATTCTTCTATCTATCTATCTATATCATCACGCCAGATCCCTTGCGGGGTAGGCAGTACAGAGTTCTAACAGGTTCTTTCCTTACATACCTCTCTGGCTTCGTCCACTCTCATAGTTCGTCTCATACACGCTTGCCGGTTACGGAGACTCTTGACTTGTCCTTCAGATAAGACTCGGTCTATTTGGTCATGGTAAGATAGTCTAGGTCTTCCCCGGTACCTACATCCTTCCACTTTCGCATTGTATGCCTATTCTGTCATTCTTTCTTCTGAAATTCTTTGTATTCTTTGTACACTCTCTTGATCCATATAAAAAATAAATACTTTATTTTTTTCTACCAAAACCAGGACCAGTTCGAAGTCTGGTATAAGGTCTACTCGTTATTTAATTGGGGTTCATTGTTGGCGAAATATGGATGTACAAAATACCCCTCTAATGGAATTTAGGTAACATAAGCGGAGCTGTGTTTACATTATTCTCTACCTGTGTTATCGCCTGGCAGGGTACGCAAAGAGTATTATATAAAGTATTAATTTTATAGTAAATAATATTTTTCTTCTTTACAGACGATGGCTACTCTCTCTTCGCTTTCCATGGGAAACTTAACGAGGAGATGGAGGGGTTGGAAGCCGGACAATGGTCCAGAGACATCACGAAAGCCAAGAACGGAAGGTGGACCTTCAGAGACAGGAGTGCGAACCTTAAGATAGGAGATGTCATCTACTTCTGGACTTACGTGATCAAAAATGGACTGGGATACAGGCAGGATAATGGAGAATGGACAGTTACAGGTTAGATATGGATTTGTAACATGGCGGAGAAAGAGTGGCGTTATTTAATTACCTGGCTTTTTTCCTATATTTTATATAAATAAAACCACTTTAACAAAAAAAGTCTATCGTTATCTGATTAATGGCCGGTTTCAATATTCAACTCAAGGGTAGATTTGCTCACTGTCAGTACAATTTTCACAAATTTTCCATACAAAATAATTCAAAATTCCATCCGTAGTAGGCAAATCTATCCTTGAGTTAGACATTCAAACTGGCCGTAAGTAACCTGGAAAAGTCGATAATTTGTCAAAGATTATTGTGTTCGAAATGATCAATTGAAATCGATTTGAGAGCATTCAATTTGAATTGATTCGATTTTACAAATGAAACCACACGTCACTAAACGAACGAGGCAAATTAAAGTAAGAAATCATAAAATGTGAGGTATGAATGGCAATTGAATCCAAAATCTCATAAATACAAAGCTAGAAAACACTCTCTGCCTACCCCGTAAGGGATCTGGCATGATGATATAGATAAATAGATAGATGGAAAACACTATTTTTTATGTAATATGTAAACATATAATTAGCCCGTCGCTTCTTATCCGCTAAGGTCAAAGGAGCCAATGATAATAATCTGTATGTAAATTACGAGGTATTAGCCACGGATTTGCATGTTTTCATGTTGTTATCAAGTAGAGGTATAATATACATAAATACACTTAGTTTAAATATCACTTTATTTTGGTAACAAAACTATAGTTCGGATTTTATTGCAGTTTGTTTGTGATTTTTAAGTTTCCGTCGTTCCAAAACAAAGCATAACACTGCAATCCCAAAACACCGTGAGCTCATTCTGCGTAGATTGGACCAACAAAAATCACTAAGATGTTAAAACCTCAGAATAACTATGCCTTTTGGACGTCAAATACGTCAGTCCCTCCCGTGACATAAGTGATGAAATCACTTTTTTCCAAGAAACTCGGGTCTGGAATCGTGTCCGTTAAAATTGCAATAGGCTCACCCTCCATTACATAGAATCCTATTGTCGGCGAAGGGTGCACTGTACACAGTACGCTTCTGCCAACCCCGCTTGGGGATATTTAGAGTGACGGTGTTAAATCTGTAAAATTAGTTAATTTTTATTGCATACACAATATATTATGTATAAGATTTGTAAAGCTCTTCAAGTCTGAGTACCTACTTAAACGAACGTTCTTATCTCAGCATTAAGTGTTTGCAGACACTTATCTGTAAATTCGTCTTCAACGAGTTTGCGCTTTTGTGATTCATAAGACGATTCTGTTTGAATACTCACTCGAAAAAACCTCATCTCTTCATAAGGAGTTCCTAACATTTTGAAGGAAATTAAAGCAAAAAGCGACCAAATAATCTGAAATGCCCATGAGAACATAGTTGGTAGTTAAAAGCTACGAATTATAATAAACTGCCTTGTTAATCCAGTAGCTTTTCATGCAGCTGGAGATCACGAGGTTCTGGGTTCAAATCCTTATCCGGGAAAAATATTATAGAGATATATTGGAACTGGAATGATGCTTAGTTTAACATTGTCCAACCTAGGATTCGAATCCAGAATCTCGTGATTATCACTCGCGTTATGCGCAACTAGATGACGACGGTAGGCAAGTAAAATCCAATCGAAGGCTGGAGAACAATCCACAAATAATTACCATGTCATCCTCTCATGCAATCTTCATTCGACTCTTTCTTTAGGATTCGTTGACGAAGCCGGAAATCCAGTGGACGTAAACACGGGTGCAGCTGTGGCCACCGCTGAAGATACCCTCACGAGCCCTCCCCAGCCAAGGCCATCTACCCAGCCCCCACCCAGTATCACCCAGCCCGGGTCATCAGGCCAGACAAATGTCCAATACCCTTGCGAGATATCGGTCTCCAAGACTTCAGTTCCAGGGTTCGTTTGCAAAGGCCAGCTGTTATTCGAAGACAACTTCAACTCTGGAATTGAAAAGGGGAAGGTTTGGACTCCTGAAATCAAGTTTCCTGGAGAACCCGTAAGTTTTTAGATATAACACACATATCCGTATCCATCGTGTCCATATTTTTCTGAAGACGTGTCTCTACATTTAAAACACTCGAAACTTTTACATGTCATTATATAATATCCATTAATTAAATTAAATAAACGGTTTCATATCAGATGTAAATAATACACATTCTACCTAGCAAAATATATGAAACTGTTGATTACATTTCTATTTAACCGACTTTAAATAGAAGGAGGGTTCTATGTTCGTATTTTTTTATCTATATCGTTACGCTAAATCTCTTGCGGGTATAATTTTTTTAATGTCCGTACTTAAGTATACGATGTCGCCGTAAAAAAGTTGTTCGTATTATTAATAAGCATTATCACTTTTTTGAGATAATTGAACCCTATGACTGCCTAGTTGGTCTGGTGGCAAAACGCATTGCTTTGTGATCACGAGGTCCTGGGTTTAAATCCTAGATCGGGAAAAGTAGTTGTAGTTTTTCTAACGAAAAATTTCAATTATGAGTCCGGAGTCTGGAATTGTGCCCGGTATATGGCAATAGGCTCGCCCCCTATTACATGGGACCTAACATCGTCGGCGAAACGTGGGTGTACTCAGTACACCTCTGCCATCCCCTCTGGGGAATATAGGCGTGACGGTGTGTTGAACCCTATCCTACCAATATTATAAATGTGAAAGTTCGTATGTTTGTTACTCAATCACGCAAAAACAACTGAATGGATTTTGATGAAATTTAGAACACAACTAGTTTATTACCTAGATTACCACATAGCATGTTTTATCCCGGTTTGTTTTAGTTCCTGTCTAAAGTTTCGCGGACGAAGTTACGGGTAAAAACTAGTAATAACATAAGTATCATGTGTTATTTATGTAACTGAATATCTCAGACACTTTATCGTAATAAATTGATGTAGTTATTAATTATTTTCATAAATTAATGTAATAGATTTTATTGATTCGAAACTTTATACCCAATATACTGATACAGTATTATTGATCAATATTTCATTGATATGACATTCTGTTCACGAAGGTTTCGGACGGTAACATACAAACACAAATGTCGCAAGCGCGACATCTTAAGACACTTGTGGACTTGACATTATATACAGATATTTTTTGATAAAAAAAATATTAAAAAGTTGTGTAATCGATTCCACGCTAGATCCTGAACAAACTAATTTTAAATTTTGAGTTATTTGAATAACACATTGTAGCATTTTGTGGCTTCAGGATTATCCGTTCAATGTGTATTTGAACGATCAGAACCTGCGAGTAAGGGATGGAAGGCTGATCATCCGGCCTATAACCCTGGAGTCCAAGTATGGAGAGGATTACGTGAGGCAAACTCTCGACGTCACTCCTAGGTAAAACTATTTCTTAGTTCAAAATAAAGAATTGTCTGGCAGCATTGCTGCATTGTATGGCAAAAACATGCCAATAGCCAGCGATGTGCTGGAGCAAGTGAATTAGTTTGTACATCTTTGATACGTCTTCAGTAAGGATGGAAAATACACCGCTGACATAGAGAGAAGAGTGAGTGCAGGGAACAGAATAAATGGTGGGTTGGGAAAGCTACTGGGGAGCCGGCACTTAAGCCAAAATGCGCACCTGGCCATACATAACAGAATTCTTGTCCCAACGCTGTTATATGGTAGTGACAGCTGGGTATGTAAGAAGGAGAATTAAAGTAGGATAAATGCGGTGGAAATGCAACCTCTACGATAGATGTGCGGAGTGAAGCTGACCGACCGTTTTCGCAACAGCGTAGTAAAGATGCGAAAGGGTATGCTCCGTTGGTTCGGGCTTATAGAAAGAATGTTAGAAGAAACAATGATAAAACAGGTAAACAATGCGAAAGTGGAAGGATGTAGGTACCGGGGAAGACTATCTTACCACGACTAAACAGACCGAGTCTATCTAAAGGACAAGTCAAGAGTCTCCGTAACCGGTGAACGTGTATAAGACGAACTATGAGAGTGGAGGAAGCCAGAGAGGTATGTAAGGAAAGAACCTGTTGAAACTCGTACTCTCTGCCTACTCTGCAAGGGATCTGGCATGATCTATCTCCAAGTGGTTCAAAACCGCTTCCTCCGTAAAGCCGTAGGAGCCCCCTGGTTCGTACGGAATGTCAATCTCCACTCCGATCTAGGTCTCGAACCTATTCGCGCCTATATTAAAAAGGCGACAACACGACACTGCGCGAACGCATCTACCCACTACGATCCCCCCCCCCCGACCCCTGCCGCCACCGCCGGCCGCGACGTGTTCTCACCGATCCCCCCGATGCTTTCTCATCCATTCTTTCCGCTCAGAATACGGGCGACGTCGACGTAGTCGTAGATCCTCTTGCCCTTCTGGCTCGAGCGTAGTGGTTGCACGCTCGCCCTTAAGTCCAGTGAAGCTGTAAAGGCCTCGCGGCCAACAGCGTACATCACTCACACACACACACAGTACATAGTTCCAACAGATTATTTCCTTACATACCTCTCTGGCTTCCTCCACTCTCATAGTTCGTGTCATACACGCTGGCCGGTTACGGAGACTCTTGACTTGTCTTTCAGAAAAGACTCGGTCTATTTGGTCGTGGCAAGATAGTCTAGGTCTTCCCCGGTACCTACATCTTCCCACTTTCGCATTGTATATCGGTTTTTTCAGGGTTAGTTGTGTTAAAGTTTAATTACGAGGCTATATCTACTGATATACAAAGAACATCTTTATTTATATAAAGCAATATTTATATCTGTGCCATACTATATTGAGTATGCATATGTAGTGATAACCATAAGGCCTAGAAGTATGTTTTCGTTCTGATTGATAATATTTTTTGCTCATTTTTCCTATTGATCTCCAATGTCTCTGTTAAATAAAATAATATTAAAACTCAGTTGATGCAGCCTCTGTCATACAATAAAGATAGCGTATTATTGGAGCGGAGCATGTTATTCTGTATCGAACATATTTTTAATACATAATGATTACAATATGCTTCGATAGATGACACTGCATTTAATAAAATAAAATATACTTGCGATGTTGAGTTATTTTAACCGACTTCTAAAAAAGAGGAGGTTCTCAATTCGACTGTATGTTTTTTTGTATGTATGTTACGCGATCATTCCGCCAATTATGAATAGATTTTGATGAATCTTTTTGCATTGGGTTCAGTATAGCTCCAAGGTGGTCCCATTTTAATTTCATCGGTATTGGACCTTGGACTTGGAAGATGCACCAGGGAACTCCTTAACGACAAACAATACGAATGCGTAGATTGAGATGTTATGGGTATTACGTCAATCCTATAGGTACCCTGCCATAGAACTAATAAGAATATTAACCGACTTCAAAAAAGGAGGAGGTCGACAATTCGTCTGTGTTTTTTATAACGTCTTTATTTATGAACTGATTTTGATGATTCTTTTTGCGTTGGGTTTAGTAAGTTTCGTGGTAGTCCCATTTTAATGATATTTGGACTTTGAGATACATAACGGGACTCCATAACGGCGAACAGCACGAATGCATAAATTCCGTTATTATGGTTATTATATCAATCCTATAAGTACCTTGCTGTACAACTCAGCAAAGTAATATAATATATGTGTATAAATATTAGTAAATAATTCACTTGTCACTTAAAATTCTAAAATAAAAATCTTTTAAAAAAAAAATCTAAACTGGCTTTTAAAAGCAATGTATAAATATTTGAAGTCGGTGCCAAGTAATCGACTGCAGTAACCGGTACCGACTTCAAATATTAATTTTTTGCATTTAGAAGTCGGTTTTTTTTTGTAAAGATTTTTATATAGATTCAAAGACCGCTTTATGTTGGCTTGTTTAATCAGCTATGTAGAGCATATAATCATAACCTTACCCGCTACTTACAGATGCACAGGTATTATAGGTACAACTGAGTGCTCCCGGGAAGCTTCCGGGCCCCAGATCCTGCCACCCATCATCACAGCCAAGGTCACAACTCGGGGCAAGTTTTCATTCAAGTATGGGAGAATCGAAGTTAGCGCAAAATTGCCGCTTGGCGACTGGATTTATCCAGGTAAATAATGACAGGCGAAGGATTATCACTTATGCCTCAAACTTCTGTACAAACATATGACAAACATTTGTCAGATTGAAGTAGAGGTCAAATGACCTTGACCAATACTTCAAACTCCTGTACAAAATGTAATAGAATATTGCTTAGTCTATACTCTATAGGATATTGTCTGTCATATTTTGCCCAGAAGTTTGAGGTATTTGGTATTTGTAGATTATGACTAATACCAAATAACTCAACCTTCTGGACAAACATATGACAGACATGATCATGACATATTCCTCAAATTCAAAAATGCTATTTTTCGATACGAAAATCAGTCCGGAGACTGGCATTGTGCCCGGTATAATGACAATAGGTCAATTTACATGGGTCCTAACATCATTGGGTGTAGTGGGTGTATACAGTATACCTCTGCCACCCCCGCTTGAGAAAGTAATGACGGTGTTTTTTTTCTCAAACCCCTATACCAAAATATGATAGACAGAAGACTCTGACCATAACCTAACACTCCTATACAAAAAATGTAACAGATGAATAACTACTAATCCTCAAAATCCTCACGAGTTATCCTCATTAAGTTGAATGCACATCTGCAGAGATCCAACTGGAACCCCGAGACTACGTCTACGGATTCCGGAACTACGCATCCGGCTTACTCCGCGTAGCTTGCGTCAAGGGTAACGTGGAGTACTCCAAGAAGCTATACGCTGGTCCCATTTTGAGCGAAGAAGAGCCTTACAGGTATAAGTATAGAGTTTAATTTTTATTGTGAATATGGGATTCCAAAAATTCTTCAATCTTAAGAACAGTACTTACTGTGATCATGCGTTTGTACGAGTGAGTGTATTATTGTGGTATATCTTATCATCGGCGTGTATCATATTAACTAATTTGGATGCGTCCCACTTTTCAAAGTCCAAACTAACAATGATTGACTGGCTTATGTCTGAGGGTCGTGAACTCCACCTACCAGATGTTTGGATCTTATGATGTGTTGCCATTTACTCCTGTTCTCAGCGACATGCGACGCCTTGTAGACTGTAGTGTCGAAATTGGCACCATATCTGGTCAGTTCAACGTGTTGGGCTACATCCTCGAGGTGCTTAACCTTCGACCTTCCCAGTAATCATTAGCTTCCCCAGGTTGTCACCATCTTTTCTGGCCAAAGTACTCCATGGTACGCTTGAGAAAGATGATAGAGAGTCTTATCGTAACTCTGAGCTGTATTGATATTTTGGTCCGATGAGCAGTCCAAGGTACCCTTAACATTCTCTCATAGAACACTATGGAACACTAATTAAAACAAAACCGCAAAAACAATTTCAGTTTTCTTTTTTACATGGCATTTACCTACCAGGTTCAAGTGCCAAGTTGTATATGACGCCGCCGTCTTTTACACCAAATTTATATATCTTAATAATTTCAAACTTTCCCATATTGTCCTACGTCAATGGATCATCCTGTAGATACCCGTATTTCTCTGATTCAGATCCGCCCATTTGAAGGAGAAGATTGGCTACGACCTCTGGAGCAAGTCGTTCCACAATTACTCGCTAGAATGGAGACCAGGTATGGCAGGAGACACTACATTAAGTTATGATTATATGCGGCTTTTGAAGTTCGAACTTAGTCAATGGAGTAGTTAACACAATTCTAGTTGTGGGTGTGCATAGATCGCCGCTGCCACGCCCTGTTGGTTAATAGATATTTATGCATTTAACAAATTAGAAAATAGAATACTATAATACTATCTACCTACTTAATAAAACTAACACTGGCCTGACCGATATACAATGGGTCTAAAAGTCTAAAACCAATGGGTCTAAAAGCTTTGACCCACGCTAACCAACAAACATTAGACCCACGCTATCATTATTTATCTATTTTATTAAAATAATGGCAAATATCCGTATCTAACGGACAATTTGCAATCTAAAACGAATATTTCAAAGTATTGTAAGTCAACACACATACAATGTAACCTCATATGTATTAATGGCTACTGAATTATACCCTCAAAATCTAATACTTATTGTGCAATATTGCAATTCCCCCGCTTGTCCGTTGATTAATAATAAATGCCTTAAGAGAATTTATGGGTGATTTGAAATCATAAAAGTATTTTTTCATTGCTGTTGGTTCTGGGACGAATCATGTATTGGCGCAGAACAATGTCGTTTTGCACATAAGTTCCTAAAACTTATATAGAGTGACCCGGAATTGGGTTATCACGGCGAAAGTTGTTACTTATATACGTCAGCCTACAGAACTTTTGTTCTACAGCTTTTTATTTATTCGTATATTTTTTTAAAATCCCATACAAGTTTTCTCGATCAACTGATTGATTTGTATTAAAAACTAAAAAAAAATTAATGAATAAAAAGTTGTTGAGACTGATGTATAAATGAAACAGCTTTCGGCGTGATACCATTGATACCCAATGATACCCTAGTACCGGGTAACCCTGTATAACGCAGATGTGCACTAAAAAAAACATCATCTAAGAAGGTTAAAAATTACGATTAGTCCTTCAAAATTTGACCTGTCTAGTGTTTGCAGATGGTATCTCAATGTTTGTGGACGGTGAGAAGTACGGGGACGTGTTGCCAGCTGAAGGTTTCTATGAGAGTGCGAATCAAGAGCACGTGGCCGCCGCCTCGCAGTGGCTTAAAGGCACCAACATGGCACCCTTCGATGAGATGGTACGTGGGGTTTTTCGTAAATACACTACTGGATCAATTTTTACCAGTTCGCTAAACCGAAAATACCGTGAATATGAGGATGGCGGGTGTAGTGTTACAAATAAACATGCAGTAGGTATGTGAACAACGTACCTTCAAAGTACCTGATTGCACGTAAAACGAAATTCAATTAACCTCTTTTATGTCTTAGTTACAACTATTGGTCGCCTATTGGTCGAAATTCGACCTACTCTTTCATCGTTTGCCGGTAATGTTTGACATTCAGTAAGACTATAGACAAATAATATTAAAGACAAACAATATTAACTCTCTCAATTTGACCACAGACTTTAAAAATAAATAAAAAAGTATATATGCGTGTGTGTGTCAAATACATGGTAGTGTGTGTAATGTTTTTTTTTATTGATTTAATGTATTTTTATGCATAATTTAAAAAAAATATTACCATTCTGCACTCATTCTCTATATAAACTATAAGTTTGGGAAATTTCATACTTCTCCGTCCGCGCAAATTTCGTAAAAAGGGGTACAAAGTTTTTGCTTCACGTATTAATATAATGATAAAAATAAAGTGAGCCGCCATACCGACTTCAGGACCGCGGGTGGAATCTGAATGTGAGAAAATAACTTATTAATGTACAGTCTGACTCGTTCTTAGCTTGATTTCTGAGAGGTGTTTGCCGTGCAATACTTATCATTACATCATTCTTTGAAATAATATTATAATCTATAGTAATATTATAAAGACGCAAGATTTGTTTCATGTATACATACACTCACGCCTTCATCTCACTGGGATAGGCAGAGACTACAGTTTGAAACATACTACGATTACGACACACTTCTTTCGCTTCATCTACGTTCATACATCTCCTCATATATTTCTGTCGATTAAGAGTGCAGCACTTGGCCCTTTTCAAAGGGGCCAATTTGTTTCCTTGTTCGTAATAGATAAACTATCGAACTACTAACCCTATTTTAATAATCTTTTACACTATTAGAATGATACATTATTCAGAAGTTACATAGGTAGGTTGCGCTGTAGTCGACAGGGTGCGTAACGCCACATCAAAATGTAGATGGAAAAATTGTAAAAATACTATTTTAAAAGAGTAACCGTTGAGTTTCTTGCCCTTCTTCTCCACAGGAATGACATTCCGAAGTGGTGGTAGAGTCTTTACTATTTTGACGATTCATAAATACTGTAATGGTTTACATAAATAAAAAATATTCTGATTCTGATTCTAACTTAAATTGGCAACATCACCTTCTATTTCCCCCCAAAACTTCAATCCTACTTTTTCTCATCCCCAGTTTTACTTATCCCTGGGTCTAAACGTGGGTGGTGTCCACGAGTTCCCGGACGGCGGCAACAAGCCTTGGACCAACCGGGCCACCAAGGCTATGCTGAACTTCTGGAATGCGCGTGACCAATGGTACTCTACCTGGTTTGATGACACCAGCGCACTGCAGATCGACTATATCAAGGTTTACGCACTCTAGAAGGTACGTACATGGTTAACGTAATGCTAAACGCCCTAAGGCTAGGTGGAGCGATGATCACCATTGTAACTCCTGTAAGCCAAGATCCACAATGGTCTTCTTAGATGACACAAAGGTTTTAGCCTTGGGGTATCCCGGGGAGTGCTTTAATTTTCTTAGAACAAATTAATTAGAAAAAAAAGGAAACAGAAGGCGTATTAATAAAAAGGTACGTACGTGGCAAAGGTATTGCAAGACGCCCTCAGGCTAGATGGAGCGATAATCTTCGTAGGGCGGTTGGCAGAAATTGGATGAGAGCAAACCGGTCACATATTCCCACCACTGTAACTCCTGTAAGCCCAGATCCACAATGGTCTTGTAAGATGACACCAAGGATTAAGCCTTAGAGTGTCCCAGGCAGCGCTTTAATTGTCTTGGAACAAATTTAGAAAGAAAAGATAACAGGAGGAGTAGAATGAAAAGGTACGTAGGTGGCTAACGTATGCATGACGCGCTGGGGCTAGGTGGAGCAATCTTCGTAAGGCAGCTGGCAAAAATTGGATAGGAGTAAGCCGGCCATACATTCCCATCACTGCAACTCCTGTAAGCCAGGACCCACAATGGTCTCCTTAAATAACACCAAAGTGTAAGCCTAGGGGTGTTCGGGGAGCGCTTTAATTGTCTTTGAACCCGCAACAAATTTAATTAGAAAGAAAATAAAACAGGAGTAGGGAAAAGTAAAATGGATGAAAGTAGCCGAGATTCGTACCCAGTGGCGTGCAATTGGAGAAGCCTATGTCCAGCAGTGGACTGCTATAGGCTGATGATGAAAAGGTAGAACGAAGGTAAGGACTTAGCACCAAAAGGGGCGTTACCACAAACTTTTTAGAAATAATTTTAATTTTAAAAATATTTAAATCTTACTTTGCCCTGTTTTAACTGACTGTTTATATTCCTTTCTCTTTCTTATAGATAATAATATAATAGGGTTGTTCGAAGATATTCTGGGACATGCTCAGACTGACAGCAGCGTCACGCTAAAGGCAATCTTTTCGTGCTAAGTCCTGATGTAGATTCCGGAGAATAATTTATACCGGTCTCCGATTTGTGACTTTATGGAATAAACTTACACGTAATGCAAAATGGAAAAAAACTATGCATTACTAGTATCATAGTAATTTAAGTTTTATCTGTTACAGATTGCGTATACTTTCCCGAGAATACTCTGAAAGAAGACATTTTTTATGTATAGATAAATAATTATAAATAAAATAGTTTAAACAAACAATCGTATATTTTATTGACTACCCTTCTTTTTATAACTTTCAACATATTTTGAGCTAAAAAGGTGAACTAATAGTTTGGGGATGGTAAATAATGTGCCCCCGCCAAGACGTGCCAAGCGAAGCGCAAGGGCACTACTACCTTTTCTAGAAGCGCTTCGTCGTTTTTTGAAGCCTCATAACTTGGGTTTGGATATACCAGATATACAAAATTCTTGGGATATGATGACAATAGTAAAATCATTAAACATTAAAGTTTCAATTGCGTAGCTCTTATACTTCAAATTTATTGATATCTAAAAATCCCCGATTTCGTCACTGACTCATTGATGACCATCAAAATTCTTAGGGTACTTCCTGAAGTCTAGAAATTTGGTATGTAAGATAGTATTAGTACAAAAACAACGAAATAATTCTAAAACTTGGAACTTTTACCCCCCAACCCCTTAAACTAGGGGATGGAAGTTTGTATTGGACTTCCGCAAATTGATGCTACAGGTCTGAAAATTGATATTTCCCAATATCAATTTTCCATGTTATAAATAATAATCCATGTTATAAATAATAATAAAATACATATTTCAGGAGTTCTGGTAAATTACCCCACACCCTTTAAATTAGGGAATGGAAATAAGCGCGCGCAAAACGACTAATGTGTACCCGCTGTGATTCTTCTTCTTCCTCGTTCCCTCATTGCTGAGGATCGCGACCACGCACAAACAGGCTCCATAGGGTGCGGTCATATGCGGAGTGTACCGTCCGATGCATGCTGCCTCCCACCGCCTTCTTTATTGCGTCAGACCATCTCGCAGGTGCCCTTCCCTGAGTACGTCTACCGTCCATTTTGCCTAAAATAATCTGCTTCTCCAGACAATGCTTTGTAGACCGCATAATGTGTCCGAAGAAGCTGAGGGCTCTTTGTCGGCAGATCGCGGAGAGCCCTGTGGTGATTTTAAGTTCTTTTAGTATGGACTAGTTGGTTCTCATTGCAGTCCAAGGTACACGGAGCAACCTTCGCCAACACCACATCTCAAAGGCATCTAACTTACTGCTATCGCGGCTCCTCACAGTCAAAGATTTAGCGCAGTTGTTAAGAGCTTGAGCTGCTCCGCCCACTGTGTCTAATAGTCGCGGGTTCGATTCCCGCACGGGACAAATCTTTGTGTGATCCACAATTATTTGTTCCGGTCTGGGTATTTGTTTGTGAATTTTCATGTTTGTAAACGCACCCATGACACAGGAATAAATCCTAGTGTGGGGCTACGTTTTTTTAAAAAAAAAAAAAAAAAAGAAAAAAAGTTTCGGCACCATACAAGAATACAGAGAAGACCAGAGCACGAACTAAGCGTACTTTGGTTGTTCGTCGTATACCTATGTTCTTCCAGATCTTGTCGAGGTTAGCCATAGCGTTTTTGGCCATACCGGCTCTACGGTGAATTTCATTAGTGCAGCTCCCGTCACTGGTTATCAATGACCCCAGATACACAAACTCGCTGACTTTTTCATAGCCGTTGAGTGCGTCGGTTACCGGGAGTATGTCTGCTCTGTCCACCACCATTATTTTTGTTTTGGAATGGTTGATCTTAAGACCGAGTGTGGCACTTTCTACTTCAACTTTCTTCAGAAGAGTTGCCATCTCCAGTTCACTCGACGCAACAATCGTCGTATCGTCTGCATATCTTAAATCATTGACCCTGCGACCACCAACTACAACACCGCCATTCCAGCCGTCCAGGGCTTTCCTCATGATATATTCTCCGTACAGATTGAACAACTTAGGAGACAGAATGCATCCCTGGCGTACGCATCGTTCAGTGTGGAAAGCTTTGGATTTCTGGTTTTCCAGTTTCACGAAGCTTGAGCCATCAAGATACAAATTCTGTATAAGAAAAGTAAGGTGTTGAGGTACTCCCATCTCCACGAGCACGTCAAACATCGTTCTCCACTGCACGCAATCAAAGGCCTTTGCATAGTCTATAAAGCACAAGACCAACGGCTTATTAAGTTCGCGACATTTTTCGATGAGAAGACGTACATTCAAAATCTGTTCACGAGAGCCCTTTCCAGTCACAAAACCAGATTGTTCGCACGGTATCTGGTGATCTACAAACGACGAAAGTCTAGTGTTTATAATGCGCAGGAGAATTTTACTAGCATGCGACATAAGTGACAGCGTTCGGTTATTTTCACATTTTCTTGTGGAACCTTTTTTATGTAGTGGTATAACAGCAGATTGTGTCCAGCTGGCCACTGGCCTGTTCTCCAAATTTTGTTACATATCCGGTGGATGATCTTAGTCCCTTCAGGACCCAGCTGTTGAAGCATTGCTGCTGACACACCATCAGGACCCACAGCTTTATTTTTC
Organism: Phalera bucephala; assembly: GCA_905147815.2. NCBI lineage: Eukaryota > Metazoa > Arthropoda > Insecta > Lepidoptera > Notodontidae > Phalera > Phalera bucephala. Next base: position 26,450,602 of record LR990623.1, on the reverse strand, counting down.
AATCTATTGATCGCGTCTTGAACCTCTGAAAGCAATATATCTGGTTCTCTGGAGTGATCGTCCCATCTTCTTTCCATGCAAAGTCCCTCTTCTTCCCGATAAAGTTCATGGCAGTAGTTTCTCTATCTAACCAGAACATGTTCCAGCTCTGTCAAGGTGTTACCCCTACTGTCATCAATTATCCAACTCTTTGGTTTGAAGGTACCCGTCAGTTGCTTTACTTTCAAAAATAGGTATTTCGTTTGCGCTTAACAAAGCGCAACTCTCAATTTTATCGCATATACTGTTGATGTGCTCGTCTCTGTCTCTCCGCGTGGACCTTTGAACTTCGGCATGTAGCTGGTTATAACGATTAATCTTAATTTCAGTCTCAAGTCCTTCACACTTCAGCATCTTCCTCTCCTCAATGAGTGCCCATGATTCTTTGCTTATCCACTCTTCCTTTCTTGTCACAACTTTAAACAAATTACTACTCTCCTTTGCAGTATCTAAGACTACCCCCTTAAAGGTGTTCCAATCCGCTTCACTAGTCAAAAGGATCCCATTCCCGGGATTTGATCTTAGTATCAACTGTTTTGTGAAAATGGTCTAGAGCCGATTTATTAAGTAAAAAGGTCTTTTGAGGTTTTGGTAGCGTACTTTTTAGGCGAAGTCTGAATTCAGCTATTACGAGTTGATGGTCACTGCTGCAATCAGCACCAGGGAGTGTTTTGGCATTAGAAACTGACGATCGCCATCTGGATTTAATTGTTATGAAATCTATCTGGTTTCTATGGCCTTGTGGAGAAGTCCACGTGTACAATCTCCTTGGGTGGTTTTCAAACCATGTGTTCATAATAGTCAGCTGATTTTCCACACAATATTGCAGAAATTTTTCGCCTCTGTCATTACGAACCCCCAGGCCATATCCACCCACAAGTGTGCCTTTGAGTGGATCATCCATAGTGCAGCCAACCTTTGCGTTCCAGTCACCCTGCACGATAGTTACTTCCTTAGATGGTATGGTGCGTAACAAGGTATCAAGATCGGCATAGAATTGGTCTGAAACTTCCTCGTCTGATTGAAAGGTAGGTGCATACACCTGAATAATGTTAATTGGTGCCGGGCTAGCAGCAAGCTTAATAGCGATCATTTTATCATTTGGAGTGACATATCCTTTGGCGCTGTTCTGTAATTTCCTCGGTACAATGAAGGCTACCCCATTATTACTATGATCCACAGCACCGGCGTAATACATCATGTTGCCGTTACTTGTAGTAAAATGGCCGCTGCCGCGTCGATGCACTTCGCTGAGCCCTAAGATGTCAATATTGCACCTGTTCATCTCTTTCTCTATTACTTCTAACTTCCCTGGCTTTAGGAGACCTCTCACATTCCAAGTCCCCATGCGAAGATGCTTGCGTAGTGGTTTTTAATTATATTCGTACTATCACCAGTAGCATAATTTCCACTCACTGTCTGGTGGGCCCCAGGTAAGTGGCCGGACCCATATTTCATACCATGCAACCCGGAATCACGATGGCGCCGAGGGTCAGTCGGATCACATGACGTCACACAAGTCTTATTGGAACTGTTCATAGTGGTTTTCTTGGGGATATTAGTGCAGTAGTTCCCCGTGGCTTTCTGCACCAGACATTTTAGGGGTCATTTAATCCCAAGGCCGCTGCAGCCTCTTCGAACCGGTTTCCCGGCTGGGTGTATGGTTATACCGCCAATGCTCGGTCGATGCTGATGTACTAGAAATACACCGCAAAAAAGAGAGAAAAAATCAACAAAATAAAAAATATTGTCAAAAGCAACTTACAAAAAGAAGTGAAATCCCAAAGTCAAAGTCAAAGTATATTTATTTGTCAAAACATGTGTAGGTACATAGGAAGTAAACATCGATAATAGAATCAACATGTTTTTGCCAAATCAGGCGTACAAATATAAAATGTTTTTTTTTTAACAGTAGCAATAAAGTCAATTAATCCAGTAAAATAAAATAAATGTCAATGAGATCAAAGTTGGTACAAACATAAAATATTATTATTTTATATTCTCTTGACTTTTCTATCAGTCTTATCTGATGGAAAAGTCAAGAGTCTCCGTAACCGGCGAGCGTGTATGAGACGAACTATGAGAGTCGAGGAAGCCAGAGAGGTATGTAAGGAAAGAACCTGTTGGAACTCTGTACTCTCTCTACCCCGCAAGGGATCTGGCGTGAGGCTATAGAAAGATAGATAGATAATTTATTAACGCGAAAAGAAAAAAATAATACATTTAATAATTCTTAATTCAACTACACATGAAGTTGAGAAAAAATTATATAAAATTTATGTAAAAGTGGGATCATTAAAAAAATTATTTAAATTATAGTAACACTTTGATATAAGAAAGTCTTTTAAATGTTTCCTAAATAACTTATAATTATAGTCTTTGTATTTATTTGGTATCTTATTGTAAATTTTCGGTGCCATGCAAAATACACTTTTATTCATAAGTGCAGTCCGAGACGTTTGCAAATAAAGTTACTTTGATCGTGGCGGCTGCGTTGTACAACATCTGATAAGCGACTAAATAAATGAGGATTACCTTTTACAAATGACGCTATTTCCAAAATATAAAGGGAAGGAAGTGTTAGAATTCTGTTGTGAATAAAGTAAAATTTATAACTGTCAGTAGCAATGAGGCCAAACATAGCTCTGACGCAGCGCTTTTAAACTTTGAAAGGTATTTCCTTGTTGGTGGAATTTCCCCAAAATATGATCCCAGTCTTGACGCAACTAAACTATGATAGGCCGTTAATAAGGTATCTTTATTGACTAGGGGGGCTAGTTTCTGCAGTGCATATGCCGAACTGCTTATTTTTTTACTGAGTTCTTCAATGTGTGGTTTCCAATTAAGTTTGTTATCAATAATTATTCCAAGAAATTTGGCATTATCTACGTTTGTTACTTTATTATTATTAAAATATATATTGCGATATTAGGATTAATTATTCTTTGACTGAAATGCATTATTTGTGTTTTATTTAGGTTGATTTTTAAATTATTATTATCTAACCACTTAATTAAATATGTCAATGTATTGTTTATGTCACTTTTATAATTGTCAGAATTTTTGCAAGAAATCGTCATTGTGCTGTCATCGGCGAATAAAGTCAAAGGATGTTCTACAGATTTTGGCATGTCATTAATGTATATAATAAAGAGTAAAGGTCCTAGAACACTCCCCTGCGGTATTCCGTACTTTATGAGCCGTTCTTTAGAGTAATGCGTGATTTCCTGTTTACTGTTTTTATCTATTTCTGTAATTGTGGTAATTTGTTTCCTGTTGGATAAGTATGACTGAAATAAATTTAAAATGTTGCCTCTTATCCCGTAAGCTTCTAGTTTATCAAGCAAGGTGCTGTGATTGACATAATCAAAGGCTTGCCCCATGTCACAGTAACGAACACATACCTGTATCCTATTGTCTACGTTAATCATAATCGTCTTTAGGAAATCATATATGGCCATACTTATTGTTTTTTCTCTTCTGAAACCTTTTTGCTCATCGCATAAAATATTTTTCTTTTCCAAATAATTATAAACCAAACTATAGATAAATTTTTCAAAAATTTTTGCAATTATAGGTACAAGCGCAATGGGTCTATAATTTTGGATAAGTACTCTATCACCTTTTTTAAATAATGGCTTAACTATAGTTCTTTTTAAATCGTCTGGAAATGTGCCGTTACTAATACAGAGATTAAGAATATGACTTAAATATTTACGACTTAGAAATTTCATCATGACCTACACTGGTTTTTTCTTTTAGAGAATTTATCATTTTTAAAACGTCATTAGGTGAACTGGGAGTCATGAACAATGAATTTTTACATGCTGTGATTTGTGCACTAACTTTTTTGCCCGAATTTGGTATAGGAGTAACTTTATCGACAAAAAAGTCATTAAATTTATTTACTATTTCTTTTGGAGTAGAAATCATATTATTATTGATATTTAATCTTGCAATCATATTTGTTGGTTTGTTCTGTTTTAATTTATTTATTATTTGCCATGTAGCTCTTGCTTTATTATCGGATATTTGAATACTATAGTTGTTTTGTGCACGTCGTGTTGAAATTATAACATGCTTAAATAATTTAGAATAATATAAGTATTTATTTTTGTTTGTATGTGTCGGGTTGGCCCTGTACTTCCATAATAATTGCCGTTTTTCTCTACTACATATTTTTATCCCCTTTGATATCCATTTATTCTTCTTAAATGCTTTTATCAAAATCATTTTATCGAGAAAGCATAATTCATAAAACAGTTTAAAATGTTCATTGTTGTTCATTGTTATAAGCTTCGTTAGGGTTTTTTATCCTATATATTTCTATGAATTTAAATTTCCTTAAACATGATTTAAATTTTTCAATGTTTTAAGGACAATAATCGCGTTGCCTTTTACGCCAAAATTTATGTTCATTGAGGCTGACAGGACACTTTAATATTTGTGCTGTATGATCCGATAAACCGAATTCAATCACTTCTGTCTTGCAATATGTTTTATAATTATGTGCAAAGTTGTCAATACAAGATTGACTACTTAGCCTAGTGGGTCGTCTGATTGCCAGCTTTAGCCTATAGTTTAATAGTAAACATTCAAATTCTAATACTAATGTATTGCATTTCATTAGATCAATATTAAAATCACTTGCTATTACAACAAGATGATGAATTTTGTTAAGCTTTAATAATAGTTGTTCTAGTTTTGAGAAGAATAGATTTAAGTTACTGGACTTCGGTACTCTATACAGACAGACAACAATAACCTTATATGAAGATAATTCTACTGCACAACACTCAAATGAATTTGCTATGGATAAAGAAGTAAATTCTTGCAACTCCTTCCATTCGTGTCCGCTTTGTACCAGAATGCATGATTTTTTTTTCCCACTAAAACATTTTCATGTCAAATGTTGCCAAGACGAGACTAGACTGCACTATCGAAAAGTTATCAGATCTCATGTAGAGCCAAGCTTCTAACTCTACACCCTAACTTAACAAACTACACCTTAGGCAAAATATATGGCTTGGTCGTTTCGTTACTACAAGAATACTGCTAGTTTTTGGTGGGATATTAATGATCACCAAAAATTTGCGGGAAACGCGGTATTGAAAGAATAGAGTCTCTTGGGTATCTTTAATTTCAGAGTGGATGGGCTATTACTAAGATGGCAAGCCTTATGAGGATGCTAAGACATACTAGACCTCGGCTAAGGTAATTTATCGGAGCATATATAGGCCACTATGGTACTAACTACACAAGATGAACCTTTCCAACGACGTGGTATGCAGAGCTGTGGAACAGAAACTGAAACTAGCGATGCGCGACTGCGAATGATTTCATTCGATTCATTCGACTTTATAAAACATTCGAATTATTCGAATGATTCACGAAAATTAGTTACTAACTGCCTCCCATTCGACTTGCTGGCCGAATGAACGAATAATGAATAAAGTCCGGCGAACGAATAATGAATTTACCTGTCGGTCGCACCACAGAGTACAAAGGAAAATAACTTAGCATCATTCGGCCTGCACCTTACCCCAACGTCCGCTAGGGGCGCTTTTTGTGCTGAAGCACTGTAAGCGCTTTTAAAAAATTTACTATTAGCCGTTTGTTTCATTCCAGCACTTGATTACCGCGCGCGTATTATAATTAAATTCTATACTAGAAACTTTATTAAAACGCACTTTTAAACACAAACCAGCAGAAGCGTTATTATTTAGTTTAGTTGTTACTACTCATTCGCACACGTAATTTGTTTTGGCGCGGAAATGGCGCGGGAAGCGGCGAATCATTCGAATACTTCATTCATAATCGGTCGGAGAGTCGCAGATAATCTAACCGAATCGCCATTAGTAGTTACTAATTAGTAGTCGGCATTCGAATATAAAAATTAGTATATTACTAATGTTCAAGTCGAATCAGAAAATTAGTAGTTGTAGATGATTCGAATAGACGGATTATTCGCAGTCGCGCAACTTTAACTGAAACTATGAAGAATGTTTTCGGCAAATGCGACGCAATGGCGGCGCGGCGAATGAATATACTAGAGGTAGCCTATTCATCTTCAGAAGAATAAAAGCTGTTCCCCCCTGGTGGAATGTCCAATCTTTTACAATGAGTAACTGGACCACCAGGTATGTTAGAGCATTAGGGTAAAGGGGACCACAAAGGTTGCCATCAGTTCAAAGTGCGCTTGAGGCAACTAAGTCCATAAAATGCACATTAAGATAGCGAGCCACATCTTCGACCCACCATCGTCACTTTCATCAGTTGAGATAGGGTCAAAACGATCACTAGTCCTGAATAAAAAATAACGAAATATGAAGAGAAAGAAACTGACCAAGTGAAGTAGAAAAAGACAAAGAATCCACTAGCCGTATTATTATAAGTGGACTTTTAAAGACTATTGTGGGGTAAAGGAGCTTTTTGACTACATGTTCGGCTATTCAAAAAGGTTAACAAAGGATTTTTATTAGGAGGTATTAAAATTTCACCATCAATAGAGTTTTTAATATCATAAGAACATTACACGGTGTTGTTAGACTAGAGAGTGTTCAGAGCGCGACGACCCTGACGTAGTCGACGAGCAGCTCCGGGCGGGTCCAGGAGGCGTGCCACAACGCCAGCTCCTGCCAGAAGTTAAGGAGCGCCTTGCGGCTGCGGTTGCTCCAGGGCTTGGGCCGACCCGAAGCCGCGCTCGCGCCGTCCGGGAACTCCGTCACGCTGCCCGCGCCCACACCCAGCGTTATGTAGAACTGCCAACCAAGAACAAGTAAGATACCGTGCCCGAACTGGTGAAGAATTGTACCTAAAGCTATACGCTAGCTATACCCAAGGCTATAACCCAGGCAGCTAAAAGAAAATAGGAAAAATAAACTCTGTCACGCTGCCCACGCCCTCGCCCACAATTAACAAGAACGAGAAAAGCACACATTACAGAAGGTACCATGCTCTTCCTGTTAAAACACCCAAGCTATATACTTCAATATAGCTTGGGTTTTTTGGGTGTTTGCTGCCTAGATAGCTACTCCTATTCTTGAAGCAGCACTGAAAGAAGTGTAGATAGACTATGTTAAGTTCCAATGTTATAGGGAGCGAGCTATAAATTGCATTGGTCTTTGTCCTGAAGTGAAAGACTTTCGGTTGATGATAGACAATCATCCAGCACAATATCAGATATTTAACTGTTTATAAAAAAATTACCTAAACCCAAAAAAATATTTAGCGCCGTAAGTATTTTTGTATCTAAGGTACTCACAAGGTCATCAAAAGGCGCCATTTTCGAGCCCAAAGCCAGGAGAGTAGAAGGCAATTCAGTGCAAGAAGCCGGAAAACGGCTTCGCAGGCCACTTGCCGCCGGTTCTATTCGGGCCCACTCCACTCCATCCACAGACAGAGTTATACGTTCTAGTAAACGAAATAAAAAGGATTTAATACGACAGGGCATAACACGGAAAATATGACGTTTGCGTCATGCTAACGATTTGATATGCCATTCTTGTCACACTGCAAAGTTACTAAAACCCTTTAGGCTGAACCGCTAAACGCATTCAGTTCCAAAAACGATTTCGTTTCCATCATGTTTCCATCAGTCAGCTGCAGTAGTCAGTTTCAGAAACGTCAGGACGTAGAAACCTGATTAATAATGCTGACGTGCTCGTTTTTGAATGACATCAAATTCCTGCCGACTCACGATTTTACTTATCACTCAATTTTATGCCTTTAAAATTGTTCGCATCACCAAGATTCACCATTGCAAAGTTTTACATCATACATATCTCCATCCCACACAAAAAAGGCACCACAGATACGCAGACGCAAACCAATTTCATAGGAGTTTGATAATTTCCATTGCAGGCACAATCACCTAAAACAATATCAATATGTCAGATTCGATTTATGTTTTGTTCCTATAGTTAGTTGTTCTTATATCAGTATTGTTTTAATGAACAGATCTCTACTAAAGTTCAAACCAAAATCTGTATCTACGATCTCGTCACCTCGGTATTAAAACAAAGATATGCATCAACATGTCCTAATTTTGATACTAGGTAAGTCCGTATCCCATATCTTATAAAGCGCTTGGTACCTGGGGCCCATCTGACGGAGTACTCATGGAAAGCATCTCCCCAAAACTGGCCATTGTCATTCTCTTTCCTCGAGACGAAAACGTCAGGGCACTGGAAATCCATCACAGCACCCCCATACAGCACCTGGTGAGTTGAGCAGTTGGTTATTGAAGTTTTTTTAGCATTTTCAGACAACAACTCAAGCTATAGGAAAGCGAAATATTGTGGATAAAAGGTGTTAATTTTCACTTTTTACCACTTTTTTTTTTAAATACTAAAATTGAACACACTGGATAATATGTTACGATGACCACATCGGGAAGACTATGTATTTAAACATCTACATATCAATCTAATGATCTAAGCAACTATTTAATCGTGAAGGTGGTCTATTACCGTAACAGGTTGCATAACAGGTTCACGCCTATATTCTTCGAGAGGGCTCGTTACATTAGCGGACTATAGTCGCTTTAAAGTCATCTACAAATTAGATTACCTATATCATCACGCCAGATCGTACAAAGATCGAGGCCGAGAGTACAGAATTCGAACAGGTTTTTCCCTTAAAGACCCTCTCTGGCATCCACTCTCATAGTTTGTCTCGTATGCGCTCGCCGGTTACCGGAACGGAGACTCTTGATTTGACATTTCTATAAGACAAGGTCATTAGAGTGCCTCTTATCTGATACCTTAAGGACCTAAAACTATAAGAAATTGTACCTTATTCGAGTAGTCCGTAGCTCCAACATTTAGCTCCTTGTTGCCGCGGGCTGAAGCTATTTTGATGAGGCCAGACGCGTAGTGCAAGCTGCCATACTTCTTCAAAAACGGCTCCAGAAATATTTCTTCAAACACAACAAATATCTAGACATAGTGATAACAACTTTGCATAATCATTACAGCATTACATAATCCTTGAAAATTTAACTAACTAATAATTTTCAGAATATAAAGTTTTACTGCACCACAATAAAGGTTTTGGCAATTACTCCCAAAATTTGGCATTTAGGTAATTGTATTTTCCTCTTTAGGATGCCTTAAAAATTCATTAAAGAACTAAAAAAAGGCATTTAATATTGATCAAGCAGCTCACTCAACCTTTAGGCACGAGACAGATCAACGATTTTAAAAGCTGCTTATGATTTCGAATTTTGGCAGCCATCTTTTAGTTTCTTTCTCAGACCAGCCCTTCAGATATGTAGCTTGTTTACCTGGATAGAGCCAGTCGCCCTGCGGCAGCTTGGCCCTGATGGTGACGGTCCCGTACTTGAAGGCGAACCCCTTGGACGTGATCCTTCCACTCACGACGGGGGGGAGGATGTCAGCACCCCAGCTTTGCTTCATACACGCCTCTGCGGAAGCTGTGCACCTTGAAAAGATTACTAAACTAGTTAAAAGTAGTAAGAGGTAGAAAGCCATACTGTTTTCGTTCGATTTGTTGTACTTCTACGAAGCTTTGCACGTTAGGGTCCTTGACAGACAAACTAGACTAAGATCACAGGGGGTTCGGTTTTGTTCTTCTTAGGGTTGCGACGGCAACATGCTATAATTAATATGGAAGCGAGCCAGAACTGGGCGGCTGAATCGCAGACACCTATCAAATTCTGCTGTGTGTTGGGGCAAGCAGATCACGATGGTGGAACATCGTTTGGGTTACACAAACACCCCAGATTGGTGCTGTCTGTGAGTTTCCACTTGAACAGGTCTTCTTTGTTGCGGCCGGCTCGAACCCGTCCGCTATTTAAAGAATTATCAGTCTTGTTCATCTCGTCTGTTGATCAGCCAACGTGTGTTGTTCTCAGTTATCGTGCATGACAAGAGATAAGTGGCAGGTCTACATTACTTTATGTATGCTAAATAAACCTGTTTCCAAACTTCAATTTAACTTTAACTATCATATACTGTTTACCATCTGCCTTCACCGAAACCTTCAGTATTTTGGTTACATTGTTCGAAAAAATAGCAATCATAGGTTATTTTATAGAAAGATTACTGGTGATAGGTAGTAAAAATAGAGGGGAAGAGGGCAATGGGGGGGTAGCTCTAAGACATGGACTGACTAGGTTACCAAGAGGTACCAGTCAGCACGGCGCTTTATTTGGCAAACGATCGCAGGGAAATTATAAAAAAGGCCAGCAACGGAGTCACGGTCCTCAGTAATGAGGGACCGACTGAAGATAGAAATAAATTGGTTAGTTACCCGCTGAACAAGTTGAGTGATCCATTGTATATGGAGGTCTCGCTGAAGCCGGGCACATCCTGCTGCAACACGGGCGCAATGCGTAGACGCCCGCTAGACGCCGCCACCGTGGGCGTGGAGGACAGCCTTTGATACGACACGAACGGGTATTCCTGGGAAACCAGAGGCATACTCTATCTATCAAACGGTCGATTGGGCGCAGTGGTTAAGAGCTTAAAATGCTCCGCCCACTGTGTCTAATAGTCGCGGGTTCAATTCCCGCATGGGGCTAATCTTTGTGTGACCCACAATCATTTGTTTCGGTCTGGGTATTCGTGTATGTGAAATTTTATGTTTGTAAACGCACCCACGACACAGGAATAAATCCTAGTATAGGGCTACGTTTTTTTAAGAAAAAATTTATATCTACAGTCTTAAGACGTTCATTGCAGGACAAAAGACCCCCTCTCCCTAAGAGCGTCACAACAACAGGCTTTGTGTAGTACGCATCCACCTTCTACTCGCAACCTTCACCTAGTCATTGGTTTATCTTGTGGAGGGCCTGCCTATTTCACTTCTTGGTGAAATACTTATTAGTCTTATTAGTCTGATTGCTTCGTTGGTCCAGTGGCGCATGACACCTAACGATTACAAGTTCCGAATGTCATCAACAGAATGTGCGTGTGCACAGTACACCTCTGCCATCTCTGCATGGAAAATATAGATTTGGAGGTGTTTTCTTTTAAATAAGACCTAATGACCAAATTCTTATGTGAAAGGCAAGTCAAGAATGTCCGTAACCGGCGTGCGTGTCAGAGACAAACTATGAGAATAGAAGAAGCGAGAGGAGTTTGTAAGGGAAAACTTGAAACTTTATACTCTTTTTTACACCGTCACGTCTATATTCCCCAAGCGGGGGTGTCAGAGATGTACTGAGTACACCCACGTTTCGCCGACGATGTAAGGTCCCATGTAATAGGGGGCGAGCCTATTGCCATATACCGGGCAGAATTCCAGACTCCGAACTCGTACTGGGAAGTTGTCGTTAGAAAAACTACACTTGTTCGACCTAGGATTTGAACCCAGGACCTCGTGATCACAAAGCGATGCGCTTTGCCACTAGACCAACGACGCAGACTCTTTTTTACTTATAAAACCGACCGAATATAGGTCGTTTGCAAAATAAGGATTTTAAGATGACAATATCAAATGAACACAATCAGACGAAATTTCTTTCATCACATTTTAGCATTCCGAACACGTGTAACTACAATTAAAATGACTGATACCTACTCAAAATGACTCATTAACGATAAAAAAGTCCCCTTTCCGCAGACTTCAACAAGTTGTCTTGGTTTTAAGTGTTCAAAGATACGTAATGTAGCGCTAAGTCCATAATAAGGTGGGAAGGAAGGAGGAAATTCTTAGTTATTATAATTAGGACTATTAGTGAATCAATGATATTATTAAGAACTTGAAGACTTGAGACAGGATTTTTAAGGTGAATTTTTCATTTGTAGAACGCGGCCACGATACCAGTTGAGAGACGAATTAGTCTAGTGGAAAAGAGCTTATCCACGCACGGAACAAATCTTTAGGTGACACACAAATATTTGTTACTGTTTGTGTGAGAATATCATGTTTGTAAACAGACCAAAGACACAGGAATAATTCCTAGTGTAGGGAAAAGAGTTAAAATAATCTAACCATCTTAAGCCATTTCCCCAAATGGCTTAAGATGGTTAGATTATTTTAACCATTTAGAGATGCAACCTGGGTCCGTAGGGTCCTAGCGCATTTTGCTTTTACTGCGATCTTGCTAAATTGGTCGAAATCACTAGCGACCAAAGGGCAAATTCTTACATCGCTCAAAGAATTTACCGACCCTCCTGATGCCTTTAGCTCCCTTCTTCAGATACAGATACCGCACACAGGATGAAGCAGGCAAAGTCCCTAGCCCGTCGGCTGGTACTGAGCACCACGGCGAGACGCCTAGTACATGCCTTCTTCGCAGCGTCCGTTTAAGCCAAGGCAGCTCCTCGTTAAGACGCTCCTGAGGGCTTCCTTGCCCTTGCGGCTGGAGCGTAGTTGCTGCACGATCGCCCTCTTGCCCGAAAATATAAAGGCTCTTCGACCAATAAACTGGCAATACTGCTAGACTTCTGAGCACACTGCCAAGCGATTAGGCACAGTTTTCGTATTTGATGTTAATATTTTAATAGGTTTACGTGAACAATTAAAATTATATTCCTACCGGGTTGTATATAGGGATGTACTGTTCGATCTGCCACATGTTCTCGTCAAAGCTATCGAAGTGGTCTTCGAACACGACCTGTCCTGCGCACGCGATGCCGGCGCGCAGTGTCGTCACGGTAGGAGCGCAAACACCAGCAGGGCCAGTGCTACCCGTATCGGTCGACGACGGATCATCGAAACCTGGAAATGACAAATATAGAACTCTATGTCGACATGACGATGACTTTATTCCGACTCGAGTAAAGCACATTAGCTATATAGCGTAGATTTTTGGACGAGGCAGTAAGGTTTCTGAAATTTCTAGTACTCTGATCTCAGTAGGCCCAATAGAGATGTTGAATCCTTATAAAAGAAGGATCGCTTGGCTTCAAAAAAAGTTTTTAAGAAAATTGCCTATTTTCTTGCTGTCCCTACATTTGTTTTTTTTTTCGAAATCTGAGAATGCAGCTTAAAATTTAAAGTTAAGGATGGTCTTATAGGATAGTTTTCCTGTAGTTACAATGGTTAACTACTCTTACTGTACCGTTCAAAAATCCTCCTCTCCCAAATAGTATTACGGGGAATTTGTGACGTTGTACGTTATAAAAGAGAACAATTAAATGGCATACGACAAGCTTAGGTCCTAGATTTTCCACACACGAGAAAAAAAATTGTGCAACCCACAAATATTTGTGTTAATTCACGATCACGATTTACATAACAACGATTTACATAACACCCACGGCATAGGAATAAATTCGACAGTGGGGTAACGGTTTTATGAAAAAAAAGAGAACCAAAAAGACTTACGGCCGGTTTTTTAATATTCAACTCTAGCATAGATTTGCCTACTACGGATAGAATTTGACATATTTTATATGGAAAATCTGTCAAAATTCTACTGACAGTAAGTAAATATATGCTAGAGTTGAATATTGCAACCGGCCATTAGTCTTATCTTATGGGCAACTCAAGACTCTCAGCTACCGACGAGGACAAACTATGAGAGCGTAGACAGCGAGAGAGGTCTTTACAGAAAGAACCTGTTGGAGCTGTATACTCTCTACTTACGGGGAGAAGGATCTTGCGTTTTAATACAGGTGAATACAAAAACTTACTTTCAACTTTATAGCTCAAGTTATCCTTAACATATCCAGCCCGGTCTTTGGATACCACCACGTAATAGTTGATAACGTCACCCGTCTTTAGCTCCAAGTTGGGGTTCTCATAGGTCCACCTCCCATTCTTGGACCGTGTCACTTCACCAGATATCTCGCCTATATCCGATCTACCTATTTCCCTGTTGATGTTGCCTTGGAAAACGAATAGGCTTATGTTTGGGGCATCTGAAATGAAAGGGACAAATACTTTAACTAGAGGACATTAAAACCAGATTATGAGTATCCATCTCAGCCAATTTCGTAACTATATTTGGTGATATGGAGAACACGAAGGGCTTAAGGACTTACGCGATCGACCGGGAGAGTGAGAGTGATGCCATTACTTTACAAAAGAATAGTAACGGATAGATATATTGAGCGCGCGCTCACAAATAAAAGACGTATGGGCAAAAACAATATTTACCATTTTCTAAAAAGAACTACACTATGTAATAAAAAACTGCATTAAAAAGACTGCTACAATGATTTGCTATGTTTTAAGTAAATTCTATTGATTAGTTCTTAAGCACTTCGCGTTAGAATAAAAAAATGTAGAGCAATAGAGATACTTTAATTTTTTTCTATCGAGAAAATTTCGTTTAATCTACATTTTTACATCTACACCTTGTTTTTATCTCGTCTACTGGACATTATTCCAGACTACGGTGTTAGATGTTTCCGAAAGGAGTATCACCATGACCCCTAGGTGCGACAATGTGTGGTATTTCTTTGGATCCCAATTCAAACCCAGTAATTTTAACAAACAAACCAGCAGTTCCATACATAATGTTGGCCTTTTTTTTCAAATGGGAGTACAACAAACATTGTTTCTTATGTCGAACAGAATTTACCCTCGAAAAAAAAATACCATCGCGCCTATCTTCCCCAAACGGGGCCACAGTTAAATTATGTACACTTTTCGCCGACGACGTTAGGTCCCATGTAATAGGGGGGCGAGTGGGAGCGAGCCTGTTTCCGGGCACAATACCAGACTCCGGAATGAATTTTGAACTGGACATTTCGTTGGACCTAGGATCAAGACCGACGCAGTTATTAATTAATACCAATAACCCGATATAATCGGTTCTAAGAATTAAATCTTAATAATTCTTAGCTATCCTCAAACATATTATACATCATTTTGTTCTCAGAACAGATAAAAATTGTATCGCGTTGTTATTTTAAACGACATCTTGTGAATAAAAGAACTCAGAATTTTGACGATATCATAAAAGCTTCTTAAATTATCTACAAAAGTAATAATTACTAGATAAATGGAGGTAGGAAGCCAGAGAGGTATGTAAGGAAAGAACCTGTTGGAACTCTGTACTCTCTGCCTACCCCGCAAGGGATCTGGCGTGAGGTTATAGATAGATAGATAGATAGATAGATAGATAGATAAATATAAGATGTAGATATAAAAAATGTAGATTGTTTCATTGGATTAGTGACAAATTATGCGGCTGGCGGTCGCGAGGTACTGGATTCGAATCTTTCGTTCGGACAAAGGTGTTTTTTCTAAGACATTGAGTATTGACATACATGAGTTAAATGACGATATTTATTTCTTTAAAACCCACAACTAACCAGATCCTCTAAAAATTAACCATATCCAAAAATAAATCGTTAATTACACTGATGTACATTGTTATATTGGTATTATCGAGTCGTTGACCTTAGGGTCAACAATAAAAACAAAACTAATAACAAACACTTACCTGGTATGGATACCCTAAGTCCTTTGGGTTGGAAAGCTTGTATTTTTACTGGAGGCACTACATACTGTCCACTGGCGAATTTTAAAACAAATAAAATAATATTTAATAGTAACAAGCGTCCGGTCATATGCGCAGACATTTTGCAACTGAGCTCCACAGATTGATATATAATTCTGATGAGCTCTTCGACGCATCATTACACGGAGAATTTGTGATACCTGATGTTCATTGCTATTAGCGCGGGAAGCGAGGGCAGGGAAGGCATGTAATTTTTTTTTTTAAATAAACCTAGCCCCACACTAGGATTTATTCCTGTATCGTGGGTGCGTTTACAAACATGAAAATTCACATACACAAATACCTAGACCAGAACAAATAATTGTAATTACTTACGTCTTATCTTGTATAAAAATCCTATAGGAGCCGTGCACGACTTTAACCATTTTTTTTGTTGATGAAAAAATTTTTGTGCTCTGTATAATAGCAATAGGCTTGCCACCTATCTCATGGGACCTAACATCGTCGTCGAAAAGTAGGTGTACACAGTATGCTTCTGCCATCCCCGCTTAGGGAATATAGGTGTGACGGTGTTTGTTTTAGCTAAAGTTTTTAGAATCGAAATATGGGACAATTTCGTTCGAAACGACTGTCGCCGCATTACCAGTCATGTTGAGTTTGGTAAACTAGACTTACATTATTGGTGTAAACAGAGATAATCAAAATGTAATCAAATTAATGATTACAATTGCATTTAGTAATATTCGATCATGATTCAAGACTAAAAGTGTAATTATAACCGTTATCATTAATCTACCATCACGCCTATATTCCCCAAACGGGGGTAGTTCATCGTTAATCTGATTACGTTTTACCTACCTGTATACCTGGCTGTAAAAATATTTTTTGATTTATTGTAATACAGTTACAAGTATAAAACGAACGACATTTACAATTAACGTTGGTATGCAATAAGTAAAAATTGATTGCTTAGGAGAAGGAAAACATTCAAACGAAACCTGTTCTTTAAAATCTAAACCGAAATAAACTAATAATAAAACGCTCGTAGCGCTGTGGAGGCACTCGTTTCGCTGTGCGACCGCGGTGTTCTTACCGATTACCAAGGTTAAGCAGCGTTCGACTCGGTCGGCCCGAGATGGGAGACCGTTTGTGGCATTTTTATATTCGAGCGTCTCCGTGCTTCGGAAGGCACGTGAAGCCGTTGGTTAACGTGGCTTTACGACTACGCCTTAAACAGTCTACGAAATACATCTGGAGTAATCGACTACACGGATCTTGTAGAAACTCGGGATAGTTTCCGTGCGTTCAAGCGTTTTTGCCATACCTATTACTGGAATCAAACATGAGGCTCACAAATAGGCCCTGGTAATATATTTTCGTGACCGTGGTGCTTTATAACTGGGCTTATCCTAGTTATAGTCTCCTTTTCTATGGCTGATCTGCCAATTATTTTATTTTTTTGTGTCTCCCGCTTTGCAAAGGAGGGAAGTGGAATTTTAATTTTTCCTACTCCTCCTGTTTTTCTTTCTTATTAAATTAGTTGCGGGTTCCAAGACAATTAAAGTGCATCCCGGGACACTCCAAGGTTCAACCCTCGGTGTCATCTAAAGAGACTAGTGTGTATCCTGGCTTACAGGGGTTACAATGGTGGGAATGAGTGGCGGGCTTAGTCCCAAAAAAAAAATACCACTTAATGTGGTAGTCGTTCAGCCGAGTTGGAAGTCTTAAAAGGCAGCTTGATAAGTTCCAACCGCAGGTGGCCACAAACCTGCCTCCGCCAATCCGCACTGGGTCCGCGTGGTGGAGTATGGCTTAATCTCTCTCACCTCGATTTGTGAGAGGCCTTTGTCCAGCAGTGGGCAGTATAGGCTGATATTATTATATTTACTTCCTTCTCTTCCTCTCTCAACTTATTAGGTACCTAACAATGATAGGTTTTTTAAGCTGGTGATATTATACTAACACTTCGTAGTTAATCATAGATCTATCTGTTATATACCTATAGTATATACTTTTTTATGGTATAGTCTTTTTCTCTCTGACACATATTTATTACTAGTTTCTTCCAATCCAATTAAAAAATTCGCTACAAACTGGCTTAACCAAATTGATTAGAAGCGTATAACACAACTGTTTTTTACCGCATTCAACAAAAAATGTATCACAAATAGTTCAATTATGGCTAAAAAGTTAAGTCAAAGAAGTCGTGATTGTGATTTTTTTAAATCACGACATCGACAACTTTAAATGCTCACATTTTTGAAATGAATCATTAAAGTAAGAAAATATTTACTACGATATAGGAAAATTAGTTAGCTTTATAAAAAAAAATACTTAATTGAATAGAAATATCCTGGATTCTTATTTTTTGGAAAAAAGCTACGTTTTGTCCATTCACTGTTCATTCGTTGGAGCACTTACCCTAGGTGGTCTTTGTAATATAAACAAACCTAAAGCGCATTCTTATTCAACGATAACACCGTCTCAAAAAACAACTTCTATACATATAATAAACCAGTAATTAGTGTTGTAAAAATGAGCGCTGAAGTCGAGCTTTTAGCGCTGAGTCGACGCTCACGAGCGTTAAAACACGTAGAAGCCGCAAGCCTTTTTACAACACTGCCTGTAACCGAGCCGAACCTGGAGCGTAGATCATTCACACACACGCCGAATCTGAACATTGAATACTTTTAATAATCATTATATACCAGATATACCATTTACGTTAGCATAAAGGAATATATATATATATAGGATAATTAAAAGTATGGAAGTGCACGATACAAGCTCATTCATTCCAGTCCCTCACAATACCTCAGACAATCAGACAAAAAATCACTTTATGCATCCGCAAACAGATCACATCCAGGACTGCCGTCAAGGAGAGCGTTCAGTGCGGGAGAATGCGTGGGATTGGCGAACGACCACGCGCTACTGTTCTACATGTTGGAACAGAAAACAATATATGCTTCCTGTTCCGACAGTAGTTAATAGGAGCGCAGAGTCGACACAACTCATTATGCAGGTTAATTAATTTTGCCTCGAGAATTTTCATTGAGGTGACAATTTGATCCATGCTTCTTCTTACTTGCAAAGAATTGTATCCAAGACACCCTAACAAGAACTTGGTAGGATACATAAAAGGATAGCTGCCAAAAATGCGTTCATATAAATGCCTGAGCAACGCTTTCTGAACCTTTTCTAAATAAAAAGTATATGAACTCTTATATGGCCACACCGATGCGCTGGCTTCCAGCTTAGTACGAACTTAAGTACTGTAAAGAAGCTTAATGGATCCCCCCCGACCCCTGCCGCCACCGCCGGCCGCGACATGTTCTCACCGACACCCCCGATGCTTTGTCATCCCTTCTTTCCGCTCAGAATACGGGCGACGACGACGACGTAGTAGTAGATCCCCTCCCATAGCCGGCGGTTGACCGGTGCACTTAGTAGTGCACCCGTCCCCCTACAGCGACTGTCCCAACCGAGGGACCCCCCCCCTCGAGTATGTCGCCTCTTGCCCTTCTGGCTGGCTAGAGCGCAGTGGTTGCACGCTCGCCTTTAAGTCCGGTGAAGCTGTAAAGGCCTCGCGGCCAACAGCGTACATCATTCACACACACACGAAGCTTAATGACCCCATGATTGCAAAAGTCCCGAGAATTTCTCAGCACAAACCCAAGCCGCCGATAAGATTCCCGGACAACTATGTTTACATGATCGTGAAAAGTCAATTTTCGATCAAATACAACACCTAAGTCTTTTATAGTTGTAGATCTGGCTATAATATTGTCCCCCAACTTTTAATAAAATTCAGT
This sequence comes from Phalera bucephala, assembly GCA_905147815.2. Classification (NCBI taxonomy): domain Eukaryota; kingdom Metazoa; phylum Arthropoda; class Insecta; order Lepidoptera; family Notodontidae; genus Phalera; species Phalera bucephala. Next base: position 26,431,363 of record LR990623.1, on the reverse strand, counting down.
CGGCTGTCGCATTAGACGAAACGACATAACATAACATTTATTAGCATTAAATTCAATTTTGTTCTTGATGCTCCACTCGTTTATTAAGTCAATATCAAAGTGAAGCATCAAGCAGTCCTCTACAGATTTTATTTCTTTATATAGTTTTAGGTCATCGGCATATAATAGACATTTTGCATGACGGACAACAGATGGCAAATCATTTACCATTAAGTTAAAAAGAAGAGGACCAAGTATTGACCCCTGACTAACTCCAAAACGCGTGTAATAAGGCCTAGACTCATATAGGCAGAGCCTGACAAACTGCTGGCTATCACAAAGGTAGTCAGCGAAAAGACTGAGTAGGCTAGGAGCAAATCCTAAACCACACAGCTTTTCCAGCAATATGCATTGTTGACTCTATCGAACGCCTTTGGCCTCCTCCGTCAAGACGATAGAAGTACTTACTAAAATGAGAAGATAGGTGTAATCACGCTAGATCCCTTACAGGGTAGACAGAGAGTACAGAGTTCCAACAGGTTCTTTCCTTATATACCTCTCTGGCTTCCTCCACTCTCATAGTTCGTCTCATACACGCTCGCCGGTTACGGAGACTCCCGACTTGTCCTTCAGATAAGATTTTTAATAATTCTTTACGATATTTCCAAATGTTTCCTGCATACATATCATTGAAAATTTCTTTAACGGGTAATACCTCGTTTTAAATAAAAATACAATAATTGAACATAATATTCATCAGGATACAAAATAAAACAACTTTACACACATTTGGGACTATTTTTATTTGCAGTGTCCATTTTTACTCGCGTAGGGAAGATGTAGTTTCCCATGCGAGCTTTCAACTAAAAACAATTATAGTGCATTTCACACTGTCCTGAATAACGCAGAACTAAGAGAAATAGTAATAAAATTCAAACATATGATTCTCAATCGACTAAGCGATTTTGCAATCGACTAATGTCCATTTTCAATATTCAACTCAATGATAGATTTGCTTACTGGCAGTAGAATATTGACATATTTTCTTAACAAAATATGTCAAAAATTTTATCCGTAGTAGGCAAATCTATCCTTATGTTAAAAATTGAAACCGTAAGTGATGGTGTCATAGGCACGCAGTCATTATCTTTTTGTCTTCTTGCGTCAGACAATGTAAAAGCAAACTCAATTGTGAGATAACAAACATTTAACGGGTTAGTTCAACTATTTTACAAAGACGTGGAAACAGTTTAAGAGTTGTATTTAGAATACAAAATATTAATTGGGATTGAAACTTTTCCATCAAAAGCTGCGGCTTGGCGAGCGAAAATAAAACATTTTACAGATAGTTCACAAATTATTTTTTCTTTACTGGCAACAATTCCAATCCCAATCAACTTTATAAAAGACTACAAATACTTTGATCAAATTATTTCGATACCATTATAATATTTATTTGTTTTTATAATTTTAAAAATTTGTAACATCCTACATCCATCAAAATGCCCTAAGTGCCTTAATATCTACAGAGAGTCAATCCCTACTTGAGAGCACAACACACAAACGTGGCTTGCTGGGCGGCTTAAGCCGGCTTATAGCGGCATAAATGTCCAAACGGCGAAATTTTGAGCCGCCGATTCCGATGTGTAGAGCTCTTTAAAGTTACATGTAGTTTTAAAACATCAAAATCCTTATTACTAGTGCCGAGCGCGCGTCTAGCGAATGCCGTAAAATTAGTCGATGTATCGATAGCCATTACGCAGTCATTCAATGCATCGATTAATTTTTTATAATAAAAAGTTGACACCTAAGTTTTATTGTGACTAACTTATGATTGTGAAAAATGTGTAAAAAACGTATTAATACATATCTAAAACTTTACTATTATACCGAGAGTTTATATTATTTAATTAAAATGTACTTCAAATTGAATACTACATCACAAAATATTTTAATATGTTCACTCGCCAGACGCGCTGTCGACAGATCAACGACAACTAGAAGATTCAATTTTTATTAATATAACCTATTAAAGAAGACGATGACAAAACATGCCAAAATAATACTATAATAGTGCCATTTTAGAATCCTAAGATTTTTATCACGGTTTATAGAAACCCCTTTTTTATTTTACACACAATCTTTAGTTTTGTGTTAATGTACCGCATTACTTACGTTTCGCCTTGGATGTAACGATGATTAATCATTAACGTCGACATACTAATAACGACAATAGACTGGCGTAATTTAGCACTTTTTAAACATTCATATAGGAATAATTTCTGTGTATTTGATAATCTTTAACAATTTTGTCATCGTCTCCCAGACTGTATGTTAACATACAATTAGTTTGACTGACGGGTCCGTACTTACAGATATGATTAGAAATCACATACAAACGTTACATTACTATCAATTCTATATGCACAGCAAAGCTTACACGATCAGTCCGTCAGAAAGAGATACTGCTATATGTTAAAAATAGATGCACATCAACTTTTCAAACATAATAGCGTAGTATCTGTCAGATTGATCATGTGATCTTTGTCTTACGCTCGATTTCTGAACGAGTTTTCAATTATTTTGAAGCGTCTAAGAAAGCGAAATTGAATGGTTTTACTATTGAATCGCACATTTCTAGTGTATGAATCATTCAGATGTTATCATTTGTGACAGCATATACTTCCTGTATAAATAGAAATTGTTCAGGCGGCATGCTGTATTTAACTCGTTTTTTTATCATTAATAAATTTTCTAAGAGATATGCTCAGTATAATCATCTTGTTTTCGTATTTTATTAGCATGCGAAAACAGTTTAATGGCATTGATCGGCCAGATAAAGTTCGGTTTTAGCGGATTGTTTGTTAGTAGAATTGAACCCTGCTGCCCCGTAATATGGCAGCGGAGTGCTTTTGCAAAGCGCATGCAAAGAATAAACAGTACATTTCATGAAAGCGCTGTAAGCGTTTAAAAACGCTCGTTAAAATGCGCTCGTGCCTGGATCTGAACTAAACGAGAAACATGCCATTTTCTAATGAGGATGGTACCCTTATATTATTATAAATCTACATCCTATAAAAGGGAGCTGCCCGTAACCTAATAAAATTCGACGTAATACAAACATTGAATTCGTTCAGAATCCGAGTACTAACAATGAATACACAAAAATAGCAGATATGACGCTAGAAATGTTCAATAAGCTTGCTTACAAACGTAACAAATCGTGTCATTCAACCCAATCATGGGTTGGATTTTCATTTTAAAAATTAATTACATAATTTTAAGAAATAGTAGTCAAAAGAAAACATTATTTTATCATCAAAAATTTCCCCCTCAGGAGCGCGCTACCTCCACAGTCACCTGTGTGCAAAACATATAAAGTAATATTTTCATATTTTTGATCATTCCATTTTATTTGATTAGCACATATTATGTATAATGGTGCACTAGTTGTTGTGATGATCATCTCTCACCAAAACATGAGCCATACAAAAGCAGATACGCCCCTGCCTCTTCTGAGAAAGTAGTTTTCTTCCAATAACTTTCCAATCAGAAATACAATATTTAAAGTACTTCACGTTCTCCAGTCAATAATCAGTTAAATGAGTAACACGTCACGCCAATTAAACATTGGGATTACAATAGAATAAATTAATTATTCTAAAAACAACTTCCATACAATTTATCAAGCACCATCTTAGACCAAACCGATATTCTTTGAGGTACCTACGCGAAACGTTTGGTTTGACAATTTTTACAATGATCCGAACTAGACAAATTTAAAAATTATTATGTTAGACTTACCTACTTTTTAACAGACTGAGGTAATATTTTTATTAATTTCTTCGATCGAAAGAAGTGAAATACATTTTTTTGAAAAAAGAATTCTCATCACACTGGTTCATTATTCATCATTCAGAATTCCTTTCGTTATACACTCTGGGCCTAGCAATGGGACGATGTAACGTCTATTTATTTTACCTTATCGCGACTAATTTCTTTCAGCGGCGAAGTTTGTATGAAAGATATATTTTCGCTAATATATTTTTAAGTATTTCGTTTTTCCACATTACGAAGTGTTATTATGGTAAACTAAAAAATAGTTAATACCTTGCTACACAACGGGGCCACATTTCAACATTTTTATCACAGCCAACACTCGCTCCCAAACTAAAAATATATATAATAAATACTATAAGACAAATTACTATACGCTAAAGCAATTTTCGTTTTTAATATATTTCTGCTATTCGAATTCCAAAAGTGGTGTAATCCAAAATTAGTATTCCCAATAATAGACGAAAATTACAAAAGCGCATTTATTAAAATTATATCTGGATTTGTTTTAATTACCTAATACCTTGTAATTGCTCCTACAGGCACGCCGCCAACCTTTTGGTAGGCTAGTTCGCTGGTGACGTTATTTATGTCATATTTTAATGGCATATCTTGTCAGCGAGCATGTCAGTTAGCCTTACCGCCGACATAGTATGTAGCAACCATTACAGACCAAGCCAATGAGACCGAACAATTCCTGCTAATGAAGTATAACTCTATTAAATATACTTAGTGAATGCATACGTATCATTCATTCAGATCATAGAGAGAACGCGATATCTGTCGGCATAGTCATTTGTTCTCTCCTTCTTTTGGTGATACATTCAAAGCAAGAGGTACGGTCGAAACTGCAGCTAGTATAAATGTAGCTATTCTTTAATAGCAATATGGAGCTTTAGAATGAATTAGATCAGAAAACTTCTTAGAATGTGTTACACAATATGTCCCGTGCGGTAAACGAAGCAGCGACTACTTGCTTTAATGAGTCAATTGATGTATGCGAAAACACATTTTACATGAATATTCATTCACGATAATATTCTTGAAAATTCCATGTAGTTTCTACTTCAGTAGATTTGTAGATAACATACTCTTATGTATGATTAAAAACTGATGTTTTAACTAAGTTTATAAATTAACATTCATAAGTGATAACATAGGTACACGAAATCAATCGAAAATTATTCCACTGCAGCCATCCCTATTTAATAAAACTAGCAATGTGACATATTTGTCAAAATATGACAAAATTATCGCACTATCACGACAGGTGTTTGTTTAATAAATTTTGTACGACTTATTATCGACAAATTTGTGGGAATGTGACTTTTACTCAACAGGGCCCAGGTTAGTCATCACCAAACCTAAGAACCTAACTACTAAAGCCTGCTCCCAAAGAACGACATAAGCAACAAGCAACGTTTTTGCAATAAACAACTTTATTGTCCGTAATAATATTCAGGATAGTAATTGTTAATTGCAAGAACGCCTCTCCTCACTGACGGCTCTTACGGAAAGAAGGGTTCAAAATATGAAAATATAATCCATATTTAAAAAAATCGTAAACTAATAATCTCGATACCAACTGTTATAAGACATTATTCTGTACTATCATGTATTCATATTTATTATTTAATATTTTTTACACCTACAAAGATTTTGCATTTATTACGCCTCTTTGAAAGATTTACACCTTTAAAGCTAAATTATTAGAACTTATCGATAAATTAAAAGCAACATACTAATATGATATCTACTCTATTCTACACGAACTACTTCTACTCAAATGCTACATATTGAAACACTAATTATATGGATTTTATCGATATTTAGTCAAGATACCATTTGCAAATCTTGTTGTTCGGCAATGTTCACATGTCAAAGATGTAAAGGATTTTTCTGGTTTGCCCTTTGGTGTCCTCTTTAGTGACTGATGTGGCCAATTTTGGCAAATATAAAGTGCGAGCGCAACGTGGACACGTCAACGCACCATTTAAGTAGTTAACTTATTGCCGAAGGTGGTCGGGCTTTTGGTTCTCATGTTCTCTGATCCCCATAAGAAGTTGTAGTTATTGACGCAGGTGGTCGGGCTTTTAGTTCTCATGTTCTCTGATCCTCAAATCCTAAACGTTATCGTCTTATAATAAAAAATAAACACAATTTAATTTGTAAAAGTTGATAAATGTTACGTTTTACTTCGTGGAGGAACTATGTAAATCGTACAATTTTGTTATGAATTTATTTCATTAAATTCTTTTAACTTTATTCTTATGAGGATAAAGACATCTCAAACCATGAACGTCAGAAAGTCAAAGCTAAGAATAAACCGCGATAAGTCCGCACAATTAGTTTTAGAAAGATAATTTAAATTTCTACTCTACATTCTTTGATCCCGTGAAGATGTATGCCAATTAGAACTTTTATAACTATACTTAATTATAAATACGAATAATGATTAAAATGTTCTTATTACTAGTATATATTATAAACCTAATATCTAATCTAGATTGCTGATTACTTACTCTTGCAACATTAATTAATATTCGTCTACTCCAATGGTAGTAAGGGAACTGGGCATGAAACTGCTCACGGATAGATCTATTTTGCCTCCAGTCTACCTATCTATTACGGAATCTTAAAACACTATATTAAAATCGTTTTTTTTGCCAAAAATACTTGAAATCATGGGATACCGCATACGTATTTTGGTAAACACATAGTATTGGCATTCGGTATGGCATTTATGCCATTCTAGGCAACCTGCCAAGTGAGTAGTGGAGCAATTTGTATACTGTAAACACTGAATTTAATGCAACTTTATCGTAATATACTTAGCTAATTCTATTTTTTGTTATATTTTATAAATTCCAATATTAATTTAGATTGATATATATTTTGCATTTATTATTTTACAGATTATAACTAAGATATTTCTAAACCAATATACCATCAATTTCAAAAAACTAAGTTTAGAATAACGTCATATCTATTCGTAGATTAAGTAAATTTCACTTTTAACGTACGTATTATAAAGTTTTTAGTCGTTAAATACATCTAGTTGCTATAAAATTACTAATATTAATATAATGAATGCGAAAATTTAGATATCTGTTACAAACTTACGCCTAAATGGCTAATCGGATTTTGATGGAATTTAGTAAAAATATTTTAACCTGAAATTACATATGGGATTATAAATTTGAGCAGAACATACGAACCCAGCCGCGTTCAATATTCCTTAATGGGCTTCCATGCTTATTTATTGGTTTATTAAGCAGATCAGTGTCTTAAAATTTACCCTTCTTTGAATAGACCTTTAAATAAAACATCAGTTTTCAATACGCATAAGATACGTTCATTTTTATTTTCATTTGTGTATTTCATTAAGACCGGCTCCTTTTATTTTTATTTCTTTTATTTTAAAAAATTGCCTCCCACTAGGATTAATTCCTGTGTCATAGCTGCGTTTTACAAACATGAAAATTCACATACACAAATACCCAGACATTTGCTCCCTTGCGGGAATATTAGACACAGTGGGCGGAGCGGCTTAAGCTCTTAACCGCTGCGCTAAATTGTCCATCCAATCTGAATTTTATGTTTTAATCATACTTTGCCGTTTTCGACTGTACCTCACCTCAATTCACACAGTAAATTGTTTCAATTTTATTTAATATTACGTCTAAACATTGGAATCAGTGCTATCCAAACACTGGAACGAATGTTATCCAAACATTGGAACCAATGATATACAAACATTGTAACCAATGCTATCCCAACACTGGAACTAATTTTATCTAAACATTGGAACCAATGATATCTACAATATTTTTCACATAAGAAGGGCAGTGACAGTTCTGAGTGCCAAACGAAATTATTATTTAATTTATTGGTGTTAAGGCATTAAACCATAAGTATAATTTTCTTTGACACTTACAACGGTCTCAGTATCCACCTTACATGAAAAATACTATAACATTGGGTCCAATGTTTGGACTTGCGTGGACAAAGAATAACTTTCCAATACACAAACAATAAGTTATTTACGGGACATACACATAATTTAGGTGCTACGTTAAGTGTCCAATATAACGCCAACTACAGCGCGATCTAACAATACACATATTAATATCTACATGTACATTTAGTACATACAATCACTAGTATTTCTCATTATTTAAATAAAACATGTTTCAAATAAAATCATTGGAAATAAATCTTCGCAAATTATACAGACTCGACACCGAATCCACTTCAATTTCACAGTAAAGCATAGAAATGTGAACCTAATATCGTCGCCTTTACGGTTGAATTTCCAACAATTAATTGAAAGAGGTGTATGACACGTGGTCCATGCGTCGTTCACTTAAAAATTACACCATAAGACACACGAAACAAAGCCCACATTTCAATGGCGTCGCGTAAAGCTCACAACCCAATGAAGTGTCGTTCACTTGAAAATTACACCGTAATTAACAAGCTATAAAGCTGAAATTTCGATGGTTTACTGCGAGTCAAGTTAGAATTAAGTCGACATCGAGTTCGTTGTAATTTGCAAAAGTCTTAGTTAATCCTATTGCCCTCCCATTATTCTACTTTAGTGAAGAAACCTCTAGGACTGGGACGAGCTTCGTATATATTATGTATGACAATAATGTAATGATCATTAAGCGAAGTTGGAAGCCTTATCGGCTTGATAAGTTCCAAGAGCAGGTGGCCACAAACCTGCCTCCATCACACCGCATAGAATCGTGGAGAAAAGGCTTTATCCAGCAGTAGGAAAGTATATGCTCATTTTTTTATTATATTTATCATCCCCCAGTGAATTCTTTCTTTAACCCCCGGTTTTCCATTACACTGACCCCAAGAGTAGAATAATGGGAGGCAATACACGAATGTTATAACATTTACATACGATATGATTTATTAATTATTATAAATAACTGGTGCGATATTTCCTAGCAAGTCTAGTAAATATTGTGTATGTAGGAATGGCGTAGTCGCCGGTAAAAGCTGTTACTTGAAACAGCCGATAGTCCATTTATCTAGTTAAATAGAGCCACTTGTAAAACATAGGACTTAGGTAAGTAGCAAGTAATTTGGTAATAGTCCTGTATCGGCTCTATACATCGCTAACAAAGTTGCGATTTAGCGATTATATATTTTGCGTATAGTTGTCATTTCGCGTATTGTAGATTACGGGTCAAAAATCAGCGCATACGGAAAAGTTGACAACGCCGACAATTTTTATTGGTAAATAACAAAATTGGACTCTTCGCATAATATTCTCTACTCTTCCTCTCTTTCTCCTTGGCAATTATTATCCCCATCTGATGGTGGGGTCTGCCCCCCCCCCCATTTTCCTCTTTCAAGTCACCTACTACAATATTGGCCTTTGTTTCACAAGTATTTCAATTTATAAAAAGGTCCAAATTGCACACAATATTTTGTAGGTTTCCATTATAACATGATCGTTTTACTAGTGTTATAATTAAAAATTAAATTAAAACATTTTGTATCAACCCTAGTTAGGGTCTCGTCGGATTGGGTAAAAATTATAAAATGAATATTACACTTAATTTATTGTAAAAAATAATTTATTTACTCATACCTACTAATCCAGGATCGTGTCCCGATTCCATTACTACACACAAATTAAAAAAATAAACTTAATCAGTATGTACTTATAACTATAATGTTTCTTACAAAATATTGTGCACTATTATAGAACTTTATGATTCATAAATAACACAGTAATGTACTATAGTATTGTCACTGTCAATGGTAAAATCAAATCTTTAACACAAAGGCGTGAATTATGTCGTCATAAAAAGCAATTCTAATGTCACCATAATAAATGCATTACTGAGAGAAATCACATGCGAATCGCAATCATTAATCATAAAAAATAACATTTTTTTTAGTTTAAAAAAAATATACAGACATTATCTAATATCAAAATTAAATATGCAATCTCCTTTAACATCAATGGCCCCATATACACATACATGAAATGTTTGTCTTGGAGTAATCAATACGCGGGCGGTCCGCCATTTTAACGGCCATATTTACCATCACATTTTAGATGAAAAACGATATGAATTCGTGAGCTGAGTATGACCGACCGCCATTTTGATAGCCTGACACAGGGACGTTATTACGTAGTTATGGCATTTCCATATTATATTATGTCATTGGTTAACATCGGGCAATCACGAAACCATATTGTTTCGTTACCGAAGATGTACGAGTAGTGACAACCATAGTATCAGGTGGCCGTTAAAATGGCGGACCGAGCGCAAATTGATTATTCCCAGAGACAAACATTTCATATCCATATTTATGACATCATCGACAGCGAATAATATCAAAAGCGACAGTAATGACAGTGGCCGCACGCGCCGCGTCGACAACAGCAACAGAAACGACAAAACAAAATATCGATCACCCAATTTCGCGCGCACTCAAAATAATCGATTCACCGACACTCAAGACCAATAAATAAAAAGCCGCACACACAAAACAAATACTGGGATCATCCCAGTATTTGTAAAAAAATAGTTTTATATCAATAAAACTATTTTTTTGGATTTTATTGCGGTTTATTTTAGGATTTTTAATTATAATTCATTACATCATCATATCATAGATCCCTTGCGGCGTACGCATAGAGTTTCAACAGTTTTCTTACAGACTTCTCTCACGTCCTCCACTCTCATAGTTCGTCTCATATACGGTCGCCGGTTACAGAGACTCATGACTTGGCCTTCATATGGTCTCTTTGGTCATGGTAAGAATAGTCTTAAGACTTCCCCGGTACCTGTACCCTTCCACTTTCGCATTGTATATCTGTTTTGTCATTCTTTCTTCAGACATTCTTTCTTTATGTCCACACTACCGGAGCATACCTTTTCTCATCTTAACACCGATACTATCTTTTAGGTTCTTTTATAAATTACACCATCACGCGTATATTATTACCTAGGCAGGGGTGGCAGAGGTGTACTGTGTACACCCACTTTTCGCCGACGATGTTAGATTCCATGTAGAAGGGGGCGAGTTTTTTACTGCACCAGCCACAATTCCAAACTGTGGACTGACACGGAAAATTTTTCAATTGAAAAACATTTTGTCTGGACTAGGATTTGAACCCATGACCGCTGACGCTCAGCGCATTATTCGGGCAGTCTCAGTAGGTTTTTGAACTATCATAGTAGAGGTAGCTAGAAGTATGTAAGGGATCTCTGTACTGCCTACCCTACCAGGAATCTGGCGTGATCACATGGATAGAAAGAGGATTAAGTTCCCGAACCACCTAAAGAAGGCAAGGTCAAGTTAAGAGTCTCCGTAACCAGAGAACGTGTATGAGTCGAACTATGAAAGTGGAGGAAGCCAGAGAGGTCTGTCAGGAAAACACCGATTGGAACCCTGTACTGCCTACTCCGCAAGATATCTAGTGTGATGATATAGATAAATAGAAAACCTAAAACGAACCGTTACAAAAAAATAGTTTTATTTCATGTAACATTCGCGTAATTCTAACTGAATAAATACTGCGATGATAATTTCGATTAAATTATACAATCAGGGGATATCGATAGTTCCGTCGGTGGTCGCGATGCGAGCCGCGGCTTATTCGGCCTTCCCCTCGGGCTTATGTCATACGAAGTCCATGGCATCACGCGACTTGCCCGAGAACTTGGTAAGGGAGCGCTTCTTGAGCGTCCGTTCCAGCAGCTTCTTCGCCTCGCTCACTATAAACACGCTCGACGTGAGGCACACGAGGAATAGTATGTCTGGAAATAACAATATAGTTTGGAGAAAGAAAAAAAAAACAGTTTATTTGTGGGTGCGACAAGGACCTTTTGGTATGTGGTCAAAATTGGAACTAACGCCGTTATCAAGTAAAATGCCACTTTTTGTCAGTTTGCTGAGTTGCCGTAAGTTTTTTATTTCTCCTTTTTGGAGATTCATCGTATCTATTCTCTTTCCGAGTACCCATACAAAATTACCCTGAGCCGCTTTTAATCTGAGCTCCTAGACAAGTGGCAATCATTTTGGAACTGCTCTTTTTCCGCAATCGATAGCGCCTTGGTCTCCCCACTTATTAAATGTCATTCCCGAAAGTTTTCCAGTTTTCCACTAGCATTAAATCTGTTAAAAGTCAATGATGCAAAACTGCAAAACTGTTATCAACACTGACATACTCATGCCATAGTCTTGATAAAATTATGTACCGAATAAAAGCATGTACCGAATAAAAGCATCTAGGTTGCAAGTCATGTAAATTTTTAACGGCCACCTGGAAAATCTTGTTCTGGAAAAACGAGTCTGTGCCTGGGAGCTTCTCTGTTATTACTATTTTTAGGAATCCGTAGTAGTTGTAATAATTAAAAAAAAAAATACACGTTTGTCAAAATGTACCAACAAAGGGAATAATTTAATCGTAAAACAAACCATGCTCAATAATACAATTTGAAACAAAAGAAAAATAATAATTCAGAGTAGGTAAATTGGCCATTAAATGAACCGAGGTTCCTCTTATCGAGTTAAATCTACAGCAAAGACTGTCCTATTGAGCGGGCAACCATTTATATAGGAATGTCCCCGCCACTTTTCATTCCTTTCTCTTATGACGCTTTTTATCGGTTTGCTAACACTATTATCGTTCTTCCTTTCTTTCTTTCTATATTATATGAACTACACCTCATAAATCTGGGCTGTAAAGAAAACTCAGTTTCCAATGAACTAGTAACCACCATTACAATTCCACTGAAAAATTACTTCCATCTTCCACTGTACTGGTGTAAATCTCACCGTTTCCAGTCAAAGCTTCAGTCTGGAACACGCGTTGAAGTGGCGGGAAGTAGATGACCAGCATCTGCCCCACCAGGCTGAGGGTGACGGCCACCAGGAACATCTTGTTGGAGAACAGCCCCACTTGGAACACGGACTTGGTCTGCGAGCGGCACGACAGCGCGTTGAACATGTCGAACAGGACGAAGCAGGTGAACGTCATTGTTGTGTCCCGCGGCGTTATTTTGTTGTCCGACATCTGTGAGGGTGGGAAAAATAATATTGATTATGTAAGGAAAAACTTTTCTTTTGAGAAAATCTTCGAGAATGGAGGAAACCAGCGAGATCTGTAAGAAAAGAACCTGTCGCAAGGGATATGGCGTGATGATATAGATAGATAAATAGACAAAAATGTAGCCTCACACTAGAAATGATTCCTGTGTTGTGGGTGTGTTTACAAACATAAAATTCCAGATCGACCCAAATATTGATGAGATAATATGAGGCACAAATATTTGTGGGCACACAAATATTTGTCCCATGCGGGTATCGAACCCGCACTGGAGTCAGCAGTCTATATATGTTATTTCTTATGTATTTTTCTTGAGTTGTAATAAAATATAACTGTTTCGTTTGGACAAAATCTTTTATAAAAAAAGGTAAACCGACTTCAAAAAGCAAACAATAAATATTTGAAGTCGGTGCTGGTTGGTGCAGTCGGTAACTTGGCACCGACTTCAAATATTTATTGTTTGCTTTTTGAAGTCGGTTTACCTTTTTTTATAAAAGATTTTTATTTTACAATTTTAAGTGACGAGTGAATTCTATAGTAGGGTACCTATAGGATTGACGTAATACCCATAATGTCTCTATTTACACATGCCTATTGTTTGTCGTTAAGGAGTTCCCTGGTGTATCTTCTAAGTCCAAGGTCCAATGCCAATGAAATTAAAATGGGACCACCTTGGAGCTATACTGAACCCAATGCACAAAAAAAATCATCAAAATCGGTCCACAATTGACGGAAATATCGCTGAACATACATAAAAAAAAAACATACATACAGCCGAACATAGAACCTCCTCCTTTTTGAAGTCGGTTAAAAAGAGGTTCAACGAGGTCTACACCAAAAAACATTTTTGGGGTAGGTCTGTGACTTTGATAGTTTGTTACTAGGAACAAATTTAATCCATTGAATGTTACTCATGCCATCTATAACTGTAAATAGTAACTTTATTCAGTGAATAAGTCGTGTTGTACCATGTATCATGGTCTGGACATGTCATGTTAGCGAGGATGTTTGACACACGAAGGCATGTTTTTGTAATAAAACTGAGCACTCGAAGGTCTTGCGGGATGCACCTAGAAGAAGGAACTAGAGTGCATCCACTGTGGCATTTGCTACAAATAAAATAACTTGAGTTGTATTCTCTAGTATGTAGTACGTATTGACTTTTTATTTTATTTTTATTTATTTCTCACACATTTTTACAGCTACCATTACAGGAATTCCCAATTTAGTAGCGTAATTAACATTGATTATTTTTATAATGATTACAAATTAAATTAATTAGACATTAAAAATAAAACATAAAAAGCTAAATAAAACAATAATAATATTTAAAAATAAACATAATAAATTGAATAATAAAATAGATTACCATTAAATATAAAAATTTCGAACAATTGTCAATAATTTAATTTATTGGATAGCATAAAACATGTAACGTTGCCTTTGCAAATTCGCTCATTGAACATGAAAAAACGTCCAGTTTAGTGGCAACCAAATTTAATGTATCGATTGTTCGTGTCAGAGGCGTAGTATCCAATAGCTTAGTTCTGCCGCGACGCACTGCGAACAAATGCGGTAGTCGGCGCCGCCGCACATAGTTATCAGGCACACACAAGCGCAACCATTGCAGTACCCCTGGATTGTATATATCACCTCGGAATACCTTAATCACGTAAGATGCCAGAGACAGATCTCTCCTAGTTTCCAGCTTGTTGTATCCGACCATGCCCAACACAAACAAGGTTGGATACATCAACGGATAGAAAGGATATATCCCGTACAGTCTAAAGTATAGGTACCTTGTAAATTTATTTTGTATGCGCTCCAACATGAGACTATATTTAGTTTCATGTGGAGCCCATACGGCCGCATTACACTCCAGCTGACTTCGTATTAGAGCATTATACAATATAGATATCGCTTTAATATTTTGGAATGTTCCTGCTCTGCGAAGTACAAATCCAAGACCTTTGTATGCCTTTTTACAAACATTCAGTATGTGTTCGCGGAATGTCAACTGAGCATCCATTCGAACGCCAAGGTCTCGCACTGATTCCACCCTTTTAATAAGTGTATCATTCACCTTATAACTATAGTGGAGCGGTGCCCTTGCTCGACTATACGCCACTACTGAACACTTGGCAACATTAAACTGTAGCTTGTTACTGCTACTCCAATCAACTACTCTGTCGATATCCTGCTGAAGACGCCGACAGTCATCCTCAGTTTCAATAGCCAGGAGCAACTTGAGGTCATCTGCAAACAATAAACACTTGGCCTCCTTCACTACTTCGGGCAGGTCATTGATCATTATAATAAATTCTAACGGCCCCAAATTGCTTCCTTGGCTTACTCCTGACCTTGTGAAGTAAGGCTCAGTATGATATCCGCAGTAGTCCACATACTGTTGCCTGTCCCTCATGTAACTCGCAAAGAACCTAAGCAGCTTATTTGTGCAACCAACTCTCGCCAACTTTGATAACAGGATATCGTTATCTACGAGGTCAAACGCTTTCCTGAAATCAAAGTAGGCGGCATCCACCTGGAACCCTGCGTCAATATGAGGGACCAAGTACGCTATGGCATTTAGCAGATTGCTGGTAGTGCTATATCCCGGTCTAAAGCCGTGTTGAGCGTCCGACAATTGCGGCGCTACCTGCTCTTGGACACTTTGTTGTATAGCAGACTCAAATACCTTTGCTGGAGATGACAGGATCGCCACTGGTCTAAAATAATTTACGTCTGATCCCCCCCCTTTCGGTATTGGAATAACGCGAGTTACTTTCCAACGCTCTGGAAAGTGCGAAGTATCCAGGCACAAGTTAAATATGTGTTGGAGTGGTTCTGCTATTACATAGCGACAATCTCGAATAACAAATGCCGGAATACCGTCAGGGCCTGCCGAGCGTTTCGGCTTGAGCCGGACCAGTGCTGACCGCACCTGCTCGAGCGTAAGCCGTGAGACGTGCACGCGCGCGCCACTCGTGCCGCCGCTCACTGCAGTCGCCTCAGCCACGTCCAATGACGCCGGCTGATTATTATATACCGAATAGAAATATTTCGCAAACTCCGTCGCACTCTCAGAGCCTGATAATACTACCCCATCCTTTATAATTCCTCTATTGTTATTAGATCCTTTCTTTGCCTTAATATAGTTCCAAAAAGATTTTGGATCCCTAGCTAAATTATTCTCCACCCGCTCTTGATACTTTTTGTACTCCCGGTCAATATTTTCTTTAATTCGTGCCCTGCACTTAGAAAAAATATCGTAGTTCCTACGTGATCCACTCGACTTATATCGCTTATGAAGTTTCGCCTTTAATTGAATATCTCTAATTATGTCCCTCGTATACCACTCTGGATAACAATACCTATGATCCACTGTCTTTTGCTGTTTTTTAGGTACACTAGTTTCAAGTATATTATTAAAAATCCTATAGAAATATTCTACCGCGTCTTCCGGTAATTGCAATTTATATATCGGACTCCAGTCTATAGACGCTAATAAAGAATATAATAAATTATAGTCAGCCTTATAAAAATTCCATTGTTGGTTTATTATACTAGAGGATGCCTCACCGTCCTGATTCATGGACAGTGTCGGAGTAGGGGCAGGTCGCCAGCTGATCGCAAGGGGCGGATGATATACGTCTACTGGCACCAGGGTCGCGTCTGCCTCCCACACCTGCATGTTGTCGCATAAGCTAAACGAACACAGTACTAAATCCAATTGTCGTCTATTGCAATTAGGAACATTATTTAATTGAGCCAATTCGCAAAATGACATAAAATATTCAAAATAATTTTTTATATTCTCACTACTTGAATTTAAATTAAAATCACCTACAACAATGATATGTTTATACTTTACACATAATTGTTCGATTATTCCAAATAAAAGCATGTATTCACATTCATTACTACTTGGTGGTATATAAACAACACAACACAAAAACAAATACCTACATTTTACATGTACCGTCGCGCAAACTATTTCGAATGTACATTTGTCAACATTGATATCGTCGGGTACCTGCACTCGCCTCAGTTGCATTTTGTGTGTGGCCACAAGAAACGCGCCACCTTGCTTGCGCCCATCCGCACGATCGCATCGTATAATCTGATAGCCAGCTGGTACTATTTCTGCGTCCATTATAGAATCGTTGCAACCGGTTTCCGTTATTGCAAATATGTCAGCACTAAGCGATTCAATACTGTTATGGAAAATATTTAGTTTCGTTCGAAGTCCTCTGGCATTCTGATAATATATATGAAAACCACTACTTTTCCTTGACTGGTTTTCTTGTGGGTCTCCGAAACCAAACCCATTCGCCAAATTCAGCATTTACAGGCCACCTATTAGGTTGACATAACATACCATACATTGACTCAGGTACAGAAATAATGAAGGAAGCATAATCTCTTTCTGTCTTGTGCTTGATCTTTTCTATTTTGACCGGCACGTTTGAGCCGCATATCTTTTTCACATGCGCTATTAATTGTTCATTTGTTGTTTCAGTAGTCAATCGCCACACGTGAAGATGCTTCTTTCTTTCCATAGCTTGTATTTCAGCCAAATCAATATTATTTCCTCTATGAACAATTTTAGACTGAGAGTTTCGCTTTTTCCTTTGAACCTTGATCCAATCATTTTCCTCTTCCTTACTATTAATTTCGTTCATATATTTCATATTCAACTGTTCTACAGGCTGCTGGGCTTCGACGACTTTATGCACTAACGTTGTTTTCGTGGCCTCACACGTTTTACTAAAGCGGGTAGTAATATTTTGCTTGTTTACTTTATCAAAACTATTTTTCTGAGCCACCTCAGCGAATGTAGTTGGAACTTCCACTTTGTCAGTCATCTCCACTATTGGGTCTGTAATTTCTGATGCGCTAAGGATATTCTTAGCAGCTTGGTTCTGATTAAATGACAAATTCTTTTGGTCTAATTTTTCTTGAAGTACCTTCATATTTGTCTTCAATTCCGCCAGTTGGTATTTTGACGAAAAACAAATCTCTTGAAGTTGTTTTATCATATTTGTTTGTACTTCTAGATGCTTAAACATTTCTAATTTAAACTCTCTAAATTCAGATAACGAAATGTATTCATAATCCGTTATTGACTCATCCGATACTTTACAACGACTGCCGCGTTGTGTGTTTACATTGGTGCTGGTGTTGGTCGGGCAGATCTTTAGTCCGGGAATGCTACGGACTGGTGTGTCCGGGTCATTACGTTTAGGTTTGGGTTTTGAACACACGCACTCCGGACACACCCATTCCTGTGTATATTTTTCGGAAAAAGCACTGACCTCATCGTTTGTCAATCCAAGACACTTTAGATCGTACACTTTATCGCACTTTTCTTTGCAACATTTCATGTACAATCCATCTAGCACCTTGATACCACATGCTCGACAATTCCTCTGCATTGCAATTATTTAAAACAATTTTAATAAGACACGTAGGTAACGATCACGTCCGCTCTTCTCCTTAATGTGTTGTACCTCTCTGTTGAAGACCCAGAGCGTGCCGGCGATGATGATGGCAGCGGACAGCAGCACGTTGAGCAGCAAGCTGCGCGAGATGATCCGCCGCGTGGTGTCGCGGGGTCTCCGCCGCAGCACCTCGTGGTCCACCGGCTCCACGCCCAGCGACTGCGCGGGGGGACCTGCCGACAGCACGCAAGGGCTATACTATCTCACGGCTGGACAAAGATTAGGTCATACTCAATGATATTTCACTTTGTATTAAATTAAAGATACCAGCCCGGACAACACAAGTAGAAGAACGGACCACACGGTCTTATTTTTAAATACTTGAATCAAATCATAGGCAACATGAGGACGCGTTAACTTGCTACAGTTTGCTAAACGTGTAAGAGACGAACTATGAGAGTGGAGGAAGCCAGAGAGGTATGTAAGGAAACAACCTGTTGGAATTCTGTACTCTCTGCCTACCCCACCACCAGCTATGTGTTCTTTAACCCGAGTTTTTACGGTAAAAACTCGGGTTAAAGAACACATAGCTGACCTAAAACACCGTCGCTCAGAGAAGTCTGCAGTCTGTGAACATGTCCTTGACCGCACCCGCCATAACATCAGATTTGATAGACCACAAATTCTCGTGAAAGAACACCGATTCCTACCAAGGATGGTCCGCGAGGCTACTGAAATTAAAAAACATCCTAATTTCAATAGAGAAGATGGCTGGGTGCTTCCATCGACTTGGGATCCGGTAATTAATATAATCAAATCCAAAACCAAGCATAACACTGCAAGACCTTAGGACACCGTGAGCTCATTCTGCGTAGCTCGGACCAACAAAAATATTTAAGAAGTTTGAGGGTACCCCGGAACAACTATGCCTTTTGGACGTCTAACACCTCAGTCCTTCCCGTGACCATGGATGCTGCAAAGCACTCGAGACGTCGGGAACTAAAAATCAAAAATAAACCGCGATAAAATCCGAAAAATAGTTTTATTTCACATGTAATATTCGCATAAATCTAAGAACTCAGTAGATAGAATATTTTAAAGCCAATTTCTCCCGTTGCTTGTTGTCAATATTGGGTGTGTAAGTATCTCCAAACGCGCCCGCGTTTGTGATCCGTAATCTAATACAAAATTAAAATTAAAAAATTGCCATCTTAATGGGTAGTGACAGTTCTAAGTGCCGAACGAAATTAATTTTTAATTCAATGGTGTTAAGGCATAACACCAAAGTATAGAAACAGGTCGTGACTCTTATTTCCATTGAATAAAGTATAATTTTCTTTAACACAACTCTCACAGTGCCAAAGCAGGCGCGCGCGCCTGATATGTGGGGGGGATGCATTCAACCAGCGGCCCAGGCTGCGCCGTTCAACTGATGCCAGGACAGACCGCAAAGAGCCCCACACGCTAGTCGTGTTTCACCCAATACGCTTTGTACTGCAAGGTTAAACGTACCATTTAAATAATAGTGACATCCTTTTATGCAGTAGTCTACTTAATATCAAGATTTTCTTTATTGGCTTTGACTTTCCCTTGTCCTTTGCTATTACGTCCAATATTTTTTTTCAATTGTACGATCAATCAATAGAAATTTCAATGAAATTATAAATAAACATAATAAACATCGTCACGCCTATATTCCCCAGAGGGGGTGGCAGAGGTGTACTGAGTACACCCACGTTTCGCCGACAATGTTAGGTCCCATGTAATAGGGGGCGAGCCTATTGCCATATACCGGGCACAATTCCAGACTCCGGACTCATACTGGGAATTTTTCGTTAGAAAAACTACATTTGTCCGACCTAGGATTTGAACCCAGGACCTCGTGATCACAAAGCGATGCGCTTTGCCACCAGACCAACGAGGCAGTAATGAAATTAATACCCCTAAGGTATTCCGGCATAATAATGTCTTGGACGTTAACCGCCTTAGACCCCCTCCCATGTGACCATGGATGTCTGGAGCACTTGAAACGTCAAAAATAAAACACAGTAAAATCCGTGAACTATGAGAGTGGAGGAAGCCAGAGAGGTCTGTAAGGAAAGAACCTGTTGGAACTCTGTACTCTCTGCTTACCCCGCAAGGGATCTGGCGTGATGATATAGTCAGTTAGTATAGATAAAATCCGTTCTGTTTTATGTGACGTGGACAGCCGACTCCTCAATGCTCTATGTTGGAAGTGGCATAATGTAACCGGGCTATACCGTACCGTCCATGATGATGTTGATCCACAGTATCTGCATGGCGTTGAGCGGGTTGGGGATGCCCATGAGCGTGGCCAGCGCGATGAGGGACAGCGCGGCGATGGACGTGGACAGTTGGAATCGCACGAAGTTGCGGATGTTGTAGAATATACACTTGCCCTCTTCGATAGCCGCACTGCCGAGAACAATCATTTATAAAATACAAGAAAAATATATGAAAAATACATGTGGTAGATTTTTCTGTATAGGATAGGATATAAGGAGCAAGTTGAAGCTATAAGAAAAAGTTGGACGGCGCGATCCACTAGACGCGTACTTAGGTACGCGTACCGTTTTTTTTTTCTCCTTTTTTAAAACGCAGCCCCACACTAGGATTTATTCCTGTGTCGTGGATGCGTTTACAAGCATGAAAATTCACATACACTAATACCCAGACCGAAACAAATAATTGTGGATCACACAAAGATTTGTCCCGTGCGGGACTCGAACCCGCGACTATTAGACGCAGAGGGCAGAGCGGCTTAAGCTCTTAACCACTGCGCTAGATCGTCCGTCAAAGCGTCCGTTGCGAGTTGTATCCACCTCGCGGGTTGTCTCGATCAAATTTTCCAGTCAATCACCCTTTCTGTTATTAGATTTCTGACATTTGTATCCTCCCCACTTTATTTCGGCTGTTGCTTGAGTTTTGTCTGTAAGTAGTGCAAGCGCATACAGCATTTTCCAAGGTACGCATTCTCGATTACGCGTTTAGAAGGCCGTCCTTACTTTTGTGAGACATTATGACCTGCATCAAGAGATTATGGAAAAGAAAACAGCAAAAATCGCTAAATTACACGAAACCTATTTTATTGCTTATCATTTTTCTTATAAGAATCAAAAAGTTATCGAACTTACTGCGGTTAGAGTAAGTCAGAAAATCGTAAATGAACGTTACGGTTCCCATACATTGGGTGCGTGCGTATATACGAGCTGATATAACGGACGATTTAACGCAGTGATTAAGAATTTCAGCCGCTCCGCCCGCTGTCTAATAGTCGCGGGTTCGATTCCCGCACGGGACAAATCTTTGTGTGACCTACAATTATTTGTTTCGGTCTGGGTATTTGTGAATTTTCTATCTATCTATCTATAACCTCACGCCAGATCCCTTGCGGGGTAGGCAGAGAGTACAGAGTTCCAACAGGGTCTTTCCTTACATACCTCTCTGGCTTCCTCGACTCTCATAGTTCGTCTCATACACGCTCGCCGGTTACAGAGACTCTTGACTTTTCATGTTTGTAAACGCATTCACGACACAGGAATCAATGTAGGGCTACGTTTTTCTTCTTCTTCTTCAAGTTATGGCTTCACACTAACTATAAGTGTATTTTGCCAGTGTCCAGTGAGATATATAATCGTGTTTGTTTAAATTAATTTCACTCCCCGATGAATTTGATGACAACGATGATAATGGAATTAATGAAGTACCCCACCCTGGATAGTAAAGCGGTGGATACTTTACATACCAATTGCAACGGCCGTTTTGAGGGAAGTCGAAAAGGCACGTTTTATCACTTTGTTACAATTACCTTCACTCATGCACATATAAGAACAGATAATGGTTAATATTCCACAGACATTACACATTATTAGTCGAAATAACACAAGTTTTGGAAATTAACACAAATTGACAACATCACTCTTCGACTTCCCGCCAAAATCCCCCTACGTTTTTAAAAACAAAAAAATATAGACAGTTGCAAGTTTATGATACGGATAGTATGGGACTGACATGATGGTGGCGAAGTCGTCGTCGACGAGGATCATGTCGGCGGCCTCCTTGCACACGTCCGTGCCGTTGCGGCCCATGGCGATGCCGATGTCCGCGCGCTTCAGCGCCACGCCGTCGTTCACGCCGTCGCCTGCGCAACACGTCATATATGAACGCCAGAACTGAGGTGAAGTCAAGGGCACCCCTTAGACACTCTTTATACATAACATCATTAGTCTTATATCAGTGTGCACGGAGTTTCGCCGCGAAGATAGGCTACGTAAGCCATCTTTGTGCGCACCAGCGCCATTACTCCGACTATGGGTGTCAAAGTGGTCGCCATGGCCGAAACCGGTCGGATCAGCATCAGCTTTTATATCTCGGTCGTAATCACACTGCAGCTACATAGAAAGAAAGAAAAAACATTTGTGTGACAAACACACTTCAGAAAAGAGTAAATAGACAATTATGTAAAGCAATGACAGCACAATCGTAAACTAATTATAATTTAAACACAGTATCCACACAATATAATTGAAAAAAAATGACAGGAAAGAAGAGACAGAGAGATAAAAAACCCAGTCCGCTGAGTTTCTTCGCCAGATGTTCTCAGTGAACATGCTTTCAAAGCTAAATTAGATTTAAAAAAATGTAAATTGACTATTTGTAAGTCCCCCACAAGTTTTACATAAAGTTAATTGTTTGAATTTGATTCATATGAACAGTACAACAAAGACCTTTTGGTCCATAACATTGCAGGGGAGCGTTGTTGTGAAATGAAGGTTAAATTTTATTTTAGTTATAATTAGGCATTTTTATCTGAAGTATGCTTTGCTCAAAAAATGAGATAGACTTCATCATGAGCACCAAGCGACAAATATTTAATGATGTCTCCGTGATTCACAGGGTAAAAACCGGCAGTGATCACCGAATGGTCAGAGGCACCTTAAATATTAATGTCAAAATGGAAAGATCGCGTCTGATGAAGTCTACGCTCCGACCTTCTTATGCACACATCCAAAACCCCGAGAACTTTCAACTCGAATTGGCAAACCGCTTCGAATTGCTAGACAGCAGCGCATCAGTGGACGAAATCAACAACAGGCTGGTAGAGACTGTCCATACGGTCGGGTCCAAGTATTATAAGCCCCACCGTAAAAATAGACCTCAAAAACTATCCAACTCCACCCGAAATCTCATGGCTGAGCGACGTTCCATGACGCTCCAAACCTCCGATGATGCTAAGTCCTATAGGCAGCTCAATGGACAGATACTGAAGTCCTTGCGTCACGATTTACGGTCCTTCAATACAAGGCGTATTGAGGAGACCATAGCACAGAACAAGGGCTCCAAAGTGTTCGCAAGAGACGCGTCTATTGGGCAAAGCCAGTTGACGAAGCTGAAGACGGAGGACGGAAACGTAACGTCGAATAGGTCAGAGGTGCTCAGGGAGATAGAGAGGTTCTATGGGCAGTTGTACACCTCAGTAGCTGAACCTATTGTTGACTTGGTAAAAGACCCAAGAGCCAAGCTAACCCGACACTACACTGAAGATATCCCGGACATCAGCCTGTACGAGATTACGATGGCTCTCAAACAACTCAAAAATAACAAAGCACCAGGCGAAGACGGAATTACCGCAGAGCTTCTGAAAGCGGGCGGAACGCCGGTACTTAGAGTCCTTCAGAGGCTGTTTAATTCCGTCTTGCTCGAAGAGAAAACGCCGGAAGCATGGAACAGGGGAGTGGTGGTACTGTTTTTCAAGAAAGGTGATAACACTTTACTGAAGAATTATAGGCCCATCACACTGCTGAGCCATGTTTATAAGTTGTTTTCGAGAGTCATCACGAATCGTCTCGAACGCAGGCTTGATGACTTCCAGCCTCCCGAACAAGCCGGTTTCCGGAAAGGCTTTAGTACCATAGACCACATACATACGCTGCGGCAGATTATACAGAAGACCGAGGAGTATAATCGGCCACTATGCTTGGCGTTTGTGGACTATGAGAAAGCCTTCGATTCGATCGAGACTTGGGCGGTTCTTAGATCTCTCCAGCGATGCCGCATTGACTATCGGTACATTGAAGTGTTGAAGTGCTTGTATAATAACGCCACCATGTCAGTCCGAGTACAGGGGCATTGCACGAAGGCGATCCCCATAAAAAGGGGAGTAAGGCAGGGAGACGTCATTTCTCCGAAACTGTTTACGGCCACCTTAGAGGACGCCTTCAAGCTCTTGGAATGGCAAGGACTTGGCATCAACATCAATGGCGAATACATCACTCACCTTCGATTTGCCGACGACATTGTGGTCGTGGCGGAGTCGCTGGAAGATCTAGGACGAATGCTCGGTGACCTCAACAGAGTATCTCAACAAGTGGGTCTTAAAATGAACATGGACAAAACGAAAATAATGTGTAACGTCCATGTCGTACCCACCGCACTCACCGTTGGGAACTCTACTCTTGAAGTTGTCGACGAATACATTTACCTGGGACAGGTAGTCCGGTTAGGTAGGTCCAACTTTGAGAGAGAGGTCAATCGACGAATCCAACTCGGCTGGGCAGCGTTCGGGAAACTGCGCAACATCTTCTCATCCAAAATACCTCAGTGCCTTAAGACTAAAGTTTTTAGTCAATGTGTGTTACCAGTGATGATATATGGATCAGAGACGTGGTCTCTTACAATAGGTCTCATAAAAAAGCTCAGAGTTGCTCAGCGAGCTATGGAGAGAGCTATGCTCGGCGTTTCTCTACGCGATCGAATCAGGAATGAGGAGATTCGTAGAAGAACCAAGGTCACCGACATAGCCGTTAAGATTAGCAAGCTGAAGTGGCAATGCGCGGGCCACATAGCGCGTAGATCGGACGGGCGTTGGGGCAGAAAGATTCTACAGTGGAGACCACGTATTGGCAAGCGCAGCGTGGGACGACCGCCTGCCAGATGGACCGACGATCTTGTGAAAATCGCAGGAAGTCGTTGGATGCAGGTGGCATCGGACCGGTTACGCTGGAAAGCGATTGGGGAGGCCTATGTTCAGCAGTGGACAAGTATAGGCTGAGATGATGATGCTTTGCTCTAGAGTAGGCCAAGTCAAGTGTATATTTGTAAATGTATTATCTATTAGAATCTAATAGCGATGTGCCTACCTAATAGAGGAGTGCCCATTTATTCATGCTTAGCTGTCAAGCTTAAATTGCCCAAAAGGTTAGGTCTGAAATAAAACTATTTATTCGGATTTTATCGCGGTTTATTTTTGATTTTTAGTTCCCGACGTTTCGACTGCTTTGCAGCACCCATGGTCACGGGAAGGACTGAGGTGTTAGACGTCCAAAAGGCATAGTTGTTCCGGGGTACCCTCAAACTTCTTAATTATGTTTGTTGGTCCGATCTACGCAGAATTAGCTCACGGTGTCTTGAGGTCTTGCAGTTTTATGCTTGGTTTTGGATTTGATTATATTAATTACCGGATCCCACGTCGATGGAAGCACCCAGCCATCTTCTCTATTGAAATTAGGATGTTTTTTAATTTCAATAGCCTATTATTAAAATTTAAGCCAATTAAAACTAATTAAGAAGTTTGAGGGTACCCCGGAACAACTAAGCCTTTTGGACATCTAACACCTCAGTCCCTCCCGTGACCATGGGTGCTGCAAAGCACTCGAAACGTCGGGAACTTAAAAATCAAAAATAAACCGCGATAAAATCCGAATAAATAGTTTTATTTCAATGATAATAGGTGTTCGTATCATACAAACCATTTAGCAGTTACACTATACAAAACAACGCCCCACAGGGCCGTATTGAATTGGCTATTTAAATCATTTACGAATTGATGATTAAAAATTAATAATATATACCTTTTCCTTGAGCGGTAGACAAAGCTGTTCATAATATGCCCACATTCCACCCAGGTATTTTTAGTCCAAAAAAAAATGTCACCTCGCGATAATAATACCGTTTAAAGCTTTCGGCAACAGTTTGGTACAAAATAAAGGGTTTAATCAAGTAAAATTATTATTAGTTACATAAATTTTGTTATATTACATTTTTTAAGTCAGGTATTGATTCCGGATATTTGCGATTTTAATCTTATCAGAACACTATCTAGTTGGAATGTACTCGTCAGTACCAATCCAACAAGCCTAAACACGAAGGGTTATGTTGTATAGTTCACATGTTCCTATGGCCACCTTCCGACTCGATCATCAGACCAGCTCCATGGTACCATATTGTTGCATTGTCACCGAGCTTACATTCTTCTTCTTCTTCAGCCGAAAGAGGTCCACTGCAGGACAAAGGCCTCCCCTAAAGACCGCCACAACGACCGGCTTTGTGCTGTACGCATCCAACTTCTACCCGCGACCTTCACCAGGTCATCGATCCATCTTGTAGGGGGCCTACCCACTCCACGTCTTCCGGTACGTGGTCGCCATTCGAGAACCTTTCTGCCCCAACGGCCGTCAGTTCTACGAGCGATGTGCCCCGCCCACTGCCACTTAAGTTTAGCAATTCTGAGTGCTATGTCAGTGACTTTCGTCCTCCTGCGGATCTCCTCGTTTCGAGCTTACATATGTATGCCAAATTTCAGCTCCATCGGATATCCGCAAGTGCTTGAAAAATGGAAGACAGACTAACATACGAACACTGCAAGTTAAATAAAAGCTTGTAAAAATAAACAAAAATCCACACACCGTCACGCCTATATTCACCAAGCGGGGGTGGCAGAGGTGTACTGAGTACACCCACGTTTCGCCGACGAAGTTAGGTCCCATGTAATAGGGGGAGAGCCTATTGCCATACTGGGCACATTCTAGACTCCAGACTTGTACTGGGAAGTTTTCGTTAGAAAAACTACACTTGTCCGACCTAGGATTTATACCCAGGACCTCGTGATCACAAAGCGATGCGCTTTGCCACTAGACCAACGAGGCAGTCGAAAACGAAAATCCACTTATTTTATATTTACCTGTCATGCCCACAATGTTGCCAACCCTCTGCAGTGATTTGACGATGGACAATTTGTGCTTCGGAGTTACTCTGTAGAATACGCTCACCTGCCAAAGAAAAAAATGTTATCTCAGTTCAACCAATTTTAATTTTCATCGATGTTAACGGCCCCTAGTTTTTTATTGTTTTATCGCATTGTTCAGAAGCTAAGCAAACGTTTGAAAAGATAGGATTTCTTTTCAAGTCAACAATTCATATCTGTCCCACTCAGATGAGCATAACAGAATGAGATTTTTAGAAACAAGATTACCTAATTAGCACTTTTAAATACGAGGTATTTACCTTAATTCGTCTTTATTAGTTCCGTATTCATCAAATCATCGCTTCACACCTAGGAATTGTGCACATACACCCAGAACGAAAAACATGTTAGTTGTTGCACAAAGATTTATCCCGTACAGAAATAGAACCCGGAACTACTCCGGCCAGTAAGCGGAGCAGCCTACACTCTGACTACTAGACCAAGCCGACATCGTAAATTTTTATTCTTATTTATTTCGCACTGAGTTGTAATATATCCTACATTTTACAAAGAGTTTCATTCAAAAAACAAAAAGAAAGGAAATCTCACAGTATCTATGATCCTATCCAGTTCTTCATCAGCCATGCCGTCGAGCTGGTCGCCGGAGAGCGATTGCGAGTGCAGCACATCCAAACCAACCATTTGAGCTGTAACATTATTATTTATAAGACCATCCCAATGCTGGATCTTTACACAAAGATGGGGCGCTTAATAATAACTATACAGTAAAGAAAAATCAGGAAATAATAAATGTGAGAGGTATGTAAGGAAAGAACCGGTGGCAGGGACAGGGCTCATCTCTAGCAGAACTGACAGTCCTTACGACAGAAAGGTGTGCGCGTGTGCGCGTGGGCGCGTGCGCGTGTACGCGTGTGCGCGTGTGAGCGCGTGGGCGCGCGTGAGCGCATGGGCGCGTGCGCGTGTGCGTGTGCGCGTGTGCGTGTGCGCGTGTGCGTGTGCGAGCGTGCGTGTGTGCGTGCGCGCGTGTGCGTGTGCGTTTGCGTGTGCGCGTGTGCGTTTGCGTGTGCGCGTGTGCGTGCGTGTGTGTGTGTGTGTGAGTGATCTATGCTGTTGGCCGCGGGGCCTTTACAGCTTCACCGGACAAGAGGGCGAGCGTGCAACCACTACGCTCGAGCCAGAAGGGCAAGGGGGCAACTAGCTCAAGGGCGCCTTAAGGAGGAACGGCCTCGGCTTGGGCAGCCGCTATGGGGAAAGAGCGTATACTAAGTGTCTCTCCGTGGTGCTCTGCACCGGCCGGCGGGCAAGGGATTCTTCGACCTCGCCGGAGAGGTCGGTGTCTGATCCTGTGTGAGGTATCTGTATTCGAAAGAAAGGTAGTAAGGGCATCGGAAGGATCGGTGAGAATATGCCGCGGGCGGTAGCAGCTAATAGGACGGCAGAAACGTTCTCGAGTGGCGACTACGTAGCGGAAAAAGTGCGAGTAGGCAAGAGCCTTTAGGTCCAAAAAGTTGAATTTGCCGAATGTTGAATTTTCATTATGTTGAATTCCCAATATGTTGAATCTCAAAATGTTGAATTCTCAAAATGTTGAATTCCCAAACTGTTGAGTCCAAAAACGTTGAATTCTCATTATGTTGAACAAACAATTCTCACAATGTTGAACTTATCAAAATGTTAAATATCAAAATGTTGAATTCCCAATATGTTGAGTCCCAAAATGTTGAATTCATATTTGTTACGTTGACTACAAGAACGTCAATCCTAATGCTTTTAAACTGACTTCAAAAAGGAGGAGGTTCTGTGTTCGTCTGTATGTGTGCTTTTTTATGTATGTTTGCCGATATTTCCGTCAATTGAGGACCGATTTTGATGATTCTTTTTGCATTGGGTTCAGTATAGCTTCAAAGTGGTTCCATTTTAATTGAATTTTAATCCACTCAACCATTTTAATCATCGGTATTGGATCTTGGACTTTGAAGATACACCATGGGACTCCTTAACGACAAGTAACTTAAATATGTAGATGGAGTTATTATAAGTATTGTGGTAATCCTATAGGTACCATACCATACTATAGAACTAACCAGAATATTAAGACTTAAAAAAATAAGGAGGTTTACAATTCGTCTGTTTTTTATTACGTCTTTATTTATAAACTGACTTCGATAATTCTTTTTGGTTTAATATAGCTTCGAGGTGGACCCATTTTAATGAAATCGGTATTGAACCTTGGACTTTGAAAGTATAAGGAACGGCAATCAGGATGAATGTATAGATTTCGTTATTATGGGTATTACATCAATCCTGTATGTACCTTATTGTAGAACTAAGCAGATAATTATAATTCACTCATCACTTAAAATTGTAAAATTTAAAAAGGAAAACTGATTTAAAAACTTGGTGTGCAAAGTGCAAACCACCACCACCACCCGAAGTGCAAAGTAACCGACTGCACTAACCGGCACCGACTTCAAATATTTATTTTTTGCTTTTAGAAGTCCGTTTCCCTTTATTTTTAAGTTATATTTATTCTCATCATTACGGTGCTGCTTGTTTCTGGTTTAGGTATTCTCCATTTCGCCTTGTAGGGCACTCACGGGATAATACGGATTGATATATTCTAAGTACGGAACCACACTAACGGGAAAAATATTATGACAACAGACCCATCAGATTCAACATTTGAAAAATTCAACATTATGAGACTTAACATTACAGGAATTTAACATTTTGGGATTCAACATTTCTAAAATTTAACATAATGAGAATTCAACATTTTGGGAATCCAACATTTTGAGATTCAACATATTGGGAATTCAACATAATAGAAATTCAACATTTTGCAAATTCAACTTTTTGGACCTGAAGGGCCAAGAGTTCCCACAAAGTTGACCGATGACCTAAAGATTGTGAGTAAGCATAAATCGGTCGTCGTCGTAGCGAATTTTGGCGGAGACTTAAGTCCTGCCGCAGCCGTCATTCAGCTGATTATGATGAATGAACAATTACTAACCTTAACCTTAGAAACCTTAATGATATGAAAACATTTAAAATAAAACTACAAAGATTCTTGATCGAAAAATGCTATTATTGTGTTAACATTATCTTTCTGATCAAATATGACTACCTAAAACCTGCCGGACCCATAGTCCGACTTTTAACCATTATTTTATAATTTGACAATTTTAATATAAATTGGACATATGATTATTATCCTGTCTTAATTTTTATTTCTCTATTTTATTTTAAATTACGATATGTAAGTATAATCATATAGACGACATTTCTGAAACCACAACTATTATATATATTGTATAACATTCACATGCCTTAATCAGGCCAAATAGATATAAATACCTACCTATAAATGCAACACCTTGCCTTCTCTATTTAGTGTGAATAAAGAATTGAATTAAACTACCAACAACCAATGTCCTCGTCACGTCGAGAGGATTTGGCGGCGGGCTTTTTTTTTTTTTTGAAGAAAACTTAGCCCCTTACTACATACTTACTTAGTCCTGTGCCGTGGGTGCGTTTGTTTACAAACAAGAAAATTCACATACACAAATACCCACACCGAAACAAAAAAGTGTGAGTCACACAAAGGTTTGTCCCGTGCGGGAATCGAACCCACGACTATTAGACCCAGTAGGCGAAGCGGCTTTAGCTCTTAACCACTGCGCCAAACCATTCGTCAAAGTTAAATGAACGCTTACCAACGGCAAGTGCAGTAGGCCTGGCGTCTCCTGTAAGCATCTTGACGTCAACCGAAGCCCTGGCCAATGTGGCCACTGCATGGCGCACGCCATCTCTCGGCGGGTCACATACACCACACACGCCTGTATACGTGAGAGCTTCTAAGCTGCTGCCGCGGCACATTGCGATTATCCGCAGACCTGCACGACAAAACGCACGTTTTCTTTCATTATAATAATATCAGCCTATACTGCCCACTGCTGGACAAAGGCCTTCTCTCACAAATCGAGGTGAGAGGTTCGGTCATCCTTCACCACGCGGACCTAGTGCGGAATGGTGGAGGCAGGTTTGTGGCCACCTGCTGTTGGAACTTATCGAGCCGCCTTTAAGGCCTCCAACTCGGCTTAACGACTACCACATTAAGTGGTAGCCGGGACTAACGGTTTAGCGTGCCTTCCGAAGCACGGAGACGCTCGCCACAAACAGTCACCCGAGTCAAACGCTCCTTAACCTTGGTAATCGGTAAGGACAACGCGGTCGCACAGCTCTACGAGCGTCTTTCTTTAAGTATATTGTTGAAAAAAGTGTGGAATTCAACTAGATTCCACTTAGACTAAAAGCACTAGAAAAAATTACGTGAATGCATTTTCAAACATTAAATGCATATAGAAGATGTAACATATATAAAGCAAGACCTCAGACACCCCAATTGCTTTACGAATTCAATACGAATTTCGATTTTCGTATTGAATTTTAAGGAGTTTTCTACCATTTTTTTAGCTCTTTGGTACCCAAATTACCCATTAAAATTAATAATTAATTAACTTTTGTATGCGTATTGAGGTGTGTGCCATAGAAATACATTTAAAATAGCCGTAATGTTGTGAATAATTATAAAGTATTGCTTAATACAGCGAACTGGACGAATAAAAGAAAATAAGTTTTATTTTTCAAAAAAAAAAAATATTCTTTTACAACTTTTAAAACATTCTTCGAGTCTTTTTAAGTTTAAAATACCTGTAGTTGCCTATTTAGAACAAACTACTTCCAGGTCTTGCCTTAATTATGTTAGGTACACCTTGTTTGTGGTCACACAAAGAATTACCCTCTACTCTCCATAGCTCTTCTGCCATTACTTCAAACAGTAATCATCACGTTAGGTAGTTAACAGATAGCCTCTTCTACTTCTATTATCATAATTATTCTCACAGTAATGATTTAAAGTGAATAGACAATTGCATTTTCTCTCTAAATTCGCCCAAAGATGTAGCTTGTTGATTCAGTAATTACTGAATCAGCAAGCTACACTAATTGCACGTCACGTCATCGTCACTTCCAATTAGATGAGCCCTGTTTAATAAAAATGATAATGACAGACAAAAGATGACAACTTCATAATTTTGTCAGTAACAAGTTACACAGCTATGGAGAGAGCTATGCTCGGCGTTTCTCTACGTGATCGAATCAGGAATGAGGAGATTCGTAGAAGAACGAAGGTCACCGACATAGCCCTTAAGATTAGTAAGCTGAAGTGGCAATGGGCGGGCCACATAGCGCGAAGATCGGACGGGCGTTGGGGCAGAAAGATTCTAGAGTGGAGACCACGTATTGGCAAGCGCAGCGTGGGACGACCGCCTGCCAGATGGACCGACGATCTTGTGAAAATCGCAGGAAGTCGTTGGATGCAGGTGGCATCGGACCGGTTACGCTGGAAAGCGATTGGGGAGGCCTATGTTCAGCAGTGGACAAGTATAGGCTGAGATGATGAAGTTACACAAAATTACCTATCATATCATTGTGATATTTTGTATTTTTCAAACAATAATATGTTTTGTTGTATAGGGCTCAGTTTTCTTAAAGCTCTATAAAGCGCTTTTAAAAAACCATTAGTTATTTGTTTTATTCCAGCGCTTTATCAGCGCGGGTCGAAAAGCTCTCGTTCGAATGAGGGGAAACCAAATGTGTTACCACCACGATTCAAATATTAAGAGGTGTCGACCTAAGCAACTGTGCACTGTGGCTTTCAACTACGCTCTGACGTTATCACGGTGGGCGTGGTTACATCAGTCTGTCACTTCATCCCGCGCCACCCGACGCAGTGATACGCTTAATTCTATCTATATCATCACGCCAAATCCATTTCGGGGTAGGCAGAGAGTACAGACTTCCAATAGGTCCTTTCCATACAGACCTCTCTGGCTTCCTCCACTCTCCTAGTTCGTCTCATACACGCTCGCCGATCACGGAGACTCTTCATTAAACAGCCTTAGTTGAATGAAGAAATATGCCATCATATTTTTAAATTTGCTTCATGGGTATCACATACCCATCCTGGCGATATTGTAGGCCTCCGCGATGAAGTCGTTCTGCTTATCCTTGGTGATGGGCGCGTAGTTGCCGCCACTGTCGATGTACTGCGTGCACAAAGGCAGTACTTTTTCAATGGCCCCCTTCACGAACACCTCCTCCTTCAGCTTTCCGTCAGAGAATTTGGGCGCGCACTTCACTACCATCATTTTTGTTTCGGAGCTGTGAAATAAAGGTGTATTTTATTAACAAATGAACAAACACAAAGCTTAATCCAATAGCCGAACAAAAATTAAAAAGACCAAAAACCTTAAAATACCTTATATTATCTACTACTTTTTCTTTAGTGTCCCTGTAACTCTGATGTATTTATTTGTGTTATTTAATTTTATAATTTTATTTTGGTTTTAGTAATTCCTTCTTATAATATGTAATATTTTATTATCCTCGTAATTTTATAGTTATGCTGTAATTTTATATAATTTTTATAATATGAGTACCCGCATTAGAGAGTGTTGTACACGCCTAAAAAGATATTTCACACAGTATGAACAATTGCTATAATGCATTAATATATAATGTAAAATTTGTGAATTGTCGATGGTGTGGCTTTTAAATAAATAAATAAAATAAATATAATAATATTTATATATAATATTTTCAATAAAAAAGCAATGGGAGAGTTCGGTCGCCTCACAGGGTAACGTCACCATAGCCGACCCCTCGACTGTAGAACAAGGCTTCAAAGAGCAACGGTCGGTGTGTTCCACCATCAACCGATTCAGAACCGGAGTCACAAGGTGCAATTATCATCTTCACAGGTGGGGCATCACTGAGTCTCCTTGTTGTGACAGTGGAAACTCAGTGCAGACTATCCAGCACATCGTTTAGCAACAGTCCTCCGCTCAAAAATTCAGTGGCGGATTCGAGGGGCTACACCATCTGACACCAGAGGCTGAACAATGGCTCCTCCACTCTGACATTAAGTTCTGATCGTGGTTCACCGTTCACCGCCATACGATGATGATGAGTCCAAAAGCCCAAGCCATCGTCAATAAGAACATTCTTGTGTTTTAAGTCGACTCGGAATTACCATTTAAAGATACGTAAGTTCAAATTATTTTTATACAATATAAAGTACCTGAAGGGTATCTCATGGAGCCTCGTGTACTGCTCCCTCACGTCGTGCATGCCGTTTTTCATGGCACAAGCTAATAGAGCGCCCTCTGTCGGCTGCCCGTACAGTGTCTCGTCGCGGATTATGGCGTTGTTGCACAGCACGCCCACCTGCGTGAAAAGTTCAAAAGAAATAAAAACATATGGTATATAAGATATTAATTAATGCGTATGAGACGAACTACGTACGTGACGAAAGCTAGAGAGGTCTGTAAGGAAAGAACCAGTTGGATCTCTGTACTCTCTGCGTACTTCACAAGTGATCTGGTGTGATGATATAAACAGCGAGATAGATATTATTGTTTTGTCAATATAAAATTATCACCACCCCAGCAATACACACTGGTTCCAGGTAACGGTGTATGATCTATTGTCTTTCACCGCGATTTGTGATAGCCTTTGCCTAGCAGTGGGATTCAAAGAAATAGACTTACTTGCCTATTGCATTAAGACCTAAAATCATCGGTAAAATGTGTGTGACACACGGTATATCGTCGGCTAAATGCCGTAGAACCGATGGCCGTTGGGGCAGACTGGTTCTTGAGTGGAGACCGCGTGTCGGCAAACGTAGTGTAGAGCGCCCTGTAGCTAGGTGGGGCGACGATATTCGTAAGGCCGCGGGCAGGGATTGGAGGAGGAGAGTTGAAGATCGAGCTGTGGCGTGCCATGGGAGAGGCCTACGTCCAGCAGTGGACTGACACAGGCTGATGATGAAATGTGGGTGTACTAAGTACATCCTTGCCACCCCGGGAGATGAACAGCTCACGCCAATCTTTACGGCCGCTCTAAATGTAGCTACATAGGCATACGTAGAACGCAAAGTTAACTTGTGTTCTGCGCATCGATACGCGGCAATACCAACTACATTCAGAGCGGCCATCAAGATTAGCAATACCGTTTTCGTTGCTAAATATTTATTCATACTCAAACTCAGAGTCAAATAATTTATTTTGTATAAGCCCTCAGGGCGGCTTATAATCTAATTTTACTACTAATCTACCACCGGATCGAAACGCGGCCTCCGCTGAGAAGATACGGCGAAGAAACTCAGCAGGCTTGTCGTTCTTTTCTTTCTCTTTTTTCCTTTCTATTTTTTTTTTATTATATTGTGTAGATACAATTAGGTTACAATTAAATAGATAACGATCTAGCTCCAGTGTGATACCGTACGACTGAGATATGAGATTAATAATGTTATTTATAAATTGTCTAAAGGATTCCAGATAGACCAGTCCCCACAAGCAGAACCCGTTCA
Source organism: Phalera bucephala (assembly GCA_905147815.2). Lineage (NCBI taxonomy): Eukaryota > Metazoa > Arthropoda > Insecta > Lepidoptera > Notodontidae > Phalera > Phalera bucephala. Next base: position 26,395,580 of record LR990623.1, on the reverse strand, counting down.
CGAGTATGACTATAGAAACAGCCATCACACCCCTCATAACAATGTTCATCAACATTTGCAAGTATATTGCGAATGTGCAGCGACTTATGTATATTGCAGGCTGTACCTCGAGCATGCTGTTGACCCCCATCCTCGCCACGTCCAGGTCGCGGCCCTTGTAAGCTCGCAGCTGCACGTCACCCAGCGCGTTGTAGCCTGTACCGGTCACTTCGGCGATGTGTCCTCCAGAAGTAGAGATCGTCGTCACTGTCATCTCGTTTTTGGTCAATGTGCCTACACGGGAGTATGAGATACTAGATCAATACGAAGCACGGAGACTTGGCATGAACCTAAAGCTGTCACGATACACTTATGTCAAGATAAATTGACGTAGTCACATTATCATGTCTGAGGAAAATAAAAGATTTTTTAGGGCTCATGGTATAGGCTGCGGTGCTTGCTGATGAGATGCATTCCATCTGACTCCATAATTGGTACCATATTTATTTGTGCGACCTGAGTGATCAGCTCGAATGCTGAGTCACTGGCACGACACGACAATGTGCCTAATACAAAACAGTGCGTACTCGTCAATTATTTCCCTACAAATTTATTTAGGACTAGATGTTACCCGCTGCTACGCACGCGTTTATTTTGTAATTTAACATAGGAAAACCGGCCATTATGGGATGGCACAGATCCTGGACTGACCTAAAACACCTCTATACTATGAAATAAAACTATATTACGGATTTTATCGCGGTTTATTTTTTATTTTTAGTTCCCGACGTTTCGAGTGCTTTGCAGCACCCATGGTCACGAGAGGGACTGAGGTGTTAGACGTCCAAAAGGCATAGTTGTCGGGGGTACCCTCAAACTTCTTAATTATTTTTGTTGTTGTTGGTCCGATCTACGCAGAATGAGCTCACGGTGTCTTGAGGTCTTGCAGTGTTATGCTTGGTTTTGGATTTGATTATATTAATTACCGGATCCCAAGACGATGGAAGCACCCAGCCATCTTCTCTATTGAAATTAGGATGTTTTTTAATTTCAATAGCCTCGCGAACCATCCTTGGTAGGAATCGGTGTTCTTTCACGAGGATTTGTGGTCTATCAAATCTGATGTTATGGCGGGCGCGGTCAAGGACATGTTCACAGACTGCAGACTTCTTTGAGCGACGGTGTTTTAGGTCAGCTATATGTTCTTTAACCCGAGTCTTTACCGATCTTTCTGTTTGTCCTATATAAGAGAGACCACATTCACAATCAAAACATCCTCATTTCAATAGAGAAGATGGCTGGGTGCTTCCATCGTCTTGGGATCCGGTAATTAATATAATCAAATCCAAAACCAAGCATAACACTGCAAGACCTCAAGACACCGTGAGCTCATTCTGCGTAGATCGGACCAACAACAACAAAAATAATTAAGAAGTTTGAGGGTACCCCGGAACAACTATGCCTTTTGGACGTCTAACACCTCAGTCCTTCCCGTGACCATGGGTGCTGCAAAGCACTCGAAACTTCGGGAACTAAAAATAAAAAACAAACCGCGATAAAATCCGTAAAATAGTTTTATTTCATGTGTAATATTCGCGTAAATATAAGAACTCAACCTCTATACTATCTTTAAAATCCGTTCAGCCATGATAGTATAGAGATATAAATACGGGATAGTGTGTATATCTCTATACTATCACGGCTAATCGTGCATTTTTTTCCCTGAATAAAGGAATATGCAAAGTTTCGTGTCCGACTCATACATCGTTAAAAAGTTTAATCCCGAAATGACAATCTTGACTGCATCATCAGTTCTTGCAAAAAAATCATGTCTAAATATCTAAATCAAATGCGTATAAACAATTTCGGGCACATGCTATTATTTACTGAAGAGTTTCTTCATTAGGAGACGAACCTGAGTCCATTATCAGTTCATGAAGGAATTCATGAGTGGGTCAAATCACACATTTTAACGTAACATTGCAGCTTGCAACTACCAATAATGAAATTCATAAAGTTTTATGACTTTTCCTGCGATAATCGCGGATTGCTTATTTTTTCCGGGATAAAAGTATTTAATATTATAAGTTATTACCATACCAAAATATTATTGAAATCCGTTTAGTATTTTTTGTGTGATTGAAACACAAAGAGACAGACAGACAGACTGACAATAATTCCAGAAAAAAAAATAGTTTCGGCCTCTATAGCAATAAGAAAGTGTACCCCAAATAAAATTTTCGAAAAATATTGAATTTTCAGATTTGGCTCGCTTACAGTTTTATTATATGTATATGTATGTATGTATAGATGAATCTCAACCTGGCACTCGAATCAAGGAGATCGTGATCACCAACTGCAGTATTCCTCACTAGATAATGCTTTTTCGCGGTAAATATTTAACAAAATTCTTACCAGTTTTATCACTACAGATGACGTTGACGCAGCCCAGAGTTTCCACTGTTGGCAATTTCTTGACGATACAATTTCGCTTCGCCATTCGCATCACACCCAAAGCCAATGTCACCGTCACCACGATGGGTAAACCTGAAACAAACAACATTATTTGACAAAATCAAATTCGGCCATTAGTGCTAGAGTATCCAATAAAGACATTAAGGTAAATACTATTTTGGTTTTGAGAAACACCAGGACTAGGTAGGTACTATACCTACACGTACAAAACTCGTTGACTTGAAGAATACATGTAGATGAAGAATCCTTACCAAAATTTGTCGGTATTACTTTGCTTTGGAAAAGAGACTTTGATATACGCAGTATATACCTCTATCTCTTTCTCGGAGCAAAGTAACACAACAATAATAATGTAATAGGTGACCACAATCGCTTTAGCAGTTTTATTATAAGTTTACTTTGAGAAAGAGATGTCAGCAAGCAGTTTATAGGTTCGTGCTGACGGCTAACCTTCAGTAATGGATACACTTTTTTTTTTAAAAAAAACTTTGCCCCACCCTAGGATTAATTCCTGTGTCGTGGGTGCGTTTTACAAACATGAAAATCACATACACAAATACCCAGACCGGAACAAATAATTGTGGATCACACAAAGATTTGTCCCGAGCGGGAAACGAACCCGCAAAAATGTGGAACGCTTCACGATTTTGCGTGTCATCCTTGCGCAGGGGCCATGCAAATCTTCTCTGTATCGTTCCAATTTTAGTATATGTACTGCCGAAGCAAGTACTTTGGCTTCAAGAAACTTTGGCGCTTTTTTACCTCAACGTACGAGGAGCGGTCCTGATAGCAGCTCAGCTTATAATAGCCACCCCGAATTCATAGTTTCTCCACCAACTCTTGATATAGCAACAAAGCTAGAAAGAAGTCTTCTACAAGGCTAAGCACTAGCTAAAACCAATGTCTTCTACAAAGGGAAGCACTCACCTTCAGGGATAGCTGCGACAGCCAAACTGACGCTGATGGTAAACATGTCCTGCAACGCCTTGCCTTGTAGCCATCCGGCAATCATGATGAAGCCGATGATGCAGAAGGAGTACAAGGAGAGCTGGGCGCCCAGGGTGTCCATGGACTTCTGCAGGGGAGTCTTGGGCGCTTCTTCCGCTTGCATCATACGGAATATGTCGCCAAATTCCGAGCGTTCGCCTGTGCTGACGACTATGCCCTACAAATATCTCAACATTAGTTTTACAGTCACCTTAAAAATATACTTTATGGACATTTTTAAAGTTAATTGTCGTGTAAGAAAGCTAAAAAATAGCGATCGTAGACTTTTGCCAAAGTATATTTAGTAATTCTTCACTTAATTTAATTAAGTATTTACATAATTTTATACCAGCTAACTATCTGCACAGACAGACACATATATTTTCAGTTAAAAAAATGTCTGACGCGATTGTTTACCGTATTTTTGCACAGTGTAAACACAGATTTCATCAAAGCCTATTTTAACAAATACACGGAGATGGTTCTTCAGTATAGTAACATAAATCGGTTTTAGGAGTCCATTAAAATCTTCAAGAGGAATTTGCAAAGTATATCAACCGCAACAGATTTTAGTTCTCCATTGATCGATGACTCTCGTGCAAAACTACTAAAAAACAACTGACCTAAATCTAAACTGTTTGCCTTGAACTTACCTTGGCGTTCCCGCATCGTACTAGCGTACCCAAAAACGCGATATTATCCTTATTAACCCTGCCAGCTGCAGCCTTGTTTGGCAGCACACTCTTCCCGGCAGGTTCTGTCTCCCCGGTGAAAGAAGACTCGTCGATGGCAAGGTCCGTGGAGTCGAACAGCCGAAGGTCGGCTGGCACTCTGTCGCCAACATTGAGGTGGACTACGTCGCCTGGTACCAGATTCCTTGCTAGAAAGTGCTCGAGGCTGCCTTCACGTAAACTGGAAATAAGATTAAAGGCCCTTCATGACAGTTAACTTAGAGTAAAAAGCTATAGAGCGAACAAAATTATAAACGTGGGCGACAGTGAACAATTCATGAACAAATGGCACTCAGAATTAGCACGGCCTTCATACCCAAAACGATGACGAGCGTATACGATCTCTCGTCAAAACATTTTACTGCAATATCGATCTTGGAACCTTATCAATTATCCTTGTCCTTGTAACTGTAGTCTCTGCCTACCCCAGTGGGATAAAGGCGTGAGTGTATGTATGTATGTATTAATTGTCCTTGTCTTTAATCAAGCACACATTACATAGATTTGTTTTTGCGTAACCTACTACACACAATCAATGAAAATGAAATATATGACAGTGAAATTTTGGCAATAAGACACTGAGCACTTACTAACATATTTTTTATCGACTTACCAACCCAACTTCTTTGAAAATGATATGCCATCAAAAGCGAAAAACAGCAGTGAAAACAGTGGGATAAGGGCTTTGCCCAGCAATGGGGCAGTAATGGTGGAATAATAAAGTAGCTACAGGCGGTCAATGATCCGCTACATTCATCGTAATAACCATCGTTCGATAGTCTGGCTTTGCCCAGCAATGGGGCAGTAATGGTGGAATAATGAAGTAGCTACAGGCGGTCAATGATCCGCTACATTCATCGTAATAACCATCGTTCGATAGTCTAGTCGTTCGTTAAGCGGTCGTTGAGTCAATTGTAGCACAAATTGGATTAATCAAACTAAACTACCAACGCAACGACTGAACTAGTACAATAGGGTATTTGTATAAATGACACAGACATAGATTACTTTATTTCTTAAAGAACATTCTAAGTAACATGGAAAGTGTCATACGATCACAATTACAGACTCCCGAATGTTGCCTACTGAGAATTTTTGTACCAATACACCAGAGTTGGGCAAAAATTAATCGTGAAACAATTAAGTTGCAATTAAAATATTTCGGATTTCATCGCGGTTTATTTGTGGTTGTCAAGTGCCCAACGTTTTTAGTGGTCTACAGCACCCATGATCGCGGAAGAGACTGAGGCATTTGATGCCCAAAAATCATTGTTAATCTGGAGTATGCCAGGGAAATGAATTTAATCGTCAACCTCACGATATTGACATGATAACCGTAGCGACCAAGAATGTTCTACAACTAAATCCGAAAGATAATTATCTTCTGATAGGTGATTATAATCTATCTTGTATCACATGGGATGGTGGCATGCCAACTTTTTTGAGGAAAGGATCAGTGGAAATTCAAAATGCTGGTGTAAAAATGATCGAGGAATTTGAATTTTATGGTCTGTCACAACATAATTCTTTAAAAAATATTTCCGGTAATACATTAGATTTAGCTTTTTCTAATCTCCCGTTAAAAATAGTTCGTTGTTCTGTTCCACTCCTTAAAGAGGACATGACTCACCCACCATTTACGTTAAATATCTTAGACTTAGCGGTACGGCCTCTCCGTGAGTCTACAACTCCGAGACCAAACTTTAGGAAAGCCGACTACGAAGCCATAAATAATTACATTATCGGTCAAGATTGGCACTCTCTATTGTGCTCAGGTACAGTGAATGACGCGGTGGACAAATTGTATAATGTAATAGATGATTGTGTTAAGAATTATGTCCCTTTACGTAAAAAACTGAACAGTCGAACATACCCAAAATGGTTCAGCCCGGCTTTAATTAAGATTATGAAAGAAAAAATTAAAGCCCACTCAAAATGGAAAAAATATGGGAACAATTTAGATTATGATGAATTTTCTTTGCTACGTGCCAGAGAACGTAAGGTCCAAAATGTTTGTTTTAAAAACTTCACATCAAGTTGCGAAAATAATATTAAATCTAACCCTAGATTGTTCTGGACTTTTGTCAAGGCTACAAAAGGCAAGTCCGCGTACCCTAAAACCTTGAGTTTAGGAAATGATAAGTTTTCAAGAGGTGAAGACATATGTGATGCTTTCAATTTATTTTTTAAAAGCGTTTTTGGAATTCCTAGTTCTTGCTACACACAATCTGAGAATAGCTCGATTGGTTTCCATACACTCTCAGTTATACAGACTAGTACCGACGAGGTCAGAAGATTATTAAAAAACTAGATAGGAACAAAGGTGCCGGTAGTGATGGAATCCCTCCAGTTTTTTGGTCCAACTGTGCGCAAACTCTTGCATTGCCCGTTAGTATAATATTCAATCGTTCTTTAAGTGAAGGAATATTCCCTAATAAATGGAAATCCGCGCACATAATCCCCATTTATAAGAAAGGTTCTAGAACTCAGATAGAGAACTACAGAGGGATTTCTATGTTGAACACTATCGCTAAAGTACTTGAACGGCTCGTTTATAAAGAAATCTATCCTTTAATTTCCCAACATATTCCCGCTGAACAACACGGTTTTGTGAAAAAACGCTCTACCACTACAAATCTAAGTTGTTTTACGAATTACCTTCTTTCGAATATGGATAATGGTGGTCAAGTTGATGTGATTTACACGGATTTTGAAAAAGCTTTCGATCGTGTGGATCACATCATCTTACTAAATAAACTACAATCACTCGGTATACACGGAGATTTGTACCGTTGGGTCCAATCATACCTTACATGTCGCTCTCAGGCGGTTGTCATAGGCGGGTATCGATCGAACTTTGTAGTTATACCCACGGGTGTCCCACAGGGGTCACATTTAGGTCCCCTTTTTTACAATGCTTATCTATACGACATAGGTTCTTGTTTAAAGCATTCGGAATATCTCATGTACGCTGATGATACAAAAATTTTTTGTAAAATTAATAATATAAATGATTGTTTACAAATGCAAAAAGATCTTGATTGCTTGTACACATATTATGCGCAAAATAGGATAACGGTCAACATACAGAAATGTGTATGTATTACTTTTTCACGCAAAACAAAGCCAATTACGTATAACTACACTTTCGGGAATCGACCTATTGACAGATCCAAAATCGTCCGCGACTTAGGAGTATATCTCGATAGCAAAATGCTGATGTCTGAACACACGCATTATGTAGCTAATAAAGCTTATCGGAACCTTGGCTTGAGGGTATGTAAACCATTCTCTGATATAGCCGTTCTAAAAACAGTTTACTTTGCGTATGTGAGAAGCATCCTCGAATATGCGAGCCCCGTGTGGTCTCCTCAGTACATTATATATAAAGACTGCCTGGAGAGAATTCAGAAAATCTTTATTAACCATTTAAATTACCGTAAACGTAATAGTTTGAATAATTACCAAAGAAGTTGCCGTATACATGATCTGTTCCCATTGGAGCAGAGGCGCATTATCTTGGATATGTGCTTATTGTTTGACATAGTTCATAGTAATATAGATTGTTCCGACCTCGTATCTAAAATTGCTTTTCGAGTGCCTTTGTATCGCACACGACACACCTCTTTACTTGACGTACCCTTCCATTGTACTAACTACGCTAAAAACACTATATTATCGCGTCTTACTCGCACTTATAACACTTTATTTAGCCGCATCGATCTCTTTGCTTGCTCAAAACTTAAATTTAAAAAGCACGTCGTTAGCACTATCGCAGCTAGTAATATAAATTAAAACTAAAGTAATAATTATATTTCACTAAACAGTATGTTTTAAATCAACGATGGCGATATTATCATAATGTCATCTTTTCTTTTTAAATTCATTTTATTCACCCAACAATGCCATTACTTGTATACACAGTAAGGAAAACCTGTTATTGGCTATACTTGAATACATAATCTTAGTATGCAATAATTGTATAACGCTGTTGGTTTTCTGAATAAATAAATAAATAAATAAATTAATTGCAAATGTAATGTCAATTGATTGACCCTACAATTGAAAAATGCCCAACACTGCAATACACTACAGAGGCAGGGGACAGGTAAGGGGTTCAATCTATCTATCTATATCAGCACGCCAGATCCATTGCTTGGTAGGCAGAGAGTACAGAGTTTCACAGGTTCTTTCCTTACATATATCTCTTAGCTTCCTCCACTCTCATAGTTCGTCTCGTATGTACACGCTCGCCGGTTATGGAGACTTGTCCCTCAGATAAGACACGATCTATTTGGTCATGGTAAGATAGTCTAGGTCTTACCCGGTATCTACATCCTTCCACTTTCGCATTGTATATCATTCTTTCACCCGACATTTAGGGATTCAATCAATAAATTAAAGTATAATACAGGCCTACAAAAATATTTTTTTTTGTTGCAGCTCTGTTTGTGCCTATAGTCGATAAAGTAGGTAATGTACAATATATTGTCATACGTTATTTTTACTCATCAGCTCTAGTTTACCTTCATACCGTCATTTAATTTTTTTCCCGGTCTTTTACGTAAATAGTCATTATTACAATAACATCGATAAAGTTTATGTTACTATATCATAATGGCTAGTACGTCCAGATGTTGTGTTTACAATCCTGATACATTTTGTTATGTTTGTGGTGAATACATACTAAAAGATCAGCGTGAATCGATAACAGACACTGAATCGTCGGTATTTTGCTTACTTCGGTATTGAAATTCGACACCAAGATAAAGTGTGGGCGCCTCATAGTGTATGTAAACTCTGCGTTGAACATTTGCGACAATGGGAGAAAGGGACACGTAAGTCTTGGAAGTTTGGAGTGCCTATGATATGGCGAGAACAAAAAAATCATTATGACGACTGTTACTTTTGTATGACTAATATAGTGGGAATCAAAAACAACCGCCGTAAATGGAAATACCCTAATATTTCTTGAGCACAAAGACCTACTCCGCATTCAGAAAATGTTCCAATACCAGCTTTTCACCAGGTAGTTCAGCAATCTCAGGAGGAAAAAGCTGAAACACCTATTTCTTCTCAAGTAGATGATAGCTTTGAATACTGCGGAAACACATCAAATCCTAAGCCATTTTCGCAGAATGAGCTTAATGACCTTATCAGAGACTTAGATCTTTCTAAGGAACGTGCTGAGCTCCTAGCGTCGATTAAAAGAAACAAATTGCCTTTCCTCAGATGTTCGAGTGTCTACATATCGCACGAGAGAACTGCTGTAACGTGAGTGGTTTGCTGATATTCATGGGGTTGACGATCTATCAGCCCAATAAATGGTGTCTCTTTATTGACAGTAGTAAACGAAGTCTCAAAGCAGTTCTTCTACATAATGGAAATAAATATGCTCCCGTTCCAATTGCTCACTCAACATCTGTGAAGGAAGAATGTGAGGTAATTTCAATTCTTTTATAGAAAATAAAATATTTTGAACATAACTGGGTGATCTGCGTCGACTTGAAAATGGTTAATTTTTTATTGGGTAAACAGAGTAGTTATACTGAATACGCATGCTTTATTTGTCTCTGGGACAGTCAAGCCAAATCACACTATTGGACTCAAAAAAATTGGCCTATGAGAGATGCTCTTGTTGTCGGAGAAAGAAATGTTATAAATGAACCCTTAGTTTCAAGTGAAAAAATCATTCTTCCGCCATAAAATTAGGGCTGATGAAACAGTTTGTTAAGGCTCTCGACAGAAATGGTCAATGTTTTCAGTTTATTTCACAGAAATTTCCTGGATTAAGTACTGAAAAACTAAAAGAAGGTATCTTTGATGGACCTCAAATATGTCAGTTAATGAAAGACACCACTAATTTTGAGACTTCTATGACTGATCTGGAAAGGCTTGCGTGGAAATCTTTTGTAGCAGTTGCACAAAATTTCCTTAGAAATCATAAGGCTAATAACTATGTAGAATTAGTAGAAGAAATGCTGGTTCGTTTCAAGAATTTAGGCTGTAAGATGAGTATAAAATTACACTATCTCAATAGTCATCTAGATCAATCTCAAGAAAATTTAGGAGATTTAAGCGAAGAACAAGAAGAATATTTCCACCAAGACATAAAAACGATGGAGAATAGATACCAAGGAAGGTGGGACACCCATATGACGGCTGACTATTGCTGGGGAATCATGCGAGATTGCCCACGTCAGTCTCATTCTAGAAAATCACTTAAAAGGTAATTTCTTGATGTTTAATACCAATAAAATTTTTTTTTTTTCTGAAAACTGTATTTTTTATATTTCGGAAACTCGAGCTGATAGAAAAAAACCGATAACATTTTTGATATCACCATGTAAGACACTTAAAATCAGGTCTAAAATCCCCGGCACCAAAATCGTTATAGGCCTGTGTAATTATTGGCATCATATCCCGTTAAAATGAATTTGCAAACCAATGCATGTTTATATACATACTATAAGTAAATATGTAGTGATAAAGCTTTACGGTATATGGCAATAATCTCGCCCCTTATTTTATGGGACCTAACATCGTCGGCGAAAAGTGGGCGTACACGGAACAACTCTGCCACCCCCTCTTTTTCCCTGACAAAGCAATTGTCTTGCTTGTCAGTAAAACTAGTTTTCTTATATTTTGAATAAACTTTTTCAAATGTAGTACCTACAGCAGAATCATCATGGTCGTTAAACACATTTTGTTATTACGAAAAACCAATGACTTCCTAATTACAAGCTACCTGAAATGCGAAAAAGCAGGTTTTTCTGCATACACATACATAAAGTATCTGTTAATAGTAAATTTATTCACCACTTTAGCCTCATAAGTAACCATTAAAACGTTTTTGTAAGTTGAAAACAAATACAGACCAACATAACATTGGACTGGTAATATTAAACACCAATTCATAATAAATATCATAAATAGGGAAGATGTCTTTGTTAGTAATCGATGAACTCTATAAACTATGGCACAGATTTTAATTATCCTCACAGCATAAGAAAGTAACTTTATCAAGAAGTGACATAGACAAGGTATTATGTTGAAAATCCTGCAAAATACGTCTGGGGTAATCTATTACACGGATCTTGTGAAAACTTGGGATAATTTCCGTGCGATCAAGCGTTTTTGCCATACCTATTAATTAAATCAAACATGAGGCTCACAAATAGGCCCTGTTAATATTTTTGTTTTCATATCCGTGGTGCTTTACAACTGGGCTTATCCTAGTTGTAATCTGCTCTCTATGGCTAAAGCAATTTTTTTGTGTCTCCCGCTTTGCAAAGGAGGGAATCTTATTTTTTCCTACTCCCTTATTTTTTTTCTAATGAAGTTTGTTGCGGGTTCCAAAACAATTAAAGTGCTTTCCGGGACACTTCAAGGTTCAAACCTTGGTGTCATCTAAGAAGACAATTGTGGATCTTGGCTTACAGGAGTAAAAATGGTGGGATAATGTGGCGGGCTTAGTCCCATAAAATAAGATCCGGTAGGTGGCACTACACACATCACTAAGCGAAGGTGTATAGGTGTACTAGTGTATATCTTTATATCACCAACGTTGGTCTTACTATAATAGGGAGCGAGCCTAGTAATGACCTGCGATTTTTCTACACTATGATACATAGAAATACACTTTGTCCGAACCGAGGAGCTCGTGGTAACCACTCGGAATACACCATTAAGGTTGGTCAAATAGCCAACGGAGCGCAACGAGAGCGCGACCGAAACGCTCGGCTACGTTCGGTCGTGACGTTTGCCGTCGCGCCGAGCGTGGCTGCGCTGTGTGGCGTCTCCCGTACATTTCAGTACATTACAACTTCCCAAGCCGCGCCACCGTCGCGTTCCCATCAAGCTGCGTCGGCTACGTGGCAAGGACAAGGATACAAAACAACAGGGTGGCCCTGTAAAACCTTGCACATTAATAATATCAGCCCATACTAGCCGCCCCCCTGTTGGGCATAGGCCGTCTCCACAAATACAGGTGAGAGAGATTAGGTCAAGTCAAGTCAAGTCAAGTCATAATATTTTATTTGTGTAGGCGAACAAGAGCACTTACAAACGTCAAAAATTATTACATTTTTTACTTCTACCACCGGATCGGAACGCGGCCTTACACTGAGAAGATCCGGCCAGAAACTCAGCGGGCTGGTCTTTTAACATAATTGGACTGGCCTTTCTGTTTATCGTTTGTTTATATTTTAATACCAAAGTATTTTACACACTATTTTTAAGAGTTGCCGAATGAGGAGCTGCATAAACCCAATCAGTTTTATCGTCGATATATTCTAAAATATTATAATATCCTAAACTAGTACTAGTCTAGTTTTAATATTAATAGGCTTTTTAAACTTATTGATAGGCATATTTCGGATAGCTATAGGTAATTTGTTGTACAACCGTATACTTTGCCCAATCAAAAAGTTGCTAATTCTGTGCAGGCGAGTAGAATGTACAATAAGATCATCTTTGTTCCATGTATTAAACATGATGAATGTTGCTATACTTTTCAAAATTACTGATATTCCTTTTACATACATACATGCGGACCCAGTGCGGATTGATAAAGGCAGGTTTGTGGCAATACTTATTAAATCGCCTATTGTCTAAGCTTCTAACTCGGCTTGACTACTACCACATTAAGTAGTTACCGGGACCAACGGCTTAACGAGCCTTATGGAGACGCTCGAACATATAAATGCGACAGTCACCCGTCACAGTTTAACCGAGCTGTTCGATGCGTGTGTGTGTGAATGATGTACGCTGTTGGCCGCGAGGCCTTTACAGCTTCACCGGACTTAAAGGCGAGCGTGCAACCACTACGCTCTAGCCAGCCAGAAGGGCAAGAGGCGACATACTCGAGGGCGCGGCGCCCTCGGTTGGGACAGTCGCTGTAGGGGGACGGGTGCACTACTAAGTGCACCGGTCAACCGCCGGCTATGGGAGGGGATCTACTACTACGTCGTCGTCGTCGCCCGTATTCTGAGCGGAAAGAAGGGATGACAAAGCATCGGGGGGGTGCCGGTCGATGCTAAACCTTGGTGATCGTTAAGAAAATCAAACGAGCCACGAGCAACCCTAACCGGCACACTTCTATTTTACTTTCCTTAAAAGAAAACGTAGACCTCACTAGGAATTATTCCTGTTTCGTACAAACTTAAAATTTACCTACACAAACACCCAGACCGTAACAAATATTTGTGAGGCACACAGATTTGTCTCGTGCGAGGATAGAACCCTTGGCCCAGTTGGCGGAGCGGCTTAATCTCTTAACCACTGGAAGAAGCCGTCCGTCAATCTAGCAACTTTGTAACTTACCAGTTGCAAGAAGGCGGCACCAGTTTGTTTAGCTCTTCCAACGACTTCTCGGAGCGGTACTCCTGGACAAACGCGACCGTCACCACGATTATGATGGCTACCGTGATGGATATCGCGTCGTCGAACTGCCGCATGCAGACGCTGACGACTGCTGACCCTGGAGACAACAGAATACGGGGTAAATTAGACACCTACTTTTGTGACTTAAAACTATTTTAAATATAACTAAAATTAATCTTCCTGAATTCTCCAAAGTAGTTTATAGTCTATTCCAATCAACCTTAAAAACACTTTTTTTGCACTCAACGTAAAAATAGCATTTTCATTTCGATTTCGTCGGAAATACTGTCGCCTTCATATTACTCTTGTTATATATTGCATTAATAACTATAACATCGATTAATGGTGCTGGTTTGTTCACAAATTTTTAAGTGATTGAAATAGATATTCGTTTTTCTTTCTAATTCGCAGGGTAAAAATTTTAAGAAGATACTCAATCTTTTATGGTTACGATTAAGCATTCAGGTCTAAAAAGTAAAATTTGCAAAATTTTGAATTCCTCTTATTATGTTAGTTGAATTTCGTATGAGATACTTTTACCAAGTTGAATAACCCCCGCTATGGCTTGCTTGAGGCAGGGGGCTTCAGAATCTCCAAACGGAACGTACGAATGCCCCTCTTCTTGTACCTCGCCCGATTGAACATATTGTGTAATCAGATTCGCTTTCTCACATCCTCGTGGTTCTTACAGCGGTGTGGAGCTACTTAGGTCTCGTTCCACTTGACATCACTCCGTCAAATAAACGTCAGAAGCCCACACCATATAATGGCCACGATCCCTGGATGGTGATCGTCAGGATTCCAGGTTACCTCAAAAGTGGTTTAACTTTTACTATGCGTAGGTAACAATAATACAGCGTCAGGTAAATAGTAACATTCATTGGTCAAAAAACATTACGGTAATTCTTCGTAGTTCGTATGAATCATATAGGCGACCCTGACCAGTCATTTTGATGACAGGATGCCCCGTCACCTCAAAGTGGTTTAACTTTGAAAATACATATGTACGTAGCAATTACCTATTAAAATACGTATACCTACCTATAGGTAGTGAATAAGAAACAATTTTGAGGAACTATTTCAACGACCATTGAGATCCTAGCTCACAGGAGCTAGTTTTGGGAATGTGTACGGGCTAAGCCCCATAATAAAATAAAAAAATCAAAGTGGAATACGAGTGGTTATGTTGACGCTTACTGATCCCTGGGGCGGCTGACACATTCTTTTAAGCGCCAGGCAACAAAGCTAGGACAGCGTACCCTGATAACGATATTATCGCAACCCTAGTAGTTAGTTGCAACTGCGTCGCTACAGGTACAAAGCTAATGATGAACCTTGCAGAGTAATAACACGGGTTGTTACCCACAATGATTGTAATGATAATTACGCCGTGTATACACATCAGTACTGAATAAGGAGCCATTGTGGCGTCAAGGTTACGGCCGACGTTTGAATCTAGTTATGAATGTTTTATACGACTTGTTACTCTAAACAAATTAGCTCTCTGCGGCTGATGTTACGTCTGTCAGACACCACGAAACATACTTTTGGTTGATATGCCTCTGTTTTACCGGGAATTGTTCTGCGTCGCGTCTGTCTGGAGTCCGTGATACGTAAGGTCAAGTGATGTGTCCTGTAGACGTGTCGTCAGTAATATAATTTTATTCCCATACGGTCTTATGGACGTCACGTCAGTCAAATAATTATTTTGCATAGTGTCTGTCAGTCTTCAGGTCAAAAAAATATAAGTAATTCATTATGTATTTGTAAACCTTACCGATTTATATTATCTGAGCAATTGTTGTCAGATTTAGTTATGTAGACAATGAGGATACTGATCACAATTTCAACATTAAAGTTGGGAGTCAGGAACAGAGTGTATGTTGAGAAGAGCTGTTTTACATATGCACCTTGTGCTCGTGCTTCAAAATAGCGAGTTTATGATGAAAACCCACCCATGGGAATGACATTTGCCTATTCGTGGATACTGGCGGTACGCCTAGTCCAAGTGAAAGTCGCTTATATGGCTATGGAAAGGGATTTGCATGGAGTTTCTCGCAAGGATCGAGTCCGGAATGAAGTAATCCGACTGAAAACCAAGGTCATCACTGTAGCTCACGAGATCACCAAGCTGAAGTAGCAGTTCGGTAGCCATATTTGCCGAAGGATCGATACCTTTGGAGTAGCTGTGTTCTTGAGTGGATACCACAGGTGGCGCGACTGGCAGCGGTTGGAAGAGAAGAGCCGAAGACCGGACTTAGTGACTGCCTTGGGAGGGGCCCTAAGCCAGCAGTGGATGATCTCTTCAAATAAACTAAAGCGGCAGGCAAGATTTAACTGCTGTGTTTGCACAAAACCGATCTGCCTACAATGCGCCGCTCAAATTTGCATAGATTGTGTGACTGAATTTTGAAAACTAATTGCAAACAAAACTAATCTAAGTATGTTTTTCTGTGTATCGTTCAAAATAAGTTAATTTTGTCGTTTTATATTATTATTTGTTCATGCATTTTTCTCAACAACTGCTAAAATTTCGTAAATATCTTTTGTAATTTTTAACTTTATTCAAATATGTATTTCCAGACACTTTAATTGTAATATAAAACAAAGTCCTATGACAGAATATAAGATATATTAAACATAAATAGTACTTTAATTATACGTCTCACAGACTACTCCTTAGCAGAATGTAAACAATGATTCCACCTCAGTGGCAGAGGGTTCAGTTAGAATCTCCTTTTGACTTTATATAACGTAGTATTGTGTCTATATTTTGACTGCTTCGTTGTTCTAGTGGCAAAGCACATCGCTTTATGATCACGAGGTCCTGGGTTCAAATCCTAGGTTGGACAAATGTAGTTTTTCTAACGAAAAATTCCCAGTATGAGAGTCCGGAGTCTGGAACTGTGCCCGGTATATGGCAATAGGCTCTCCCCCTATTACATGGGACCTAACATCGTTGGCGAATCGTGGGTGTACTCAGTACACCTTTGCCACCCCCGCTTGGGGAATATAGGCGTGACGGTGTGTTTATTAAAATAATGAAAAAAGAAAAATGCATTTTGTGTATTTACGTGTAGAGCAAAATATTGTCGCCATTCCTCCATAGACAAATTATAAAAAAATCTTGGACTATGTCATATATTATTAGATTAATTGTGATAATTAATGAAATGACATTACTAGTGGAGTTTTAATTAAGCCCTATGAAGATATCTAGTCTCCGTTATTGTACTTTAACTAAACAATTAGGCATATAATTACAGGCGAGGGTTAGCTTAACAACTACTCTTCAGCCATAGCAGCAAAGGGGCAACTAGCTCAAGGGCGCTCAAGAAGGAACGGCCTCGACTTGGGCTGCCGCTATGCGGGAGGGGGTATATTAAGTGTCTCGCTGCGGTGCTCTGCACCGGCCTGCGGGCAAGGGCTTGGTCGACGGGGTCGATTCTGAACAGCAAAGGGACAACTAGCTTAAGGGCGCTTAAGGAACTGCCTCGGCTTGGACTGTCGCTATGAGGGAGGGGGTATATTAAGTGTCTCGCTGCGGTGCTCTGCACCGGCCTGCGGGCAAGGGATTCGTCGGCAGGGTCGATTCTGAACAGCAAAGGGACAACTAGCTTAAGGGCGCTTAAGGAACTGCCTCGGCTTGGACTGTCGCTAGGAGGGAGGGGGTATATTAAGTGTCTCGCTGCGGTGCTCTGCACCGGCCTGCGGGCAAGGGATTCGTCGGCAGGGTCGATTCAGATCAGCAAAGGGACAACTAGCTCAAGGGCGCTTAAGGAACTGCCTCGGCTTGGACTGTCGCTATGGTGGAGGGGGTGTGTTTCGCCGCGGTGCTCTGCACTGGCCTGCGGGCAAAGGCTTCGTCGACGGGGTCGATTCTGAACAGCAAAGGGGAAAATAGCTTAAGGGCGTTTAAGGAACTGCCCCGGCTTGGACTGTCGCTATGAGGGAGGGGGTATATTAAGTGTCTCGCCGCGGTGCTCTGCACCGGGCACCTACGGACAAGGGATTCGTCTAATCGTGTGCGGTATGTGTATCCGAAAGTAGGATAGGATAAACATCAGTAGAGTTGGTGAGAATATGCCGCGGTTGGGGATAGCAGCTAATAGGGAGACTGAAGTTCGTAGACGGCGGCACCTACCCCTAATCAGAGATGGGCAAAATGTAATCAGATTAAAATGGCTTAGTACATTAGACTATAATAAAACTGAAAATTTATTAAATATTGCGTGTTAGATAAGTCTTTATGTATGTATGTGCGTGTATATGCATATGTGTGTATGTATACGTATACAGTTTGCATGCGTATGCGTAAATGTATGTGGGTATAGATAATATATGTATATAAACATCGATTCCGTCTGCCTTGAATATTACCTTTGCCTAGTATAACTGGAAATCAGGTTTCCTCGATACAGGCTTGCCTAGTGAGGAAACTAACAGATAAAATTGTTTTTAGGGTAAAATTGGCTCCCTGCAGGACATGGGGGCGTGTTTTCGTGTTGAATTTTAACTTTGATAAACCGAATTAAGTTATTGTAAGCAATGCTCGATGTCATGTTCTGCAGCAATAAATATTTTTTTCATTTTTTCATTAATGATTACCCTTCAAGTCCAAAAAGTTTTTGTTGTGAATTATCATTATGTTGAATTCCCAATAAGTTGAATCTCAAAATGTTGAGTCCAACGAAGTTGAATTCTCATTATGTTGAACAAACAATTCTCACAATGTTGAACTTATCAAACTGTTTAATATCAAAATGTTGAATTCCCAATATGTTGAGTCTCAAAATGTTGAATTCATATTTGTTACGTTGACTACAAGAACGTCAATCCTAATGCTTTTAAACTGACTTCAAAAAGAAGGAGGTTATATGTTCGTCTGTATGTATGCTTTTTTTATGTATGTTCGCCGATATTTCCGTCAATTGAGGACCGATTTTGATGATTCTTTTTGCATTGGGTTCAGTATAGCTTCAAGGTGGTTCCATTAAAATTTAATTTTAATCCAATCAACCATTTCAATCATCGGTATTGGATCTTGGACTTTGAAGATACACCAGGGTACTCCTTAACGACAAGTAACTTAAATATGTAGATGGAGTTATTATAAGTATTATGGTAATCCTATAGGTACCATACTATAGAACTAACCAGAATATTAAGACTTAAAAAAATAAGGAGGTTTACAATTCGTCTGTTTTTTATAACCTCTTTATTTATGAACTGACTTCGATCATTCTTTTTAGTTTAATATAGCTTCGAGGTGGACCCATTTTAATGAAATCGGTATTGAACCTTGGACTTTGAAAGTATAAGGAACGGCAATCAGGATGAATGTATAGATTTCGTTACTATGGGTATTACATCAATCCTGTATGTACCTTATTCTAGAACTAAGCAGAATATTATAATTCACTCATCACTTTAAATTGTATAATTTAAAGGAAAACTGACTTAAAAAAGCAAAAGACCGTGGTGTGCAAAGTGCAAACCACCACTACCACCCCAAGGTGCAAAGTAACCGACTGTACTAACCGGCACCAACTTCTAATATTTATTTTTTGCTTTTAGAAGTCCGTTTCCCTTTATTTTTAAGTTATGTTTATTCTCATCATTACGGTGCTGCTTGTTTCTGGTTTAGGTATTCTCTATTTCGCCTTGTAGGGCACCCACGGGATAATACGGGTTGATTCATGATATATTCTAAGTACGGAGCCACACGGGAAAAATATTATGAGAACAGACCCATCAGATTCAACATTTGAAAAATTCAACAAAATGAGAATTGAACATTATGAGACTCACCATTACAGGAATTCAACATTTTAGGATTCAACATTTCTAAAATTCAACATAATGAGAATTCAACATTTTGGGAATCCAACATTTTGAGATTCAACATATTGGGAATTCAACATAATGGAAATTCAACATTTTGCAAATTCAACCTTTTGGACCTGAAGGATGATTACATTTGCATTTTGTAATATTCAATCATGATTCAAGATTCAAAGTGTAATCGAAAACGTTGAAGATTACAAAATGTAACTGTAATCGTTAATCATTAATACACCATCACGCCTATATTCCCAAGCGGTAGTGGTTAATCTGATTACATTTTGCCCATCTCTGCCCCTAATAGGTTTGAGCGTTCGCAAAGAAACGAGTCGAGACCAAGATAACAATGAAGACAAGCTGGTCCCGACATATGCCTCTTGTAGATAGTCCATTTAAAACCTGTTTATGATAAAAAATTTAAGCGTGTCTGACCACTTCTAGAAATGTTCTCTTAATAAGTGGCAAACTACATCAGAATCAAATTAGTCAAGGGAGACGGTTTTCAGACAAATTTATTGTACCACCGAAAAACAACAATGTCGAGATTAGAGACACTATTTTTATAGAGCAACTGAAGTTTGGTAACACAAAAAAAATACACAAGCACTTGCCAAGTTTTTCTAAATCTATTGCAATTAACCTCTCCGGTATCGTTTCCGGTACAAAAACTGCAAGGGTAATATAATAAACAAGTATTTATATTTATTTAAGCACCTACCAACTGAGTTTACAATATTAAACTACAATTATTCATCTACATCTAGGCGCTCGTAGGTTTACCAAGGTTAAGCAGCGTTCGACTCGGTCGGCTCGAGATGGGTGACCGTTTGTGGCGTTTTCATATTCGAGCGTCTCCGTGCTTCGGAAGGCACGTTAAGCCGTTGGTCCCGGCTACCAATTAGTGTGGTAGTCGTTAAGCAGAGTTAGTAGCTTTAAAAGGCGGCTTGATAAGTTCCAACAGCAGATGGCCACAAACCTGCCTCCACCACACCGCGCTGGGTCCGCGTAGTGGAGTATGACCTAATCTCTCTCACCTCGATTTGTGAGAGAAGGCCTTTGTCCAGCAATGGGCAGCATAGGCTGATATTATATTATTATTCCACCATTAGAAAGCTACCTTATCCAGAAGTGACATAGGCTATACAACAGAAACCCGGTAGGTGGCGTTGTTGTCGACCGAGTACGAAGTCACGGGAAACTGCTAGTTATGTATATAAAACCTTATTCTAATTGCAATTATCGTAGTAGGTAAATACATCATGTGCCAAAACATATTTAATAATTTGACTAGACTGCCTATTAGACTGCCTCGGTGGTCTAGTGGCAAAGCGCATCGCTTTGTGATCACGAGGTCCTGGGTTCAAATCCTAGGTCGGACAAGTGTAGTTTTTCTAACGAAAACTTCCCAGTACGAGTCCGGAGTCTGGAAGTGTGCCTGGTATATGGCAATAGGCTCGCCCCCTATTACATGTGACCTAACATCGTCGGCGAAACGTGGGTGTACTCAGTACACCTCTGCCACACCCGCTTGGGGAATATAGGTGTTTTTAAAACCTTATTCTAATTGCAACTCTCATAATAGGTAATCACAGCATGTGCCAAAATATATTTTATAATTAGGAAGCTAAAATAAAAACAAAACAATAAATGGCTTACGTTCAAAAACAACTCTTTAATAATACCTTTAATAATTAAACACGAATAAAAAAATACTAAAAAAGAATGTTTTCATAAAGCGCAATATTTTGTGGGAATAATTTCATATTGAAAAAGGTTTCCATCTTACACACCACCTTGCCTATATTCCCCAAACGGGGTTGTACTGTGTACACCCACGTTCCGCCGACGATGTTAGGTCCCATGTAATAGGGGGCGAGCCTATTGCCTTATACCATGCACAATTACAGACTCCGGACTCGTACTGGTAAAAGTTTTCGCTAAAAAAACTACACTTGTCCGACCTGGGATTTGAACCCAGGACCTCGTGATCACAAAGCGATGCGCTTTGCCACTAGACTAACGATGTAGATTTTTTTATGGAAGAAATTCTAGTATCAGTGCGGAATCTGGAAATGAGCCCAGGATATATCAAGAGGCTCGCCCCTATTACCTAACCTAGTATACGAAAAGTGAGTGTATACAGTACACCTCCGCCACCCCAAATAAATTGAAAACTTTCTATCTATCTATCTATAACCTTACGCCAGATCCCTTGCGGGGTAGGCAGAGAGTACAGAGTTCCAACAGGTTCTTTCCTTACATACCTCTCTGGCTTCCTCGACTCTAATAGTTCGTCTCATACACGCTCGCCGGTTTCGGAGACTCTTGACTTTTCCATCAGATAAGACTCGGTTTATTTGGTCGTGGTAAGATAGTCTAGGTCTTCCCCGGTACCTGCATCCTTCCACTTTCACATTGTATATCTGTTCTGTCATTCTTTCCTCTGGCATTCTTTCTATATGCCCGAACCAACGGAGCATGCCCTTTCTCATCTTTACACCGATACTATCTTTCATACCTACTCGCTGTCTTACTATGCTGTTGCTAATGCGGTCGGTCAGCTTCACTCCGCACATCTTCCGCAGAGCTCGCATTTCTACCGCATTTATCCTACTTTCATTCTCCTTCTTACATACTTAGCTCTCGCTACCATATAACAGCGTTGGGACAAGAACTCCGTTATGTATGGCCAGCTGCGCCTTATGGCTTGAAAACGTTCTATTTATACTTAGATAGAAAATATTTCTGTCAAATGTAGCTCTAAAATATATTGGTCTCTGTGAAAAGGGTCAAGTGCGTAACACTCATAATCGACGGAAATACATGACGTGAACGTAGATGAAGCGAAAGAGTGTCAGAATCGCAGTATGTGGCAAACTGTAGTCTCTGCCTACCTCAGTGGGATTAAGGCATGTATGTATGTAGGTATATATGTATATTAAATACATACACACCTTCTCCTTCAGAGATTACAGGCATGAAAGATAAATAAATGCCTACAAAAATATTCGTCAACGTCAATGTTTAATTACATAAAATTAACTTCGTTAAATGAGGTTATAACTACTTAAATAGATAAAGCTCGCATGCGCCTACTTATGTTAAATCCAATATGTAGCATTGTATAATTTCAATTTACATTACTTACCAGCGATGTTTAAGAACTAGGTAGTGTGACCAGGAAATACACTTGAGAAAAAACCCGACAATGGCCAGGATTCCCGCTCTGTAAATTCTGTGTAAGGGCCACAAGATGGATGTTATTTTATGTGATATAATTACAAATGCACAATTTTCGATATTTCCCTTAGTCGTCAATAATGAAAACTTACTTCTTGCCAAAATACATGATTCTAGGTCAACGAGAAGTGCCCTACGATTTTGATGAGTATATCTAAACGGGCATACTTTTTGATTGCATTGATTTAAAAGCTTCCATTTTTGGATCAACAAGGAACCGTAGAGTTTAGAATTTTGACATACATTTCAACTTGATACGTCCATCCGTGCCTGAGAAAAAGGGTCTAAGCCGTCGGACGGACAGCCGAACGTACGGAACCCTAAAAAGACACGACGAAAAAAAAGCAAAATGGCTAAAGACTATTTCAATAAAACAAAATCTCTAAACGAATACGCCCTTAAAGAGGTGACTTTAGCTCACCAGTAAAGATTAAATTAATAAAAAAAAAATATGTCTAATATTAGCTTGATATCGATAAGAATATCAAGGGCCCAATAAAGCTTATACCAAGAGTGTACTCTTGCCTCGATTTCATTCTTATGTTCTCTCTGCAACTAAAGTATGTTTTTCTTAAGTGGCTATTTTATGAAAAATACGGTGCGGCAAATAAAGACACTAAAATTAATACGGTTAGGACAGAGTAGGGGTTGGGAAATGAATGAATAAATAAAATAAATGATTTTTGTATTTAATTGCTACACCATATTTATTTATAAAAT
Source organism: Phalera bucephala (assembly GCA_905147815.2). NCBI lineage: Eukaryota > Metazoa > Arthropoda > Insecta > Lepidoptera > Notodontidae > Phalera > Phalera bucephala. Next base: position 26,372,220 of record LR990623.1, on the reverse strand, counting down.
TGGCTACTTAAGAAAAATCAGACCATAGATATTCGCAGCCGATTAAATTATGAGTAAGCAGGGGTCTGCATTTTTTTATTATTAAAAACGTAGCGTAGCGTAGTAGTGTAGGCACTAGGCATCATTCTCATGTCGAAAAGGTGCGTTTAAGAACTGTCACATATAGAAATGATCCGTAGCGAATCAAACATTTGTTTTATGCGCTGCTCGAATCCACAACTACTCAATCCAATTAGTGGATCGGTTTATGCTCGAACTACTAAAACAAGCCGTCATCATAAGGACTCTCTTACAGACGTGTCTAAATCATCAGGACGCTCATTCGCTATGACCAACTATACATGGAGAATAGAATACTTTTAGTTTGCTGAAAACATGGTGTACAATTATGATTGTGGTTTTAGTTATGGCATGCAAAATTCATAGTATCATTAAATTTCTCAACTAAAATAACTTATATCTATTTCTTGAAATTATTAATGTTTAATCGGGTCAGAAGTTGAGAATTTAGTGATATCAAACACAAACATTATCAAAATGCACACTTAGCCAAGTTATGTCAAAATTATTGAAATAGCATTCGTATGTCTTAGTTAATAAAATTAGCTATCATGATTAATAAAATGGGCTATTAAAATTCATAAAATAGAATGCGAGAATTGATATAATAATAATAATGTCATACTATAATTATTTTATACAATGTCAATAAAGAAATATATAAGAGTTAGATTTTATCTTCGAGGAATTCTGCTATTGTATAATATGCTTTGGTTGTTAGAATTTTCATTGAGGTCTTTTAAAAAATGAGAATTATGTTCTCTCCAGGCTTTTGGGAGTTTATTGTAAATTACTGGAGCCATGCAGAAAAGGTTTTTTCGCATGAGCACGGTGTTTGAGCTGTGAAGGCAAGCACTACTATAATCACGTCTGTTCTTTTTTATGACATCCGCTAGACGTGGAAATAAGCTAGGATTAGAGTGCACAAACACACACGCGTAATGTAACGCGGAATGTTATGATAACTTCGTCAAATGATTCGGTTTATTACGATTGTCAATATCACACAATACATACCTATAACACACCGCGTTTGATCATAGCGCAAAGGACTTATACGCGTCGGGATATCCCAACAAAACCATAACACCTGGTGGCATTATCGCCCACATAGATAATAATGTAAACGCTACGTGCCTTTGTAATTGTGCCACAATACGAGACAGTTGATATGTCTTTAGTAAAAAGTAAATACTGCATATTTATAGAGGTAAACGAGAATGATATTTTTATCTAAACTTCACTAAAAGATAAACAGCTGTTTGGTTAAATATAAACCATTTTGCACTTCCGCTCAAATAGTGTTATAAGTCAAAGTATTTTTTGGGAATAAAAGTGTGTAAAGTAAAATTCTTTCTAATCGATAGGTTGGCCTATCGATTTGATAGGACCTGAATACAGAAAAATTTACTTTTCGTTTTACGAGATAAGAGTCCTAGTGCCACACGATGTCTCTATAATAATAATATTAGCCCTGTCAAGAAACTGTCCCACCGTTGGGCACGGGCCTCCTCTCAAACTGAGATGGTTTAGGCAGGGTTTCGGCCATAGTCCACCACGCTGGCCCAGTACGGGTTGGCGAACTTCACACATCTTCGAGAAACTATCAGGCATGCAGGTTTCCTCAAGATGTTTCCCTTCACCGTTAAAGCAAGTGATATTTGTTTGTCTCTTTAAAAACTATAATAATACTAGTTGTCGCAGCTGCACACGCATTTATTTTATAGTATGTTTATATGAATGGGGAGGAGGCCAGACAGGTCTGTAAGGACAGAACCTGTTGGAACTCTGTAGGTAGAAAGCCTACCCCACGACGGACCGGTATGCTTACTCTTGACACTCGATTTCAATCGTAATTTGGGATTGGGTTCGAAATCTTGTCAATCGGTACTCTTGAACGCTACAGTAGCGCACGATTAACTCGATTACGGTGGAATTTTATGGAACTAATTGAGTTCGACTATTCTCGATTGTGTACTATTTTTGGCACTCTTGACGTGATTTGACATTGACGTATCGAGTTTGGATTCGAGTTTGCGAATTCATCGAAAATAATGGCCCGCCTAGCGCTCATGTTCGATATGTTAGAGAGCTCCAATAATCTGGATGTAAGGCAAAGAAGAAATTTGCGGAGGATGGCGCGTTATTCCAATAACGCATTTTCCATGACCGATTTTGAATTTAAAAACCATTATCGGTTGAATAAAGAACTTTTTGAAGTTCTTTACGAGGATTTAGTTCCGTGTTTGCCAACGCCTACCCGTCGTAGCGACATATGTACACGTTATAAGGTATGTAAATAGTGTGGTGAAGGTATAAGCTTACCTCCTTATATCGTGTTATTTTGCTAACGTATTCGTTAATTTTAGGTTTTAGTAGCACTCTCATTTTACGCCACTGGAAGCTACCAGCGTTTGGTGGGAGCTACGCATGGGACGATGATGTCCCAACAGTCAGTCTCGATAGCCTTAAAAGAGGTGACGGGCGCCCTCAATTCAGATAGAATCCTCAATAAGTGGCTTAAATTCCCACAGACACGACAGGAAAGAGACTGTATTAAAAGAAGGTATCAGTAAAAACTATATTTCTGTTGTTATTTACCACCACTTATGATAAATTGTAGTGGCTACATTCTGTTGACTTTAGGTTGAACAAAGAGTAACAATTATTAATAATTTATTTCAGATTTTATGAAAAATTCAAAATTCCATCGGTCATAGGTGCCATTGATGGCACTCATGTGGCAATTATACGACCAGCCCAAAATGAAGAACGATTTTATAATAGAAAAGGTTACCACTCAAGGAATGTGTTACTTGTGAGTTATTTTTATAGAATTGTTTTACATACATGAATTCAAAAATATTCCTAATTAACTTAATATGTATTCTATTCATTGTAGATTTGCGATGCAGACTTGAATATTTTAAGTGTGGACTCATCTTTTGGGGGTGCCACACATGACAGTTTCGTTTTCAATCAGCACCCTGTCAAAAATCATCTGATGGAATTATTGAATACAGGAGAACAAATTTTCTTACTTGGTATGTCTATGTTATAATAATCAAGTATTTATTTGGTAAATAGATACCTAATTCTTTAGAAACATTAAATAATTGTTAAATACTTTTCAGGTGACTCAGGCTATCCTCAAAGGGAGTATTTGATGACTCCTATAATAGATGCTGCTGCAGGTTCACCTGACAAACATTACAGCCGGTTGCAGTGTATCGCACGCAATACTGTAGAACGCACAATTGGTGTGCTTAAGAATAGATGGCGGTGTCTTCTGGGCCACAGAGTTCTACATTACCACCCAAATAGAGCAGCCAAAATAATAAACGCTTGTTGTGTGTTGCACAACATTTGCAACCAGGCACAAGGAGGTGATTATGTCGAAAATGTAACCATGTCACCCACAGTGGAGGAGTCAGCCCAACAAGCCAACACACAGGAGCTACCAGCTGAAGAATTAAGGAGAGGCCATGCAGCACGTTCACGTTTAGTGTGTGAGCTGTGGGCATCCAGGAATCATTGATTTTTTATAATACATATTTTTGTCAGAATCCAAATTTAAAAAAAAATTAAACTTTTGCTTTTTATATAGTTTTATTTTTTCATTAACTTTATTATACAAATCTCTTTTTCTCATTATATTAGAATTTAATAATTAACTAATAAAAATATACAATATATAATTCTGCTTAGTTCTATAGTAAGGTACCTACAGAATTGACATAATACTCATAGTAATACCCTGTTTTTCATTACTCCTTAACTCAATGGTGAATATCTCAACTCAAAGGCCCAAAGCCAAAAATTAAAATGGGATCACCTTGATATAATACTGAACCAAATTCAACAAGAATCATCATCAAAAAAAACGAAAACAATAAATAATATAAGTTACACCATCACGCCTATATTCCCCAAGCGGGAGTGGCTGAGGTGTATTGAGTACACCCACCTATTGCCATATACTGGGCACAAATACAGACTGGACTTATACTGGGAAATTTTTGTTAGAAAAACTACATTTGTCTGACCTAGGATTTGAACCCAGACCTTGTGATCACAAAGAAATGCACTTTGCCACTAGACCAACAAGGCAGTAAATATTAAATAATAGTATTTATACTTTAGAAAAATAATAGAAATAATTTATTGTATTTGTTCTCTTATAGCTCCGGCTATAATATGAGAAGATTCTCTTATTGCTTCTGCTAAATTGTTTATAGCCGAAGCTACAGATGAAATATGGTCCACAGCTTCCTGTAGTGCCTTTGCTGTGGCCATTTCTGCTTCCACTCTTTTCTTTTCAATTTCAGCGAATTTTTCTTTATCTGTTTACAAATTTGAACGACCCCGTGATCGAGTAATGATATTGCTGGATCTCTCTGTACTCTGCCCTTGCTGTGAGGCAGGCAGTATTGTGCGCACTGGGGAAAAATCATGGATAATTATTAGAATTAATATACCATTATGCCTATCACAAATAAGTACATAATATAATCTACATAAATCCAATATGGGAATTTATTTAACCCAGGAGCTCATGCTTATGCTTATATATAATCAGTTGCTCAAAAACTGTGTTTAATTTGTATAAGAGAGATTCCTAGAAAATCTAGTTTTTAATAATATGTAATTATTTTACAAACCCCTTTTATTGTGTGACACATGCACAGCAGTATCGGGCTCCTCAATTGGTATTATATCTGGAGCCTTAGGGCTCTCCATGACAGACTCTGACAGAATGACTATATTTTCATTGGGTGGTTCTGGTTTAATGAAGTTATCACTTTGAACCTGCAATTAGTAATTTAGTGTTGGAATTTAGAAACCCTTTACAATTCGTTATTGATGTTATAACAGATTTAAAAATGATAATCACTAAAATGGATTTAAGTAGTCTTAATGATGCAGGTAACTATAGGTTTAACAACTTAAATTTATCAGTTAGTAAGAAGAATGAAAAACTTGATTTTGAACATAAATGCACAACTTACAGCTGTGGGAGGAGTAATGGTGGCAGATGTTGGGGAAGGAGTTATAGTGGCAGATGTTGGGAAAGGATTTACAGCTACATGGCTGTCTCCAATGGCAAATTGCAGGCCTCCCATCACTGCCACCAACTGCTGGTCAATTGGTGACAACAATGGTATTTCCTCCGCGGGACCACCGCCTGTACGCCTCATGGACCTTGCGTGTAGTGCACAATGTTTTTTCAAGGTACACTTTTTGTCAGCCCAGTACTAAAAAAATGCAAATCTGTACAAAAAATTGAATAGAATATGAAATAAAAATTAGATTTATAATGAACAGGCACAATACCTTCGCCCAGCCTTTTCCATCTTTTTGTGCACCACCTAGCGAATTGAGGTGTACAGAAATTTTCGTCCATTTTTTTTTGGTGTCTTGTTTCGCATGCGCGGTGCGCAGGAGACCTTTGGCTATTCCTGGATTTTGCACGAGAAAGTCGGCAAGGGTCTCCATTTGATGAAATGATGGTCTACTCATTATAATATCCTGGCAGAAATTAATTATAATTAAGAATATTGCTTGAATAAGTTACAGAAAACGTAAAAAAGATTGTAACTTACCTGTCGTCGTATGCAACTGTATTATGCCCTTTGAGTTTTGTGCTTTATTGCAAATAATTCTACATAAAATAATTCTCCCTACCAAAGTACTATAACGCAATGAGTTTTAAATAAATTTCATTTGCGCGGGATGTACACTTTTCACAATAATTTAGGCAATGACAACGCATTCATTCTGCCACCACATAAAATCCTTTCGATTTTAAGGTTATAAAAAAGAAATAAAAATTATTAGTATAAAACCACACAATATTTATGTAAATATGTATGATATAAAATAAAAAACTTTATATTTACTGTGTTAGATTATTGATTTTAATTTTGGTAGTTGACGTTTTGTGGTGTATAGCCACACTGGTTCTCGATTGTGTACTCGATTTCAATTTCAATCCAAGAGTACACTCGATTCGTTCAAGAGTGCCAATCTCTTTCGGATTGAAATTGGAACTGTTTCGAGATCGTGTCAGCTTGAGATTGGGATTGGTTTCAAGAGTAGGCCTACTGGCACGATGATATAGATGGATTCTAGCCTATGCATTATTCTGATTTATGCTTTGTATTACTGTAAAGTTTTATTTAAAATCCATTCAGTAGTTTTTGCTGCCACAAACTTTTGTGTTGATAATAGTCGTAGAATTATACATAAATGAGGCATATTTGAAAAGGTGGATGATAGATATTATCTTAACTCTAGCTTATATTCAGCCTGTTCCCATGGAAGTGAGCAGAAAAGGTAATCTGAATTTAGCCAGCGCGAGAATGTGAAAACATATGACAATTTAAAAGCAGCGTGGAAGTGAGCTCATCAAAACTGGTCACTAACTTAGCCCGCAAATCTCTGCATGCGCGGGTTAAACATTATATTCATTATTATTGGGCTGAATTGATAAAAGCAAAGATAAATTATTTTAAAATCTCCGTCTCGACCTGTGTAGGATTTTACAAAAAATCTTCGCGGGCCAAGTGGAGAAATGAATTCTTTCTTTGTTTCTTTCTTTTTAAAAAAACGTAGCTCCACACTAGGATTATTCCTGTGTCGTGGGTGCGTTTACAAACATGAAAATTCACATACACAAATACCCAGACCGGAACAAATAATTGTGGATCACACAAAGATTTGTCCCGTGCGGGACTCGAACCCGCGACTATTAGACGCAGTGGGCAGAGCGACTTAAGCTCTTAACCACTGCGCTAAATCGTCCGTCGATTTAATTATATGAAGTTTAATCATCTAAACCGCGCGGGCGGAGATCTGCGGGTTAATAACGAACTCTAAAGTTCACATACCCTAACTGCTTATTTTGTATCTCATACATAAGTAGGCATACATCCTGTATGATATAGCAAGGTATAGGGGATATTTTATGGCCAACCAGTTTACTTTGTTGCTAAATGCTGCAATTAAAAGGACCGGTTGCATACTTCACGATCAACAAATTACTGGTCGCCCTTTCTTACGTTTCAATTGTAACCTCTATTGTGGTCCTACTGAATCGGCAACTTACTACGTTTATTCTAACTTCTAAACTTAAGAGTGTAAGCGGAAAAGCATATTTATATCTATGTAGAGATATATACGTAGACCGACTGAAGGACACGACAAGTCTCCGTAACCGGCGAGTGTGTATGAGACGAACTATGAGAGTGGAGGAAGCCAGAGAGGTATGTAAGGAAAGAACCTGTTGGAACTCTGTACTCTCTGCCTACCCCGGATCTAGCGTAATAATATAGATAGATAGATTATGATACCCGCTACAGCGTTCCAAATAAATATCAGCCTATATATGTTCTATTGCTGGGCAAAGTCCTACTGCAAAAACCTGCTCTCAAAAATTGGGGTGAGAGAGATTAGGTCAAACTTCACCACGCAGCCCCAGTGTCGTACGTGAGAGGCAGATTCGTGGAGGTTTAAGAAAACTTGTGGTGGGTCGCGATGGGGAAAAATTAAAATAACTGTGCCAGGGCATAATAAAAGTTTGGAAACGCTGGCTTAGAGATAAAAGCATAGCCTATTGTGCCTAACGAGCTCGGGATATTGATGCTTTTTGGACACATTCTGACCACCGTCTTAGGAGTTCTAAATGGTCATACTCACTAAACTGTCTTTGCTTGCGGTGGCTGTCTGGCGCGAGGCAGTTTTAATATGGTGGAGGGGAGTGATGGCTCTTCCAGTAGTCATACTTAGGTGGTACAGTAGTCATACTTATTGGGGCTGGTTTATTCGGAATCCTTCACACTTAATCTTTAGAAATAACATTATTAGTCTCATTGAAAACCAGCGCTGTGATAGGGTAATATTATTGCCTTATATAGCTGAATGAGGGCCCCTTTTGTTGGCGAGACTTGGGTAATATTATTGTTTTACTATTAATAACATTTTGTAATCTTGTGTGCGGCCCTGGTTTCTCCAGAAAATAAAAATACTTTTCTTTCTTTCTTCTATATAGTGATTGTAAGGCATCACACTGGAGCTAGATCTTAACTATTTATTTATATGTAATGTGTAGCGATATCGCTAGTTCACAAAACATTATGATTACCGCTATAGCTTTCCAAATACACATCATCGTATATTTTTCAAAACTGCAAAAACCTGCTCTCAAAAATTGGGAGTAAGAGAGATTAGGTCATACTTCACCACGGCAGCCCAGTGCCGTACGTCAGAGGCAGATTCGGAGGGTTCCAAATAAATAGGTGGTGAGAGAGATTGGGAAATGCTCCCATCGCGGAACTAGTGCAGTGCGCTGGAGGCAGGTTTGTGTTCACCTGCTGTTGGAACTTATCAAGCCGCCTATAAGGCATTTAATTTGACTTGAAGACTACAAGATTAAGTGACAACCGGGACCGACTTTACATGTTTTCCAAACCACGGAGACGGACGAAAATTCAATTGCCACAATCGGTCACCCATCTCAAACCGAACCAACACAGCTACGAACGCATCAGTTTGAAAAACCTTATTTAAAATTTCGGCGGCCGATGAGACTCGAGTCTATTTTACCGTAATTTAAACATGGCAGGCGCGATGTATTAATAACTGCCACGAAACAATCGTTGCGCACCGTTTCAACACAAACTGTTATGATTGGGCCAATGACTGGGCGAGTTGACGAATGGCTTAATCGCCAGACCCGTTGCAGGGCAGTTAGTGAGTACAAGTAACCTTTATAAATTATAGTTCAAAGGACATGAAGAATGTCTGATTACATCCATTGTTACTTAAGAGTGTAATTTCACTAGCAAGTATCTTTGTCCAATGTACCGACGCCATCAAATAGATGTAAGCGTTCAAGATAGTTAAAATCGATTCTTCAGTACGTCTATTTTTCATAAGCCAATGAATACTTTCAAAATTCAGTCTTCATGGCAATCTTTGAGAGGGTTATGTCCTACAGATGGCATTTTTCGACTAATGATGATGACCCAAAGTGGTCAATATATTTTCGAAGCAGTGTGCAATATTATTGAAAGATTACATAATAATATAAAACCATCAATGGTATGTAACCATAGGGTTAAAATCAATAGATTACAATAGTCATCATAGTCATAAATATTTGGACATCTATACTTATATTGTAAAGTTAAATGTAAGTATGTATATAGGTTTGTAACAGGTAATCTCTGGAATTACCGATCCGATACCGAACATTCACTGTCAAGAAGGTACATTATTTCTGAGTGCTATAGACAATTTTATTGCGACGAAAAATAACCAAATTAGAAGCCGTGTTCAATCGATTACAAATGATTCTTTAGCTACTGATCATACTATAAAAATTACACATCAGAACCTAATTTTGATTAATGACTGATTTCAATATTCAATTTATGGATAGATTCGCTTAGTGGCTGTAGAATTATGACAGATTCTCCATACAAAATATGTCCAAATTCTATCCGTAGTAGGCAAATCTATCCTTCACTTAAATATTGAAACCGGCCGTAAGTGTTATACAATTACATACGTGTGTGTATGTGGCATGTGCAGCTGATTAATTTAATTTCATAACCGGCGCAGCATGTAATACACGCAATAGAGTAAAATTAGCGTCACGCAAGCTATATTGCAATAAAGATCAGAAGATTGAACGAACAAAGACACTTTATAGATTACACTTCTAGTAAGAAAATATAGGACATTTATTTATTCAACATATATTATCCTACTGCTAGACAAAGGTAACTAAGAAATTATTAGACCATAACTCCACTTCACCAGGGCGGCAGGTGGCCACGCCCGCGCGCCTCTTGGAAGTATGTATGACCCCCATATTTTTTAAGAATTTTTTACTCCGATGTCCTACCTAGGATTCTTGACCATAACTAAGTGATAATAGGCTATAACCAACCGCTTGAAAATATGCTATATTAGATTTATCCTACTAATATTATAAATGTGAAAGTTTGTATGTTTAGATGTTTGGATGATTGTTACTCAATCACGCAAAAACGGCAGAACGGATTTGGATGAAATTCGGCACATTGATAGTTTATAATCTGGATTAACATATAGGATACTTTTTATCCCGGGAAAATGTTAGCTTCCTGTCTTACGTCAACGCGGACGAAGTCGCGGGCAGAAACTCGTGCCACTATAAATTAAAAGACTAGCCCGCTGAATTTCTCGCTCGATCTCGGTAGATGTGAAAAATGTAATGATTTTGACGTGAATGATTTCTGACTGACTATGCCAGACATGAGTGGTTGGACTTTAAAAAAGTAATGATACCGTATTAAACAGCCAATTGACCCGTCACAAAAAAAAACTGTGCCACATCAACGATCCCGCAGTGTATTGAGCGTAACTGGCGTCGTAAAAAGTACGCAAACAGGTTCTGTGCGAAGTGCATGGCCGGCCGTGACAATGACCCTACCGCCGCGAAATGCCGGTACATCTGCACTGGTATTTACATACGGACATACGTAGGACATGCGATCTCTGCGGAAGATGTGCGGAGTCACGCTGACCGACCGTATTCGCAACAGCGTAGTAAGAAAGCGAGTAGGTATGAAAGATAGTATCGGTGTAAAGATGAGAAAGGGTATGCTCCGTTGGTTCGGGCATATAGAAAGAATGCCAGAAGAAAGAATGACAAAACAGATATACAATACGAAAGTGGAAGGATTTAGGTACCGGGGAAGACCTAGACTCTCATACCATGACTAAATAGACAGTGTCTTATCTGAAGGGCAAGTCAAGAGTCTCCGTAACCGGCGAGTGTGTATGAGACGAACTATGAGAGTGGAGGAAGCCAGAGAGGTATGTAAGGAAAGAACCTGTTGGAACTCTGTACTCTCTGCCAACCCCGCGAGGGAGCTGGAGTGATGATATATATAGATAGATAGATAGACATACGTAGGATTGTTCTAGCCGGGAATGGTGCCGAAAATGAAGTATAAGACCTGTTCACCAAAGCGGTGATGGCCGGAAAGGGATGTTTCGTAGATAACCGATAGAATATTAATAAACTGCCTTGTTCTAGTGGCGCATAGAACGGGTAGCTATCACGAGGTCCTAAATCGGACAAAAAATGGTCTTCCTGACAAAATCCGCAATGGCAATAGGCTTATCCCCTGTTATAGGGTGCACACAGTACACTTCTGCCACCCCTCCTTAGGAAATATGGCGAGAAGTCAATATTATTATTCCCACATCTCCCATAGCTTCACCGTACAATTCAAGCGGAAAATAGTAGAAAGGTCTCTTTTGGTGTAAACGCAATGGAGATAAGAGGAGATGCGAATGGTGGGGGTCGAGTAGGTGGCGGTAAAGAATATATCGTGGTTGAAATCTAAATTAACGTAAGGAATATGGAAAATCCACCCTTACCTCAATTGAGATTTCCACTATTGCTATATCAACAGAACAAAGACGACAGTCCGTGTTTAGATAGCTGATCTAATAGAATAGTAATGTCAACTAAAAAAGCTAGAACAAGAGAAATTAAGCTTTTTAGTTATTAGATTAGAATGCTCATTCCAATAAGAAAATCTTACAGTTGTGTCATTTTTACATTCAGCCAGCTAAATATAAGCTTTAATAAGTAAACATCACTTCTCCACATCAGTGGAAACACCCTGCCCGCTACATTGCTCTTCTTCTTTCCTCTCCGCCCATCTCGGCTTTAGTGGATACCTGGTCTTAGGACCAGGGGTCCACTATGTTTACGTACTGAATTGACCAAAAGCAAACCTATTAATAGATGACCACCTGGCGCATGAAAAGGCCACTCGTTACCTCTTGTTAAAGTTTTAAGAATAACGATACGCATACTTTTAATTTGCGGTTATCCCGTTTTGTATGGTAAAATTATACAAAAGTGTGAGATATGGACCGATAGGGATCGGTCCATATCTCATACTTTTAATACCCCTTTATCATCATCATCAGCCCACATCAGACCACTACTGGACATGGGTGTATCTCAAGGCACACCACTAAGCCCCATATTAACTCTTAAGACTTGCTATAGCTAGTAGTGAGTTTGGTAGAAATGTTTAGGCGCCCCGCGGAGGATGGCGGCGTGGTGTGGCCCACGTCGCTGTAAGCACCGCGTCGGTGCAGAGGGAAGCGTGTTATCAAGCTACCCCGCATAGCAGCCGAGATATTCCATACAGATATCCCGGAGACTGTCCAAAGTGCTGAAGTCGGCCACCCTGGGGTTTTTAGTCGGCAGGAAACCGACACGCCCCGCGAGCTGTCCCTAAGGCTCGCGGAAGTCCTATGCAGGATGTTCCCCAGGTAAAAATGGAGTTTTTGGGCGATGTCCTGTACAAAATATAAAATAAATGCCAACCAAAGCATGCTTTTCGTTACCCTTAACTCTGATCCACATTCCGATTATAACGCAGTAGTCAGCAGGGCAGTAGATATGAAAATAAGACGATATTTGTACGAATTTACTGGTATGAAATCATAACGGTGTTTTATGCAATCTACAGACAAATCAGATAGTACAGTGCCGCTATATGGCAAAACTAGTGAAATACCGCTACTCCTTATGGATTCCTATATAGCTAGCTACATACAAATAGATGCCAAACAACGTAACATAACTAGTTAAGTCGGGTGACTGCTCCGGGCCTGGCCAAGTTGCTAACATTTTGTATCTATTCTATCTATCTATCTATATCATCACGCCAGCTCCCTCGCGGGGTAGGCAGAGAGTACAGAGTTCCAACAGGTTCTTTCCTTACATACCTCTCTGTCATATGTATCTATTCCCTTCGCGAAATCGATAGCATATTGTTCTGACCATGTGACGATTTCATTCCCGTAAATTTGTGCTTTCTCCGTTGGCGAAGAACATAGTACACCTCTGTAACCCCCGCTTGGGGACTAAAGACGTTAGAGTGATTTTTTAATCCAAATTCGTTCTGTTGTTCTGGCGCGGTTGAGTAGCAAATATGCAAAACTACACATTGGGATTCATTTTTACGGCAGGCAACATAATAAAATGATTTTTAGTTTTATTATTTACTTACTTATAATAATATGTTCCTAACGCTTGTATGCTTTGTCCTTAAAATGTCGGTCAGACTAGTATTAATTAAAATTTTACACTAAAACACGTTTACAATTTATAACCAAAATAAAACCAAGTTATGGATATTTCTGTTATATTAACGATTTAAAGTAAAAAACCGTCAAGCCTTTATTCTCCAAGCTGGGGTAGTAGAGGTGTGCTGTGTACATTTACATTTCGCTGACGGTGTAAGTTAATCTACACTAATATAATAAAGAGGAAAGATTTTGTATTCAGAGATGGGCAAAATGTAATCAGATTAATGATTAACCACCCCCACTTGGGGAATACATATAGGCATGATGGTGTATTAATGATTAACGATAACACTAACATTTTGTAATCTTCAACGACTATAATTACACTTTGATCTTGTATCATGATTGAATATTACAAAATGCGATTGTAATCATTAATCTGATTACTAATTAATAAACTCAAAAACTACTAGACCGATTTTAATTATTCTTTTCAGCATTAGTAAGCTACATTATCCAGAAGTAACATAGGTTATAAAACATAGACCTGCTGAAAAGGCTAGTAGTTGATAAAGTGATGATAAAATCATAGGACGGCTGTACGGCGTATTTAGTGGCGTACAATTGGAGAGGCCTATGTTCAACAGTGGACTAGTATAGGCAGAAGATGATGATGATCTATCTGTCTATAAATCTCAATTCAAAAAATTCAGGTCGTATTCAATACGACCTGAATTTTTTCTTAACTAGTAATACAACTCTACGTGGTGTCCAGGATCTGATGACAATGCCAAAAATGGCTATCAACTGAACGAGATAGCTCCGTTATGTTCTGGGCAATAAAAATAGCTTGTTTTTAAAGAGATTTGCATTTTTACTATAGGTAGTCCTAGATGATAAGTTAGAAGGTGGCCATTGGAACTCCCCAGCTAAACAAGATAGCTATATATATAGCCGTCATTTGGGCAATAAAAGTCTATTATAAAAAGGTTATACGTCAATGATTTATCTATCTGTCTATATTATCACGCCAGAACCCCTTAAGGTGTAAACAAAGAGTAAGGAGTTGCAACACTACTCTTCTTCTTTGTGTGGCTCTCCAATTAACGAAGGTTGGTTTCCAAACAGTTTACAGTTGTAACAGTTAAGACGAAACTATACACAAAGGTATAGTGCGACCTAGGATCTTTTGGCAATTCGACAGGTTGGACAAGACATTGGACAGGTTGGTACGTAATTAGGGTTACCATTTAGTTAAATGTTCCTACTGACTGCCTCGTTGGTCTAGTGGCAAAGCGCATCGCTTTGTGATCACGAGGTCCTGGGTCCAAATCCTAGGCAGGACAAAAGTAGTTTTACTAACGAAAAAATTACCAGTATGGGTCCGGAATCTGGAATTGTGCCCGGTATATGGCAATAGGCTCGCCCCTTATTACATGAGACCTAACATCGACGGCGAAAATTGGGTATTTATTACACCTCTGCCACCCCCGCTTGGGGATTATAGGCGTGACGGAAATTGAATTCTATCAATCTATGTATATCATCACGCCAGATCCCTTGCGAGGTAGGCAGAGAGTACAGAGTTCCAACAGATTCTTTCCTTACATACCTCTCTGGCTTCCACCACTCTCATAGTTCGCCTCATACACGCCAGTTACGGAGACTTTTGACTTGTCCTTCAGATAAGACTCGGTCTATTTGGTTATGGTAAGATAGTCTAGGTCTTCCCCGGTACCTACATCCTTACACTTAAATTGAATTATAGAACAAAATAAAAACCCCCGTCTTTAAAAACATTCCTACTAATTAAAAAAGTATTTGCCAATTACATAGATAATAGCAACTTTAGCGAACTGTCATGTAGTGACATATCACTTGATGACAGCGTTCGTTCAGATTTTGGCCAAGCGCCAAAAGTCCTTGTCGGCCAGAAAACAAACAGTTGACACAAAACATTTCGCACCACAAACAAAAAGGCTCAAACGCCTAATAACTGAATTTGAATCCCCTCAACCCTAAAACGGCGTCAGGTGCTCCACCTCCGTCGTTTACGACTAAGTTATTAAAGTACGTCGAGGCACAGGTGCTAGGAATAAATTTTCGCCTGATGAAAGCCTTATTGCGCTGAATAAAACACGTAATCATTTTTCAGCCGATATTAATAATTTAAACGTCTGAGTGCTGAAACCTCTCGATGAAATCTATAGAATTTTAGGTACGTTCACATAAAAAACTAGGTGCCCTTTTTTTACGTGAGGAAATCCTCATGGACTTCCGCCAGCCTCGGGGGAAGCTGGCGGGGCATGTCGGACTCTTACCGACTAAAACCCCACGGTGGCCGGCATCGACACTTCGAGCAGGGGCTACGGGATCTCCGTTAGGAACACACCGGTGCCTCTCTGTATCGTGCTCCGAAGAGCCCGTCTTCGGGGGGGGGGGGGGGGGGGGAGCCTATGGATTGGTCATTGTGAAATGGGTTACCATTTGTGGCATTCCCAATATTGAGCGTTTCTGTGCTTCGGAAAACACGCTAAAGGAATGGTCTGGGTTTCCACTTCATATAGTTAGTTAGGCTTTAAGGCAAAGGACATTGTTCT
Organism: Phalera bucephala; assembly: GCA_905147815.2. Classification (NCBI taxonomy): domain Eukaryota; kingdom Metazoa; phylum Arthropoda; class Insecta; order Lepidoptera; family Notodontidae; genus Phalera; species Phalera bucephala. The sequence goes on along the minus strand of LR990623.1, from coordinate 26,356,450 downwards.
GCGCCCATACATGATTTGCCCCAGAACCAACAGCAATGAAAAAATACTCGTATGATTTCAAATCACCCAAAAATTCTCTTAAGGCATTTATTATTTATTAAACGGACAAGCGGGGGAATCGCATTATTACACAACAAGTATTAGTTTTTGAGGTTTAGTAGCCATTAATACATATGAGGTTATATTGAGTGATGACATTGAAAAGTCCCCGACGTTTCGAGTGTTTTGCAGTAAATCTTAGAACTCAGTATTCAGTAAAAATGTCGGCGACTTCGATATAAGTACTTACAATACTTTGAAATATTCGTTTTAAATTGCAAACTGTCCGTTAGATACGGATAACTGCCATTATTTTAATAAAATATATAAATAATGATGGCATGGGTCAAATTTTAGTTGGTTCTGGGGCAATTGTCAACAATGTCTTTCATAGACCTTATGAGCGGCTAGATGAGTTCCAACAGCCAAAACTTGGCTCCAACTTGATTTATGGGAGAACAAATTTTCCCAACAGTAGGCCTGTATAGGCTGATATTGCACCGAGAGAAGTCATTGCTAAACCAACCTAAACAGGATTTTGGCCTATTGGATCAACACGTGTCGTGGTACTCAGCGATGAAGTGAACAATAAGAAATAAATACTATGCCCTCTACAACGAGTTTCGTGCAAACAATTAATAAAACTATTGGAACATGATCAGTCGTTTAGAAATAGAAAAAAAAAATCAACGTTATGCTAATAACGTTGATCATTATCATTATACAGAGATCATTATTCATTATACAGAAAAAAAAACAACATATTTTGGCCCGTGGATGACACTGACAGGGGGTTTGGTGTGAAAGTAGGCTTAACATTTGTAAAATTTTCCCAATTCCAAGGTGATATTTCAACAGGTGGGTCCGTCCGCACGGTTACTAATAAAAAAAGAACTTGGGTAAATGTCATAGGATACGGCAACTCTGTGACTGTCACGTAGTGACATTTCACTTAATGACAGCGTTAGTTCCGATTTTGGCCGCGGGCCAAAAGGTATACGCCTCTTTTAATTCAGTATTTATCCGTAAAAATAAAACTCATTACTGAACAGGACGAATCATCTCAGTAGACGATTAATATCAAAAAATTATAGTCCATCTCGCTCTCCTGGATTTATGAGAGAAGGCCTTTGCCTCGCAGAAAGGAGAACGGACACAAAACTTTTGCAATTTGTTTAGGCTCTCAGAACCATTATTGACAAACAAATCTGTATAATGCCAACACACAAAGAAAATAGATTTTTAGTTTAAGTAAACAAATACATCCATCGCATAAGAAACAAAGGCCTCGTTAACAGCATAATACCTACCCAACTAAATTTACATTCTTCGTCCAAAGCACGCCATCAAAATTATTCAAATATTCCAACTGCAATGTTTTGCGTGCAAAACTAAAACCAGTCTAAGATTCCACGAAGGCTGACTATTAATCATCAATACATATATTTGGACGCCAAAGGCAATATAATTTTGACCACATCCAATGTGGAATTCAATTTAGAACATTAACAGCGCACAAATAAAGTATAATTTTCATTAATATATTTTTAGTACTTAGTACATTATTGCCAATCGATGTCCATTTGTAGGACGCGATTCAACGAACTCAATATATTTGAAAGGAAAGTATGACTGGCGAAATGCTGTCGATAGACTTTTGATACTAGAAAGTAACCTCTTATGCCTAGGAAAGAAAGTTAAAATAAATCATCTTCGGCCTTTGTCTATTGTTTGCCTCTAAAGGTTTGTTAAATTAATTTTTTGGGAGAAATAGTTGATGGTTGAATTGAGCAAGAAATTCCTTCTGAAAGTTTCCTTTTCTTAACGTTAGAACCTCTGGTTTTCTCTAAATCCACTCGAAATCGTTCCTTTGAAGAGGTTGTCTCTTGCTTACGCTGACCGAAGACTGTAAGCCAGTTAGCACGGGGGATTATTAAACGCGTGTGCTAAAACGTCGCACCTGCTGGTCTGCCCTGTGTGCTCTGAATAAAATGCATTGAGCGCGGCCACGGACGGGGCGATCGAGCTGACCACTCACTTGCCGGGACAGATATGAACCATTGATACGAAAAGAAGAATTGAAAAGTTATAAGCGTTTTCCATAATAATGTACTGCTCGCAATTTGTTTCATTTCAACGCTTTATGAACGCAAGTTGAACAAGCGCCCGTATGAACTGGGGTAGAGACCTCATTCCGAACGAACTTAGCAAACATATGCCCGAACTATAGGAATACACTTACCACCTATTAAATTAGGGAGCTTTGGGACCAGAAACGTGGATATACAGTGCACCTTATTTGCATACACTTGTAGATAACGATAATAAGATTTTGAGAGAGAGAGAGAGAAATAGAATCACGCTTTCATTCCCCAAGCGGGAACAGAAGAATTACTTATAGGTACCTGAGAAACATAACCACGCTGTCATTCCCCAAGCGGGAACAGAAGAATTACTTATAAGTACCTAAGAGAGAACTAGAATCACGCTTTCATTCCCCAAACGGAAACAGAAGAATTACTTATAGGTACCTGGGAGAGAAACGGAATCTGGCTGTCATTCCCCGAGCGGGAACAGAAGAATTACCTTTCAATCTACACCCACATTTCGCCAACGATGTGAGGACCCTATAGCCACATCTGGCATGACTCCAAGCTCTGGAGAGTTACTGAAAATGTTTCGATAAAAACTCCCAAATAACATTTGACAACTTCGAATTCAGGACCTCATGACCGCAGGCTACAACATGCGCCACTACATTTTTTTTAAATCAGCTTACCAGCTACTGCCCCCCTGGTGGGCAAAGGCCTTCTCTCACAAATCGAAGTGAGTACGATTAGGTCATAGTCCAACACGCGGACCCAGTGCGGATTGGAGAAGGCAGGTTTTAGCCACCTGCTGTTGGAATTTATTAAGCCGCTTATAACGCTTCGAGGGGTTTGACTGCCTCTTCTTCTAGGTGCGAATGGTACACTTTGTGATCACGAGGCCCTGGGTTCAAATCCTAGGTCGGACAAATGTAGTTTTCCATCGAAAAACACCCAGTACCAATCCGGAGTCTGGAGTTGTGCCCGGTATATGGCAATAGGCTAGCCCCCTATTACATGGGACCTAACATCGTCGGCGAAAAGTGGGTGGGCGTACACCTCTGCCACCACCGCTTGGGGACTATAGGCGTGGCGGTGTTTATTTGAGGCTTCCAACTCGGCTTAACGACTACCACATTATGTGGTAACCGGAACCAATGGCTTAACGTGCCTTCCGAAGCACGGAAGCGCTTAATTATTAAAATACAACAAACGGTCACCAATTTTAGGCCGACCGAGTCGAACACTGCTTATTTCATGATCGATAAAAACACCTCGGTCGCACAGCGCTACGAGCGCCTCAATAGAATGCGCCACTAGAATTACAAGGGAACAAAGATGAGTAATACTTATTTACTTTTATCAATATCCGGCTTCTACGCATAACATTCATACGGTTCTAAGCAAACCGGTCAAAGTCAATGAATAAATCAATATGGTGGACGTAATCATCATTATATTAATACGTGAAGCAAAAACTTTGTACCCCTTTTTACGAAAATTGCGCGGACGGAGGAGTATGAAATTTCCCACACTTATAGTTTATATAGAGGAGTGCAGAATGCTAATATTTTTTTTTTAATTATGTGTTGAAATACATTAACTCAATAAAAAGACATTACACACACTACATGTATTTGACACACACACGCATATATACTCTTTTGTTTGTTGTAAAGGCTGTGGTCAAATTAAGAATAGATACATATTTGTCTATAATATTATTTGTCTATAGTCTTACTGAATGTCAAACATAACTAGCAAACGATGAAAGAGTAGGTCTAATTTCGACCAATGGGCGACCACTAGTTTATGTAATTATAGCATTTTTCACATAAGATGGGTAGTGACAGTTCTAATTGCCAAACGAAATTAATATTTGATTCAATGGTGTTAAAGCACAAAACCATAAGTATAGAAACGTCATGCCTCTTATTGCCATTGTTTTTTTGTTTGTTTCAATAGCCCTGTTAAGAAACTGTCCCACTGTTGGGCACGGGCCTCCTCTCAAACTGAGAGGGTTTAGGCCATAGTCCACCACGCTGGCCCAGTGCGGGTTGGCGAACTTCACACACCTTCGAAAAACTCTCAGGCATGCAGGTTTCCTCATGATGTTTTCCTTCACCGTTAAAGCAAGCGATAGTTAATTTTTAATACGCACATGCTTTCGAAAAGACAGAGGTGCGTGCCTGGGTTTGAACCCAAAACCTCTGACTTTGCAGTCCAATGGTCTAACCACTAGGCTATCACTGCTTTGATTGCCATTGAATAAAGGATAATTTCTAGCGAGAAATACTATAGTGGCCATCTTTGAAAATTCACGCAGAGCCGTTATTAGCTAATCGCGTTATGATATCTTCGTGAAATGAACTTGTCATGTTATTCTGTGTAACTGGCGCTCGTACCGCTTCGCGACCGCGGTGTTCTTACCGATTACCAAGGTTAAGCAGCGTTCGACTCGGTAGGCCTGAGATGGGTGACCGTTTTGGCATTTTCATATTCAAGCGTCTCCGTGCTTCGGAAGGCACGTTAAGCCGTTGGTCCCGGCTACCACTTATTATGGTGGAGTCGTTAAGCCTAGTTAGCTCGTTAAGCTAGCCACAATACAAAGTACATTGCGATCGTATAGAACGAATACAGAGGAATTTTACCCGTTTCCTTGCCTTCAAAGATAAAAACTGTCCATATAGACCTGATTATAATACAAGAATGGCTCACTTTAAAATGCTTTCTCTTGGGAAGAGACGAAAAATTGGTGACTTGACAACGCTGCACAAAATTATTCATGGGGCTATGATTTCTAGCGAATCTCTCTTGCGTCTTAATATAACGGTCCCGCGTACTTTGCCGAGATACCCAGTCACAAACACTTTCAGTCCATGTAGCTCAAGAACTAACTTGGGAATGACTTCTCCTCTTAATAGATTTATGTTAACTTATAACGATATTTGCGCAAAAGGTGACATTGACATTTTCAATGATATAATATTAACGACATTTATTTCCAGTTTAAAAAAACATCTGACATAACTTTATCAATAATAATTCAATCTTACAATTTAATTCTGTCCAATTGTACTAATAATCTAATTTTATTAAGTCAACGATACTAAAATTAATGTAAATCCTTTATGTTCTTATTGTTCATTTTGTTCTATTTTTTTTATAAATCGACATTTTCTTCTACATTATAAAATTTATTGTAATCTACGTCTTTAATGAATGCTGTATACACCTGTAAAGTCATTCTACACAGAATTTAAGAATTATTGTTAATTTTATTTATTGTAAGCATTTTTTGTAGTATGTCGTTGGTGTATCTATATATAAATAAATAAATAAATAGTTGGAAGCCTTAGAGGCGGCTTAATAAGTTCCAACAGCAGGTGGCCACAAACCTGCCTCTACCAATCCGCACTGGGTCCGTATGACCTAATCTCTCTCACCTCGATCTGTAAGAGAAGGTCTTATACCCTGGCAGTATACCCTGATATTATTATTATTTTTAACTGGAGTACCAACGTTAATTTCACGATGTTATCGTAACACGCCGCGTTACCGTATTAATTTTTAATTGTGGGCTTTTATTCGCTATACGAATAAAAGCCCACAATTAAAATCGTTGATTTTTTGCATTATTGTCTCCGTTTCTTAATAAAATACGTGTCCAAGTGCATAATCAATAATGGTTTTTAATACGTAGCATATGTATAGCATTTAAACATATGTACGTAGACTTCAATAATGGGGTTGCCATGTAATATAATTGCAACAATAACATCATTATTGCTGAATTGTAGGTATAATTATATACCTACATGCGATGATCATATAGCAGTGATATCCTAGTGGTTAGACCGTTGGACTGCAAAGTCAGAGGTTTCGGGTTCAAACCCAGGCACGCACCTCTGTTTAAAAGCATGTACGTTTTAAAAAATAATATTACTTGTTTTAACGGTGAAGGAAAACATCGTGAGGAAACCTGCATGCCTAAGAGTTTCTCGAAGGTGTGTGAAGTTCGCCAACCCGCACTGGGCCAGCGTGGTGGACTATGGCCTAAACCCTCTCAGTTTGAGAGGAGGCCCGTGCCCAACGGTGGGACGTTTTCTTAACAGGGCTACTATTATTATGCGATGTATCACTTTACATACGTGTTCGAGTTCGACATTATACTGGATAATATCATGAGGGTACTTACATATCGGAGAACAAAAACACAATATGCACCTCTAGACCAACAATAATCTCAGACAAGTCTAAAAAAAGGTTGACGGACGATTTAGCGCAGTAGTAAAGAGCTTAAGCCGCTCCGCCCACTGTGTCTAATAGTCGCGGGTTCGATTCCCGCACGGGACAAATCTATGTGACCCACAATTATTTGTTTCGGTCTGAGTATTTGTGTATGTGAATTCCCATGTTTGTAAACGCATGACAGAGGAATAAATCCTAGCGTCGAGCTAAGTTTTTTTTAAAAAAAAGGCAATGATCGGTGTTTTCTTCTTACCAGCTATTTCATACACAATTAACAGGTCCAGCACTTCCAAAACCATGACATACGGCGGGAAACCCCAATTTTGTGTTCGTCGAAAAATTCCATATTCCTTAAAACATGGTGGAGAATGCCAATGGATTATCTAATGCATTGTCCATCAAACAACCTCAGATGAATTAATAAACTCCTTCCAAACAAACATGTCTTCTGGAATCTCATCACTTTACACAACTCAATTCAACCCTTAAATTGTCTCTAAAATCTTTATGTCTTCTAGGATCTAATCATTTTACATGGTTCAGATACCCTCCTAGATTTTCTGTGTCGTTCCATTTCACCTAGGAACTTTACTTATCTTAACATTTTGTGAACAATGCCAATGGATTTTCCAAGGCATGGTCTACCAAATCCACCTAAGATGAATTAGCAAATAAATCCCTAAAAAACTTCATTACTTCTGGAATGTACACCGCCACGCCTATATTCCCCAAGCGGGGGTGGCAGAGGTGTGCTGAGTGCACCCACGTTTAGGCGACGATGTTAGGTCCCATGTAATAGGGGGGCGAGCCCGGGCACAATTCCAGACAACAGACTCGTACTGAGAAGTTTTCGTTAGAAAAACTACACTTGTCCGACCTAGGATTTGAACCCAGGACCTCGTGACCACAAAGCGATGCGCTTAGCCACTAGACCAACGAGGCAGTCAAGAGTCTAACTAACTAACTTCTGGAATCTACTTCCAGAGTCTACCGTCCCATGTCACCGCATATTTTTCCATATTAAAACATGGTATACAAAATTTTAAAAAATAACCGTCCAATCGCCCACCAAATCACTCCAGCACAATTTTCCATCATAAAGCACTGCGAACAATACCAATCAACTGTCCAAGGCATTGAACATCAAACCGACCTTAAACGCATTAGCAAATAAGTCCCAAAAGAACTTCAGGTCTTTTCGAATCTACTATCACTTTTTTGCTCATTTAACTTCTAGTCTCTGACTCCACAGGTCCTTTATAAAGCCCGCATCGCCTGATTCCGATCGACCCTGTTATACCGGTTAACGTCGGTTAAATGTAATATTTATGGGTATCAGCTCAGGGTTGTTGAGACGCAATCAATATACATCGTTGCAGGACGCAAGCGCGTCGTCACCTGTTAACATTTCAGATATTTCACACGCCCTGTTGCACTTAGGACGACCTGAATATAAACGTGATCTGTGACGTCATAGCTCCATGAAGGCTGATAATTAGCCAGGAAAAACAGTTTCATCCCGTAATGTTCCAAAGCTTACTACCGCCTTCGTCATTTCTTTCAATACATTTTTATACTTTAGACGTAATTATGGAATTGTTTATTGAAAATAAAAGGTACTTGGTATATAGTTCATCTGGATATGATATGCGCGCCATATTTACGTACGTCATCGAAGTTAACTAACTAGAACTGTAAATGAAATAATGTTGGTCCCAATCCCCATAGTCACGGGAGGGGCTGACAGTCCCTCCCGTGACCATGGGTGCTGCAAAGCACTCGAAACGTAGGGAACTAAAAATCAAAAATAAACCGCGATAAAATCCGTAAAATAGTTTTATTTCATGTGTAATATTCACGTAAATCTAAGAACTCAGTATAGAACTATAAAGTTAATTATAAAGATATCTTGTAAATTACTGGTATTACAAAATATTGGAAAATTTACCTCACAAACCTCAACACTGACTGACAAGAAACACACATCTTAAACCAGTCTGTCTAGAATCATGGAATTTTGCATAGAAGTTAAACATTTCAAACTCCTAGTTTAGGTGAGCACTAATAAAGGATTTTCGAAAATATATTCAAGCTGTTAAAGCTTGCCGATGGATGCATCGGGCACGCAGCTACAAAAAAAAAACAAACCAAAAAAGGAATTTAAAATAATACACCCGATGATTGGCGATAACATTGCCACGCGTCATATCAGGACCATAATACTTGAGCGAAACATGCGAGCACTATGTACGGTTTTGCCTCCCCCTATAGGGAAAACGGACAGTGAGAGGAAAGTAAAATTCACTTCCAATTTCCGTTATGTGTGTCAATGCTACATTGTCCTTATTTTCAGGACCTTGACGTTTCGCAACTAAAGTTATCCAAGTGGCTCGTAAATAACCTTAAATGTTTCCCGCCGTTAAAGACTACTTCGGAGGATGTCTTTAACAACATATAAATATTAGGGAAAATCAGCGGCAATGTAAATCTTGAGATAACCTCGAAGAAAGAGATACAAGGGGTATGAACTTTTAAGCAAACTACTAGTAAACTACTTGTGACCCTTTGTGCGTGTGTGTGAGTGTGTGTGTGTCAGTGTATGTGTGTGTGTGTGTGATTGATCTACGTTTTTGGCCGCGGCGCCTTAACAGCTTCACCGGACTGTATCCAAAAGAAGGGATGTAAGGGCATCGGGAGGGGTCGGTGAGAACATGCCGCGGACGGCGGTAGCGGCTGATAGGAGGGGATACTTGTAACCCATTTAATTGGACGACGTGAAAGACGTTCTCTGTAGGGCAAAGGCCTCTCCAAAGATGACTATAATAATAATAATAGGCTATACTATCCCACTGCTGAGCAAAGACCTGCTGTCACAAATCGGGGTGAAAGAGATTAGGTCGTTCTTCACCACTCGAACCCACTTATTGGAATATAAATAAGCAAAAATATTTTACCCACATTTGACGTTACAATCAAATTGTATTGTAAAGATTTAATTCAATTTTAGTAGAATATTTAAATAATTGGTTATTTTTTTTCTGATCTATGTCTAATTCTAACAAAACATATGGAATAAGTAAACATTTCTAATTGCTAAGTTCTCTATCAAAACGACGAACAATTGTGCAATCTTTTATCATCCGTAATGACAAACAATGCGAAAAAAATTACACGCAACTCCTGTATTGGCCACAGATAGGAACCCGCAACAAGTGTGTGATGGCTTGGTAGTTAAGGCTTTAAAACCATGAAAGGTATTTACTTTTACGAAACTAAAAGACATGCTAACAATTGGAAACGTTATAAATTCTTCTTTAAATTCCTCTTAGAGCATGTAACCTCTTTGCTGATTAGACTCATGACTCCAAACAATAATTGAGGGAGGTCTTTGATCTGCATATATTAGGATTTTGTTCGGCTCATGTTGATATTCAAAATCATCTTTAACCGAAAGATGTCCATGCAGTACATAGGCCTCCTCAAAAAATCGTCACGAAGCCACGGCTACGTGCTGTACGCATTCAGCGTATAGCCAGGTCACCATCGGTCTGTCTTGTAGAGGGCTATCCAATCCACGTCTTTCGGTACGATAATGATCATGATGAATGATACAAATATCAAATACGAACGCCACGACGACGGATTGTATGCTGTACATATGTAGCTTTCACCCGCAACCTTCACTAGGATATCGATCCGTCGATCGATAGATTATTTCTATTGTACGCCGATACATTAGACGGATTAAAGCAAAATACAGAAGTATAATTGGCGGTCTTATCGCTCATAGCGATGTTTTCCAGACAACATTTCGAAGTCTTCCCGTCGATAAAGATACTGATGACTCTAAACCTGATTAGTATCAGTCCTGTTTCTCTAATCTAAATTCATAAAGCAACTCACCTAGCAGCAACAGTATGAGTGGATTCTGGAACTGTTCGATGTACTTCTTCCATAGCGGGTCCTGTTCCTTCACCTGGAACTCGTTGGGGCCCACGAAGTTCATGCGGTCGTTGGCTTCCCGCCATGATAGACCGCGGCGAACGTCAACGTTTAGACGCTCTGCCACCTGGACAAAGAGATTGAGTTGTTAGATGCTAATACCAGTTTCAGATTGAAAAGTATTTATTGGAACAAACAGTTGCTACAACAACTCTAAAATCGTTGTGTGTTCCGGGTATCTGAGCACCTTTCTACTGTAGATAGTATACCATGACTAAGCTAAATGGACCCAGATCGACGTAGTGTCAAGAAAGTGTTTGGCACTGATTTTCGTCTGGACCCATATTCTAAAGATGCAACTAGAAGCAGTATATCTAGTATATCAGTATTTTCTAGAAACATCGACAGGATTTCACTGCAGATATTCTGATAACCTATAAAATTATTTCAAGATTCAATTTTAATGACTATCGCGTAAAAGACTAGATCATAGCGGAAGTTACAGCAGTAATTTTTTTGCTAAAAGAAATTCCAAATTTTATATCAAGAACAAATTTACTGTAAAAATTCATCTTACATTTTATATTACCGGGAGATGACACGTAGTTTCGTTTAAACAATAAATCATTCGTTATAACTTCTTGTCCCCTTTTCTTGGACTTCAATATGAAATTCATAGGTCTCCCTCATTTTTCTCTAACGATCTCTATCTATCGATCTCTATTTGTATCATCACGCACGATTCCTTGCGGGGTAGGGACGGCTAAAGGATGATCTTTATCCCCTTTCAATAATGGCCTAATAATAAAACGTCGGAGAAAGTGCAGTACACCTCTCTATACCCCTGAACCGCTTACACCGATGTTGCTCTCGATTGTCTTAGGACAACCGTTTGGGGGCCCATCTAGTGAGCGGCGAGTCACCGCCGGGCACGGGTAGTTAGAGATTACTAATTATGGCCGGTATCCGTCCCCTTTGAAATAATCGAGTTTCTGTCCATCAAACAAAGTAGTCCAGTTTTCTTTCCATAATTTACAATAGTCCTTACACCTACCGGGGTCAGTTCGCTGGTTACGTTTCTTCATTTTCAGCAAGTGATCTCAGCGGGTGACTTACATAACATTCACTTCTCGCAAAGGGCCTCTACGTCTTGGACCCATGTTCCCATGCAAGCCTTTTAAAGGTCCGGGTAAAGCCCGTGAATCTCAGCGAGATACAAAAAGCAATAAATAAAATAATCCTATAATGTCTCTTATTTCGTAGTGTTCACAATACGACGGATACATATAGGTACATACTAACCCAAAACCCTGTTAATGTGCACTGAGCGTGACGTGACTTACAAAAAATCACAATCTTAAAAATATTCTTTAGATTTAGCAGGCAATAGTTCTTCACACAAATATGAAACAATGCCTATATTATTATTTGAGAGGCATTTAATGTAAAGTGTTTACAGAAATGTACTACGATAAATTGAAAATGCACAGTTGGGAATCAGTTATCACGTTTTTCACGGTGATTTGGTCATTTTCACTTTCAAATATTGTATATTTCATATTAAAATATTCCTTGTGTTGTGGTTGCTTCTTGCAATGTTCAGCTGAGAAAGTAAAGCCCAACCGGGGGTTAAAGGACAGGTGATAAGGCACAAAGGACAGGACAGGGCATAAAGGACTAATTGTCACAATATACACAGGGCTAAAACGGATAACGTAAGGTTACTTTTAACTTTGAACATTTTTATATATTAGAATATACTTTGGGTTTTGGCTAGTGTGGTGCAAGGTCTCGCAAAATGAAAATGAGGATATGAAGCACAGCCGAGGCTTAAAGGACTATTGAAGTCATAAAACACTAGACACAAAATACACTGTGTTAAAACGGATAACGGAATGTTCATCATCATCATCGTCAGCCTATAGCAGTCCACTGCTAGACATAGGCCTCTCCAAGTGAACGCCACTGGGTACGATCCTCGGCTACTCGCATCCAGTTTCTGCCAGCCGCCCTACGAAGGTCATCGCTCCACCTAGCCTGAGGGCGTCCTGCATTACGTTTGCCAGTCCGTGGTCTCCACTCAAGAACTCGTTTGTCCCAGCGGTTATCGGTTCTTTGGCTAATTTGACCGGCCCATTGCCACTTCAGCTTATTTGAATGAAAGCGGAATGTTATTATCATTGAAAATGTTGTTGAAAGGACTTTTTTGAAGTTATTTTATGTTCAATTCTAAGATATGTATGAACTCAAAGTTACCTCTTTGAGGATAAAAGAGTAAAAATATATCAAGGTAAAGAAGTCAAGAGTTCAAAAACTAATTCTTTACTTAATCCTTTAGAATAAAAGTCAACATTACATTTTGAAGTAATTTAAATTAATTTACACAATACTACCCCTCTTTTCTTGTCTTAGAGAACCCTCCAAGACAAGAAGTAACCTCGGTAAAATAAATAACACAAGCTCCTTCAAATGTTTAACTTAGCTCATTTGATCGTACTTAATGAATAAATATTAAAAATTCATTATTACATTCATTCATTATAACATATTTAAGAAAATGTATTTTCTATCTGCCGAGCTCGGCGAAGGTTTTATATTTTACAGTCATTGAAGAGGAACTTTATGTTATAATTTATGGCATGACTGTTTGAAAAAAAAAAACGAATGTCAAAAACTGGCATGTGAAAATTTATGCAAGAAAGGACAAAAAGAAAGACCTAAGAAATAGACTTTTAATGTTGTTTCTTTAGTTCACAAAGCAACGTAATGGTCTATTTTAGATAAAAGTTAATTAATATTATACATACATTTAAAAATAGTCTTATATCTTAATCGTAAGGCATCACACTGGAGCTGGATCGCATTACTGATTTTGTATAGTATAAAAATGTATGTATCTATACAAAAAAAAATGAAAAATAAATGAATAGGGAATTAAACAAAAAAGACAAGCCCACTGAGTTTCTCGCCGGATCTTATCAGTGGAGGCCGCATTCCGATCCGGTGGTAGATTAGTAAATTTAAAAAACAATGTAAATATGACACTTTGTAAACACCCCGGAGGGTTTACGCAAAATAAAAGGGGGCGTCCATTAATTACGTGAGGTGTTCAAGGGGGGGAGGGGTCGAGTCGGATCACATCTAATCTTACTTTGGGGAGAGGGGGGGTCTCGGCAAATATCATGTAATTTCTTTTCGCAAGAAAGGTAGTAAAATTTCGAGAAAATAGGTTTTAATCTATTAAAAGATTTACTAAAATATGGCCAAATCATATTCAATAATACTTAACGAGATTTTTCGAACGCCGCAAAGTTGCACAGTAGCCCGTCTTTTGTTTACGCGCCACTGCCACCTGAACGCGTGACTCTACTTACTCTACTACTCCAACGTTGTAGCGTACCTACAAGCTGAGTGGCAGCGACGCACGTACAGGATCCGACCTGCTTTCTTCTTCTTCTTCAAGTTATGGCTTCATACTAATTATAAGTGTATTTTGCCAGTGTCCAGTGAGATATATATAATCGTGTTTGTTTAAATTAATTCGGCTCCCCGATGAATTTGATGACAAGGATGATAATGAAATTAATGAAGTACCCCACCCTGGATAGTAAAGCGGTGGATACTTTACATACCAATTGCAACGGCCGTTTTGAGGGAAGTCGAAAAGGCACGTTTTATCACTTTGTTACAATTACCTTCACTCATGCACATATTAGAACACATAATGGTTAATATTCCACCAACATTACACATTATTAGTCGAAATAACACAAGTTTTGGAAATTAAAACAAATTGTCAACATCACTCTTCGACTTCCCGCCTAAACTCCTCCGACCTGCTTTGTTTATACTCGTAATTGTTTCGTTACTCGACGACACTTTCAATGCTAGGACTCATTTAAAATGAGTTATTAAGATTATTATAATGCATACGTCAAAAGACACGTTTATAAGACTAAACAATCTTTCCAAGACGATGTGATAAAGTTTTGGAACGCAGCAAAGCGATAAAAATATTAAGCAAATTGTTTTTTTTTCTTTTAAGAAAAATCAGATGCATTTACGAGATACATGCATTTTGAAAAATCTTACATGAGTTTGGGATGGGGGAGGGGGGTTGAACCAAATTTCACGAAATCTCACCAGGGGGGAGGGGGGTCTCTAAAATCACCTCACGTAATTAATGGACGCCCCCTAAAGTCGGTAAGGTATAAGGATGTATATACTATGTTTTTTTTTCTATACAGTTTTCAATAATTCTTTCAGTATATTTATAAGTTTCTACGCAACAATATTACTTATTAATGCTATTTGTACAGATGTTTATTACGGAAACCTGATGCTTACCCATTATAACCTTTTGATACAAAAACATGCGAAATTATTATTGGTGTGCACTGGGTGTGACGTAACATAAAAAAAGATATCAAGCGCAAGTTGGCCTTACAAAACCATTGTTTCGTACATAATTTTCAAAATTCTATCTATATAATCACGCCAGATCACTTGCGGGGTAAGCAGAGAGTACAGAGTTCCGACAGGTTCTTCCTTACATACCTCTCTGGCTTCTTCCACTCTCATATTTCGTCTCATACACGCTCGCCGGTTACGGAGACTCTTGACTTGTCCTTCAGATAAGACACAGTCTATTTGGTCATGGTAAGATAGTCTAGGTCTTCCCGGTACCTACATCCTTCCACTTTCGCATTGTATATCTGTTTTGACATTCTTTCTTCTGACATTCTTTCTATATGCCCGAACCAACGGAGCATACCCTTTCCCATCTTTACACCGATATTATCTTTCATACCTACTCGCTTTCTTACTACGCTCCTCCACATCTTCCGCAGAGCTCGCATTTCGACCGACATTTTAAAAATTGAGATCATTTAACTACATAAATACATTTTCATCCCACCTACAGAAGTAACAAAAGACATAGTCAGTTCAATTTAGGTTACGTAATTTTTGTGGGTCCCCACAAACGGCGGTGAAGGCGTGATTTTTTTAACATAATTTGTCCCACTGCTGTTCAAAGGTCTTCCCTGCGATCGTCTACGTGGAACTTTGGTACCTTTGTGGAGACTGTAAAGCAGTGATTTGAATAAATAAAAAAAATGTCACCCTGATATTCCTCAAGCGGATTGGCCGCGTGTATACCCTCAATTTGTAAGGTCCCAATGTAATAAGGGGTAAGCCTATTGCCATTATACCTCGGAAAGTCCGGGTTGAGTTCCATAATTTGAAATTCATAATTTTTTGATAGAAAAACTTCAACAGCATTTTGTCAGTCTTAGACTTCAGACCCACGACCGTTTAATGTGACGTACTCCACTATGAAATTTCTAAGTAGCTGTCCAGAGTCTGGAATTATGTCCAGTATAACGTCGGTAGGCGGGCTTATAAATTCTGCCCGATATCATTGCAATTGGCCTACTTGATAAATGTTTCTTTGACATACACAAAAGTAGTAGAAATGAAATGCATTTGGCACAAAAGCACTTTCACTTGGGACGCGTTTTCGGCGATAGATGCATATTGCATTCTTGATGCCTGGTCTTCTTTAAAAGCACCAGCTGTGCCTTATTTAGTTCTTAAGAATCGCAGCTAAAAACCATGTTTGAAGAAGCGTGTCGCGACCGTGTTTGAACGAACATTCTTTAGAATGTGTGTCATTTTGAGTTCAAGCTGACATAATACTTTTAGCAACAGCAAATAGTGACTGGGACTGCATAGCTGCGTCGCATTTTGGTGATTATGCGTCCGAACGCGGTGGGAAAGTCGCGCGTTTTTGCCTTTGCAGTCGCAGCAATCAACGACTGAATCGTCTATCACGAATAAAAAACCAACCATTTGAGCTCTTACTGGTCTTAGATGGAAATATAACATTTTAAAAGTTCATACATAATGTATTTCGTTTGCGAAATTTTTAATCGATTTGAGGGATATCATGTAATAACTTATAATTATAAGACTGTTTCGTTGGTCTAGTGGCGAAAGGTACGGTCTACTGGCCATCACAAGGTCTTAAATTCAAATCATAGGTCGGACAGAATGTTATTGCGGGTTTTTCTATCGAAAGTAGAATTACCCGAACCCCTAATTTTTTGGTCATTTCCACGGACAATAAATTAATGCTTGATTTATGATTAGTGAAATCAGTGTCGCTTATTTCACTTTAAAAATCTCCTTACATTTATTTTTACTAAAGCTTCACAAATATAAGTCACAATTTCTATTCAAAAACCGGCCGAAAGCGATTCATTTTGTCAACACAAACAAATAAAATACCAACAAAAGCAACCTTTTTTTTTTAGCAATAACCATTTTCAAGATTTCCCAAAACATTTGCATGTAAATAACAAATTTCAGCCATAAAAGCGTAAATTGTAAAGGGTTCAAATGAGGGCAGGGGCAAACTAATAGTCTCAGAAACTGGGCCAGTATGCAAATGTGTCAGGCTTTATAGCTGGTCTTAGAACACAAGTGGTACTTTACTGTGATGGCTACTAAAACGTCAAGCAAAGAGCGAGATGAAAGCAAAATTGTCAATGAATAACCTTAAGTGACTCCCGCGACTGACCCTGATTGGATAGGCAGAGGTTTATATTAGGACATATTTGATTGAGGTGTTATGGTGCTAATGTGATGTGGAGCCAATCGCATTTCTTCTCTTTCACACAATACTTTAGATTATAGCGACCACGGCCTGGTCTAATGTACCAAGCGTTGGCTGCTGCGTTCACTGGACAGTGGTCGCGGGTTCGATCATTACGGGATACACCTATGTGTAACTTACAAACCTATAGTGTATACCACAGGAATAATTTAAAGAGTGGTGCAACATATTGAATTCTTAAAATAACGATTCACACCGCTCATTCTGCGGAGATAGGACCAACAAAAAATTTTAAGTTTGAGGGTGCCCGTGTGTGTGGTTCCGACCTTTTGGACGTCTAACACCTCAGTCCTTCCCATAACCATGGGTGCTGCAAGGCACTCGAAACGTCGGGAGCTTAAAAATCAAAAATAAACCGCGATAAAATCCGAAAAATAGTTTTATTTATATCAAACCCGTGACCGAAAGCCGCCGCCGCCACAAATGACTCAAACTCACTACCTTAAACCTTATTATTCTCTGACAGTGACAGTCACAGCACGTAATTATTATAGCTTGCATTGACCATTTTTTCTTCGCAAAAACTTTCCGTTACTTCTAGTAATATAATAAGATTTCTAACAATCAACTTTGATTTGATTGAAAATAACTAGTCTTTTTTCAGTCGATAAAACTGACCTCGACAGCCATCCTTCGTGCCAGGCAATATTATTGTTCCGTCTAGTCAGCTGCGTCGGCGCATCTCTTTCAGCCTTTGAAATTAGACATTTTGGAAGTAGATCTAGATTACGGTTCAGTAGCTGTAATATTGTAATGTATTGTTTTTTTTTTAAGATTTATGGAATAACGTTAACTAAGATATTACGCTGGAGCAGCCCATATTTTATTGCGGTAATTGAAATGTGTCAACGTGGCTTTTTTAGGAGGAAAGAAAGAAAAACAGTTTATTAGGAGCTTATTAAAGCAGGCGTCAACATTAACGAAGGTAGAGCAGGATCATCAGATATGGACGTTTTGAGAACGATAAACATTCCGCAGAAGTAGACGTTCTGCGAATGATCCCATCCGGAATCGCAAAAACTGAACAAAATAACCATTACCTAGTCTTTTTTGAGTCGATAAAGTTGACTTCGACGATTGTTTATCCTTCGTGTCAGGCAATGTTATTGTTCCATCTAGCCGGCTGCGTAGGCGCATCTCTTTCAACCTTTGAAATTAGACATTGCGGAGGTAGATCTAGATTACGGTTCAGTAGATGTATTATTGTAATGTATAGATTTTTTAGGACTCATGAAATAAGAGTAGTTTCCGCCATATTATGTCGCATTTGATCAAGTTACAAACAAAAAATGTTAGTTCAAAATGACTTCCGTTAACACACGGCTTGGTCCAGTGGTTAGGAACTTAAGCCGCTGCATCCACTGGATCGAGTAGTTGCGAAGTCAATTCTCCCGCACGGGACAAATCATTATGTGACCCATAAATATTTGGGTCTGGGTATTTGTGTGCGTAAATATCAGGTTTGTAAACGCATTCACCACACAGGAATAATTACTAGTATGGTTTTACATTTAAAAAAATGGGAGTTATGAATACTATCGACTGTTCCTAAAAGGGGCGGTTTGGAACACATTAATACCTACATCTGCATACAACCCTAAGTGGGTTGTATAGGAGACTATAATCGTGTTCACAAATCCATGAATAACTTAACTGCAAATGTCAAAATAAAAAAAAAGGTGCGGCTTAAGACGACTAGTGTAGAACTAACAATTGAATCAATCGACATAAATTATCGTCATATTTACAAATTTTTATTTTATTTATTACATTAAGATTGAATTTTACTCAGTGTGCAAGTAAAAAATAAATTTTACAGTAAAATAATTTATTTTACTTAAGATTTTTTAATTAATACATATGTGAATAAAATATTATCGACGTCTTTTTTTACATCTGTCTTAATATTAAAAAGTAAATAAAAATTAGTTTTGGTTGTTTAAGATTAATTTTTAATTTATTTCTATTATCGACAAAAAGTAAATTGTGGTGCATGACTATTTAAAAAGTGTCAAATTCTGACAACACTGTAAACGTCAATTTGTCCGTGGAAATATGAACATGACTCTTAATTTTTGTTTTTAGTGTGACGTAGTTGTTTTTAGTGTGACGTCCCCCTCTATTACCTCTGCCATCCCAGCCGTCATGATTATTTTACTGTTAACATTTGACCACAATCTCATCTGATGGAAAGTGACAATGAGAATGTGGTTCGCGGACTCAATAATAGACTATTCACTCTGAAATAGGTTGAGGAGACTGAAGTTAAGCCGATGACACTTGGCGGAATGACTTTACTGGAAGAGTAGTGACCAGCCACGGCCCTAGTCTACCACCGGTGAAGGTGGTGCTCGTTTAGCACTGCCCAGGGACCGCGTGTAGAGTATCGAGAGTAAATACTACGAACACGTACAGCTTCTTCAGTAGCAATTTCGCTCTCCTTTTTATAACACCGTCACGCCTATATTCCCCAGAGGGGGTGGCAGAGGTGTACTGAGTACACCCACGTTTCGCCGACGATGTTAGGTCCCATGTAATAGGGGGCGAGCCTATTGCCATATACCGGGCACAATTCCAGACTCCGGACTCATACTGGAAATTTTTCGTTAGAAAAACTACATTTGTCCGACCTAGGATTTGAACCCAGGACCTTGTGATCACAAAGCGATGCGCTTTGCCACCATGTCTCCTTTTTATGATCATTATTATGAGGGACAGGAAATATCATCACGCCAGATCCCTTGCGGGGTAGAAAGAGAGTACAGAGTCCCAACACGTTCTTTCCTAACATACCTCCGTGGCTTTCTCCACTCACATAGTTCGTCTTATACGCGCATACATGTTCGCCGGCTACGTAAACTCTTGACTTGCCCTTCGGATAAGACACGGTCTGTTTGGTCATGGTAAGATAGTCTAGGTCTTTCCCGGTACCTATGTTCTGCCACATTCCGCCGAAGTTTTGGCCGAAGCCGAAGGTTACCAGAAAGCACCGAAATTGAACGATCTATCAAGATTTACGACTTACGAATGCTTTTAAGTAAATAAATATTAGAAATAATATTATTTCAGTGTTATTATTTTAGCCAGTTGTAGATAATTTTAACCTCTAGGTTCGGGAACGCATGAATTCATCTCGTTCAGTTAACTGAATACAGACAACATAACTTTTTAAAAATTTAGCCAAACAAACCAAATTTCTTAGGGTACGGTATTAAAGATTTGGCTACAGCCGAAGGGTTTGGCAATTAATCTGCAAATCCTTCACAAGGCTAAAGAAGAAAGCTCCTCAAGACCTCTTATAGAAATTCGTTAAAACATATAAATATATTTAAAGACAATGTGGATGCGCCACTGGACGCATACCACGCAAGCCAAATTCCACATAACATCCAGCTAAATGTTTCATTCGACAGATTGCAGGAATATAGATAGATTTAAAAAAAAAATATAAGGCCAGCTTAATACTTTGAGAATCGTCTAAATGACGTCTTAAATGGATGATCACGACATCTGAATGTGTAACAGGGGCTAATCCGTGTGGCTTTATTGTTATCTCTTCATTACGTATTGCATGAAATGACGCACCCGTGTGATCGTACGAATAGCAATACAGACGTTTATGTTATCAGTTCATTAACATTAGACATAACATCAGATAATAAGTACTGTCTACACTAATATTATAATAAGGTAACGTTGTTTGTATATTGTAGGTGGTAATCTCTGAAAATAATGAAAATTCTGAAAACTCTTGTTTTTATTTACTAATAGAAAGCTACAATATTTCCGAATCACAGATTTTTTGATATAATATATACACATTTGTAAATCGAGTCAAGTCTTTCCCTACCCCGCAAGGGATCTTGTATGATTATATAAATACAGAAAAGTAGAATCAAAATTATGATAATAACTATAATTAACGTATTACGATGCAAGCAAAACAGGAGCGTTAAAATTAACGGTCACAGTAAGTCAATATGTTTACAGGCCCTGTTCTAGAAACTTCTATTCCAAGTTGCGCCACTATCTTTGTTACCACTGGCGACAAATGGAAAAAACCCCAACTGTTGCTAGTGGTGTCATGTGAACTGAACGTGTGTCGATACAGAAATGAACTGACCTCCTCCCAGGTGAGTATGGAGCTCTCGACGGCGCTGATCCACATGTCGCCTGCGCCCGCGCTCACGTCGATCAACCCGCGCCGCCCCCCGCCACCCTCCTCCGCTGTTGAGTGCTGAAACAACACAATAAAAACCCTTAACTCCCATATCGTTAGGGCTACAGGACAATTGGTGCTTTTCTTAGCGTGCGAGCTTTAAACCCACCAGCAGTCAACTTCGAGTCGCCGTGACGAAGCAAAATAAAAAATTAGAATATATTTTACACAGTCACGCCTATATTCCCCAAGCGGGGGTGGCAGAGGTGTACTGAGTACACCCACGTTTCGCCAACGATGTGAGGTTCCATGTAACAGGGGGCGAGCCTATTGCCATATACCGGGCACAATTCCAGACTCCGGACTCGGAAACGGACTGGAAAGTTTTCGTTAGAAAAACTACACTTGTCCGACCTAGGATTTGAACCCAGGACCGCGTGATCACAAAGCGATGCCCTTTGCCACTAGACCAACGAGACAGTCGAATATATTTTATTTATGTAAATCATTAAAGAAAGCGATTTCAGAAAAGTAACAGGCTCTACCATTACTATCAAGAAGGGCAAGAAACTCCACGATTGCTCCAAATAAAAATTTTACTATTTCTTCCATCTACATTTTGCTGTTGGGCTTATATCATTTAACAACTTTTTTTGGTTAAATTCTCTAAAGGTATAGGAGAGCAATGTAAACTTCTATATCAGGTCAATCGAAAGGTACTCGCAGCCCATATAGAAGGAGAAAAGATGGACGGTTCTTTTACAGCGATCAGCGATATTAGCTTTTACAGCGGTCAGGTGCTTGCCCGAATCGCTTTGGCTTTTGTATCGCGTTCACGAATTGACAAACAAAATAATAGATCCTACTGTCAAAATTAAAAAAGCTGCCCGCCTCATAACTAAATCAATTGATATAAATTAGGAATATTTAGGTTTGATTTTAACGCAATGTGCATTTACAGAAATAGATACACTTTAGTGCTAACTTTTAATAAGGACTGGTTAAAGATTGATCCCTATCTCTGCTGGAGCAAAGTAACTATAGGGGCCAAAGATGTGGCTGGCTTTGTGAATCAGTAACAAACTATTCACTCGAAAATAGGGTGAGGAGACGGAAGTTGACCAAGTTTTAAATTTGTATCACCGGGCTAGACCCGCCTCCTCCTAAAGCAATTCCAAGCAACATGACGGAACACGACTTGGTCGCTTGGCGGCATGACTTTGCTGGAAGGATGGAGACCAACCAGGCTATAGCCTACCACAGGTGAAGGTACTGCTCGTTTGGCACTACCCAAGGACCACGTGAAAGGTATCGAGAATAAATTCTACGAATGTGAGAAGCTACGGTTCCTTTGTAAAACGCGTATTGAAAAATATATCTTTTCATTTTAGAGGTTGCTTCATCTGTAAAAACCAACGCTAGGTTTTTTGTAAAATATACATCAGTAGACGGTGCTCCAGCTCGCTAGCAGTATTCCAATATTATATGCCTACGTAAATGTAAAACGGCTCTATCAAAGAAAAGCTTCCTAGGTATGGCACCTCAAATCTATAATAAAGTGCCAAATGACATAAAAATCTAGAAAAAAATACATTTGAACACAAGTTATCATTATTATTAATTGAAGATTGGTATTATAGTGTTGATGATTTTTCAAATGAAAAATTAATTTAAAGACTAACTTATATTTTATCTTATTCCTTTATAATTTTATATTCTTCATTTATTATTAATAATTGCCAATTGATAATTAACCTTAAGCTCAGAAGTCGCATTCTCTTATGCTATATTTGGCCTATAGTCATGTACGGCTGTGAAGCCTGGATTCTTAAGGAGGATACCCAGAAGCGCCTTGAAGCATTTGAAATGTGGTGCTACCGACGCATGCTCCGTATAAGCTGGACACGGAAGGTCAGCAATGATAGAGTGCTCCAGCGTATTGGTATGACCCGAATATTGATGCAAACCATCAAACAACGAAGAATCGGTTATCTCGGACACGTGCTGCGCCACGATAGATATCAACTACTTCAATTGATTATGATGGGCAAAATTGAGGGCAAAAGACGCGTTGGACGACGGAAAAAATCATGGCTGCGAAACATTAGGGAGTGGTCGGGAATTTCCAGCGTTGAGCAGTTGTTCCATATGGCTCAAGAAAGAAGCACATACGTAGAGCTGACGGCCAACCTCCAGTAATGGAGAGGCACTTGAAGAAGGAGAAGAATTGATAATTTCGTATGCTGTATGGCAGAACATGGAATGACCTATTGTAATGTTAACACCTAAGCTTATAATATCTACCTATGCACACGAAATAAATGATTTGATTTAAAAAAGCGCTCCTGCCACTAAGGGCTAAATGAAACAAAACTATGACGTGGCACTTAAACAGTCAATTTAGCCTATTCAAGGCAGCACCGATACAAGCATACATTTATAGGTACGTAGACTTCCAGATAAACGAACAGAAAAAAAATAACAATGTGTGTACGTATTTTCCTGTTTACGAAGAGTAGGTAGAAACGTACGAGTGTTATCAAATCATTAGTACTTTAGTTAAATTTACGTGCTTACTTTTAAGTTGCAATTAAAATATTTCGGATTTCGTCGCAGCTTATTTTGGGTTTTAAAGTGCCCGACGTTTCGAGTGCTCTACAGAACCCATAATCACTCAAGGGACTGAGGCATTTGGCGTCCAAAAGTCAATGTTACTCCGGAATACCACAGGAGTATTAATTTAATTGCTAATGAAAGGACATTGTCGAAAATTGCCCCAGAACCAACAAACATTTGACCCCTAACATCATTGTTTATCTATTTTATTAAAATGATGGCAAATGTTTGTATCTAACGGACACTTGGCAGTCTTAAACGATTATTTCAAAGTATTGTAAATATTTATATCGAAGTCGCCGACATCTTTACTGAATGTCAACGTTGTCATCAAATTACGATTAAAGATGTCAATCCTACCTATCTAGATTTCTTTTCTTGTTAGACTAAATACTTATATAGATAGTTCCTTAGTGTGTCGATATGCATCTATAAAAATATAATTAATCTTTAAATCCACTCAAAATATTTGTGACTACTCAATATAACTTAATAAATATTATTTGCTACTAAATTATAACCACAAAATCTAATACTTCTTGTGCAATATTGCGATTCCCCCGCTTGTCCGTTTAATAATAAATCCTTATAAACATTTATGGGTGATTTGAAATCATACAAATATTCTTATATGCTGTTGGTTCTGGAGCAAATCATGTATGGGCGCAGAACAATGCCCTTTCAATTGATTCGTCCTACACTTGAAAAATGCTTAACACTGCTTGATACCTACCCATTTACGCCCGGTTTCAATATTTAACTTTAGGATAGATTTCCAATCCAATTTATAATCTATGGCTCCATCGTTAACCGATGATTCTGCCAATGTCAAGTTTGCCAAGTTTAAAAAAAAAAGTGACGAACAATCGGTTTAAGTATGTAGCGGTAAACTTAACGAAAAAACACCAGATTATCAAATTATCTTGGCCAATAAAAAAAAATTGGTAAAGTAGGTACGAAAAACAGTTTTTTTTTTTAAAGAATTGCGGCAAAGTCAAAGTAAGTCAAAGTAAAAGTAAAAAAAAAAGGATGAAAGAAACGCTTATGAAGCATAATATGAAAACAAATATTAGCTATAACCTAATATGATTTACACTGATAAACTTGTACAAAGTATTAATTATCGGTGAATGCGCCAAAGACAGCATATATGGAATGTTTAAAGGATAGATTTGCCTACTACAAATAGAATTTTGACATAGTTTGTATAGAAAATCTGTCAAAATTCTACTGACAGTAAGTAAGAGTTGAATATTTAAAACCGGCCATTAATAAAGAACTTAAAATGCACATTGACTTTGATGAAAGATAATTTTTAAATGAAATAAAAAACAACGCAATACGGCAATCATATTCTTTTTATCCGCAAGGGATCTGGCGTGATGATATAGATAGAATATTCTTTTTAATTTTAAAGGAATTCTAAAAAGTGGCGTGCATTTGTTTTTTTCTTATTATAACAAGCAAATTAAATACCACTTTGTCTCTAAAAAACTTCCAAAATAGGTTACAAACCCGGATAATTTTTACCAATGTGTTTTGAAAAAAATAGGGTCTAATTTTAACAGTAATAATAATTACACAGAAAACATACTGAATTATATAAAGACTAATTACGATGTAGGTGCAAACACGAAATAACTTCTGATTTCCTCATAAAATCATTTAAACTCACCGATATTTAAATAGGCATTAATCAACAGAGTCCTTCAAACCTTGGAAATATCTTTGCACACAGCGGGCTGTTAAAACACGGTCACGACTTTGCGAAACACGAGAAAACTTTTTTATAACTAAAAACACGTTCGCACTAGCCGCGCCGTACTGCAATACTGATGATAAGTAACAATTAACCAGCGTTGGCGCCAATTTATTCAGATAGGAAAAACTCGCGGGAATGCGCCGGCGACAATACACAGCTGGTTAAATTAATGTATTGTTCGTAAAAATATGGTTATTTATACAATTAATATTAATACACGTGTAACTGTGTAATTAACACCAGACATTGTAATTTAAAGAGCCGAATTCGGGCTGTCTCGTCTCGTTGGTCTAGTGGCGTATAATGTAAGTGTGTGTGAGTGATCTACGCTGTTGGCCGTACGAGTTATGATCACCTGGGTTCCGTTTATACCTAATTGTCGCTAGGTCGAACAAAGTGTGACAGCACACGGAGACAGATAAAACTTTTGATTCCCGCCGGTCCCCATTTATAAGATTGGGGACACGATACGAAAAATTCTACCTGCCCCCAAACCCAGGACACACATGTGGGCACAGATGGTAATGCTCCCGCTTTTTATCGAAAACGACGCAGTTTCTAAAAAGATCCATCCATCCATCTCATCTATAACTTGAGTAGTCGCTACTCTTTAAGAGAACTGTTCAAAGTAGCTAATATCATGACGTTCCCATGTCAATATATTTATGAAAACATTATGTATACTAGAAAAAATTTAGATTATTTTAATCAGCTAGGTGATAGGTATTGCTATAATACACGACATAGAAATAAATGAGACCAACCGCAGTTTCGTCTGTCAAAAATTCACACGTCTTTCATGGGATTTTATAACAAAATTCCCATTGACGTAACTAAACTTAGTGAAAATAAGTTCAAAGCTTGTGTAAAACGAACACTTTGTAAGCAAGCTTATTATTCAATAGAAGATTATTTAAAAGATAAAAATGGTTGGATAGATGCTATTCCAGCTCCACTTGAGTCTGTTGTCAGTTAACATTTCCTCTCTTCCTTCTATTAATTTAACACAATATGTACGTTTTTTTTTTTTGTAAATGAGGGAACCATGTAGCCATTCTCATAAATAGTATTATTCGCTTTTTTAACTTAGACTCACCTGATGACCAACCTACATTGTTCTCCCATACCCCACAACAGAATGTAGATGAAAAAGTTTGTAATTTCTTATTTTAAAAGAGTAACCGTGGAGTTTCTTGCCCTTCTTCTCCACAGGAATGACATTCCGAAGTGGCGGTAGAGTCTTTGTTACTTTTCTGACGATTCATAAATACTGTAATGGTTTACATGAATAAAAAAATATTCTGATTCTGATCATCCTTACACCCCTTGCAATAGTGCATTGCTTCGGGGTGGATTAGACATATCGGCCATACTGTTAGGTTATTGAATAACATATTTATTCCAATACATGCATTGTTTGATGATCTACAATCTACATAATGGCATCAATAGACCAGTGTCAATTACAGACACACGCGTTCATAATGCAGGCTATTTATGTTTACATGGAAAACGCATGAAAAGCAGTACGATTTTAGACAATCTAGGAGATCGTTACTTCTAACCTTAAATTTTTTCAACAGTGCTCAAGAAATGGCAGACGACTGGAGTGTAAGCTCTTGGCGTCCAATTGATTACGTCGAGGAGGACGACGCCAGTACGAACAGATTCTCATATTGCCGTAAATACCTTAGGGATTCTGGAAGTGATGTTTATTTCCCAACAAGAAGACATAAGAGAGAAGTACCGGAGAATTCTATTTAGTGATCTCAGAGCCCATCTCTCGTGTTAAAGAAGGCCACCACGAACTTGCCAGCCTTCATAAACGGCGCGAGATCTTTTAAGCTTTTGCCTTCACAAAGTGTGATAGATGAGCTATTGGAAATATTTTTGCTGCAATGTAAACATTTACTGGAATGCATCCCAAACGTCTCTGATCACCTTTTCCGAAATGTGGCGTGACGACAGAAAGAAAAGTGCATGCCGCCATCTTTACCAGTCCACACTGGATCCGGAGTATGACCTATTCTCTCTCACCTTGACTTTTGAGAGAAAGTCTTTATGTAGTAGTGGAACAGCTGATTTATATAAAGATCATGTCTGTCACAGTTCTTCAATATACATCACGAACTCCACAGTTATACGTTAAAAATCCAAATATGAACTGTGTACGAGTAGGTACACAGCCATGAAGTCGAGGAAATGTTTAAACATTTCCTCGACTTCATGGCTGTTAACTTTTCTATAAATAAAACTATTACTGCACCTGCATATGCGCCATAACACGTACGCCGTGTTTAATTCAACCACAAACTCGGATTGCCGGTTTTAATTAGAAAACCTGGAGTACGACTTAAAAGCTAGTCTCTATTGGGTAATAAATGGGTACGACTAAGTTCATAGGGTCTTAATCCTTAATATTTGTTTCATTCAAGATGGCTTAAAAACACCATTATAAGCATCCAAAACCTTTTACTCGATTGAAGTCAGGATACTAGATAACATTTGATCAGTTTGAGGTTGGTATACGTTTGTGGCGTACGAGCATCTCCGTCCTTCGGAAGGTACGTTAAACCATTAGACACGGTTGCTACTCTGTGGTAATATATTAGCCAAGTCAGAAGTCTTATAGGCGCCATTACAGTACGAACAGGGCCACAAAGCTGCCTCCACCGCACTGCGTCCGCATGGTGGAGTATGACCTAATCTCTAACCACGCTTTTTGAGACACTTATGTCCAAAAGTTAAACATTATAGACTGATTATTATATAAGGTTATTTTTGGATAGGTATGATACGCATGAATTTTAAGTCAAAAGTGCCTGGCCAAGGCTGTGACATGCACAGCCAATGTCAACCAGTGGCATCGACCAGCTCGACAACTTTGTTTATTCGCGAAGGTGATGTCTGCTGACCTTTGCGGAGTTATTGAATCCATAATTCTATGGCAGAGGTATTAGATTCATTAAATCGCAGATAACTGGCCGAATAAAAACAAATATCGTCACAACTTAAAAAGCGAGAACTTGGGAAAAGGAGCTTTATAGGTTTGATATTAGAATTCAAAGAAAAATAATAGTATTTAGGAGTTGTATCTCTATGATATAAACCAGCGAATATATAAAACTGCATTTTATACTTATACCCCGCAAGAGATCCGGCGTGATGGTATAGATAGACAGATTTTATACTTATTATAGGGAGACGTCATTTCTCCGAAACTGTTTACGGCCACCTTAGAGGACGCCTTCAAGCTCTTGGAATGGCAAGGACTTGGCATCAACATCAATGGCGAATACATCACTCACCTTCGATTTGCCGACGACATTGTGGTCATGGCGGAGTCGCTGGAAGATCTAGGACGAATGCTCGGTGACCTCAATAGAGTATCCCAACAAGTGGGTCTTAAAATGAATATGGACAAAACAAAAATAATGTCTAACGTCCATGTCGTACCCACCGCACTCACCGTTGGGAACTCTACTCTTGAAGTTGTCGACGAATACATTTACCTGGGACAGGCAGTCCGGTTAGGTAGGTCCAACTTTGAGAGAGAGGTCAATCGACGAATCCAACTCGGCTGGGCAGCGTTCGGGAAACTGCGCAACATCTTCTCATCCAAAATACCTCAGTGCCTAAAGACTAAAGTGTTTAGTCAATGTGTGTTACCAGTGATGACATATGGATCAGAGACGTGGTCTCTTACAATAGGTCTCATAAAAAAGCTCAAGGTTGCTCAGCGAGCTATGGAAAGAGCTATGCTCGGCGTTTCTCTACGTGATCGAATCAGGAATGAGGAGATTCGTAGAAGAACCAAGGTCACCGACATAGCCCTCAGGATTAGCATGCTGAAGTGGCAATGGGCTGGCCACATAGCGCGAAGATCGGACGGGCGTTGGGGCAGAAAGATTCTAGAGTGGAGACCACGTATTGGCAAGCGCAGCGTAGGACGACCGCCTGCCAGATGGACCGACGATCTTGTGAAAATCGCAGGAAATCGTTGGATGCAGGTGGCATCGGACCGGTTACGCTGGAAAGCGATTGGGGAGGCCTATGTTCAGCAGTGGACAAGTATAGGCTGAAATGATGATGAATGATGATATGGTAGGTACACAAAAATGGTTTGCCAATTTTTATCAAATCAACACCGTCACGCCTATATTCCCCAAGCGGGGGTGGCAGATGTGTACTGAGTACACCCACGTTTCGCATATACCGGGCACAATTCCAGCCTCCGGACTTATACTGGAAATTTTTCGTTAGAAAAACTACATTTGTCTGACTTGGGATTTGAACCCAGGACCTCGTGATTACAAAGCGATGTGCTTTGCCACCAGACCAATGAGGCAGTCAGTTTATCAAATCAAATAGGTTGTATTGTGGTCATAAGTATACTAAGTATACCCCGCAAGGGATCTGTAGACTCACTCTTGACGCTCGATTTCATTCTAATTTTGGGTTGGGTTCGAAAACTTCTCGATTGCTACTCTTGAACGCTACACTAGCGCAGGATTTAACTCGATCGCGGTGGAATTTTATGGAAATAAATAATATAGACAATTCTCGATTCTGTGCGTTTTTGGCAGTCTTGATATGATTTTGACACTGCGTTTCGAGTTTGGAGTCGATTTTGCGATCGAAGTAACACAGTTGCAAGTGCGTCATTTGACGTTACATATCTTGGAAAATACTGATAATTTGGATATAGAATAAAGGCAAAATTTTAAGACAATGATGTATTACGCTGTCATGGCCTATTTCGAATTAATAAAGAAGTTTTTGAAGTACCAACTACGTGATCATTAATATTATTATACGCAACAAAAGATACCTACGTGAATAGTATATTGAAAGTATACTTATCCCATATATTAGTGCAACATATTAATCTCATTGCGCAGCATTACGTCCTTGGAACTGCATAGTTGTAGTAGTAAACTAAAGACATCATCAAGTAAATAAAACTATAGCCCAAGATAATGAATGATAATCTGCAAGCGGAGTAAAATGTCCCTTAGAAATAAGGTGACGCTTTACAAAACTTGCGTTCGACCCATCATGACTTATGCGTGTGTTGTGTTCGGGCATTCGGCCCCCTCTCACATCGATAAACTCCAAGTGGTTCAAAACCGCTTCCTCCGTAAAGCCGTAGGAGCCCCCTGGTTCGTACGGAATGTCGATCTCCACTCCGATCTAGGTCTCGAACCTATTCGCGCCTATATTAAAAAGGCGACAACACGACACTTCGCAAACGCATCTACCCATGCGAATCCGTTAATCGTAGCCGCCGCCGACTACGATCGATACTCGACATACTCGAGGGCGCCTCTTCAAGGCGCCCTCGAGTATGTCGCCCCTTGCCCTTCTGGCTCGAGCGTAGTGGTTGCACGCTCGCCCTTAAGTCCGGTGAAGCTGTAAAGGCCTCGCGGCCAACAGCGTACATCACTCGGCCATACACGATAATGAATGAGTTTTATTTTTCATACGAATTTTAGACATAGACAGAGCCCCTTTTCGCCTTCTGCCGTAAGCTTACGTAAGGTTGTTTTAACTAAACCATAGAATATTTATGTAATAATTGATGATATAAAAATATTAATAATAATAAAATATTAGCCCTGTTAAGAAACTGCCCCACTGTTGGTGTGTGTTTGAGTGATTTACGCTGTTGGCCGTGAGGCCTTTACAGCTTCACCGGACTTAAGGGCGAGCGTGCAACCACTACGCTCGAGCCAGAAGGGCAAGGCGCGACATACTCGAGGGCCTCAAGGAGGAACGGCCTCGGTTTGGAAAGTCGCTACGGGGGGAGGGGGTGTAATTAGTGCACCGGTCGGCGGGCTAAGGGATCTACGACTTCGTCGTCGTCGTCCGTATGCGGAGCGGAAAGAAGCGATGTCAAAGCATCGGGGGGATCGGTGAGAACATGTCGCGGCCGGCGGTAGCGGCAGGGGTCGGGTTCGTAGTCGGCGGCGGCTACGATTAGCGGATTCGCATGGGAATATGAGTTCGCGAAGTGTCGAGTTGTCGCCTTTTTAATATAGGCGCGAATAGATTCGAGAGATCAGAGTGGAGGTCGACATTTCGTACGAACCACAGGGCTCCTACGGCTTTGCGGAGGAAGCGGGACTGAACCGCTTGAAGTCTCTCGATGTGAAAGTGGGTTGCATGCCCGAACACCTTACATGCTTACGTCATGATGGGACCCACTGTTGGGTACGGGCCTCCTCTCAAACTAAGAGAGTTTAGGCCATAGGCCACCCGCTGGCCCAATGCGGGTTGGCGACTTCACACACCTTTGAGAAACTCTTAAACATGCAGGTTTCCTCACAATGTTCTCCTTCACCGTTAAAGAAAGTAATAATTAATTTTTAATACGCACATGCTTTCGTAAAGACAGATTTGCGTGCCTGGGTTTGAACCCAACACCTCTGACTTGGCACTCCAACGGTCTAACCACTAGGCTAGGGTTTCCTCACGATGTTTTCCTTCACCAGTAAGAAAGTAATAATTAATTTTTAATACGCACATGCTTTCGAAAAGACAGAGGTGCGTGCCTGGGTTAAACCCGAAACCGCTGACTTGGAAGTCCAACGGTCTAACCACTAGGCTATCACTGCTTGCATAAAAAACATTAAGTTAATAAAAAGAGAGATTGACGTGGTAAATTATTTATTTAAGTTTGGGTAATTTATCACGTTGAATTTCAATCTTGTACTCGATTACAATTTCAATCCAATACTACACTCGATTTGTTCAAGAGTGCCAATATTTATCGGATCGAAATTGAAACTGTATTGAGTTTGTGTCAGCTTGAGATTGGGATTGATTTCAAGAGTAGGCCTACTGGCGTGATATAGGTGGATAGATAAGTATAAGAAGATTGTATCTTGTTTGACGGACGATTTATGGCAGTGGTTAAGTGCTTAAGCCGCTCCGCGGGTTCGATTCCCGCACGGGACAAATCTTTGGGTGATCCACAATTATTTGTTCCGGTCTGGGTATTTGTGTATGTGCATTTTCATGTTTGTAAACGCACCCACGTCAGGAATAAATCCTTGTGTGGGGCTACGTTAAAAAAAAAAAACAAAAGTTTCTACGTATCACATATTACAGTAAGTTTTACTATGTCGTACCTGCAATTAGCGGTCCAATGATAACAACTCTAATAGCCATAGATATTATCTAAGCTAGCATACCTGTGACCTGGTGAAGGTCGCAGGTAAAACCTGGATGCGTACAGCATAAAGCAAGTCATCGTGGCGATATTGGGGGAAAGCCTTTGTCCAGCAGTGAACGACTTTCGTATAATGATAGCACATAATCATAATATAAGCTAATACTATAAAAATTTACACTTAAGATGGGTACTGTGACAGTACATGGTGTCAAAGGAAATTAATCTTTAATTCAATGGTGTTAAGGCGTGTGTGTGTGTGTGTGTGGGTGAGTGATGTACGCTGTTGGCCGCGAGGCCTTTACAGCTTCACCGGACTTAAGGGCGAGCGTGCAACCACTACGCTCGAGCCAGAAGGGCAAGGGGCGACATACTCGAGGGCGCCTTGAAGAGGCGCGGGTGCACTACTAAGTGCACCGGTCAACCGCCGGCTATAGGACGACGACTACGTCGAATACGGGATACTCTTAGCGGAAAGAATGGATGACAAAGCATCGGGGGGATCGGAGAGAACATGTCGCGGCCGGATCGTAGTCGGGGCGGCTACGATTAACGGATTCGCATGGGTAGATGCGTTCGCGAAATGTCGTGTTGTCGCCTTTTTAATATAGGCGCGAATAGGTTCGAGACCTAGATCGGAGTGGGGATAAGTGTTAAGGGATTACCATAGTAAATTATAGAAACGGGTCATGCCCCTTATTGCCATTAAATAAAGTTTAATTTCCTTTGACAGAACTGTCACAGTACCCATCTTACATGAAAAATACTATAGACACAAGGAATTACAAACTATAATTGGTTACTGGCCTCGTTGGTAGTAGTAGTAGTATCGGTGTAAAGATGAGAGAGCTCCGTTGGTTCGGGCATATAGAAAGAATGCCAGAAGAAAGAATGACAAAACAGATATACAATGCGAAAGTGGAAGGATGTAGGTACCGGGGAAGACTTAGACTATCTTACCATGACCAAATAGACCTTGTCTTATCTGAAGGGCAAGTCGAAGAGTCTCCGTAACCGGCGAGTGTGTATGAGACGAACTATGAGAGTGGAGGAAGCCAGAGAGGTATGTAAGGAAAGAACCTGTTGGAACTCTGTACTCTCTGCCTACCCCGCGAGGGAGCTGGCGTGATGATATAGATAGATAGGCCTCGTTGGTCCAGTGGCCAAGCGCCTCGCTTTGTGATCACGAGGTCCTCGGTCCTAGGTCGCAAAAATTTAGTTTTTCTAACGAAAAATCCCCAGTATGAGTCCGGAGTCTGGAATTTTGCCCGGTATATAGCAATAGGCTCGCCTTTTATTACATGGGACCTAACATCGTCCGCGAAAAGTGGGAGCACTCAGTACACCACTGCCACTCCCGCTTGGGGAACATAGGCGTGACGGTGTTTATTCTTTTATTTCATAATTTATTAACATCTAAACAAAGTGTAGACAGGAAACCGAGATGGCGGTTCTATCTCTCTATATCATCGCGCCAGATCCCTTGCGGGGTTAGACTACAGAGTTCCAACAGGTTCCTTCCCTACAGACCACTCTGGCTTCTCTCATAGCTCGTCTCATTAGTTATTAACACCCGTATTTTAAGAAGTTACCTCGAAAATTCCTCGACCTCGACTCAACCGAGGTTACCTTAAGAATCACCTCAAGAAATACTCGAAATCGGTATTCTTAGTTATAACTCGATCTTGCCTTGAGGTAATCTTGAGGATCCTCGAGTGAGGTTGAGTCGAGGTATTACGTCATTAAATATAAATAATTATTACTTAAATATAAAGAAATAATGGTTTTCTAAACGCCTTAAACAAAGTTTTACTCACCTGAAAGTTTCCAGTCGCATAAAATCTTAATGCAATCAACAACTGAAGTAAAGGGGGAATGGGTAGCCCTCTGTTGCTGCATGTAGTTATGTTATTTAACAAAAGCGGCAGTAATATATTCAAAACAGTTTCTTTCTTGAAACGATTTTGAAATTCTTCATTAACATAAAATTCCATTGGGTTTTCTGCATCGCGTAAATAACGCCGTTCAGGATAATCGTATGGATAATCCATACGATTATATCCGTACAAATAATTTAAAAAGCGTTGGAAATCCATTCTTAATGATGATGATGATGATGATTGATCCGACCGATTTCGGCCATGGCGACCACTTTAAAGACCCCTAGTCAGAGTAATGCCGCTGATGCGCTCGAAGATGGCTTATGTAGCCTATCTTCGCGGCGAAACTCCGTGCACATTGAGGGCACGTAAGTACGCCGTTCTCATGTCATAACAGGTGTTCTTTTTAAATTTCCTTTGCGGCGTCGACCACGATTTAAATGATGCGATGATAGCCGCGGTTACTACCATCTGCCATGTCGGGACGAGCATTTTTTAGGGCACCTTTTCTAGCCCCCTCCCCAGCTGAGCGGGGAAAGCAGTGCCTCCCTAAACAGGGCTGCTTTGACATCCCAAGTGCTGCCGAGCCCGTGCTGTCGTCCCAAATGTGCAGCTCGGAAACGACCACGGCGTGTTCTCACGCCCCCGGGACCGCCTGCGTGCAGATATCAGACAAAGCCTAGTTTGCATCAGGCTAGACCTCTCTACTTCTACCCATCGCCACAGGACTTTTGCGTACTCGGAGTCCAGTAACGGAAGCGGTCAGATGCGCAGGAAATATTAAGGTGCACAAGTATACGCGCGAGACACAGGTGCACATACTCATCCTTATCCTTCTGGGCCCAGTGGAACGGAGACCGTTACGACCGGAGAAGGACTCAGACAGACGGAGCAGTATCACGGTGAGAAAGATACAAGGAGTCAGTATTTTCTCACACTCCCTTAATCGCCTTCTACGATACCCACGGGAAGATATGGGGTGGCGCTATTCTGCTCTGCCGGCACCACACTTAATACAGACACAAACAATTACTGAAGAAAATACTCAAATATAAATCAGTTCAATTTACATGTATATGGGCACAAAAATAAAGTAACAAGTAACAATTGCGTAAAACTTCCTCGAAAGTTTCTTAAGGTAGATCGCGACGTACCTTGACTTTGACAGTTGCTTCCTCACCTCGACTGAGGAAAAATGTTGAGTGGCGTCGAGTGGAGGAGATTCTTTACAACTAAGAATACAGATTTCCTTGAGTGAGGTTGAGTGGAGTCGAGGAATTTTCGAGTTGACGTCTTAGAATACGGGTGTTAGTTCCCAAAATAGGCAAAATGCGACATTTTTCGCGGGATATTATCGGAATAAAGGGTCTGAAAATACTTAGTTTTCAATGGACATCCTACTAATATACTAAATGCGAAGATTTAGATGTTTGTAGATTATAAACTCAAATGACAAATAGGCGTTCCTATACACTTAATGAAAAACCGGTCGAAGTAACTCACTTCTCGAGTTTTACTATAAAAAAAATCACCGCCACGCCTATATTCCCCAAGTGAGGATGGCAGAGGTGTACTGTGTCGACCTACGTTTCGCCAAGGATATTTATTAGGTCCCATGTAATTAATTAGGACGCGCCGACTGCCATATACCGGGCACAATGTCAGACTCCAGTCCAATAGTGGGACTTTTTCGATAGAAAACTACATTTATCCGGCCTAGAATTTGATCCCAGGACACTCGTGATCGTAACGCGAATTTCGCCACTAGCTAACAAGGCCGTCAAAAATGGAAGAAAAAATCTTCACAAATAAAAAAAAAAAAAAAAACAGTCACGCCTATATTCCCCAGAGGGGGTGGCAGAGGTGTACTGAGTACACCCACGTTTCGCCGATGATGTTAAGTCCCATGTAATAGGGGGCGAGCCTATTGCCATATACCGGGCACAATTCCAGACTCCGGACTCATACTGGGAATTTTTCGTTAGAAAAACTACATTTGGCCGACCTAGAATTTGAACCCAGGACCTCGTGATCACATAGCGATGCGCTTTGCCACCAGACCAACGAGGCAGTCAACGTCACAAATCTAGAGCTTATAAACAATTTCGTAAACAAACCCCTCGGGTAATCCAAGTAAAGGGTAGGTCGGAGCAATTTAACAATTAAATACGCCAATGAAAGGGTTAAGTAATTAATTTAATTATAAACTTTGGGAGCCGCTGGCCCCGTTCAGGCTGGGCTTTTAATAATTTTAATGAGCTGGAAACAAGGATTATTTAGTGTTACATCGACATAACATCCCCCTGCGGCAGTGAGCAGAGAGATTGACCAGATTTCAGGCAGCGCGAAAATGTAAACCGAGGCTGTGAATATAGAACTGGACATGAAACTGACCAGCGTGAGAATGTGAACCGCGGTGGTAAATATACAAGTGGATTGTTGATGTTAATGTTATGTGACAATGAACTCAACTCGTCCGGTAAAGCTGTAAAGGCCCCGAGCCAACAGCAAAGATTATACACACACAAAAATGAACTCAATGCACAAAAATCTTTAAAACAAAAAGGTAAACCGACATCAAAAAGCAAAAAATAAATATTTGAAGTCGGTGCTGGTTGGTGCAGTCGGTTACTTGGCACCGACTTCAAATATTTATTTTTTGCTTTTTGAAGTCAGTTTACCTTTTTTTAAAAGATTTTTATTTTACCATTTTAAGTGACGAGTGAATTATTTAGTAATATTTATATGCCGATATTATATTATTTTGCTGAGTTGTACAGTAAGGTACCTACAGGATTAATATAATGACTATAATAACGGAATCTATACATTCGTGCTGTTCGCCGTTAAGGAGTTCCCTCTTGTATCTTCAAAGTCCAAGGTCTAATACCAATAACATTAAAATAGGACCACCTCACAACTATACTGAACCCAATGCAAAAAGAATCATCAAAATCGGTTCATAAGCAAAGGAGTTATAAAAAAGGACGAATTATGAACCTCCTTTTTTGAAGTTGGGTATTATACTGCTTAGTTCTATAATAGGGTACCTATAGGATTGACGTTATACCCATAATATCTCAATTTTTGAAGTCGGTTAAAAACAATTCACAACTCAAGACGGGTCCGAATCCCATATGACGCCACTGGGCGTTATAAAATCTATATCATATCAGCCTATACTGCCCACTGCTGGGCAAAGGCCTTCTCTCACAAATCGAGGTGAGAGAGATTAGGTCATACTCCACCACGCGGACCCAGTGCGGATTGGTGGAGGCAGGTTTGTGGCCACCTGCTGTTGGAACTTATCAAGCCGCCTTTAAGGCTTCCAACTCGGCTTAACGACTACCACATTAAGTGGTAACCGGGACCAACGGCTTAACGTGCCTTCCGAAGCACGGAGACGCTTGAATATGAAAATGCCACAAACGGTCACCCATCTCAGGCCGACCGAGTCGAACGCTGCTTAACCTTGGTGATCGATAAGAACACCGCGGTCGCACAGCGCTACGAGCGCCTTAATTTATAAAATCTATATGCGATACTAACTGATGATAACAGTATACATTGCAAGCAAACATCGATAATCCGAGAAAACCTCGAAAAATCTTTTCCAAAGACATTTGAATTTTTCCTGAACAATAGATCACCCTGCCGCATTGGGGCTAAAGAAGCTGCGAAATCAGGGAATAGTTTGTACACCTGTCTACCTCTTCAGGTAAAAAAGGGCGACCGCACGTTCGACGACGGTTCGCTCTAGTGGTTATTGGATCGAGGTGTCGGCGGGTTCAGTCTCCACACGGGACAAATAAGTGTAACCTAAAAATGCTTATTTTTCTGAGTGTTTGTGTATGTGAATATCATATTTGTAAATGCATCCTATGTGGAGGTAGTCCCCACACTTGGATGCATTTTAAATGAAAAAGAAAAACATGCTTTAGTATTTATTGATCGGGTTTTCCTTGTAAATGGCCACCGTACACAATATCAATATAATACACGCATACGATGGGTTCGTCCTTGTCCTTTCATATATCACGCTAATATAATTCACACACCTATACATACACAACAGTACATCAAACAGATTTATTGATCGCCGTATTGAACTTTATTCCTTGCATTAAAAATTAATCAATCGAAAGAAAATGTTATGCGGAATGCGGTTGAATATACTCTGAACCTGAACTCTTGCTTTTGCAGAAATTATTTTGTTTATCCCTGTGTATGACTCACGTCGTAACCGAGTAGAAGGATAACGCCACTTTTTGTTGCTGTCGAAAAACGCCACAAAAAAACTCATCATCTTAAGTCCGTACCGACTCCACGCTAACTCTATTCACAGTAAAGAATTGAAATGTGATCTTTATATCGTGTGCCTCACGGTGGAATTTTAAACGACGACGCGTCGTCCACGGGGAGTTCATTTTTATCCATTATAATATAATATCAGCTCTGTTAAGAAACTGTTCCACCGTTGGGCACGGGCCTCCTCTCAAACTGCGAGGGTTTAGGCCATAGTCCACCATGCTGGCCCAGTGCGCGTTGGCGAACTTCACACACTTACGAGAAACGCGTCGGTATGCAGGAAACCTCAGACTACCCACAAGGCCATTACTATACACAATCACAATATTAGCAATCCCATCGTTAGGAACACGATATGAAGGTTACATTGCAATGCTTTACTGACTCCACTCCGCTCCAGTTCGACGGGAGCGGAGTGGAGCCGGCGTCAAGTCAGAGTAATGTGCGAATACTTTTACTATTTCCTATTAAACTCTTTTTTTTGGCACATATACAAGAGGAAAGCCCTTTACACCCATAAGACGAGTTTTCTCACAGAAGCACTGCGGTAAAAACTGCAGCGATTCTGTGAGCATCTAATTTACCCTAAGCTTTTCTTTAATAAAAGCCTATACTGTTCCACTGCTACGGCAGACTTTCTTTCCTTTCATACCACTCTAATGCGCGCGGATCCCAGTCCTTTTATAAGAGTCCAAGTCGTCTCGCCACCTCTTTGGGTCTGCCGCGTTGTCATTTCCCACTGTGTGGTTGTTTTTGCCCAAAGAGCATCCGACATATGGCATATATGCCCGGTC
The DNA here is from genome assembly GCA_905147815.2 of Phalera bucephala. Taxonomy (NCBI): domain Eukaryota; kingdom Metazoa; phylum Arthropoda; class Insecta; order Lepidoptera; family Notodontidae; genus Phalera; species Phalera bucephala. The sequence goes on along the minus strand of LR990623.1, from coordinate 26,316,759 downwards.
CAGCTCAAATTCAGCACAGAACTTTTCTTTATAAAAACTTTCTCCTATCATTAGCCATCTTTTAACGGTCTACAAAGCAGGAAATAAACGCGGGAATGAAGTTGATGTAAACGATTGCTGTCACCAAATTGTAGTGTAATTGGCTCAGAGCCATTGCAACAAATTTTTATACCCTTGCGAAAGATTCATTTTACTAGAGATAATAAAACGAAGGCCCCCCGCCGCGTCTGTCAGTCTGTCTGAACGCGATAAACTCAATAACTTTGACGGACGATTTGCCGCAGTGGTTAAGACCTTAAGCCGCTCCGCCCACTGGGTCGAATAGTCGCGGGTTTGATTCCCGCAAGGGACAAATCTTTGTGGCCCACAATTATTTGTTTATCTGGGTATTTGTATCTGAATTTTCATGTTTGTAAACGAACCCACGACCCAGGAATACATCCTAGTGAGGGGATACGTTTTTTTTTAAATAAAAGATAAGAAGAAAAGTACCGAACGGATTTTCATACGGTTTTCACCAATGGACGGAGTTTCAAGTGGAAGGTTTATGTGTAGAATTTACCCGGGTGAAGCCAGGCCGGGTCGGATTAATATAGCATCCGGAAGACGTGAAGTAGGCAGGCCCCCACAAGGTGGACCGATGACCTTGTTGAGGTCAGGTACAAGATGAATACGTACAGCACAAAGCCGGTCATCATGGCGATCTTTGAGAGAAGCCGTTTCGCAGTGAGCGTCTTTTGGCTCTTCATTTGGTACATTATTAAAGGACATAGTCGACAATTGCCCCAGAACCAACAAACATTTGACCCATGCCATTATTATTTATCAATTTTATTAAAATAATGGCAAATAACAGTATCTAACGAACAATTTGCAATCTAAAACCAATATTTCAAAGTATTGTAAGTACTTATATCGAAGTCGCCGACATTCCTGTGTGTCCACACAATATAGCCTCATATGTATTAATGGCTACTGAATTATAACCTCTAATACTTTTAGTGCAATATTGCGATTCCCCCGCTTGTCCGTTTAATAATAAATGTCTTAGGAGAATTTATGGGTGATTTGAATTCATACAAGTATTTTTTCATTGCTGTTGGTTCTGGGGAAAATCATGTATGGGCGCAGAACAATTCCCTTTTAATTCTCGAATTTAAGTAGAGAAAAATCGTTTGCTGTACAGATTTCATGAACGACACAAAAAAAAACAATTCAGTAGAGATTGTAATCTGATCAAATGTATTCTTATCTAACGCCCGATAAAATATTCATTGCTATGAGATTGTGACTTAATTTAATATATATTAAATAAGATAAGCTTTGTTTGGGTGTGGTGGATTTTTAACTATACAATTAGGACAATAGACAGTTTGTCGATAGTATTTCGAATGATGATCAGGGCGCGTAGAATAGATTAAAATACTCTATATATAATATACGGAGTATTCCTAAGCGGTCTCGCACTCATTCGCCCACTGTGTTCCCCCCTTATTATTTAAAACTGTCTTGCCCCCCCCTTTTTACGGTACCCGTTCGCCCCTCAACACAGGGCGTGCTTATTTTTAAAAGACTTCAAGAAGGAGGAGGTTCTATGTTCGGTTGTATGTATGCTTTTTTTTGTATGTATGTTCACCGATATTTCCGTCAGTTGTGAACCGATTTTGATGATTCTTTTTGCATTGGGTTCAATATAGCTCCAAGGTGGTCCCATTTTAATTTCATTGGTATTGGACCTTGGACTTTGAAGATACACCAGGGAACTCCTTAACGACAAACAATAGGAATGAGCAAATTGAGACAATATGGGTGTTACGTCAATCATAGAGGTACCCTACCACAGAACTAAGAAGAATGTTAACCGACCGACTTCAAAACAGGAGGAAGTCCATAATTCGTCTGTATTTTTTCATTTGTAATTTCATAGCTTATAAACTGATTTTGATGATTCTTTTTGCATTAGATTCGGCATAGCTCCATGATGGTCGAATTTAAATTTTATTGGTATTGGGCAATGGGCTTTGAAGATACACCAGGGGTTCCCTATACGGCAAACAGCATGAATGTGAAAATTCTGTTATTATGAGTTTTATATCAATCTTGTAGGTACCTCACTGTATAAATAAGTAGGATAATATAAAGGAGGCATATTAAAAAAATAATTAATACAACAATCACTAAAAATTGTAAAATAAAAATCTTTTTAAAAAAGGCAAACCGACTTCAAAAAGCAAAAAATAAATATTTGAAGTCGGTGCCAAGTAACCGACTGCACCAACCAGCACCGACTTCAAATACTTATTTTTGCTTTTTGAAGCCGGTTTTCCTTTTTTTTTAAAGTTTTTTATTAATATTTATGTAGTACTCACACCTGATTCAATAAAAGCATAATTTTTCAAAATAAATGTATATTGTATTCTAAATTTTATTCCACTGTGACTGCAATTTATTTTCAGTTGATTGCTTTAAAAGTTTTTCCATAAAAACTTTAAAAAAAAATTGTAAACCGACTTCAAAAAGCAAAAAATAAATATTTGAAGTCGGTGCTGGTTGGTGCAGTCGGTTACTTAGCACCGACTTCAAATATTTATTTTTTGCTTTTTGAAGTCGGTCTACCTTTTTTTTAAAAAGTTTTTATTTACACAAATTTAATGGACGAGTGAATTATTTAGTAATATTTATATGCCAATATTATATTATTTTGCTGAGTTGTGCAGTAAGGTACCTACAGGATTAATATAATGACTATAATAACGGAATCTATACATTCGTGCTGTTCGCCGTTAAGGAGTTCCCTCTTGTATCTTCAAAGTCCAAGGTCCAATACCAATAACATTAAAATAGGACCACCTCAAAACTATACTGAACCCAATGCAAAAAGAATCATCAAAATCGGTTCATAAGCAAAGGAGTTATAAAAAAGGACAAATTATGAACCTCCTTTTTTGAAGTTGGCTAATATACTGCTTAGTTCTATAGTAGGGTACCTATTGGAGTGACGTAATACCCATAATATCTCAATTTACACATGCCTATTGTTTGTCGTTAAGGAGTTCCCTGGTGTATCTTCTGAATCCAAGGTCCAATGCCAATGAAATTAAAATGGGACCACCTTGGAGCTATACTGAACCCAATCCCAAAAAAAAATCATCAAAATCGGTCCACAATTGACGGAAATATCGCTGAACATACATAAAAAGAAAAAAAAAGCATACATACAACCGAACATAGAACCTCCTCCTTTTTGAAGTCGGAGTGTATTATGACGTCTATGTCAAAATACAGTTAAGTTAACGTTACGATCCCTTTGGCTCCTCCTTGAGTAGACTAAAGGAGGAGTCCTTTAGTGTACTGAAGGAGGAGCCAACGGGACCATTTTAACTATAAAGGGGCGAACGAATCCATATTGTAGGGCAAAGCCTTAAAAAATACTGGTTAAAATTTTAACGTAATTTAAATAAACCTTTACGAAAAATACGCGGTTTTTTCGCGCAAAAAAACCTCAATGATTACCCAAGAAAATGCGTTTGAAATATTTGTTACGACGTAGCTTAGCCAAGAGAGGTTTGACGTTTGACTTCATCATTGCTATAATTGATTAAAAGCCTTATAAAAACTTAAAAATCTCGATTATGTGCAGTCTATGTCAACAAGTTTCAAAACGTTTCAGTGAGGAGTTGAAAACTAGACAAAAAAGCCGACGACTGCCTACAGCCCAGCCCAAACGAAATTGATAGTACCGGTCACGACATATCTCTCTAAACCTATTGTTGGGTCTTATCAAACCACCCATAAGAACTTATTAAACCGCCTATAGGCCTACCAATTTGTCTTAACGCCTACAACATTAAATTCAGAATCAGAATAAGAATATTTTTATTCATGTAAACCATTACAGTATTTGTGAATCGTCAGAAAAGAAACAAAGACTCTACCACCACTTCGGAATGTCATTCGTCAATTGCAACTGAGAACAACTGCTAAACGCGCCTTCCGAAACACCGAAACACTCTTTCTTCATAACTTAACAACACGGATTACAATACGGAGAATTTTAATGTATACATTAAAATTCTCCGTATTGTTTTCATTTCTGGATGATTAACTTTTATTAATTAATTAATATTTCGTTTTCTAATTATTTTAAAAATTATTTAATAACTATTTATGTTAATTTCACGGTCAATTAATGTATTTTACCACTTCTCACGTTAATTCTAATGTTACATGCAAAACCTTAATCAATGTTGCGTACATCTCTAATTATTATTAATATGCATATAAGAACAATATCTTAACGTCCTATGTTGTAAGATTATAATATGTATATTGTTGATGTACCTTTAATAATAAAATAATAAAAATAACAACCGTAAAAAAAAACACTCGAAAATGGAAATGATACAGCCAGTCTGCAATCCTAGTCTAATCAAGCAAACGCTTAATCAAATACTTAATCTTGATGATTGAGTTCAGTCCTTCGTTGCAAAATACAGATTATTAACATACGCCCGAAACTACGCAAACAAACCCACCACCAAAACCTCACAATAAATCCCACGGCAAAATAAAAAACAAATTAAGATTAGAACCAAACACGATTCCAAATGATAGAAAACAGTGTTTACTTTTCAACAATCACCTAACCAGTTCTAAATATAGCAATAGGTACAGCAAATAAAACTCTTTTCACAGCAATAGTTTCAACAAAAACGGGCGTTGAGATGTTGCACATGGCCGCAAAACTACCAGTTTCGCTATCATCTCCAGGAGCGCGTAAAATGTTCAGCTGTTTAGATTTTCACTACATAAACTTTGGAGTGTATCAATAAATCGTATCTTTTCTGCGTCGTAACTTTTATGTGCAAGCGTTAGTTTTAGATAGGCGGTTATTTTTAAATTGTTTTTTTACTAGTCTGCGGTTGCAGAATAGTAGCACTGCTTCTATAAATGGATGGTTAAAATTTGTAATCGAATAATGGAACATTCGATCTAAGCGACCAGTGCCTGTAGCCAAGTGACTTTTTGACAGTCGTTAACGCTACAGCCAGGCTTCACTACAAAACGGTAATGAGCGAAAAAATAGTCGAGTGGAACGCCGTAAAACTAGTTAAAATAGATGAAATAAAACTATTTTTCGGATTTTATCGCGGTTTATTTTTTGATTTTTATATTCCCGTCCCGAGCTCACTCTACGTAGATCGGACCAACAGAAATAATTAAGTAGTTTGAGGGTACCCCGGAACAACTATGCCTTTTGGACGTCTAACACCTCAGTGACCATGGGTGCTGCAAAGCACTCGAAACGTCGGGAACTTAAAAATCAAAAAATAAACCGCGATAAAATCCGAAAAATAGTTTTATTTCATGTGTAATATTCGCGTAAATCTAAGAACTCAGTAGTTAAAATAGGTTTAACCTTTCGTCAAGAAAGAGTTTTGATTATTTCAACTGCAAAAACAAAGGAACCGAGTGAGGCCGTTTTTGACTATTTTTACTCGCTCAGCACATTACGTTTAAGTGTTTCTTGGTGGAAACACTTCTATGAAATTGTCCGTTGAGAGTTAAGAGGGCTCCGTACGGAGTCCGTTCCGTTCGCAGTAAAAACCCCCGTCTCTAGTGACGAGCGCTTGTAGCAAAGTGCATTTTTGACAGCCGTTAACGCTAATAGAAAACGAGATAAAAATCTTTTCAAAAAAAGGGAAACTGACTTTAAGAAGCATAAAATAACTATTTGAAGTCGGTACCGGTTGCTTGTAGTTAACTTTAGTTAGCTCAATAGGTTACTTGGCACCGACTTCAAGTATTTATTTTATGCTTTATGAAGTCGGTTTCCCTCTTTTTAAAAAGATATTAATATTACTATTTTAAGTGATAAGTTAATTAATTAATTAATATTTATTACCTATATTATTAAACGACCAAATAAACCGAGTCTTATCTGATGGAAAAGTCAAGAGTCTCCGTAACCGGCGAGCGTGTATGAGACAAACTATGAGAGTCGAGGAAGCCAGAGAGGTATGTAAGGAAAGAACCTGTTGGAACTCTGTACTCTCTGCCTACCCCGCAAGGGATCTGGCGTGAGGTTATAGATAGATAGATAGACCTATATTATTCTACTTAGTTCTACAGTAAGGTACCTAAAGGGTTAATATAATACTCATAATAACTGAATTTACACATTCGTGCTGTTTGCCATCAAGGAGTCTCCTGGTGTATCTCCCCTGGTGTAAGTCCAAAGTCCGATACCGATAAAACTAAAATAGCACCGCCTCGGAGCTACATTATACCCAATTCAAAAAGAATCATGAAAATATGTTTATAAGCAAAGAAGTTATTAAAAATAACAGACGAATAATGAACCTCTTCCTTTCTTGAAGTCGGTTAATATTCTGCTTAGTTCTATAGTCCCTACTATACCTACAGGATTAATATAATAACTATAATAACGGAATCTATACATTCGTGTTGTTCGCTGTTAAAGAGTTCCCTGGTGTATCTTCAAAGTCCAAGGTTCAACACCAATGAAGTTAAAATACGGCTACCTCAAAGTTATACTGAACTTAATGCAAAAAGAAGCATCAAAATTCGGTTCATAAGCAAAGAAGTTATAAAAAAATTAACAGACGAATCATAAACCTCCTCTTTTTATAAAGTTGGCTAACATACTGCTTAGTTCTATAGAAGGTTACCTATAGGATTGACGTAATACCCATAATATCTTAATTTACATATTCCTATTGTTTGTCGTTAAGGAGTTCCCTGGTGAATCTTCTAAGTCCAAGGTTCAACACCAATGAAGTTAAAATACGGCTACCTCAAAGTTATACTGAACTTAATGCAAAAAGAAGCATCAAAATTCGGTTCATAAGCAAAGAAGTTATAAAAAAATTAACAGACGAATCATAAACCTCCTCTTTTTATAAAGTTGGCTAACATACTGCTTAGTTCTATTAAAATATTTTACAACGAAACGTCGCATGTTCGAAATAATACATTATCGGACAAGAGAATAGAAGAAACAAAACGCTTCCCACTTGTCTAGGCCCTCTAGGCCTGTAGTCTCGATATAGATAACAATCCCTAGGCTTACAGATTTCGATCGATTAGTCCTAACAAATTCATTTTATTTGATGCATTTTTTTTTCTTTTACTAAACGAAACAACAGGAAATATTACAACCACAATACCATAATTATTCCTGTGTCGTAGGTGCGTTTACAAACATGAAATTCACATACACGGACACACCTAAGACACCACCCGCACCCGCACCCACACCGAAACAAACATTTGTAGGTCACACAAAATTTTTTCAGTACGGAAATCGAACCCGCCACAACTCGATCTAGTGGGCGGTGCGGCTTAAGCTTTAAAGGTCTCGTCACATAGCCGACGCAGCGCGACGGGAGCGCGACGGTGACGCAGCTTGGTGAGTTGTTGTGTACTGAAATGTACGGGAGACGCCACACAGCGCAGCCCCGCTCGGCGCGATGGCAAACGTCACGACCTATCGTAGACGAGCGCTTCCGACGTCTTGTCCAGTGAAGCTGTAAAGGCTCCACGGCCAACGGCGTAGATCATTTACACACACGCTTCCGTCGCGCTCCCGTCGCGCTCCGTCGACTATTAGACTAAACCTTCAACCACAGGATCAAGCCGTCTATCATTTAATAGTCTTTACTATCAAAGCTACCAATTTTTGTCGGGATCATAAATCGATAGCGTTGACCATTTCACAGAGCCACCATAACGCGCCCTGAGTGTCAATTCTACGTGATCTACTATTTCATAAAATTCAAAAGAACTGAGTCTTGACCACCGCCCATCAACAGTGTGTAGCTGTGTTTTGGAGAATTCTGGTAGAATACGATTCCGACGAATACAAAGAATTTGAGTTTAAAAGCTGTCTGTCAATCGGTTAAATAACCCTATGTTCGCACGGGCGCTTTTTCATCGCGCGTTAATAAAGCGCTGAATAAAACAAACCGCAAACAATACATCTTTGAAAAGCGCTTACAGCGTTCAGCACAACATACAGGGGATAGGCCTGATGGGGGGTAATATAATTAAAAACTATCTCAATCTATATCACCAGACCAGATTTCTTGCAGGGCAGGCAGAGAGTACAGAGTTCCAACAGGTTCTTTCCTTGCAGATCTCTCAAAAACCTTAAAAACTAGTTATTAATTAGGCTATGAGGAAAATATAACTGAAATAAAAACCGTAGACAAAATGCAAATTTAAGTAAAATTAATAGAAATATCATGCATTTTGCTTCTGATAAGGAAAAATAAGTCTTGAAATAAAAAAAAATCAATGCCAAATTTAATTTCCTCAACACTATTAAAACTTAGCAGCACAATACTCTCAGAAATTGAAATCTGGCTGGCTATTGTATGTCAATGAGAAAATAAGATAAAGTACCAGAGTATTGGATTGATTTCATAATAGCTAACTGAGGATCGAGTCTGAATTCTCAGACTATGTATTAAGTATAAAAAAGAAATTTGTCCAATTTAGATCTACTTAACCAACCCTTTTTTTTTGGATTTGTACTCCTGTTGGACTCCTATAACCATTAGTTCTGCGGCATATAATAATAATAATTCCTGTTCAAGTGTGTCATGTCTTTTCACAGTCGAACTAATTAATCAGTTTCATGGAACCTAACAATATTCAAGCTTGCTATGTAAGAAAGTATTTATTTATTATATGTCTGTATCTTGCTGAGATTTGCGGGCTTTACCTGGACCTTTGAAAGGCTTATTATTTCATTATTATCTATCATAAAAAAGAGGGTAATGTTGTGAGCTTCCAGATCACTATATTTACAATTTCCAACAAACAGATATTGCTGTTTAAACGTGAAAATGTCTAATCCTAATCTTTAGCTCAGTTTTGCGGAACCTAACATTATTTAACTTATTTATCTTTAATAACTACACTATTAACTAATCACACACAATAATTAACAACATAAAATAGAGTCTTAAAAAAAGTGACAAGCTTTTACAGTCACCTACAGCATTTTTATGATTAATGGTTCAATATTTTGATTTCAGTGTCAGTATGAAACACAAACTAATTTTTAGTACCTATCTTGTACATATATTAATTAAGAAGTGACTTTTCAAGACTTTAACAATTATCAGGACATCATTAGAATTAAAAGGCAATTAAACATATTTTTTTATTCCTAATTTAGCACAGGACCTACATATAAAGTATGTGAGCACAAAAAGAGGATTTTTGAAATATTATAACAAACATCCTCCAAGACAAAATTCTTCATAACTGGTGACTGTGTGACAAACTATCAGAGTGAAGTCCGTACTCTCTGCCTACCATGCAAGGGCTCTGTGGTGTTGATATAGATAGATAAATAATCTCAAGGGGAGTTAAATAGAGACAGAAAACCCAGCATTAGGCAGGCTTGGAGAAGATAAATCTCAGACATACTAATAATCTGCCACCCAACCCAGGTTGTCTGTTGAATAGATTAACTCACAATAATGTATCAACTATATTTTATACATCCATAAATTAATACCAGTCCATACAGGAATCTTAAAACTTAGATAAAAATAATTCATGGTTAACTTGCATTAAATATGATTGATTGCAGTATTATAATCAATCTATACATTTTTTTTCTAATAAACAATAAGTGCCTGTAGTATAGCTTTTTTCTAGAGTTAGTAGTATTCCCCGCAAGAAATCTGGGGTGATGAGATAGATAGATTGTAGTATTCTTTAAAACAGAATACAATTTTGTTATAAAAATAAAGTATCGAAATTTTGTAGGTCTCAAAAGGAAAAGCTATTGTGTAAAATTTCATGCGGACTTTTTTTAATTGAAGAATGAGTTCGTATATCACGCACGATGGTGAAAATGAATGTACAAAACGAAAAAACCTATGCGCCAAATTTGAAGTTTCCAGTGCCAGAAATTAACCAGGATTTAAAAGTAGACCTATTTACAGAATTATAGAACGTATGCAGTAATCCTTTGTGATCAATTTAGAATGATCTGGGTCGAGCTGCGTGTATACGTAGAATAAAACATTAATCGGGGTAACAGGCATGTTCAGCCACATTCAGTGATACTATGGTACGTTTCTAGTTCAAGTAAATATAAAACATATGCTATGACTAATCTTAGCACTAGTAAGCGACAAATCAATAGCGTATTTTCTAGTACACAAACAAAATCAATAATTTGAACAACGTACCACACTGGCGGTGTCTTGGCTGTCTAAAGAATACTTGTCAGTTTCCTTCCCGTGGTGGTCGTTCGAGAAATTCTCATATTTACGCGTGGGGCTACTTTTCATTGTTCACACGACGCCTTTATTCTTAGGCTTCGATAGACATTTTCACACCCGGGAATACGACACGAGCAAACAGCGAACGAAAAATCACTGATAGAAAGAGTGGCGGAACAACTGACAGCCAATCTGAAAGGTGACAAATCGAAATGTCACGCCAACAGTTGACGTTAGATTAGCGATGCACCACGCGAATGAACTTAAAATGAACATGTTCATCAATTATTTCATTCATTTTTTATTATTGTAGGTTGCTTTCAAGCTCACAAATTTATATGTTTTGTTACTTACTCTTTAAATTTCTTTCAATCGGTCTTAATATGATGTGTGCAATAAGCTGCGTTTAATAATCCACACATATAATAATTATCCTACATTAAACAACTACAACACTCGAGACTCGAAATATAATTTTATGAGGATAACTTCCAACAACTTGGACCTCCCAGCCTACCAACAAGTGATTATATTCTCTTTACCTACCGATGCCTTGATACCTCCTGCAAGTTCTATCTATCTTATGTACAAGTAGCTTTGTCCAAAGGTTGTTTGATGTGTTGTTGGTTGTTTAATAATTTCTTATTACGCTTGAGTATAATTGATTACAAATAAAACCATGTCACTCTCACGATCATCTAACGATAAAATGATAATGTTTATAAACCTATCCTATCCTCCTCCTCCTTGCATTGCTTCCAGTGCTGAGGGTCATCTTTATTCAGAACTTTAGCCTTGATAATGGAGAGAATTTGGTCCTATTTTCTGCGACATGAATTGCGTCGCTGACACTAAAATCGAGCGTCGTGCGAATCTGATCGGACCAACGCATAGGACTCCGAGCTCTCGGTCTCTTCCCTTCCACTTTGCCAGTGAAAAAAAGGTTTTCTAAGTTGTCGCTTGTTTTCAAGGCAATGTGGCTGAAAAAGTCAAGGATTTTGCGCAGGCATATGAAAGAGAGCCTGGTTGTTATTCAGAGTTCCTTTAAGATTGTTGTGTTGGTCCTATGTAGGTATTGTACCCGGGTTTAGATGATATTGACCTATCAATCACAGTCATCAATCGCATAATTGAATTTATATAGGTATATTTATACATAAAGTGCACAAAGTTACTGTTTTATTCACAAAACACTTACCTTATTAAGATCCCAATCCACATCTTCCCACAATTGTATTTTCGTATAGTCGTTAAAACCATCATTTTTAAGATTTCTACGGAACATCTGAAATCCAACACCATTTTTTGGAACTACAAATAATTTTTAAAATTTTAACATAGAGGTTTGTTAAAATATACCACTACAAACCTCTTTGGTATTTATAGCACTTTTTTTAAATTCACAAAACTATTAAAAGGGTAGTTAATTTGCTAATTCTAGTGCATATTCACGAAATAAAAATAAAATAATACCTGATTGCCATACTAATAACACGTTATAAACATTAGAACTGAAGGGATATTGGCTCATCGAGCCTTATCACTAAGCAAGGTTATACGTACACATGTAGAGATAATACACACAATACTCTCTTATCTACAATTCCTAACGTGATGTTTAGTGAATTTGATTAATACATTCATAATTGAATTTTTGTGTTGGTACGTACCTATCGCCGAGATTGAGACCGATAATTTTATACTAAGCTGTAACGATAGTATTTTTAAAGCTACGCTACGAATTAAGGTAAAGGCTTAAAGGATATTCGGTTTTTATTAGAACGATTTGTTCAGAGATATTCAAATTATGTTTCCTTTTCCTGTAAAGCCTAATACAACATGAGGTAATTGGTGGACTCGTCATAATATTAGTCTAAGAAATGTTCTCATTTCACCTAGATTATGATCTGGTACCAACAGCAAAAAAGTAGCTAAACATTGTCAGTTTTTCAGATTGCTTGAACACTTTTTTGCATCAAATCGATTATTTTTCTTGATGATCTAAGTTAATCCTTAAATATATTGCCTTTGTTGGTAATTCACGATATTCACGAACTTTAACATTTTGATGAATTAGGATGCCACTGACTGTAGCCATCTCGGAAATAATTCCCTGTGACAAAAGGTGTATCAGGGGATAAGATTTTGATTAATCCACATTAGTAAATATAAAGATAGATTAGCTGCTAAACTCGTTTTTTAAATTTTAAAAAACGTCTGCAAATACCTCCAATATGATTATTTTTAAATAAGAAAAGTACTTAATTTTCTGGGCACCATTTTGAATTATCAGTGGCTTTTTAACCGAAAACTATTAATACTATATCAGTAAGATATAGGAGCTAGCAATGGAATCAGATTGAAAAACGAAAATAAAATTCATTCTGATTTTAGTAAACGTCTGATTACACTTTGTGTGGGGACTGTAGTTTTTTTTATACCGACGCAAGACCGTCGCTAATATCGTTTCTATCGAGGATATAGAATGGATTCCAATCTATATTTCTGCGCCTATAGCCAAGTTGAAAATCTACAGTCGTTAACGCTAATAGAAAGCGGAAAAATGTATGGGAATGACATTTTGCAACGAAAAGTCACGTGGTCAAACAATGCGCTATCGATTGCGACAAGAGAATAGAAACAAAACGCTTGCAACTTGTCTAGGCCCTCTGATATAGAATGGATTGTCTTTATTTGAGAAGCTGTTAACAAATCATCATGTATTACCATGGATAAATCCTGTATTACTGAAAAAAAAACAAATGTGACAAATTAAATATTGCTAGTGATCTAATATGATTTATTTAAATATTGCCTATGGTAAAATTTACAAAAACAAATAAGTCTTCATCCTAAGACTTGAGGGCGTCCTGTAGACCATAGCCAGGGCCTGTAGGCTCCTCGGTGAGGGACGTCAATCCGCCGAGAGGCTCAGCTGCGAATCTTCCGCTCCTGAAATTGTAAAATAAAATAAATCAGTGTATACTGTCCCGCCGTTTAAAAGATTGTAAATCTGAAATTCACGTACACAAACACCAAGACCGAAAGAAATATTTGCGGGTCACACAAATATTTGTCACGTGTGGGGATCGAACCGGCGACTGCTTGATCTAGGGACGGAGTGGCTTAAGCTTTTAACCAGTAGACGAAGCTTTCCGTGTTGAGCAAAGGCTTCGCGTACAAATCGAAGTGAGAGTGAATAAGTCCTACTTCTTCACCTTTTTGTGTGTGAGTGATCTAACGCTGTTGGCCACGGGGCCTTTACTGCTTCCTGGAGAAGCAGACCGGATCGTCCATTCGTCGAAGACATGCCCCACCTTATTTGTAGTGCAAGTAGCACCACCACACGAAAAAAAAGCTTATGGATTTTTTTTTACGTGCCAATTTAACGGTTTCACTTTGTGTGTGGTATTAGTGGTGGTTTTGAATGATCTACACTATTGGCCGCGGAGCCTTTACAGCTTCACCCGACAAAAAGCCGAGCGTGCAATCACTACGCTCGAGCCAGAAGGGCAAGGAGGCAACTTGCTTGAGGGCGCTTCAAGGAGGAACGGCCTCGGCTTGCGCAATCGCTATAGGGGAGGATATACTAGGTGTTTCGCCGTGGTGCTCTGCACCGGCCAGCGGGCAATGGATTCTTTGTCCTCGATGTCTGTTCGGAAGAAGGGAAGTAAGGGCATCAGGGGCTTCGGTGAGAATATGCCTCGGGCGGCGGTAGTCGCCGACAGGAGGTCAAAAATTATTTGTTTAGGCCAATACAAGAGCACTTCCAGGCGAGCCATCTTCACAGTGCCGACCCATTGCGGTGCGGTGGAGGCAGATTTGTGGCCACCTGATGTCGGAACTTATCATGCCGCGTATAAGGCATCAAACTCTCCCACATTAAGTGGCAAACAGGACCAAAAGCTTAACGCGCCTTCTGAAGCATGGAGACGACCGAAAATGAATTTTCCCAAACGGTCACCCATCTCAGACTCACCAAGTAAACCGTGTTCAATCTTGGTGATAGTTAAGAATACCACCAACAAATTTCAGTTTTATTGTGGCCCGAAAGAGCATTCGATCGACAGCTGTGCAAGTATAAATAGGCCTTAGCTCGGAAGTGAGACAGTAAACCCCCATAGCGCTACCCAAGCCGAGGCCGTTCCTCCTTCAGGCGCGTTTGAGCTAGTTGCCCCCTTGCCCTTCTAGCTCGAGCGTAGTGGTTGCACGCTCGCCCTCTTGTCCGGTAAAGGCCCCGCGGCCAACAGCGTAGATCATTCACAAACCACGACTAATACCACACACAAAGTGAGACAGTAAAATAGGCAAGTAAAAAAAACCTATAAGCTTCTTTTCGTGTGGTGGTGCTACTTGCACTATAAATTAGGTGGAGAATGTCTTCGACGAATGGACGATCCCGTCTGCTTAATCTACCCACTCCGCTAGCGAGCTAGCGTGGTGATACAAATCAAACTATTTTACCTCGGTCCAGGTTTGGGTTTCTCGTCTCTCTTAAGTTTTTCAATAATTTCTTTCGTGTCCTCTACAGTCAGATCCTCCTGAAAACAAAATGAGTGAAATATGAATGTCATCATCATCATCACCAGCTGAAGGACGTCCACTGCAGGACAAAGGCCTTCCCACTCCACGTCCGGTACATGGTCACCACTCAAGATCCTTCCTGCCACAATCGCCCTCAGTTCTGCGAGCGACGTGCCCCCCTAATGCCTCTAAGTTTGGCGATTCTGAGTGCCAGAACAAACGACTTTGAGCTAGACGCATCCAGTTTTACCCGCTTTCACCAAGTTACTGGTCCATTTTGTGAGGAACTTGCCGACTCCATGTCTTCCGGTACATAGTTGCTACTCGAGAACCTTTCGGCAACAATGGCCCTCAGTTCTGCAAGCGACGTGCCCCCCTAATGCCTTTAAGTTTGGCGATTCTAAGTGCTAAAACAAACAAGTTTGAGCTAGCCGCATCCAGTTTTAGCCACTTTCAACATGTTACTGGTACATCTTGTGGGGGCTACCCCACTCCACGTCTTCCGGTGCGTGGTCGCCACACGAGAACTTTTCTACCCCAACGGCCCTCAGTAATTCGAGCAATGTTCCTGTGTTCATTGCTAGGTAAGTTTGGAGATTATGAGGTCTATAAATATATGAATGTAAACAAAAAGGCCTATTTGCATGTACTTATACATTTTTACAGCCCTGTCCAAAATATCCACCCCATATGTAATGATATCTTCTATCTATCTATATATTCATCACTCCAGATCCCTTGCGGGGTAGGCAAAGAGTACAAAGTTCCAACAGGTTCTCTCCTTACATACCTCTCTGGCATCCTCCACTCTCATAGTTCGTCTCATACACGCTCGCCGGTTACGGAGACTCTTGACTTGTCCTTCAGATAAGACTGGGTCTATTTGGTCATGGTAAGATAGTCTAGGTCTTCCCCGGTACCTACATCCTTCCACTTTCGCATTGTATATCTGTTTTGTTATTCTTTCTTCTGACATTATTTCTATATGCCCGAACCAACGGAGAATACCCTTTCTCATCTTTACACCAATACTATCTTTCATGCTATCTTTATACTTAATAAAATCTGATGTGCTGTTGTACATAATTCTCGTCCTCCTAAATAGCTTCATCGATTTTGATGTTTTTTATTGTGCTTATGGGGTCACCTGGCTAGTTCTTGGCTATAGTTAAATCGGCAGGTCCTGTTTCCGACCGGTGCGAACCCGCAGGAAACTGCTAGTGTATCATAAAACATATGAAATATTATTACGTACATAATAATCATCGTTGACTTGAACCATTGGCGCGTTTACACAGGCTCCAAGGCACTCAACCTGAAATCAATATTTACATTGTTACTTGGTCTTGTTTGTTTAGTGTGGCTGGTGAACAGACAGTCCTGCGATCGACTCACAGATCAGACAATGTGTGAATTGAATTTTTTCTGTGGAAATATTTTCAGTTGCAGTCAAGAGTGCCCGGTAAAGCAAACAGGCTGGTCCCAATTTTCTTCTACAATATACAGGGTTGATTTTTGAGATGGCCCTGCCATATTGAACTTACTGGCTCTATTGGACCAACTGAAGTTAAGATTTCTGACTTTTCTAGTATTCCAGCTTCAGTTGATCCGATAGAAGTGTTTGATTCTTATAAGAAACAGAATCGATTGGCATTAACAAAATGTTTAATTTGCCACGGTGATTTCCTACAAAATGTATGGGAAACTGCGATTTCTGACTTTTATAGTACCCTGAACTCAATTGATCCGATAGAAGGTTTTAATCCTTACAAGAAACAGGATAGATTGGCATAAAAATTTTTTTTTATATAAATAGCCCATTTTCTTCCTGTTAATTTTTTTCAAATTCTGTATATGCACCTCAATATGTCGCAAAAAGTTAAGCATAGTCTCCTAAGACCGTTTTCCTGTCGCTACAACGGTTGGGGTAGGTGCCCTTACTGACCCGTCTCAAAAATCCACACAAAATACTGAATCTTGAAGAGTACAACGTACATAATATATTATCCTGCTCAATATATCATCCCTACTTGGGGAAATCAAACTATTCCTATAATATGAATGAGTTTCAATTGAATATAATCCAAAGCATAATAACAGATTTTTTTAAACGTAGCCCCATACTAGGATTTATTCCTGTGTCGTAGGTGTGTTTAAAAACATGAAAATTTACATACACAGGTACCCAGCTTACATGGAGTAGGCTTTTTGATTTTATTGGATATAATAATTATTCACGTCATATCCCTCGCGGGATAGATAGTAGACATGTGTCGATGTTTGCTGATATGTTACTGTGATATGAAACATGAACAAGAACTACAAGATTCAAAACAGTTGTACAGAAAAAAATGACTCATTTGTATCTGAATCTCGATCACTAATCAGTATACGAAGGCGCTAATTTCACAGAACAAACCAAATGCGTCATAGTTAATTCCAATCTGAAACTGAATCTCGTCTCTCTTACATTCAATAAACTGTAAACTTGCCGTGTCAAAGAACGCGTATCGGTCGGTGAGCCGACTGTGCTTGAATTGAGCTGATTCAAATCCTTCAGGTCCAAAAAGTTGAAATTGCAAAATGTTGAACTTTCATTATGTTGAATTCCCAATATGTTAAATTCTCATTATGTTGAATTTTAGAAATGTTGAATTCTTGGAATGTTGGGATCTCATAATGTTGAATTCCCGAAATATTGAATTCTCATTATCTTGAATTTATCAAATGTTGAACCTCGCGGGTCGGTTCTCATATTTTTCCGTGTAGTTCTAACTACCCATATTATCCCATATATCAACCCATATTATCCCGTGGGTGCCCTAGAAGGCGAAATAGAGAATACCTAAGCCAGAAAACGAGCTGCGCCGTAATGATGAGAATAGATATAACTTTTAAAAATAAAGGAAAACCGACTTCAAAGCAAAAAATAAATATTTGAAGTCGGTGCCAGTTAGTGCAGTCGGTTTCTGTACACCGACTTCAAATATTTATTTTTTGCTTTTCGAAGTCAGTTTTCCTTTTTTGTAAAAAGTTATTTATTTTACAATTTTAGGTGATGAGTGAATTATTAATATTCTGCTTAGTTCTACAATAAGGTACATACAGGAATGATGTAATACCCATAATAACAGAATCTATACATTCGTCCTGTTAGCCGTTCCTTATACCTTCAATGTCCAAGGTTTAATATCGATTTCAACAAAATGGGTCCACCTCGAAGCCATATTCAAGCAAAAAGAATTATCAAAGTGAATTCATAAATAAAGATGTTATAAAAAAAACAGACGAATTGTAAACCTCCTTATTTTTTATTTTTTTTTAAGTCTTATTATTCTGGTTAGATCTATGGTAGGGTACTTATACGATTACCACAATACTTATAATAACTCCATCTACAGATCTAGTTACTTGTCGTTAAGGAGTTTAACGACAAGTAACAACGACTTTTCGTTTAACTTCAAAGTCCAAGGTCCAATACCGATGATTAAAATGGTTTATTGGATAAAATTAAATTAAAATGGAACCACCTTGAAGCTATACTGAACCCAATGCAAAAAGAATCATCTAAATCGGTCCACAATCGACGGAAATATCGGCGAACATACATAAAAAAAGCATACATACAGACAAACATAGAACAAGAATTCAGTTAAAAAGCATTAAGATCTACTTCAAGAACGTCAACATAACGAATATGAATTCAACATTTTGGGAATTCAACATTTTGATAAGTTCAACATTGTGAGAATTGTTTGTTTAACATAATGAGAAGTCAACGGTTTTGCACTCAACATTTTGGGAATTCAATATAATGAAAATTCAACATTTTGCAAATTCAACTTTTTGGACCTAAAGGGTGTATCGGTCGGTGGGCCGGCTGTGCTTGAATTGACCTGATTCAAATGTTCCAATTGAGACATATATGGCGATTCGAATCTTTGCTTGCACTGTTTCAGATACAAATGAATGAATCTGAACAGTGAGACATTTTTCCATGTCTACATGGAACACTAGCGGTTTTAATGTTTAAATAATCACAATAATTTTATTCAAATTATTGTGAATTCAAAAATACTAATAGTTTTCTCATACATGCAGGTTACTTAATCACGGTGACGAAGAAACGGTCCCAAAAGTTTAAACGAACTGAAATGAAAACTTCGATACCGAGTTTTAAAACAGTGCAGCGCCATCTATCGGAGAATGGTGTAAACATGGCATTGTACGACGTACGTGCAATAAGCTGTAACGATTATTGTTTTTTAAGACTTTCCGAATTTCTGTGTATCTATCTACCTATATCGTCACGCCAGATCCCTTGCGGGGTAGACAGAGTGTACTCTGTAGTTTAACAGGTTCTTTCTTTACAGACCTCTCTGGCTTCCTCCACTCCCATAGTTCGTTTCAGGCTGCAGGACTGTGTAACCAAAATAAGTATGAGTCTTTCAAAACTTGTTACTGTATATGATAAAATCCATTGAATCTTTTTTCAGTAATAATGGAGGGCCTGTGCCTATTTTTTTCAAACTTTAAGTGCATGTATTTCAAAGCGATGTGGTATCGAACCAAATTGTGTGCTATGTAACTGCCAGTATTTTATTTTTTAAATTTACACACAACACAGAGGTGTATCGAGAACACCTACTTTTCGCCGACGATGTTATTACAATTTCTATAGTATCAACCAACCTCAGAGATGGAGAACTTGCCGCAGGGGCTGTTCCCGCCGACTTCGCAGTTGGTGGCTTCCTTAATAGCCTTCAGCACCGCGTCAGAACCGCGCAGCCAGCACGGCGTAGTGGTACAGACTTGCACGTGATATTTACCGATTGGCCGTCTGGAATGTTTATAATAATGACCCATTACCCGTTTGTGAGTTTGGATGTATGTTACTCTTTTACGCAGAAACTATCGAATGGATTTTGATGTACCTTTACAGCATTATAACTATCATCATCGTATGGTGATGTACCATTTAAATTTTTTTTTTTTGAAAAAGCATATTCCCGCAAAAGGATTTATACCTATGCCGTGGGTTCGTTTACAAACATGAAAATTCACATACACAAATACCCAGACCGGAAGAAATAACTGTGAGTCGCACAAAGATTTGTCCAGTGCGGGAATGGGCCAAAGCCGCTCCGGCATAAGCTCTTAACCACTGCGCTAAATCGTCCGTCGAATCGGCAATAATGCGAACTACGATTAAAATTTAACGTCTGAGTGTAAAATCCATTGTTTAGCCTCTGGTGTCAGCTGGTGTAGCCCCTCGAATCCGCCGCTAATTTTCCGAGTGAGACAGTCCTCCACGATGTGCTGGATAGTCTGGACTGAGTCTCCACAGTCACAAGGAGACTAAGTGATGCCCCCCCTGTGCAGATGATGACTGCACCTTGAAACTGCAGTTTTGATTCGGTTTATGGAGGACCACACCAGCCGTTTCTCGTTGAAACCTTGTACTATTATAACTATAATACAGATATTGTAAAATAAACGCGTGCGCAGCTGCGGGTAACAACTGTTCTATCCCGCTGGTCTAAGTTACCACAGGCGGTGGGACAAGACATAATGTCAAAACTTTTATCACCCTACTCATGAGACAGATGTTTTCTGTTACGTGAGTATCTCGGTGTGTCAAAAAATGACACAAGGAAACATGTGTCAAACATTATATTGATGTACACACAAATTGTTTGTCTATGTTACAATTTTTGTGGTGTTGTTTTAGATTCTTTGTGCTGCACCGTCCGTTCGTCTGCTTATAAATCAAGCTGATTTATGACCCAATAACTGCCTTCGTTTGTTGGTATATCTATATACTCGACGTTGGCAAAATTGTGGCGACCTCCCCACAAAGGCTATAGACAAGAATTGAATTGATGTATTTATTGTCCCTCGCATAGGACAAAATTCTATTGGTTTCTCACTCGCATGGGACTGGTCTTGCTAGTCCTGCTGGGCAAAAGCTTTCTTCCATCACATGGGCTATTTAGGATCATTTTCATGTAATGTGACTTTTCAAATAAACTTTACTGGGACTTTAGTCTGAACCCAGTAACGGAATCCCAGAAAAGGTGGGCATGTAAAGTATGTATTTAGACAACTATTTTAACTTGCATTATAATCCATGAGGAAAGTCTTGCCGCCTGTGCTAGTCCTGCTATGCAAAGGCTCACTTCCATTGCATGGACTATGTAATATCATTTTAATATAATGTGGATTTTCAGATAAACTTTTCTGTGGAACTTTTTAGTCTAAACCCAGACTGCAGCACCAGAAAAGGTGGAAGGAATATAACAGCAGCGAAATGTGAATCTTAACAATTGCACTTTTGCCATGGGAATATAGTTTCATAAGACCCCTATGGTATGATGGTGATAATTTTCTTTTTACCATATTTTTCCTTACCTAATAAACATAGTGTAGAATGTCGCAACCTCATAAACCCTCATACGTGGCAGGTTCAGGATTTCAGCAATTTTGTGCATAGCTGAGATTGGCAGCCAGCCTCCATTCTGACGCTGGGCCAAGTCGAGAAGTGGGATCATAGCACCACGTTTGTGACCTTCAGGGTATATCGCCAGGAGAGCATCAACTCTCTGAAATTAGATAAAATTGTCATTTAGTTTGTAGATTTCAATAATAAAACTGCATTTGGATTGTTGTATAAGGCAATTATTAGTAGTAAACAATGCATGGGTAAATCCTAAATAATCACATACTCTGTTGATACCCTTTGTTCATTTTATTTTAATAGCTTTATTAAACATAATAATAATGTCTTTTAAAGTCCAATTTCATGTTTTATTATTACTGTTAAGCAAACCATAAGGTTAAATTGCACCAGAGGTATCAACAGTACAGCATGAAGTAAGTCATTGTGGTGTTGAGGCAACATTAATAATATCAGCCTATACTGCCCACTGCTGGACAAAGGCCTACTCTCACAAATCGAGGTGAGAGAGATTAGGTCATACTCTACCGCGCGGACCCACTGCGGATTGGCGGAGGCAGGTTTATGGCCACCTGCTGTTGGAACTTATCAAGCCGCCTTTTAAGGCTTCCAACTCGTCTTAACGACTTAACGAGGCAACATTAGTCCTGCAGTAAACATCTTTTGGCTAACGATAATGATGCCAATCAACAAAGGACAATGCTGTCTAATGTATGGCGCTCCGTAACAAACCCTAGGCCATTGCGTCAAAACCGAATGTTCTCTATTTTGAAGAGAGTTTTATGTATTTTCTATATGACTTACTATTTTTTAAACTGTACTTCGGCAATTCGTAGTTATTATCAATTAAATATTTTAAGGTTGGATTAAAAAAAAATACAAATTCTTTATCTAAGCGACCTTTTCTCACTATATCATAATTGTTTCTCTTGCTCTGAGTACATAACAATGTCTGATGTGTGTGTGTGTGAATGATGTACGCTGTTGGCCGCAGGGCCTTTACAGCTTCACCGGATTTAAAGGCGAGCGTGCAACCACTACGCTCTAGCCAGCCAGAAGGGCAAGAGGCGACATACTCGAGGGCGCCTCGAAGAGCTCGATGACAAAGCATCGGGGGGGTCGGTGAGAACATGTCGCGGCCGGCGGTGGCGGCAGGGGTCGGGGGGGAGATCGTAGTCGGCCGTGGCTACGATTAACGGATTCGCAATGTCTGATGTGTATTAATGAGCAGATTACATAAGTTTTGAGGTTTATGTTCGAATTTACTATGCAAACAAAACGATATCGCGGTCTTATTCGACCCTAGCGCCATCTATCGCGGTCAGAGTACAGTTAGCCAGTATGGTCCAAGTTATGGTGTTACATCTTTTTCGATTTTAAAATTCCTGACTTCTATGAAGCTACAAAAAATGGTAGTGTTTTAAAAAATATGCATAACAATATGGAATAATTTCATTGTGATGCGATTGGTACCGTCCTCTGGCATTCTCCTTTACCCAAATATTTTAGTGATAGAAATGTATGCACAATTAATTGCTGCCTCATACAACACATTGGATGAATGCACAAAAATGGACTCTTCTGCTGTTACGTATGTTGTTTGGATATTCAGGTACGAACCCTGTTATTGTGTGGACATGGTGATCAGTGCGTGGGGTACATCAGTACCCCTGGGTAACATACGTATAAAAATAAAGTTATCGTAAGTATAAATACATTTTTTTGATATCTATGTTTCTTGAATAAATGCATATTTTGCACTATTTTGGGGCTTGTTTCATAATGTATTTTAAATTGTATAATTTATTTTCCCTTAACTTACTTTCTAGGAATCCAACTAAGGAAAATGTACTGGCTACTGGACAGAAAATCACAGCTATCATTAGACAATAAACTGCTTCTATACAAATGTATTTTGAAAGCAATCTGGACTTATGGAGTACAACTTTGGGGCACAGCTGCCAACTCAAACCTAGAAATATTTCAGAGATTCCAGTCCGAAATGCTGAGGATAATTACTAATGCTCCTTGGTTTATAACAAACCAACAACCACACCACGATCTACACATCAGAACAGTCCAAGAAGAGATTAAACACTCAATGAAATTGTACAGGAACAGATTGGACTCTCATCCAAACTCACTGGCTTCGCACCTAATGAATCATAAATCAACATTTAAGAGACTGAAAAGAAAGTCCCCTAGAGATTTATAGGGAATATGATAAATAAAGGGCACCCGTCACTGGACTAACTGCCCTGCACGATAATCCATAAATAGTTAAACTTATGCTAAATATTCATAGAAACAGATTGCAATAATACAAACGAAAAAAAAAAATAAACTTTCTTTCGCATAAATTTGTTATATCCTATTTTTTTTTACAGTTATTGTAAATAGGTATGTTTGTAATATTATGTATGGATGTAACATGAACAATTCCTCACAGACACATCACACAATAGAAAGTCCTCTTTTGGAATCTGATTGTGAAGATGAGATGGGTCTTGGGGTTGAATTGGAAGATTAACCAGACGAAACAATTCCCTAATTTCGCAATGAAGAGAATACAACTGAATGACGAGGAACAATGAAGAAGATGTTCAAAGCTCGGAATAAGAAATTGAAGAAGATAATGTCTAGATTAGAACTACAAATTTACTAACAACAGTCATTACAGTACCAGAAGTTAAAAAAAAAGCAACGAAGTAGTGAAAAAATTGTATGGTTTTCAACTCGTACTCCACAAAGAAATAATAATATTTCATGCATCAAGAAACAAAAGTCCTGGGTAATTCAAGCGATTTGGATTTTGGTTATTGTTTTTTACTGTTGAAGCCCACGGCTTTTGACTAGATAAAGCCGCACCTGTATGATCGATATATATAAAACTTTGCCGATGCATCTGCTAAGAAGTATCGGCAATATAATAATCATTACTACACTAGTAATCATAAAAAGTGTTAGTTATTGTGTTTATTAGTATTATTATTTGTAACCAATAAGACTGCCATTAGTGTCTTTACAGTCTATATAAGTTAAGTTTTAATAAATGTTTATCCTTTCGTAAAACTGGTTTTTTATTCATGGGGTACTCCCGTACCCCAGGGTACTGTTACTGCAGTTAATTTATGGGTACGGTTCTAGGGTTAAATCAGTACAAGAGTATCTAAAGTCAATTACCACCACATGCTACAACTATTATAAATTGATTTGCAATGGAGTAGCAATAATAAAAAAAATAGTAGAAATACTTAAATGTTCTTTTAACATTTTGATTTTTAATTACATTAGACTTAAAAAAAACTTAAATCAGTATCCATAACAACAGAGAACAATTATTCTGTCAACATTTACGAAAGTATATATTCAAAAAGAAAATTTATTCTAACCAAAACAAATGACAGTCGCTGACCTTTTGATTAGCCGCTGAGAATTCGAATGGAATGCTAGGGTTGTCCTCAGGGGTATCTCGGTGCACAAACAGGCTGTCATGCTGAAGAACCGAGCTGGTCTGAAGATTCCTCGAAGTCACACGCCACTGAAAATCACCACACAAAATCACCATGAACGTAACATTGAAACGTCAAAACGATATTATATAATACGACTGTTCACTTCATTTTGAATATATTTGAATGATATTTACTAACGTACCAAGCCCTGAATTCCAGTCCTGAGGCTGGATAACATGGTTATTTTTTTATTTCTCTATAATTTTATCGAAACAATATTGCGAAACACTGTTCGCCAATTCGTTGTGTTGTTAACTTCAGCATCAATCAGGAAAATGAAAGGTGCGTTCAAAATCCTACTTGATTATAAAAGTAAATTCAACTTTAGTTTAATCTTTAACTCATAAGAACCATTGATATTATCAGAGGTAAGATCAAAATGTTGTCTAAAAATATGTAAGTAATGTACTATCAATTTTTATTGACTTTAAAATTTTATTTTGTCGTTTATATGCATCAACTGATAAGTATAAGAACGCATCGCACAATTATCATTATATGCCAACTTCACGCCATATTACATAGCGATAGCAAAGAACCAATATTAATTCTTAAAACTGCGGCATTAGAATCATTTTTGACTGTCTATTAAATTAATTATTTAATATCAATCATACAATCAAATAAAAACCATATCTATTTTAATTAAATAATGTTATCATTAGGGAAGTATATTATATTCATCTTTTATGTTACCTACACAAAGATTATTTATAGCTTCCTATCTAGAATTATCGGTTAAGCGCCTAGTATTTATAAAGCTGCAAAAGTTTTCAATGGTAACTTTACATAAGAAGTTTCTGAAAATCAGAAGAATAGATACTTATAAAACGAAAATAAATAGGTTTACCTTTTTTAAATGTTGTATTAAAATGAAACTAGTAAAATTATTTCTATTCGCCTTCACTCAAGGTCTTATTATACTTTAATCACAACAACATAGTTATAACAAGGTTATCACAGAGGAGTATTAAGTCTAGGTTTTAGGATGACCTAGTAGACAAAGTCCAAATAATATCAAAACGACCAAATATACCGTGTCTTATCTGAAGTGCAAGTCAAGAGTCTCCGTAACGTAGGGGATAATCAGGACATTGTGCTGTTCGCGGATGATACATCTCTATTGTTCAAAATTAAAAGACAGCTGCTTAATTATGACGATGTGAACAGTGCACTGTCAATGGTTGTTCATTGGTTCAACACGAATAATCTTCTCCTTAATGAGAAGAAAACAAAATGTATTAAATTCACAACGCCAAATGTAAGACAGGTTGCAACTAATGTACAAATAAATGGCGTGGATTTAGACCTTGTAGAGTCGACTGTATATCTAGTATATCTATCTACAATGGGGTCCCCATATTGATCAATTATCTGGTAAATTAAGCTCAGCGGCATATGCGGTAAAGAAAATTAGATTACTAACTGATATTGAAACAGCTAGACTTGTTTATTTCGTTTATTTTCATAGTATTATGTACTTTGGGGATGCTCTGCAGAACTTAATACCATCTTTGTTCTCCAGAAAAGGGCTGTTCGAGCAATTTACAATTTGGCCCCGAGAGCTTCTCTTAAGGAAAAGTTTAGAGAGATAAATATTCTAACTGTTGCATCACAATTTATATATGAAAATCTTCTATATGTTAAAAAAAATATCAGTAATTTTAAAAAATATAGCGACTTTCATCATGTAAATACACGGAACAAAGATGATCTTATTGTACATTCCACTCGTCTCCACAGAATTAGTAATTCTTTCATGGGGCAATGTATACGCTTTTACAACAAATTACCCATAGATATCCGAAACATGCCTATTAATAAGTTTAAAAAGGCAATTAAAACTAGACTCTGTAAGAAAGGGTATTATAAAATTTCGGATTATCTTGACGATAAAACAGATTGGGTTTGAGCAGCTCCTCAATCAGCAACATTTATAAATGCCGTATAATACAATTTTTAAAAAACAAAAAAATGGTTATCGGCAAGGCCAAACAAATTAAATTAAAAGACTAGCCCGCTGAGTTTCTCGCCGGATCTTCTCAGTGGAGGCCGCGTTCCGATCCGGTGGTAGATGTAAAAAATGATATATATTTGACGTTTGTAAGTGCTTATGTATTGGCCTATACAAATAAATGATTTTTGACTTTGACTTTGACTAACCGGTGTGCGTGTATGAGACGAACTATGAGAGTAGAGGAAGCCGGAAAGGTATGTAAGGAAAGAACCTTTTAGAACTCTGCCTACCCTACAAGGGATCATGCGTGATGATATAGTCAATGTATGCAGAACACATTAAGAAGGTCTTCAGACACTATAATCAAAAAAATTTAGAAAGGTTTGTATAGGTGCTAGGTGTAAGCAGGTTTGAGTTACTGCAAAGAGAATATAGTAAGAGTAAGAGTGTAGTACTTGGCGGGTATTTGTGTATGTAAATGCACCAACGACTCGGGAAAAAAAATATTTTTTTAATAATATAGGGTTAGTTATAGAATTAGTGCCATCCTGTAAATATAATCACTGCATTAGTGTATCCGTAATATCTGTAAGATCACGCCAGATCCCTTGCGGTACTAAGCATATGGTACTTGTGTTATTCTTTATTGCGTTTGGAATATTAAATAATTAACTGGTGTTTATGGTGATCTAAATATAGGTACTTGGTTGACTAGGAAAGAGTTGTTAAACATGTGTACTTATGTAGGTTCTAATACATAACACTATTAAATTAAATCTGCTGAGTCTGTAGGAACTTATTTAAGTGAAGTAAATAAATAAGCGTCGTTAGTCTAGTGGCGCATGGAACGGCTTTCGATCAGGGCCTGTGTTTAAATCCTTCGTTAGACAGTGCTTTTTAATTCTTTCTAATAACAAAATGATATCTAGCAGGCTGGAGTCTATCATTGCATCCAGTATATAGACAACAGTCTCGCAATATTATACCCTATTATATTATCTATCTAAACGATCGTGCCTTGGGGTGTAGGCATGGGGTGCCTACAAAGATCTAGCAGATTATTTAGCGCAGTGGTTAAGAGCTTGAGCTGCTCCGCCCACTGTGTCGAATAGTCGCGGGTTCGATTCCTGCACGGGACAAATCTTTGTGTGATCCACAATTATTTGTTCCGGTCTGGGTATTTGTTTGTGAATTTTCATGTTTGTGAACGCACCCACGACACAGGAATAAATCCTAGTGTGGGGCTACGTTTTTTTAAAAAAGAAAAAGAAAAGATTATTTGCTTACAGACCTAACCTTTTGGGCAATTTAAGCTCGACAGCTAAGCATGAATAAATGGGCACTCCTCTATTAGGTAGGTATCGCTATTAGATTCTAATAGATAATACATTTACAAATATACACCTGACTTGGCCTACTCTAGAGCAAAGCATACTTCAGATAAAAATGCCTATTCATGTACTAAAACTAAAATAAAATGTAATTGCTCTCCATAAAATATGTACCAGTCAAAATGGCGCTAAATTTAACATGGCGCTTCTAAAAAGCATTGTCTGCCTGCCTATCTATGCCTATATTTCCGCTTACAAAAAAGAAAAAAGCGGAACAGGAGTTTAAAAAAGAAAAAATAGGGCATAGACAAAGCGCGATCGGCAAAACAACGACGTGGTTACCATGGCAACTGCCGCACCGCACCGGCCCGCCATGCACCAAAAAATTGTATCTACATACATAACTAATCTGTAAATATTTGGAAACCGGTTAAAGCGAGGATTTGGAGACAGATTAAAAAATAATTAGTAGATGAACATCCATTTATTATTTAGATGCGTAGTAATAATCGTCGTAGGATGTTTACCCTGGATTGGTTTTTTAAACACTTTCAAATGCAGATGTCGTACGAAAGTTATCTTAAACGGCCAACCTTAGCATAACTCTAAGTGACCACCATAATAGTAGGACCGCCTATTGATTACTGTTAAAGGATGGTTATAGGTAATGCAAATCAATCAATCAATAATCAACCAAAAGACGTCTAGTGCAGTAGGCACAAAATCCTCCCCAAAGATTTCCACGAGCGACGGCGACGGTATGCGCCTAGCTTTTACTAATTAACAACGCCAGGTTATCGGTCCACCAAATTGATTGCGTATAGCAGTGTTGGGCATTTTTCAATTGTTGGATCATGTTGGATCATTGAAATTTCGTTTGCAATTAAATTATAGATATTTTTAATAACAGATACTTCTAATAACAATGCCTTTGGGACGTCAATCGCCTCAGTCCCTTCTGTGATCATGGGTGCTGTAGGGCAATCGAAACGTCGGGCACTTTAAAAGCACAAGTAAGCCGCGACCAATTTCGAATTTAATTAATTGCAATTTCACTTTAAATTTAACCAACCTTTCACGATAACTCGCGAGCGATCGACCAAAACCGCATCTGTAGCTAAGTATTCTGAGACATTTTCTTTGGGCGCTTTCTATGTTCTCTGAGTGAACAGTACCGAACACGGCGACCAAATAACACTTGCGTATTCTAGGATACTCCTTATTAAGCTGTAATATATAGTGTTTGTCGCAGGTATACATAATTGTCTACATCTTCGAGTTTAGAGTCTCCAACCTTCACAGGAGTTGGTACGACATGGGTGTTTGACATGATTTTCGTCTTGTCCATGTTCCTTTTAAGATCCACTTTTTGAGAGTTTCTGCTGAGTTCATCGAGCATAGTGCCGAGGTCTTCCAGGGTCTCAGCCATGACCACGATATCGTCGGCAAATTGAAGGTGAGAGATGTACTCGCTGTTGATATTGATGCCATGTTCTCTCCAGTCCAGAAGCTTAAAAAAGTCTTCCAGCTCGGCGGAAAACAGTTTTAGGGAGATAACGTCTCCCTGTCTCACGCCTTGCTGCAGTTGGATGGAGTTTGAGTTCTGGCCGTAGAGACGGACTGACATCGTGGCGTTTTCATACAAACTTGGCAGCGCTGGAGAGAGCACAGCCCATGTCTCAATCGAATCAAAGGCTATTTCATAGTCCACAAACGCTAAACATAGTGGCCGGTTATACTCCTCTGTCTTCTGTATAACCTGCCGCAGCGTATGTATGTGGTCTATGGTACTAAAGCCTTTTCGGAAACCGGCTTGTTCGGGAGGTTGGAAGCCATTCAGCCTGTGTGTGAGACGATTCGTAATGACTCTCGAAAACAGCTTATAGAAATGACTCAGAAGTAATATGGGTCTATAGTTCTTCAATAGGGTTTTGTCGCCCTTTTTGAAGAAGAGAACTACCACACTTCTGTGCCATGACTTCACTTTGGCGTTTTGCCCTCGAAAATGACGGAATTAAAGAGCTTCTGGCGAGCCTATAGTATCGGCTTCCCACCAGCCTTGAGAAGCTCAGTTGTCATACCGTCATCGCCTGGCGCCCTATTGTTTTTGAGCTGTTTGAGAGCTATACTTGAATAGCTTCAAGTATATATCTCGTTCAGACTGATTTCTGGGATATCTTCGGTGAAATGTCGGGTGAATCTAACTCTTGGGCTGGCTTGACGTGTATAACTGTCCGTATAAGTTCTCGACCTCTCTCAGGAGTTCAGGTTTGGAGCTCAGCTTATTTAACTAGCTTTGTCCAATAGACAGACCTCGAGCAAACACTTTGGATCCCTTTTCCCGCTCTATAGCCTCATTTATTGTGCTGGTATTGTAATCGCGCGTGTCGCGAGACAAAGACTTAGAGATCTGCCTATTGAGTCGCCGGCATGCAGAAGCATCGACCGGAGAATGCAGGACCATCCTGCGTCTTTCCTCCATCAACTTTAGGGTATGGTCTGAGAACTTTTTGGTTCTTTTTGAACAGTAGGCTTTGTAGAACTTGTTCCCGACCGTATGGACAATTTCCACGATACTGTTATTGTAATCGTCCACGTCTACGCACTCGCCTAGGCATTCGAAGCGATTTTGCAATTCGAGCTGAAAGCTATCGTAGTTCCGGATTTGGACAGGGTATGGACAGAGCTCAGACTTCATAAGTTTGGACCTTTCGAGCTTGAAACTAATATTCAATGTGCCTCTTACCATTCGGTGATCGCAACCTATTTTGACCGAGTTGATCACAGAGACATCATTGAATATTTGCCGCTTTGTCGACATGATGAAATCTATCTCATTTTTTGTGACGCCATCGGGACTCACCCAGGCCCACTTGCGGTGTTCCCGTCTCTGGAAGAAGGAGTTCATCATATAGAGTCCCTCCTTCTCCATGAAGTCCGCCAGCATCTGCCCCCGGGAGTTCCGTTGTCCAGTACCAAATGTCCCTACTCTCAGCTCATAATCGCCTCGTCTGCCCAGTTTCGCGTTGAAGTCCCCGATGACAACCGTGTAGTGAGATTTCAAGGTATGTATTGCTCTAGATATTTCCTCATACATAACCTCCACCTCGCCGTCAGGGTGTGTCGAAGTTGGTGCGTATACCTGTATAATTTTCAGTGAATACCTTTCGGTCGTTTTGAGTATCAGGTACGCTACCCTGGTCGACACACTCTCGATCTTAAGGACGTTGTTCACGAGGACTTGTGGACGATAAATCCGACACCGCCCTGGGACTGATAGTCGCCCTCCCGGAAATAGAGCAAGTTACCTGATTTGAGTGTTATCGAGTCCTCGTCCTCCCTTCGGACTTCGGATAACCCTACAACATCCCAGTGTAACTTGCCATTGGCAACTGGGAATACAATTCCAGTCTTCAGACTAATACTGGGATTTATCGACCAAAAACTTTCTTTCGTCCGACCTAGGATTCGAACCTCTATCGCTACGCGCATTATACCCCAGACCCCACCAGATCAACGAAACAGTCTTATCAACCTCATTAATTACTCAATTAGGTTGGTTCTAATCATTTCTGGCCGATTAATTGCAAAGAAGGTATTTACTTACTTACGCTACGTTAGGTATTAAAAAAAACTCGGACGCCAAAGTGTAGCATTGGTCACGGTTGGCGGCAAAATGGCCGTCTCCATTCATTCAGAAATTAGATAACGGGACGACCGGTGGCACCATTGATAAGGAATTAAATACAGATCGGGCCAGGCGTCCACTCCAACACGACAATGTAAAGAAAATTGGAATTTTAGAAAGCATATCGCCGCGTGCGATAACATTTTGTTGATCGGCCGATATGAAATTAGATGAACGCGCCTGTAACGTTCGCGCCTTAACCTTAACAGATTAAAAATGTTGTTAATACAATAACTTTTTTTAAATGTTGTGATGAGTCATCGATTTTTCATATCGATTAAATATTGGACTTTTAAGATTATGATGTTCGCTGGTTAATTGCTGAATGAAATAATAAATCGTACCAATGCTAGCAATATCATTCTTTTAGGTTTTAAGTGATTGCTTGTACTTACAGATAGATCATGGAATGAATTTTTTCTTCCGTTGGGTCATTGGTGAAGTCTTAAAGAAGTATAGGGGTAAATACTTCTTTAAGACTTCACCAATGACCCAAGTTAGTGATTTTAGAATTTAGGTAGACGTATACTGTGTTTCTTTATATCTTGCCAACGATGTTAAATCTCTATGTAACATGGGTGAGCCTATTGCCATCATCATTAAACTGCTACTTTTTTTTGGACAATAAACCTTAATATTGCTTTTTCCGACCCGAGATTTGAACCCAGGACCTCCTCTTGCCAGCAGCACTTTACGCCACTACTCCAATAAGTCAATCCGATCAAACGATAGACAACAAAAATTAAAAAAAAAACAAATCGCTAGTTAAATGATATAGTGACATAACTGAAAGAGCATGATCAGAAGAAATGAAGCTTTATAACTTCGAAATTAGAGTATTACCTCAAATGAACATATGTTCGAGATATGTCACTATTGCATTCGATCAGCATTTAGGTATGTTACCTACATAACTAGTATGAGACCTTTATCACCTTGGTCTGCCGCCATAACTTAGTGTTTAGGGTCGATATGACCTCTGCATTTTTTATGGACTTCTAGAAATAATGTTGAGCATTCGTCCTACAGACGTTCTCGGAAAGGATCCGCCAGATCGGGTTTTGTGCGATATTTAATTATCGCTATAAAAATACGTGTTACTATTTATTTTATGCTTTTGTTGGCTTCCATTTTAAAGAGACGGTGGTTTTAATTTTTTATGGTAAAACTATGCAGCGACTTACATCGCTACAAACACGCCGGCCATGTAGCGATGTAAAGGGTCACTTTAACTAAAACTATAGTAATAACGTGAGACGTGAGACATAATTGTTATTGGTTAAAGCTAACCCCAAACCAACCTCTTGTTTTATTTTTGCAGGGGAAAATCTACAGAAATTTGTCAGTCCTCTGTTAGCACTTACCCAACTGAAAACCCCTGCGGTGACCTTCGTTCGACATGGGATCTCCAAAGGAAATTTACTGGTGCCCCACTCTGTCTCGCTCGGTTGGGTACATCTTAGGGAATCGAAATCACTGTCCCCGTATCCTCACGGTACTTACAGTCCTTTAGGAACACTATGGGGACTTCTAAAAATGGAGACTTCTCATACTGAGGATTTCTCAACAGGAGTCACTCACTTGGGATTCTCTCTGACAACTGGGCCCTTATACCCTATGATCAATTAAACAAGTTAAACACGTAACGATAACTTTGTGAGAGACGTACAGAATACCAATACACTATCATTTTCGAAGTTATCGTAACACCTTATTTATTATACCGGAAGTTATAGCATAGTTAGCTATTGTAGGTAGTTATCGATAGAAATCCCAAAAATAGATTTTCTTAAAAGGTTGGTTAACAGAAATGTATAGTAACAGGAATGTATAGTAAAGCAGTGATGGCCTAGTGGTTAGTCCATTGGACTGCAAAGTCAGAGGTCTCGGGTTCAAACCTAGGCACGCATCTTTTCGAAAGGATGTGTGTATTAACAAAATCAAACATATCGTGAGCAAACCTGCATGCTTAAGAGTTTCTCGAAGGTGTGTGAAGTTCGCCAACCCGCACTGGGCCAGCGTGGTGGACTAAGGCCTAAGCCATCTCAGTTTGAGAGGAGGAGAGGAGTTTCTTAACAGGGCTAATATTATTTTATAGCAAAATACCTAACAAGTTTATAAATAGTAGAGACTATAAATAATCCTCCTTAATTCAGGGAAAGTTTAGTATCAGTATCAAGTCTTGGTAATCCGTAACCGTAATATTTTTTGTTATTCAAAGGTAGGTACTTATTTACGATACAGGATGTAGTAACTATGTTTCAAGTAAATTACTATATTTAAACTCACTTCGAGCGCTCATAATATCTTTTATTATTCGAACGAGTGTCTGGATGCATGCATTTCTCGGCGTAAACAAGCTCGCACGCGATAAACGCATTAAGACAGATGTACGGACTACTCTCCTTATAAGTATACTCTAAATTATGGGCCACACGTTATTGTAATTGATTTTTTCTTGGGTAAAGAAAATTTAATCTGAGTACATACAGGCAGCCATGACAGTTTAGTTGACAATATGAAACATAGATGGCGCTGTTTGGTAGAGGCCAATTTTTGCAACGCGGTTTTAAGATTTTCGTAGGAATAATGACTTGGCTCGGTGAAGCTAAAGAAATCATACTTACCTGGCGTAGGGGACACCGTGATCAAGAAGGCGGTTCCCCCAGGGCGAGGCCCCTCCATTGCACTGCGGTTGGGTTGACCCCTGCGATTATCCCTAATGTGGATAACTCGGACGCGTAATTTTTGGTAGTGAGGGACTGCGTACGCGCTGTCCCTCTCCATAAAGAATGAGTATAAATATTATAAATATATCACATTAATAGTAGAATTAATAATTCTGAGCGTCCCTCGACGACCGGTCAAAAAGACCTACACCTATTTGATGGCACCATTTATGTTAATGCACTCTACATGATTGAAATATCACAATATACAATACAAGTGGTATTTGTCAATAGGCTCGCTTCATATTACATGGGACTAGGAGTGATCGTTATATTACATAACTGAAAAAATAATCTATTATTAATAAATAATCAAATCACCTATTATTAATTACCTCAGGCAAGCGTTATTTTTTAAGCGTTACTTATATTACATATTGTCCGACCAAAACCGCCTACCAGCCTGCCACGCGACACAGCGACACTGACGTTCTGGACTTAAGGTCAATTTCACTTAGA
Source organism: Phalera bucephala (assembly GCA_905147815.2). Lineage (NCBI taxonomy): Eukaryota > Metazoa > Arthropoda > Insecta > Lepidoptera > Notodontidae > Phalera > Phalera bucephala. The sequence continues at coordinate 26,281,831 of LR990623.1, read as the reverse complement.
CGTATAATATTTTTGTCAAAAGTCACGTGTTATATTATGCTCTAAGACAACTACATATGATCTATTTTTAAATGAGTGTGTGGTAATGAAAGTAATATATTATTAGGTTATTTATTATGTTCCGCGCCAATATATTTGTTCGTATTATACGTTATTTATAACGTGTTGCTTACTACGTTAGATTATTTTTTTAATAAAATCAGTGCGGATCACTGGCGTGATCTTGGATGACGTACTTATGCATTTATCGTGGGTTTGTGAGGGATTGCGGCGTCGCGAGTCAAATTGTTTGCAAATAAATCGTCGGTTTGTTTATTGTAATAACTGTAAATAAAAGTTAGTTTTAGTTACGTGTAAATAATTAATTTATTAAACATATATTTAATTTTTAACGCTTAACAGCTCACGGCGGCGGCGCGGCGTGTTTTTTTGCGACAATAATCAAAAGGCGTCGTTCAACGAAGCGAAGAAATAACTATTATTAATAGCGTAAAAAATAATAGGCGTTTTAAAAGTAGCGGATCGTTATAACGCGTTTTTAATATATAGTCGTTGCGAACACTCCTACATGGGACCTAATATCGTCGGCGTAAAGTGGGTGAACACAGTACACCTCTGCCACCCCTGCTTGGGGAATATAGGCATGACGGTGTTTGATTTGTTAGTTCTCTACATAGCGCTACACTACGAGCAAATGTGAGAAAAAGAGGGGGGTACTTAATAACAAATTACGACGACCGATGACCGCACGATCTGCTTCTAAAGTACTTTCATTCAACTGTCGGAAATCGAATGAAAATAATCATAATCTGCCTACCCCGCAAGCGATCTTGCACGAATATATATTTATAATAAGAATAAATACATCAAAAAAGGTGCAGATAAGGTCCCTGTTTATCCTTATGGAATACAACCGTGCTGGTATGTAGGTATGTATATATAAGTAGAAGTCTTTACTGTATCACTAGAGTTACAGTACTAAATTATTAGTAAAGTAAATCTCGGTAAAGCGAATCAGAGATATTTGAAATTCCCTTCACGATTGCCGCGGTCTAGTTGTTTGGGCGGCCGACCGCCGACTCACCAGATTCAGTAGTGAAGTATTAGTTTGATATCCGCACGGGATGATTCTTTGTGTAACCCGCAAATATTTATTTTGGTTTATAAATATTTATATAGTTTGGTTTTTAAACGCTGTTCCAGGCATTATTTATAGTGAATGGAAAAGCTTAAAATAATATAAAGGACAATTGAAACACCCCCTTCAATATTTTATTAGTTCTAGATTAGGGTTAGCTAAGTCTTTTGTTGAGATGACAAATTCCTTAATCAACTTTATATAGGTCTCTTCCTTTATCCATCTCTAACGATATCTAAGCAATATAAATAGAGATAATAAAGAAATATTGCAACTACCGACGTTTCCACTAGATGGCGCTAGTGTCTGAAATTGTAGTCCGAAAGATTTAATAAGTTACATCTTTCTGACAATTTTAAGGAAAGAAAGATAATACATTAATTGCTTCACTACACCTAGATACATAGCACTGAAAGTAAACAAATAGCAGGAAAGAAAAACGCCCGGTCTACTGATTAGAGCTTCAGCCGCTCTACATATTTACTAAATCGAGCAGTCGTGGGCTTGTTTCTTGCAAAGGAATCTTATTGTGACTCATAAATGTTTGTTTCGGTCTGGGTATTAAATGTTTGCAAACGAAACCACAATACGGGAGTGATTCCTAGTGTTGGGCTACGTTTAAAAAAAGTAATCTTAATAGACTCTATATACTTGCTATTGTCATTTTCATATTTCGATCTTTTTTTGTGTGTGTGTGTGTGAGTGGCCCTGTTGGCCAAGGGGCCTTTACAGCTTCACCGGACAAATAGGGGGAGCGTGCAACCACTACGCTCGAGCCAGAAGGGCAGGGGGGCACCTAGCTCAAGGGCGCCTCAACCGCCTCGGCTTGGGCGGTCGCTATGGGGGAGGGCGTATACTAGGTGTCTCGCCTTGGCGCTCTGCACCGGTGAGCGGAGGCAAGGGATTCTTCGACCTCGCCGGCGAGGTCGGTGTCTGATCCTGTGTGTGTAAAGCGAATCGAATGGAAGATTACTATTAATAAAAAAAGCAAGGCAGCAATACGGTATTATTAACATTTACGTTGCATCAATATATTCCATAGGATCTAAAAATTACTATCTCTGCTGAATAACTGCAAAAAAAATCAATGGCGAAATTCAAATTCCATTTTTAAACGTCTACGTGCCTCCTTTTTTTTATACAAGCTCGTTCCTACTTCTGTCAACACAATAAAAAACTTAAAAAAAGACAATTTTGTTTCATTATAATCACAACAAATCACGTAAATTCATTAACCCGAAATGACATTTTTGATTTTAAAATTTGCGAAGAGTATAACTGTAAGGTTTTTTATTACGGCAGCTCACGTATCGCGATCTTTTTGCACCGGCCGGAGTCGAACGGACAATGGGTGGATCGCATTCGATCGAGCGCTAACGGTTGGCTACGAATCAGATCGTCATTACACGGGTTGCTTTTTACGGACATTCTTGGACGCAAAAAGTTTTGATTTGACCGCAGTGTAGTGGAGGCGATGCAAAATGACCGTTGGGGGTTATTATATCTTTTCGTACTTTTATCATAAGTTTAGTCTCTCTTTCTCTTTCTCAGTATCTACCCGTATAATCACGTTGGATCTCCTGCGGACCAGGCAGGGTATAGAGAATTTATTTAGGGAATACATTTTTATATATTATTACTTATGTACAAAAGTAAATAGAAGAATACCTTTATCAAGTAGAGCTATTATTTACTATTTACATAATTCTGTTTAATGCTACTTTAATTTTGGGGTAAAAGACTCTTTTGAATGGATATCTCTAAAAAATCAAGGTTACTGCTATAGTTTTCATAAACTATGGTTCTGGCACGACTTTTTCGTTTTTGTTTACGATCATCACACCAGTTCCATTGCGAGATGGCCAGAGAGTATAGAGTTCCAACAGTTACGATAAAATTAATATATAGCCAAGTCAGATGTCACTAAAGTTTACGAGCGTGAATTTGCGGAAATGTCTATATTGATTCCGTCTATGTAAAGATGAGAAAGGGTATTCTCCGTTGGTTCGGGCATATAGAAAGAATTCCAGAAGAAAGAATGACAAAACAGATATACAATGCGAAAGTGGAAGGATGTAGGTGCCGGGGAAGACCTAGACTATCTTACCATGACCAAATAGACCGTGTCTTAGCTGAAGGGCAAGTCAAGAGTCTCCGTAACCGGCGAGTGTGTATGAGACGAACTATGAGAGTGGAGGAAGCCAGAGAGGTATGTAAGGAAAGAACCTGTTGGAACTCTGTACTCTCTGCCTACCCCGCGAGGGATCTGGCGTGATGATATAGATAGAGGTCTATATTGATTTTTATTTTTTTCCGTACGTTACGATATACCTAACGTTATAACGTTAGGTATATGTAATTTTATTAAGGTGAGGTGATTTGATATATCAGGCTTAATTACTGTACACGTATACGAGTGGTAGATTAAAAAAATAGGTGCCAATGGTCATTTCTGTTCGGCGTGACTTCAGGAAGGCGCCACACGAACGACAAGTGTTAAATTGGAGCCAAACGAAACAAGAAAGCAAAAACCGTCCGAGAGAGGCGACTGGAGCGAAAAACAACGTTTTGTTGCTTGTTGCGGACGAGACGCTTTCTCGCTGCGGTCTGTGGACTGCCGGCTAGGGCAGGTTAGGTGAGGACAGTGGTTAGTTTAACCAAGAGCTTAGCGACCACCATATCAGCTGTATTAACAATACGGGGCACAGTTCACATATTATGTAAACAGTTGAGAATCTTAATACTAGCAGTGCGAATAAGAATCACGGAAGTGTTCAGCAGTTAGTACCCTTAGAGAGCTGCGGAGAAGCCGTGTAGAGCGCGCGTCTGTATGCGCGAAGCTTTTTCGGGCAGCTAGTACTGTACTGTACTGTATCTTGGGTGTTAAACGTATGGATAGAGTGCGGAACTCGGTGCTGCGTTCCACGACCCGTGTAATAGATGTGGGCGTAAAAACCGCTAGACTAAAGTGGGATTAGGCCGGTCATCTGTACCAAATGAACGCCGATAGGTGAGCTAAAATGACTACCGAATGGGCCCCAGAACACGGACATCGTTGTCGTGGTAGGCCTAAGAAGCGGTGGCGCGATGATCTCGATGCATATCGGCCTGAGTGGCCATTATTGGCCAAGGACACGACTGTTTGGAGGCAGGAGGGGGAGACCTTTGCCCAGCAGTGGGACACAATAGGTTAGTTAAACAAGTACTGTACACGTGGCCTCCAAACTGCAGGTGTACCAATTTAAGTAAGAAAGCCGTATCGGCTATATTAATAATACGGGGTATTCGAGCCATAGGGCCACCGTCTTATGTATAAAAGCCTCAGGCGTATCAGTAAAACGGAGTCGGCGAGCTACAGATGGTCCCGATTGCAAAAGTTGTAAAATGTTACCGATTAGGTACTTACCTTACTTAACCGAAATGTAGAGATAAAGAGAAATAGTGAAAAACAACGTTTTGTTGCTTGTTCCTCGACGAGAAGCTTTTTCGTTGTAGTCTGCGGACCTCTGGCTAGGGCAGGTTAGATGAGGACAGTAGTTAGTTGAACCAGGGGTGAACCTTATTACCAGTATCAATAATATGGGGCCTTCAAACTTTGTTTTACCTGGGGAAAATACTGCATAGGATTTCCGCAAGCCTCGAGGAAAGCTTACGAGGTCTGTCGAATTCCTAACGATTGAAAACCCCAGGGTGGCCGATAGAACTTTGGAAAGGCTCCAGGATCTCCATATGGAGCGCACCGGTGCTCCTTTTCTGCCGCGTTCCGAAGAGTTCGCTCTTCGAGCGAAGCAGCACCGGTTATCAAGTACGCACGTGTGTTCGAGCACGTGTTATTAAGTCAGTGACTTGATAACACGGTTCCCCTGCATTGACGTGGTGCTCACGGCGACGTGGGCCTCACTACGCTTGACGTCCTTCTCTAGGGCGGGTCTCCGACCTACAAAGGTACCGATATGAATAAGACAAAAATCGTATAATATTATCCATTAGAACCTCTATGACTTACAGAGCCGAAACGTGACACTCACGGTTGGACTGGTCGACAAATTGCTGAGTTTCTCTGAAGGGTAGAATCCAGAACCAAAAGATATCGACGTAGTGCACCAGATTACCCAGCTGAGGGTTCAGCACGAACAGGTCGTCGTTAGAGTGACGCTGTCGAGTTGACATGCCAACGTTTTCACACTACAAATTTACTAAATGAAGATGAAAGTGACAGCGCAACTTTTTGACAGCGTTGCAATAATGTCAAATGGTTTGTATTTAGTCCTCAGAAGTGGCAGTGTGCTGGCCCCTGGCATCGAATGGGTTATTTTTTTCGCATCTGTGAACAGTGGGAAAAAGCCGTAGCAACTGCTGGGCTGTCTTTTCAGGGCAGCTAGTAGACATAATAGACCCAGTGATATGTGCAATTGGAGATGCTTATATCCAGTAGTGGACTGCTATTAGCTGATGGATTATGCAACCTCAAATTCGTTAATTTAAACATTTCTCTCGGTGTGAGCGCTATTAAATTTTGACTTGGGGTATAGAGTTCTCCACAATTTGCCGGTGGATCGGCCACCAATTAAAATATTCCAGCTGATATAACACCAGATAATTTATCTGACTGCCTCGTTGGTCTAGTGGTCTAGTTGGTCTAGACGAGGTCCTGGCTTCGAAGCCTAGGCCGGACAAAGTGCCATTTTTCAACGGAAAAATTTCCAATATCAGTCTGGAGAGTCCGGAGTCTGGCATTGTGCCCGGTAAAATGGCAATAGTCTCGCCCCCTATTACAATGGGGTCTAATATCGTTAGTGAAAAGTGGGTGTAAAACCTCTGCCACCACTTCAACCAGCAGGCTTCGGTAGTTGTGTTCCACTAATTACGAAATGTTTATTAAATTTTAATAGACCGTTCTTAGAATGATAAGATGAAAGCAGCCTTTGCTAAAACCTTTTGGCTATACAATAGCAACAGATCGACCGCTGCGATAGCGACTAATAGATACACTTTAAATGGATCGGAATCTAATTAGGATCTAATAAGAAAGGATCGATTATTTAGAAGGATTTTCCTGTTTGTGCTGTGATTGGTTCCGTTTGGAAAGGTCGCAAGAGGCATTAAGACACACGACTTTATTATATACACATAGGTATTTATGTCATCATTATCTCAGCCTATACTTGTCCACTGCTGAAAATATGCCACTCCAATGGCTCTCCACCGCAACCGGTCCGATGCCACGTGCATCCAACGACTTCCTGCGATCTTTACAAGATCGTCGGTCCATCTGGTAGGCGGGCGTCCCACTCTACCCTTGCCAATCTTTCTGGTCCAAAGGCCGTCCGATCTTCGCGCTATGTGGCCCGCCCATTGCCACTTCAGCTTACTAGTCCTATGGGTTATGTCGGTGACCTTGGTTGTACTACGAATCTCCTGATTTTTGATTCAATCACGTAGAGAAAAGCTGAGCATAGACTCTTTTCTAAGAGACTTTTTGTAAGAGACCAGGTACTTATGTATGTAATTTAAAGAAACCTAAGTCGGATAAAATGTGTAAATTTCCAGTATCAGTTCGGAGTCTAGCATTGCGCAGTAATAATAGGCTCGCCCCCTATTACATAGAACCTAACATACTCCACGAAAAGTAGGTGTACATAGCCTACCCGCTTGAGGAATAGGGGCATGATGGTGCTAATTTTTTATTTATTTAATTCAAAGAACTAAGGCCTAGTAAAATACCCATATATTCATTATGGACAATTTCATTATTAGTGGTAATAGGAATGCTAGGCTATGCTCAGATCTCCATTCGATTGGCAATTCTAATGACTATAGATAGCGCCTCAGAATTGCGAAACTCAAATGCCAGTAATCAGGACACATAGCTCGCAGAACTGATGGCCGTTGGGGCAGAAAGGTTCCCGAGTGGCGATCACGTTCCAAAAGAGATGAGGGAGTAGGTCCTTTACAAGGTGGACTCATGACCTAATGGAGGTCGTGAGTTAAAATTTGGATGCTTTCAACATGAAACCGGTCGTCGTGGTTTTCTTTATGAGATCATTGTGCTGCATAAGACGTATTTCCGCATCAACCGAAATACGTACGTAATGGTAATAATAGGAATTCGTTACAAAAATAACCACAATTATGCCTATATTCACAAAGCCGGGTTAGTAGTGTACCGTTTACACTATCTTCTAGCCTCCGGATGGAAAATTTACGTTTTGCCCAACATAGGATTCGAACCTAGGATCTTGTGAAACCTACGGGTATTATTCGCTACTAGACCATTACCAGGATATTATTCTATTTGTCGGATTTAAAAAGTAAGGCTATGTCAAATAGTTAAGATACACAACGGTTAAAGATTTTGTACGAAACTTTTTGATAAAGAATTTATGAGTTACAAACAAGTAGGTAAGTAATTTAATTGGAGACGCTTAGTTTTGAAGTGAGATTAAGGGTTCAGCTGTAATTAAGAAAAAAATGGTACTAGCCAGCACCAAGTAGCTATTGCCGTCAAAACGGTAATTAATTGAAACAGTTCAAGGAAAGTTAGTGGACTTAATAACCATATTACATTTACACAAGATCATAAAACATTGCTAACAGACAATACAAACAACGACAAAGTATCACTAAACCTCGTGAAAGTTACCAACTCAAACACAAAACTGAAAAACAAAACAAATCTCGTCGAGCTAATAAAGCAATCACATCAACCGCATCGCGGACGCATCTTAGCTCTTCATTACGTAACAAAAAATATTTATAAACAACTCGCATGCCGCAGCGCACAATCCTTACGACCGGTTGTAACACGGTAATTGTTTCAGACCAACAAAAACTGACCAACCCGTCATGAATGGGACGAAACGAACGCACCCGAACGACGACGCGGGAAAAATAAAACCGTTCCATATTCGTGAAATGATTAAAAAAGAAAGAATCGGAAAATAAAAGAAAAGGCCGAGTCCGAGGCACGTACCGTCCCCTTTTTAAAAAGAGAACTATTCCAGCGGAGCGTGAATGAAAAACGCGCCCACTACGCGCGTAACCGTAATCTTGTGATTATTATTCCTTTTTTTTATATTTGGTATTTTTATTTTATTTTCGTCGCTCGCTTCCTTTTTTATTATTATTTAGTTTTATTATTTGTGTTATTTTATACGTTTTTATCGCGTGTGTTGTCTGTATGTAGGTCAGGTTGGTGGTCGGGTGATTTTTTTGGTTTTCCGCGGCAAGGTCGATGCGTTTGCTTGTTTTTGAGATGGAACCGCCGCGGTCTCGGCCTCAGTGCGGGTAATTGCGGTGCGTTGAACTGGGCATCGTTCTTTTGCTAAATTCTTACATTACAGCATACTTGTTATTTCATTATTGCCACATATCTGAGTTGTGAAACAATTCTCGTTCTTTTTTGATAACATCTTTTGCAAAAGCTATGTTGTTGCATTCTATATGACTTGATCCAAGGGTGGTAAGTTTGATTGTGAGGACTCCATATTTGCTTTTTGCATATATAATGTATTTTGAGATGTTGAGAAGATACATAATGTGCGGTGCGGTGTGGTTGTCTTGCCATTAGTAAGACATAGATGTCCTGGTTTGAGCAGAAGTACACCAGTCTCTAAAAAATTGCATACTACACGATCTATTAAACGTATTTTCTCTACTTTCTTAATACAATCATTGCTTTATCCATTGCTTCACTCGCCTGATTCTTAGACTCGATGAGAAGAATCGATGAGGCACAATTTTGTGCTCATGGGTAACTTTTTATTTCTGTAAGTATATTTTTTTGAGTGAATGATAATTGCCGTTGTAGCATTTGTTGTGAATGTGAATGATTGTAAAAAGTTAGTATACGAAACTACACAATTATTATAAACATTTAAATTGATGGGTACTGAAAATATTAAAATACTGTTATATAAAAATATCATCTTACTTACTGCGCCTCTGATAGATGGCGTTAATGTTTTAATAGTCGCGTTGAACGTAAATGTCTGGGTTACTTGTTTTGTAAATCGTTATATAATTTAGAATATTTATCAAAGGTACCATAATTACACACAGATATTGGGAATACTAGAGTAATTTTTAATAATTACATCTCGCCATAGTACGTCTTATCATACTATAATTACATGTTATAGATGATGACTCTGTTACAGAGCTGGAAATTTTGCCTGCTTTGCAAGCTAATCAAGGGTTGAAGTAGTGAATGGACCAATTAGAGTACTTATCAAATTGTGTTATTTTTTTAAATTAGGTATGTCATCTTCTTCAAGTTATGGCTTCACACTAATTTTAAGTGTACTTTGCCAGTGTCTAGTGAGATATGTAATCGTGTTTGTTTAAATTAATTCGACTCCCCGATGAACTTGATGATAACGATGATAATGAAATTAATGAATTACCCCAGCCTGGATAGTAAAGCGGTGGACACTTTACATACCAATTGCGACGGCCGTTTTGAGGGAAGTCAAAAAAGCACGTTTTATCACTTTGTTACAATTACCTTCACTCGTGCACATATCAGAACACATAATGGTTAATATTCCACCAACATTACACATTATTAGTCGAAATAACGCCAGTTTTGGAAATTAAAACAAATTGACAACATCACTCTTCGACTTCCCGCCAAAAAAAATAACTTTGGTATGTCGTAGGTACTACTTAAGTTTTTATCCTATGGAACACATGTTCTGGGTTATTATTTTGATCCGAAAACGCTATTTTACATAGCGCGATTTGGTTAGTATTTGTAATTAATAAGATAAATAAAAGTGGGTGTACACAGTGCACCTCTGCCACCCCCGCTTGGGGAATATAGGCGTGACGGTATAATAAAATTAATAAATAAATTGACTAGTAACAGCAGTCCGAGGCAACCTAACGATTGTAAGTAAGTAGGCTTAACTTAGAGGCACAGTGACTCTTCAAACATTACTAATTACCGATCATTCATCCATATTTTAACACCATTAAACATTTCACCGTGCTTTCTGTTTTTATTTTTTATTGATTCAAGCACACTTATAAAAAATAAACTTTAAAAAATTACATTTAAATTTTTGGTAGAGTTTCTTTTTTTGAAATTAGAACGGAAAGGAATTTAATCCCAAAATACTGATAAAATAATTTTCATAAAAGAGTTCTAAAATCTATGTATCATCCAAATCCCTTGGTGGATAGGCAGAAAGAACAGGTTGTTGCCTGTTAGAAAATAATAATAATGTTTCATTCGTGAATTAGGTTAGTTTACCTGCGTAAGACACCAGAGCAAGTCTTAAAATGTAACAGGTGGCACAGTACAGGTGCGTCAGGACAAACAGAAAACGGAAACGATGGGAACTGGTCGTTACATTCATCTTTTTGTTTAAAGTCTTCAATCCATATGCCAGAGCAATGAAATTTAGATATAAACATCATGTATATTGAGTTCTGAGATTTACGCGAATATTACGCATACTATTTTTCGGATTTTATCGCGGTAAATTTTTGAATTGGGTGCTGCAAAGCACTCGAAACGTTGGGAACTTACATACAAAAAAAACCGTGACAAAATCCGAAACATTGTTTTAAATTCATCATAAAAATATTAAATGATATCATCTAGATACCTGAGGCGCTCGAAGCGCTGTGCAACCGCGGTGTTCTTACCGATCACCAAGGTTAGGCAGCGTTCGACTCGATCGGCCTGAGATGGGTGACCGTTTGTGGCATTTTTATATTCGAGCGTCTCCGTGTTTCGGTAGGCACGTTCAGCCATTGGTCCCGGTTACCACTTAATGTGGTAGTAGTTAAGCCGAGTTGGAAGCCTTAAAGGCGGCTTGATAAGTTCCAACAGCAGGTAGCCACATACTTGCCTCCACCAATCCGCACTGGGTCCGCGTGGTGGAGTATCACCTAATCTCTCTCACCTCGATTTGTGAGAGAAGGCCTTTGCCCAGCAATGGGCAGTATAGGCTGATATTATTATACCTAGATACCTACCAAAGTCTCTATTTTGTAAATAAGAGGACTATGTAGACACTGATTGAGACCATGAGAACAATTACGTTTAACCTATATTTAAGTCTTTCTAGGTCGTTCTGCATTGTTCTCCCATCCGGTTAAACGATACACAAAAATAATTGTAAAACACGCATTTAAAAGGGTATCTATGGAGTTTCTTGCCCTTCATCTCCACAGTAAAGAAATTCCGAACGGGTGGTAGAGTCTAAAGTAATCACTAGTCTGTTTTTCTCAACTATTCATAAGAACCTACATTTTGGGCTACATAAACACATTCTAGGTCGGACATACATAGTTTTTCTAACGAACACTGGGAAGTATGAGTCCGGAGTCTGGAGTTGTGCCCGGTATATGGCAATAGGCTCGCCCCCTATTACATGGGACCTAACATCGTCGGCGAGAAGTAAGTGTACTCAGTACACCCTATGCCACCCCCAGTTGGGGAATATAGTGTGTTTGTTTATGAACAGAAAACTTTTGATTTTTATTCATGAAAAAATTGTCCCTGTGTGTAGGGTTGCCGACTAAAAGAAGTACCAAAAGGACCTACCTACTGCCTAATAAATGTTTGTGTAAAGTACTGTCTAAAGTTAGTACTCTAGCTAGAGTATTGTGCTTTATTTTATGAAGGTATACTTTATAATCTAAATCACTAATAAAATACGCTAAAATCTCTATATACGCTAACTTTGATTTTGTCTCCTAGTTCACACACAAAAAATATTTCTGTTTATTGTTTTACAAAAAGCTTTAAATGAAATAAGATAAATAGTACTCTTTTACTTTTTCTTTTTTTGAGGTGAACTATGAGAGTCGAGGAAGCCAGAGAGGTATGTAAGGAAAGAACCTGTTGGAACTCTGTACTCTCTGCCTACCCCGCAAGGGATCTGGCGTGAGGTTATAGATAGATAGATAGATAGTACTCTTTATACATATGTATTGTCTTTATATACCCCTTTCCGCAATCAGATATACTGTATTAATTCAAAGAAAAGGTGACAACCCTACATGTTTGGCCAGTATCAGCTGTCACGTGATACAAATCAAATAAAAAAAATAAAATATGGTACATGTGCAGAGAATGTTCGAAGTGAAAATAACCAAATACACATACGAAAATGGTAAAAAATACAGAACCCTGTTTAGCAAATAAAAACTAATACTACGTAGTTGAAATTCATTCGCACCGAGCAATGATTCGTTCTACATTATCAGCCACGACGTCCACAGTAGGTCACAGGCTTCCACAAATAACACGACGACGACAGGTTTTTTACTGCACGTATCAAGCTTACCATCCAGGTGGACCTGTGACCTTTATTAGATCATCGGTCCACCTTATGAGAGGCCGGCCCACACCACATCTCCTCGTACGTGGTCCCACACAAATTATTTTACACTTGTTATCGTCATCATCATTAATGCCATAAGTCCACTGCAGGAAATATACCTCAGATGGACGACAGGCTATGTGTATGCATCGAGCTTTTACTCGCTAACTTCAACAGGGTATCGAATCAACTTATAAAGGGCCGGTCCACACCTCGTCTTCCAGTACGTGGCCGTACGCAAATTATTCTACACTCTCTAGATGACGACTATAGAGTCGTTTATGTGTTCATCGTACATGGTCAAGCAAAATCAGCACTGTTATAGAAAAGTTCTGATTGTGCTTGACCATGAATCTTACTGTTTTGCCTTTGAAGCTAATCAGGATTTGAACTTGTTAAAGCAGCGACAAAGCAGACTAGGTACACAAGCTGGAGAGAATCTAGCGATTTCAGTGTCTTTGCCACGCTAAAAACACCATGAACTGTCCTATTCTATTTTTTTAAAGCAAAGTTGCTGTAATTTGTAATCTATATCACGCCAGATCCATTGTTGGGTAGCCAGAGAGTACAGAGTTCCAACAGGTTATTTCCTTACATTAATGAGTGATAAGACTACTAATAGTATCTTCGTCTCGTGCCATATTCATTGTATTGTAATTTTATTGGATAATGCAATAAAGAGAGCCCGCGTATTGATTATATGAGCTATGATAGTTAAACTTGAAGTCTAATATAAATGTAATAATTTAAATATTTGTTACTTACTGAGTTCTTAGATTTACGCGAATATTACACATGAAATAAAACTATTTTTCGAATTTTATCGCGGTTTATTTTTGATTTTTAAGTTCCCGACGTTTCGAGTGCTTTGCAGCACCCATGGTCACGGGAGGGACAGAGGTGTTAGACGTCCAAAAGGCATAGTTGTTCCGGGCTACCCTCAAACTTCTTAATTATTTTTTTTGGTCCGATTTATTTCATATTTGTTACTTAATCACGTGCTGCTCAGATTTCGATGTAAATGTTAGATAGTTTTGGTATAACTGTTAACGGAGTACGTATAGTACTTTTGGTGATTTCTTCTTCTTCTTCGTTTGCGACCACGGACAAATAGTCTCCATTGGGTGCGGTCATATGCGGGTTGTATCGCTTCGCACCCACCGCCTTTTTTATTGGGTCAGAGCATCTTGCAGGTGCCTTTTCCTGAGCACGTCTGCGTTTTTTTGCCTAAAATAATCTGCTTCTCCAGACAATGATATGAGGATAATATATCCGAAGAAGCTGAGGGCTCTTTGACGGCAGATCATGGCAAGCTGTGTGGTGATTTTAAGCTCTTTTAGTTTGGACTCGTTGGTTGTCATGGCAGGTCAAGGTATACGGAGCAACCTTTGCCAACACCATATCTCATCTTGCTGCTACCTCATACTCCAAGTTTTGGCACCATACAAGAATAAAGAGTGATATACAAGTGGTGATATTTATAGAAGTACCTATGTAAGGAAATCCAGTTTTCCTTATAAGACACCAATCAATATTTATTAGGTATGGTCATAAATTAAAAGTCCAATAATGTTCTCATCTTAGAACATTTTATTGCAGTTGTAACATGCAAAGATTTATTGTACACTTGTCGTCAACTTTTTTATGTTAAGCATGCATAAAAAAGAAAAGGAAAGATTTATGTCTCCTTCATTTGATGCCACAGAAATGAGTTAATGAAACTGTTATTAAATTTTTAATCAGAAGTTTAGAACGTTTTGATTACTTTTTTTAGAAGAAAATTGATATGATTATTGATTGTATTTAGTCTCCTATTGTTTTGTATTAACAAAAAAAATGAGCGAAAAATGTGTGTAAAAAGTACACTTGTCGTCCCTGAACAGTACAGACCCCGTAGCCCTTCAAAAATAACATACAGATTTTTTTATTTATCAATCTCTATCTTTATCATCACGCGATATCCCTTGCGAGGTTCGCAGAGAATACATAGTTCCAACAGTTCCTCCGTTATATTTTTAAAGGTAACGTTGATTAAACTTTTACAAGAATATTATCTACGTGCTGAGGCGGCAAATTTAATGCACTTAGTTCCGTGCAAAAAAAATACTTTAGCTCTTTTCCAAATACAGAAAAAAGAGAGTCAGTATTCTACTATCCCTAAAATACACAACATCACGGACCGCACAAAAAAAATATTTCAAAAATCAATATTTACCGCCGTAAAATTCGAAATTGGCTACCAACGGTCAACAGAAAATACAGATAATAATAACGTGTTCGAATACACACACCTACACAGAACACAAACCATAAAACAAGCTGTGGACTGCCACCAGCTTCTTAACGTATTTAGTCATCGTTCCGAGTAAAAAGTAAAAATAACTTTGACCAGACTCCACATCTCAGTCTCAAGGCCAAATCCTGACTCCTGACAACAGAGACACATATATAAAACCCCTTACGTCAAACAAGGACAACAAATACTAGTGTCTTCGTCCTTTGAAAAGGGAAAGTGGTAGTTACACCGGTGGTGAGAGTGAGATAAAAAAATGTCCGAAGGGCAGAGCGAGATGAGGTTATTCAAATGGGTATAGTGTGAAAGAGATGCGAGATAGGAACCGGTTAATTTTGAAGGGCTCGCGACCGCGGTCCACGTTGAAACTGCGTTCAGATATAAGAAGTTTTATTTATGGTTATGTGTTGATTTAAAGATGTTTATTGACTAAATCGAATATTTAGATGACCATAGACCATTAGACAAAAGTTTTTAGCCTTAATAAATATTAAAAATTGATTTTTATTAATTCTGTATTTATACAACTGCCTTTTGGCAGTTGTTTTATTGATTTGTGTGCCTGCGTAATAAAATAGCATCATTCATTTTGCCTGTAGATGGCGTTACAAGGACCCAAAGGAAAATTTAATTTAAATTAAAAAATATGTCATGAATTTATCCTATTTTTAAAAATTCTTGGATATAATCCGCCTTAAAAAGCTATAGGCTTACCATTGGTCACATTATGGGTGTACTATGTACAGCGTGGAGGATAGACATTTATTTTATTAACAAAAAATAAAATTATCAAGTACTAATTATCAGATAGGATTTCTTACTTGGTTAAGGCGTTTGTGCACGATGTAACTGGTACGAGTTAGGGCACTTGCGCGGTTTTTTTCGGAATAAGCCCGCCACTCCTTCCGGCAATAATAAGTCCTATAAGAGGGGATCTTCTGACGGTTTGAACTTCGGGATGTCCCGGGAAGCGCTTAAATTGCATTGGAATCAGTAACAAATTTAATTAAAAATAGAAAACAGGAGGAGTAAAAAATAGTTTCTCATCCTCCGTTTGGAATACGATACAAGGCAGTGCACTAAAATTAGCAAATCAGCTATAGAGGAGACTAAAAGTAGGCTAAGCCTAGCTATAGAGCACTACTACGGATAAATTTTCACAGGTTAATTGCATCGTAAAAACTAAACACCGTCACGTCTATATTCCGCAAGCGGGGTTCGCCGAAGCGTACTGTGTACACCCACATTTCACCAACGATTTCAATGTAATAGGGGATCTAATGATCTCAATGCAATAGGTGATGAAGCCGTCTAGTGTCGTGATCGTTTAGTGGTTAGGACCTCACGTTGTCAAAACTACCGCGTAAAAATGTATGTAATGCGTTGTTGCTCGCGCGAGTGACTCTCGTTAGTAGTGTGTACCTTTACTTGCATCGTATATAAGCACCTTTAGTTCACGCGCTGAGCTAGCAAACAAATTATTAGAGTAATTCTGTTTACTCCTATACTTAGCGGCGTGAAATTCTCGTTATTGTAGTTTAAACACCTTGTTAGAGGGAATAAACATTTGTATGTCTCACTCATTTTTGAGTAACAATCGACAGTGTTAAGCAACGTTTGGTGCAGTCAGAACTTGGATGGGCGACCGCTATGTCGCGTTATGCCGTCAGTCTAGGATTTTCTTATAAAATCGCAACAGTTATCGCAACGGTAGAGGTTTATGTTGGCTTGAAGAACTCTGTTATTCATCATTATATATGCGGAGCAAGGTAGCTTAAGCTGGTTCCCCTTTTCAGTGTATTCAGCATTAACAACATTTAAAGTGTTAGCGGATTGTGAACTTTACTTGGGATCGCGTTCCCCTCCCGCCATTTGTGAGCGGCGCGGGCGCTGGGATAAGCGCGGCCGGCTGATTCGCGGGAACGGGTCAACTGGGCTCAAGGTCAGGGGGAAACGGACAGGGAAGACGTGGAGAGGGCTTCGTTATTTATTTTTTAAATTAATGTAGCTTATAATTTTATATGCAAGTTTGGAATCGCTGCGGTGTAACCGATTCGCTGGTGTTGTTGTAGTTAAAAAAATGTTAAATTGATAATATGTATGAAAAATAAGTTATTCGATAAGTATTATGTTTTGATAAGACAATAAGATATTAAAATAAACATAATTTATTTTTAAGCGTGCACTGTTCAGTTTAATCTTTGTGGTGAATTCATGATTCAATGTTTTCTTTCTGTTTATAGCGAACATCTGTTTGAATCGAGATTGCCTAAATGTAAAATTATCAATCTGCGGTTCTATGAATCGTTCTAAAATCTTACTCAGTAAAACTCTTAAACCTATTTGTCGCTATACACATTCCTCTTCTTCCTTATTCTCTCACTGCTGAGCATCGCGTCCATGTACATTCAGTCTTCATTGGGTGCTGTTATATGCGGAGTGCTCAACTCCAAATTAAATATTTTACATCATCATAGCTTTATCATGACTGATTTCTTACAGGTAGGCAAAGAGTACATAGTTCCAACAGATTTTCAAACACAAAAATTCTAATTAAAAACTATTATTACAATTTCTGTGTTTTCTAACTCAGACGCCCCTCAAAATAAAATAAAAAATATTAATTCCTTTTTAAAAAAAATATACCAACAATAGAATCTCCATGGTGAATCTCAGCGCCTGTTCCCAAGTCAACATTTACCAATAAGTATTCGAACACACATCCACAGACGCAACTCATCTCGGCCGCGAATGTGTGCGTGCGCCGTACACGCTGCACAAGAATGCAACGCGTTGTTGACACAGCCAACTTCGATATTCCTTTATTTATTGCTATAAAAACCCTTTGGTAATACCTGAGATTAATCTTAATCTTATTACAATTAAACTAGAGTTCGATTTCAAATGTCAATTTTGATCCTTAAGCCGTTTTGCAATTTCAGTATACCTAACTCAAATTAATCGATTTTGTATTGTAATTATACATAACTAAGGTAGGTTTTGCGTTAGTGTAACTAACAGAGTTAAGTCTCAATGAGTTTGAGGATGAGAAGGGGTATATTTAAATAAGGATTTATGCGTTACGTCTGGCGTTTTGGCGAGAACCGCGGATAAAGGATCGGTTTTAGTGAAAAAAGTCGTAGATGCGATTGGCGATTGCGATTTTTGGGATCTCCCGGCAGACGGTGCTGTAAAATATCGCCTCTTTATAGTATAATTCTTTGCTAAATATGAGATCATTAGCGGTTTTTGGAAAAATAATTTGTTGGGTAAAATACTTATTAGTTTTAATCTGGAACAAATACCTATTTGTACATAATTTTGGCTTGCATTGTAAAAAAATAGTGTCGCGCCTATATTCCCCTTGTGGTGACAGAGGTGTACGGTTTTCGCCCACATTGCGCCGATTATGTTAAGACAATATATTGCCATTACCGGTCTCAACTACAGACACCGGACTGAGTTTTTTCGATACAAGAAGCAAACTTTGTCCAATCCAGGATTTGAACCTAGGACCTCTTGGTCGTCATCCGCACCTATTGTTAATAGTAGGTATTGTTAAAAAATCTTATTCGGATCAAATGTGATTGAAAAGGGAACTGAAAATCTTAATCTAGAATAGGTACCATAAAAGAAAAAAGTTAGTAAATAGACGCTCTATTTTCACTCGGAACAAATATGATTGAAAGAAAAACAGAAACAGATCAAAGAAAACGTTAGAAAAAGGGAGGTACATTCTTCATTTTTAATTCTCTCAGGCTTTGCCAACCAAGATACAGTGCTAATATAAGATCTTTGCAAGATACAGAATTAGCTTTTAAAAAAACATTTCTTAACCACCGAATACAATGCGAAAGTGGAAGGATGTAGGTACCGGGGAAGACTTAGACTATCTTACCACGACCAAATAGTCTTATGGAGTCTTATCTGAAGGACAAGTCAAGAGTCGAACTATGACAGTGGAGGAAACCAGAGAGGTATGTAAGAAAAGAACCTGTTGGAACTCTGTACTCTCTACCTACCCTGCAAGAGATCTGGCGTGATGATATTGATAGATAAATAGAGAACCACCGAATGTTCACATACATATAATAATAATAATTTATTCACCAAAAAATTACAGATGAATACAAAGCAGCAATAGTCTTGAAAAAAAAATTTCTTAATCCTCCAATATCCTGCACAAGAATATAATTTGCAAATTATAACAGTATAACCTATATACGGTTTAAGCCCATCGATTTGCGCACTTAATACCTGCATGCAAAACGTAAAAAAAACCCAAGACCAGCTCGTCTACATACTTGGAAACCTGTCTGTCCGTCCTACGCGTCTTAGTAATTAGCAATGGACAGATGCCGAGTGCATAAGTATTGGATTTTTTATTAATCAATACCTACTATACTATGGTAAGTGTTGTGACGTATAATTTATGCAGTTTCCTTCTGAGATGGGTGACCGTTTGTAGCTTAAAATATTTGGACGTCTTCGTGCTTCGGAAGACAAGTTGAGCTGTTGGGTTGCCACTTTATGTCAATCCAAGTTGGAACACGTTAAGTCATAACCTAGTCGCCAATACAAGTTGGAAGGCTTATAGGCAGCTTGATAAGTTCAGACAGTAGTTGGTCACAAACCTGTCTTGATAAATCCACACGGGTCTGCGTTATGAAGTTACCGTATTCGCTCTCACCTCGATTTTAGAGAGAAAACTTTTTATCTAGCTAAGAGACTAATTAGGAATACTATTATATTTTTGTCGGCTATGTATAGTAATGGATAGTAACAGACGGTGAAGGAAAACATCGTGAGGAATCTTGTATGCCTAAGAGTTTCTCGAAGGTGTGTGAAGTTCGCCAACCCGCACTGGGCCAGTGTGGTGGACTATGGTCTAAACCCTCTCAATTTGAGAGGAGGTCCGTGCCCAACGGTGGGACAGTTTCTTAACAGGGCTAATATTATTATTATTACGGATAGTAATTGAAAACAACAACAAAAGATTGAAAGAAGCTGTAATCGTTGTTCCTTCCGGCTATGGCGAACTATGTTTACCCACATTTCGCCGTCGATGTGAAATCCCAATGTATGGGCAAGCATATGCCATTATACCGGCAAAATTCTGAACTCTGAACGGTACTGAGAGTTTTGCCATAGAAAACCCCAACAATACCTACTGTCCAATTTAGAATATGAACCCAGGATCCTGTGATTACCAACGGCATAATGCGCCACAAGACCAATAAGACAGCCAACTTTTATTGGCCTATACATGGATTATACGAATAAATGAGTATTGATCTTAACCTTTTTATAATAACTCGATTCATTAGCGCAAAGATTTGCCGTTTCTGTAATTATAATTACTTGAATACTTTTAAGAATGTAAAAAAATATTGCCATTACAAGATCTCTAAGTGTGTATAGGCTATATTACAGTTATGTGTAGAGTTTAAGATGCATATTGTTAGGGCTGTCATCCGTCAGTTTCCCTGGATTGGTCCTAATTTTAAAGGCGTCGGAAGCCACCGTCCTAGGCATCCGGAAGGATTTTTGGAAATATATTCGGATAAAGCTCGGAGAGCTTTAGTATCCAGGGAAAGTTCAATTACGTTAAAAAGCAGTCAAGACCTTCTATCAGAGTTTTACATTTTAGTGCGTTGCGTTGCATCTTTTCTGCTCGAGACCATCTCCCATTTGATCGGTTTTATTAAAGGCACATCGTCGCCTAGCGGAGGTGGTATAGATCTCCCATGTACGGCTTCATATCGCCAAGGTTATTACATACCACTGTGGTAGAGGGTTAGCCTATTACCATAATAACGGGCTTAAGAACACCCATTCTTTGTTGGACCTGGCATTCGAAACCATAGATATAAACCAAAGACGCAGTCATTGATTTATTTTAGTATCATCGGAAAAAAAATGCAGATTACTTTATCCAGAGTTGAGAGTGGAGGACGCCAGAGAGGTATGTAAGGAAATAACCTGTTGGAACTCTGTACTCTCTGCCTACCCCCCAAGGGATCTGGCGTAATGATATAGATACACCCAGGGTT
Organism: Phalera bucephala; assembly: GCA_905147815.2. Classification (NCBI taxonomy): domain Eukaryota; kingdom Metazoa; phylum Arthropoda; class Insecta; order Lepidoptera; family Notodontidae; genus Phalera; species Phalera bucephala. The sequence goes on along the minus strand of LR990623.1, from coordinate 26,261,008 downwards.
GGTCAAAGTTTTGTCCGGCTTTGGCAAGCTTTTCGTTGGCAGCCCTACATATATCAATTGGCAAAACCAACACGGAGGGCATAGAGCAGTTTTTACAACTCTAACACTAGTCATTAAGCAAATGTTAGGAAAACGACATTGGCAGCAGATTGGCCCAAGTTAAATATTCTATAATAACGAATTGATTAGAAGAAATAGCTAAGCTAATAAAGAGAAGATGAGTGGGAAATGGTTCCTTCCTTACGCCCTTTAATGAAAGAGTATATAGAAAAAAGTGATATTCAAGCTTGTGGAAAGCTTGTCTTGTATTTACGAGGTCTAGGCTTCAAATTTCGAGTTGTATCTGTATTTTTTTCTTGGAATCCAAAGCACAATCCGTTTCTGAAGGTAGAAACTTTTGTGTTCGAGAAAACCTAAAAAACAAAACACTGGCGAAATGGTGACGAAGTGTAGTGACAGGCCTACCCTCGTCTCACACTAGACCAAAATTACTTCGGTCTGATATGGGTGTAGTTTGTACACCCGTACCTACCTTTCGAATATGGATGTGAGAGTTATCTAAGTGATTATGTAATAGAGCTAATAATAATGATGATGTTAAAATTTAATCCAGTTCTCTCATAAAAGCCTTGTTACTAAACAAAAATAAAGTATGTAGAACTAATTATAAATCTAGTTTGTGACAGCAGCTGCATTTGAACCACCAAAAAAGTAATAAAACAAACTAGTTTAGCAGAGCATCTCATAATAACCTTAAAAAAGACTTAAAGACACTCGTTCACCTCATCTGCATATCACAGCACACAAGCCTATCTTTCTCAAACGAAATCGAAAGTATCTAAGCTATAGTAAATCCGAAAAAAAACACTTTCATTATACATTTCCCACCGAGGATCGACCAGCAAACCCGTTCCGATACGATCGCCACCAAAAAACATTATATTAATTTGGGATCCCACAAAAAACGAAGATGGTCGCACGAGTAAAAAAGCTAATGGCCAAAAAAAGAAAAAAAGGTTCATCTTTGGAAAAAAGTCGAAAATAAAAAAAGTACGGGCAAAGAAAGGGTTAAGCAGCTACAGGTTGGTGCCATTGTTGTCGGTGACCGGTCAAAATTCTTTTTTGTAAATATTCTGTTTGTCGATGACATTTCAGATAATCACACTGGCAATAATTTTGTTAGCGGTACATAATAAATTGCAGTGTATTGTTAGTTTATTTTCAATGTATTAATAAACGTTGTGGTTGTTTTAACTGGGCACAAAAAGATAGTACTACTGATTATCACCTTTTCTTATAATGTAATCGGATAACTTATCAATTTGAAATGTCGGTGGAATTAATTAATTTTTCAGGAATTATTTCGTATGGTAATTCCGTGCATGTAATGTCAAAACACAAAAAAGAATGACGGGTGGTCTTTTAAATAAGAGATATAGTATATGAAGTTTTATTAAGTAAGTGATAAAATCGACTTACACTTTGATTCTTTAATAAAACAAAGGTCTATTTTCAACAATGTATTAAATCTTGAATAACCTTAATCGAAAAGTCTATGTTATCTGTAACCTTATACTAACTTAAATTTATTTGTTTGCTTTATTTCTATTACCTATTACATGTGGTGTTTACCTTTAAGTAATTGTTGCACTGAAAATGTTCTTGACGCATGTATTCTTAAATTGTTATAGAACAATTGTTGGTATACCAAATAAACAAAAAATAGGTGTTAATTCTGGATCGTAGATGCATGACAGCTCCTACCTTTACACTCTCACGAATGAATGCCAATTTATTTCAATTTAAAATATGAAGATTATCGTTCAACTTTTTTATTAGTGTTGCCAATTACGAAATTTGAATAGACGAACACAAACTCATTAAAATTTGCAATTGCATTCTCACCTAATTACATTCATCGGAACATATAAGCGCCGAATTAAATCACATTGTCCAACAAAAGGTGTTTTTTACCATCACGAGATGGAATGTTGATGGTGAGATCGAAAGTTGCGAAGACTATTTATAGGAAACAAGACTTGTACCGTTGACGGCGCGGTCTTTTTTAACCTTTTGTGATAAGTTAACACGTGATACAATGTGATGTTATTTATATTTTCCGATTAAATGCTGAGTTGAACGGTCGATGGCAATTTTGTTTAGTGCATTTAAGATTTTTCGAAAAAAGCAACTGCTGTTTACACGTAGGATGTTATTGCAAGCTTTTTCAAATTGCTTTGCCTCTGTGTGTCTTTCAGGTTTCAAATTTGTCTATCTATCTATCTATATCATCACGCCAGATCCCTTGCAAGGGTGGGCTGAGAGTACAACATTTGTGATATATTCTAAGCACTTGCCAATAAAGATGACATTTGGCAAATATGTAACAATGATATTATTTGGTACCATCGAACTGATTTGATGATAGAATCGAAAGGTCAAAATCTAAGGTAGGTAATCTCTATTGCTTTACATTTTCTGATTCCAACGCGAAATGCTTAAGACTTATCAATAGAATTTACTTTAAATGAAAATCTTTAAAAAGAAAACCGACTTCTAAGAGCAAAAAATAAACATTTGAAGTCGGTACCGGTTAGTGCAGTCGGATACTTGGCACCGACTTCAAATATTTATTTTTTGCGTTTGTAGTCGTTTTTTTTTAAAAGGTTTTTATTTGACAATTTGTAAGTGAAAGGGAATTATTTACTATTATTATATTATTTTGCTGAATTGTACAGCAACAGCATACCTACAGGATTGATATAATAACCATAATAACGGAATTTATACATTCGTGCTGTTCGCCGTTAAGGAGTCCCCTGGTGTATCTTCAAAGGCCAAAGTTCAATACCGATTTTATTAAAATGGGACCACCTCAAAACTATACTAAACCCAACGCAAAAAGTCACATCACGCAACTCATCAAAATCAGTTCATAAATAAAGACGTTATAAAAAACACAGACGAATTGTCAACCTGTTGTGTCAAGTTAATATTCTGATTAGTCCTATGGCAGGGTACCTATAGGATTGACGTAATACCCATAATATCTCAATCTACGCATTCGTATTGTTTGTCGGTAAGGAGTTCCCTGAGCTATACTGAACCCAATGCAAAAGAATCATCAAAATCGTTCATAATTGGCGGAATGATCGCGTAACATACATACAAAAAATAAACATACAGTCGAATTGAGAACCTCCTCCATTTTTGAAGTCGGTTAAAAACATAGCTCATGATTGTAGCAGAGTTCTTGTTAAGCAGTTTTTTTTATTTCATAGTGTAGTTTTTCAGAAAATAATAATCATTATTTCCAAGCGCGAGTTCAATGTATCCGTCCCTTATTATTCTTTTGTGAAGTAATACTTCACTGGTTTTTTGGCGGGAAGTCGAAGATGTCGTCAATTTGTTTTAACTAGTGGTCGCCCATTGGTCGAAATTCGACCTACTCTTTCATCGTTTGCTGGTTATGTTTAACATTTAGTGAATGTGACTATAGACAAATAATATTAAAGACAAACAATATAAATCTATTCTCAATTTCACCACAGACGAAATTGAATTAATTTATACAAATATGATTATGCATCTCACTGGACACTGGCAAAATACACTTAAAATTAGTGTGAAGCCATAACTTAAAGAAGAAGAAGAATTGCATCAATGTCACTTTCCCAGTCGATAAATGGTCGATCGCGGTAGGCCCTTAAGCCCTTATTAGTAGATAGATTAAAATGGCAATTTCTATTGCTGATAGGTCTTTATTTTGGAGGCTTATAATGTAACTTTTGACGGACGATTTAGCGCAGTGGTTAAGGGCTTAGTCCGCCCCGCCCACTGTGTCTAATAGTCGCGGGTTCGATTCCCGCACGGGACAAATCTTTGTGTGATCCACAATTATTTGTTCCGGTCTGGGTATTTGTGTAATACCCAGACCGGAACAAATAATTTTCATGTTTGTAAACGCACCCACGATACAGGAATTAATCCTAGTGTAGGGCAACGTTTTTAAAAAAAAAAAAAAAACTAATGCCAATATCCCTAACTAATTAAAAACAAAAACGCATTTTTACCTTCCCTAAGCGGGAGTAGCAAGTGTTCTGCCTATACTCACAGTTCGCTGACGACCCTACGTCTCAATGTAATAGAGAGCGGGTCTATTGCCATAATACCGAAGATGGCTTTAAACTTCACTCTGCTATTGATAATTTGTCGATAAAAAATCTCCAGTTTGTCTGACCTACAACTCCGAACCTGGGACCTCGTGATTGTCATCCGCTCTGTGTACCGCTAACCAACAGAATATACACTATCGTATTAGGAAACAATCTGTAATGATAGTTGTAATGTGTAAATAAATAATTAATATCTAATATCTTTCTCGTTTTGTCTGAGATTATACCACGTTTTTATCAAAGTCGCTAAATACACAGAAAACATTCCCATTCCCACTGCGAGCTATTTTCCTCTTCGGCGATTCCCTATAAAAGAGGAGGACTAATAAAGTCTTCCTTTGACTGGTTTTTTAATTAGCCGATATCAATGTCACTGATATTCAATGGAGTACTAACTAGATTGGACAAAAGAAATATTTTCTAGCCTTTTTTAAAATAGGTCAATAAAATTCCTTCTGAACCATGACTGAGTGACAATTTCATATGTTAAATTTTATTGCTTCATTTCGACATACTTTTACTTATAGCCCATAATTAACGAGTGCTAAAATGAATGAAAGAAATCTTTATTCGCTTGAGATATAGGACATAGGATATTAGGTTTAGGTAAAATGTTACTACATATCCCGCCTTTAGTAGGCATGCGAAAATCTCGACAGACAAGATCTAAAAATAAATTTATAATATGTTTTTTGCTTACTGACCTTAGGACTAATTTCTAATTTACACATATAAATATATATCTTTTTTCTTATTATTAGATTTAATTTAATTATTATTATGTAAGTTTGTTGTGATTTTGAATTGAATTTGTAATATTCATAATATATTTATGTGTTAAAGGCCTACCTCGAAAAAAACGTGTTTTGTGCTCCATGCACTCCAAGAAGTATATGAATTAGAGACTCATTATATCCGAAATATGATTTTTGACTGTATATTTTAGAATCTGGTAAAAGGAATACACGATTGCTTTACATTTTCTGATTCTAATGCAAAATGGTTAAGAACTAATCAATAGAATTTACTTAAAACAAAGCAAATAACTGTAGCAAAGTTGAGTTCTTAGATGTTGTGTGATGTAGCAAAGTTCTTGTAAAACATTTTTTTTTATTTCATATTGTAGTTATTTTTTAAATGATATCCGAGCGCGCGCTCAATTGATGTCCCTTATTATTCCCGTCCCTTATTATTCCTTTGTAAAGTAATTGCGTCACTGTCACTCTTCCGATCGATAATGATCGATTGCGGTAGGCCCTTAATGGCATAAACGATAAAAACAATAGAAGGGAAAGATGATGCTCATTTTTTTGACATGACAGTTTTATGCAAAACGTTTTGGATGGGAAAGTAGAAGGAAAAAGAGGAAGGCTAATAATGTGTAATATTGGTGGAATATTAACCATTATGTGATCCTTTATGTGCATGAGTCAAGGTAATTGTAACAAAGTGATAAAACGTGCCTTTTCGACTTCCGTCAAAACGGCCTTTGCAATTGGTATGTAAAGTATCCACCGCTTTACTATCCAGGGTGGGGTACTTCATTAATTTCATTATCATCGTTGTCATCAAATTCATCGGGGAGCCGAATTAATTTAAACAAACACGATTATATATCTCACTGGACGCTGGCAAAATACACTTATAATTAGTATGAAGCCATAACTTGAAGAATAAGAAGAGGAAGGCAAAGGCCGAGAATAAGTTACACAAGTCAATTAAATGAGTAAGTTTCTGTCAGGTCGTATGAGGAACTCAAAAAGTACGCTTTAAGAAGAAATGAGATGAAGCACCGGTAAGTAATCTGTGTAACCATGTTTCAAGCAATAAATGATTTCTGATTCTGATATTTTTTTATCCTGTATTGTGTTACTGTTGGGCAAAGCTTTCCCCCATAACCTTCCAGACCGATTTGTTTCAGCCATCTCCGGCCAATCCTTCCGAAATGCATCCAAGTCGTTACGTCAACGCTTTCTGGGCCTGCCCCGACGTCGATGCCCACCTGCAGGCACCTATTACGTAACGACTCTAGCCCATCTTTCAGGTTGCATTCGACAAACATACCCCGCCCACTTCTATTTGAGCTTTGTGGACTTACTACCCACATCAGCAATTCCCGTTTTCGAGCGTATGTGAATGTATTTTTTAAATTAGAAAGAATAGCAAAAATAGTGCTAATAATTTATTTAAATTCCTACATGTAATATTAGATTCTGATTCTAATCCCGCCACCCATTCTCATCACTGTAACCGCAGTAAGCCAGGATTAACAATGGTCTCCATAGATGACACCAAGGCTTAAAGTTTAGAGTCTTCCGGGGAGTGGTTTAATTCTCTTGGAACCCAACAAATTTTATAGAAAAGTAAGGTGTTGAAAAATAGTTAAATTCCACTTAGTCTAGTATGCCCAATCTAGTACCTATCTAGATACGTATGGTCGATTATATTTGCGACTGAGTGTCAATATGGAGAAGAGTGTCTTTACGGAGTATATGTGGAGTCAGCCTTGCTGACCGAATGAAGAATAGTGTGATTAGAAACCAATGTAAGTTGGAGGATGACGTGGTGACTAGGATTGAAGAGGTATGTTGAATTGGTATGGGCATGTGGAGAGGATGTGTGACAGGCGGCTAACGAAAGGTATATATCGTGCAAATGTGAGTGGAAGCGTCGGAAGAGGTCGCCCAACGTTTTCCTTAAAACTTATCACGACCAAATTAATAGTCTCTTGGAAAAGGGTCAAGTGCGTAGCACTCTCAATCGACGAAAATGTATAAAGAGCTGTATGAACGTAGATGAAGCGAAAGAGTTGTGTCAGAATTGCAGTATGTGGCAAACTGTAGCCTCTCCCTACCCCAGTGGGATAAAGTGAGAGTATGTATGTATATCAATATGGTTAAAACTTATACCTTCCTACTGTGTGAGACGTATAATGAACTTTAAGAAGTATTTAGGTATACGTAATGTTACTTGTGTATTTATAGCCGTACACCTGTGTACCCATTGTAATGTGTACCTATTCTTTCAGAAGGACGTCAAAGTGATTGTCTCGTCTCATTCACCGGTTATAAAAATAATAGGGCCAGGTAGAACTATGCAAGTACTTAAGTGGTTTGTAATATGCGCAGTTTCACTTCTACGCAGTATATATCGTTGTCGAAATGTAACAGAGGCTTAACTAATAAGTAGGAACAAGTCAAATTAAGCTTTTTAGCAGTTAAATTAGAGTGCTTATTCAAATAATCAAATCTTTCAGTTGTGTCATATAAAATTGTGGATAGCGATATATTTATTTTAATTACGTTGCGTCGTATTTGGACTTTGTTCTATATTGTGGGTAGGTTTATAATTCAGTTTAATATGTCTTACTACTGGACGTTGGCCTTCTCCTAAAAATCGAGGTAAAAGCGAAAAGGGTATACTCCACGTGGAACCAGTGTGGATTGGTGGAGTAGGGTTTGTGGCCACCTGCTGTTGGAACTTACCAAGCCGCCTATAAGGTTTCCAACTTCGCTTAGACTTCGTTCCGGCCACATCTTATCTAATAAGTTCGCACACCTAATGAAGAAAATAACATCTCCAAACTGCTCTGATGAGTTATCGAGGAATTGCAACATATTTTGATGGAGTGTGTTCGGAAGTCGGACCTTAGACATTCCCTTTTTAAATCACATATCATTTCAAATGTTGGATTATGTTACAGTATTTTATCTAGACCGTCTACTGCTAAAGCTAAATCTTTATATAAATTAGTAGGCTAAGTTATATTTAGTAAAAATATTTTTGTATTAAGATTTAAAAGGCGATGTGGTTGCTTGGCGACGAAACCTTTCAAATATTCAAAAATAAAATGGAAAAAGGCTTCCAACTTGGTTCGTGAGTTCATTTTAAAGCAAAATCTTAATATTGGGTAGCTAATATTTATGTCAGAAGGTATACACCATGTATTCAGTGTGTAACCAGGGTTGACACGTATTTATTTACTTCGTCAATACGGTAGAGGTCAAAAATTCCTCCATTTTTGACTACGTTTAACTAGGTTTTTTTTATAAATTTACATAAGGGATTGTTGAATACATCTTCGAGCTTGTAACTTACAGTTAGTTAACATAAAAGACTTCAATCTGTAAGTTCATTCTGCGTAGATTGGACTACTAATTATCTCTGCGAGATAAAAATTAATGAGATTAACCTGATTGAGATGTAGGTACCGGGGAAGACCTAGACTATCTTACCAAGACCAAATAGACCGGGTCTTATCAGAAGGACAAGTCAGGAGTCTCCGTAACCGGCGAGCGTGTATCAGACGAACTATGAGAGTAGAGGAAGCCAGAGAGGTATGTAAGGAAAGAGCCTGTTGGAACTCTGTACTCTCTGCCTACCCCGTAAGGGATCTGGCGTGATGATATAGATGATAGATAGAGATTAACCTTATGCACTGGAGTACAAATATGGCGAACACCGCAATCCTTCTTGTGATTAATGACCATGGATGCAGTAAAGCACTCGAAACGTCAAAAACTTAAAATGAAAAATGAACCGTGACAAAATGCGAAAAAAGTATTTGATTCCGTCCACACTGTAGGTGTTTGTAAATTAACTGAGGGCTTAGCGTGACGCGCGACGCTTTCGAGTTGTCATGCCATCCTTTTCACACAACAAATTAACTTAATAAAGATGAACGTGACAGCACGCTTTCTCGATTGCGTTACACAGGATCAGACAGCGACCTCGCGGGCGAGGTCGAAGAAACCCTTGTCCATCGGCCGGTGCAGAGCACCACGGCGAGACACCTAGTATATGCCTTCCCCCATAGCGACGGCCCAAGCCGAGGCCGTTCCTCCTTGAGGCGCCCTTGAGCGAGTTGCCCCCTTGCCCTTCTGGCTTGAGCGTAGTGGTTTGCCATCTTGTCCGGTGAAGCTATAAAGGCCCCTCGGCTAACAGCGTAAATCACTCACACATACATACACACAAAAGATAACGTTACGCTAAGTTCTAAGAAGTGTAAGTGTAGCCAAAATTAGTGACAACTTATTGGCATTCTCACCTAACATTCTAATTGCAAGAATCGAAAAAAATACTATAATTCTTGTAACGTTTATATTCCTAAAATAAGGGGCATTTATCGATATCGCTATTGTACTCTTGAGAATTTTTCGATGGAAAACCCCATTTTGTCCGACCTACGATTCGAACCCAGGATCTGGCGATCGCCAGCCACACCATGGTCCACCGGACCAACGAGGCAGTAAAAATAATAATTTACCCATCTTCAACTATTATTACGCCACATTATATGAAAACTGGTTAAAAAATGAGATAATTATCCCCGTACAATTTTCCCACGTACCTACCCTTTCGGTCACTACGGTTATTAAGAACTTACGACCGATATGATTCCTTAAAATCATATTATTAAAGTTCAGATTGCATTGAAGGGTTGTAGCAGTAGGGGTTGGGACGAAGTTGTCCGAAGATTACCGACGGCATACGATCGCCCGCGGCGCGAACAGGTGCTCTATACATCTTGATGGCCGGACGCGAGGGAAAAAATGAGCATGATACTTTGTAGTTTAAAAATGTTCTTTATTAAAATCAGTTTTTCTAAGCTGCCGACTAGTCTTACACTAGGATTTGAATTCGTGTGTTGTGGGTGCCTTTACTAGTATAAGATCCATATACCATTTCTAATAAGGTGCTCCCAGAATACCAGCGCTGCACCACAATAAACCATTATGGTTCAATAAAGACTAAGAAATAGTATGGGTTTCGTGCCGCTCATGTTGAAAGTGAAGCAACCTGAGTATTCCGATCCATTTATTATTACAAGCTATTATTTTTTCAAATTTTGTGATTCATTTTTCAAACACTTGCGGCTATCTGATTGAGCCAAAATTAGGCACACGTAGGTAAGTCCGGTGACAATGCCATAAAATGGTACCTTGGAGCTGGTCTGATGATGGAGTCGGTGTTTATACTATTCAACCAAATGGTGTTCAGGGTTTGATGATGAAGCCAAAAGGTGGCCAACGGAACTACCCAACTGATCAACATAACTCCGTCATAAACACAAAAGCTTTTGCTAGTTTGTAAAGGATATTTTTAAATTAAAATTATATATCATGCCCCACGCACACACATTACTAGTATGTCGACCGACCGCATGTTGCTGCGAGATGGTATAAAAATTATTCTACAATACAAAACATGTCAAAAAATTACATATTATGAGTAATGTGATAGTATTATACATTTTAGGCCGCTGGCACATAGTCCGGTAGGGTTCACTTTCGATATTAGCGACGCGGAGTCCTTTCTTCATGGTCCGTGTGTTCAGCAACATACTGAGGCAGTATCCTGTTGAAACTCAAGCAACCTGTCTGTAAATATATATTGTGTAATTATTGTTATTTCATTATCTTTGTGTAGTTATTTTTTTTTGTCTCTCCCTCTTTCTTTCATACACCAACAACTAGATTGAGCATTGATTGATTTCTTCCAAACGGAGACTGAATTTACGAATACTCGATCTGTGAGTGGAATGGCTTATGATTTAAACCAGTGGGCCCAGCCGAGTCGTCAAAAATATATTTGATTTTTTCTAAAGTATTAAGATACCTCGAGGACGCTGTACATCTCACGTGGGTGAGATTGTGGAAGGGTTAATAAAGAATGTCGGTTGTACGTCTGTGCTTATGCTAAATATATTTAATTTATTAGTATTCATAATGTATTCGAAATAAAATTATTATAAATCTCAAAATTATTATAAATCTAGATTCACCTTAGCCCATATCACTCACAGTCAAGATATGACAATTTCATCCCGTAGCGAGAGAGCGAGAGAGAATAACTGGTCAAACTCCACTACTACCCAGTGCGGATTGGTGGTTGCAGGTTTGTGGCCACCTGCTGTTGAAATTATCAAGTTGCCCATAAAGTTTTCAATGGACTTAGGCTCTAGCTTGCTAAATCGCGTCAAATCGCCATACAAAGCGACTAAGAATTTAATGGCTACCACATCAAGTGGTAACTGGAACCAACGCCCAACCTATCTATATAATAAATACATACCCTTTGACGAAGTCTAAATGCAAGCAAGTACTTAACACATACCTACTCAATCACGACTACAATAGTACGGAAAAACTCTTAATTGTACAAAAATAAGATAAATAAACACATACACACATTCACACGCACGCACGCAAATACGTATTTTTTTATTTATCGTTTTCCTCCACCATTAGGGCATAAACTTCTCATACTTTTTTGTATAAATATATTAACCATTGTAATAATAATTTAAGCAAGTTAAACAAATATATTTAAATTTGTTAATAAAATATCATATTGTTTATGGGGGGCCTGGTAATCTGTGTACTGAGTACTTAGTGCGGATACCAGACTCCCAGAGTATTAATTAAATCATATTGTAAGCATTACTGTAAGTCACCTTTGTGGAAGTGAAATAAATGATTATTGGTATTCTATCTATCTATCTATATCCAGATCCCTTGCAGGGTAGGCAGAGAGTACAGAGTTCCAACAGGTTCTTTCCTTACATACCTCTCTGGCTTCCTCGACTCTCATAGTTCGTCTCATACACGCTCGCCGGTTACGGAGATTCTTGACTTTTCCTTCAGATAAGACTCGGTTTATTTGGTCGTGGTAAGATAGTCTAGGTCTTCCCCGGTACCTGCATCCTTCCACTTTCACATTGTTCACCGAACGCTGCTTAACTTTGGGCAGTGCTACAAGTATCTCATAAATACATGTGATATCCCGAAGCACGGTGACGCTCGAATATGATACTGCTACAAGAGGTCACCCATCGCAGACTAACCGAGACCAGAAGGTTCCACAGTGCTGCGAGCAATTTTATCTAAACCTAAATAAATACCAGCCATTTTTACCAGATTTAATTAACTTGTTTTGTTTGTATTTCTGTCTGTCTATCTTTCGTATTCAAAATTTGTAATTCATTTTTCAAGGAGTGCCTGCCTGGCATCCAATTATGTTGAAAATTGACACAAATATGTAATTATTGTGAATATGGAATAGCATGGTATCCTGAAGCTGGTCTAATGATGTAGGCGGAAGATCGCCACAGAAACTCTTAACCAATATAGCGTCGTCGTGTCGGTCATAAGGCGGTCATAAAAGCTTGTGGAAGTGGAAGGATGTAGATATCGGAGTAGTTCTAGATTATCTTACCACGACCAAATATACCATCTGAAAGGCAAGTCTAGGGTTTCTGTAACCGACGAGGGTGTATTGGACGAAGGAAGACAAAAAGGTCTATAAAGTTAACAAGTTACAAGTGAAATTTGTACTCCCTGTTTACCTCTCAATGGACCTGGCGTGATGATAAAGATAGATAAAAACTTGCCCTTATGTTTTTTTTTATTTATAATTTTTATTCGAGCGCTTTGAGCTTTCTATGTAAGTTTAAATGATTATCAGCCATTTTTCCAGCTAACTCATGAATCGGTGACAGAGACAATGGCGGTGCGGCTGCGTGACGTCACGGGCGGCCGGCTGCGTCCGCGCATTCGCCGCGCTCGCCCTGCGCCCGGACACAGGTGATTAATGATGGATTTATCATTTCGGGGATTTAAATCTTGGTTTAACGATGGTGGAAGCGTGGAATATAATTTAAATCGAGAATTGTGGGAGTACGTTTGTAAAATACATGATGTATTATTTGTAAAATGTAGAGACGATTCTGGTTTAGTGATACGCTCCGCTTAGTGGATGGATTGATAGTGAGTTCAGTCCCTGCACGATACAAATCTTTGGTGACCCAAGTTAAGATAATACCACTGTCGCCTTACTACATTACTAAAGCTTTTAACCAATGGACCAAGCCGTCGTCTACCGTTTATTTAGTGGAGTATCCGAATATCATAATAATTATTATTATAACAGACCTCACACTCAAAAAATTACACTAACAAAATATATAACCTAAAAATTGTACCTAAGCTTTTTATACGTGAAATTTAAAACATAAGAGTGTAGCGACGAAGGGCTGAATGGTAAAAAATATACGTTTGATGGAGTGTAGTTTATGTTACAACTGGGAAAACACGCTGAAAAAATATCGTGCGCCAAGGAAAATATTCGTAAATGAAAAAACAGCAGTCGCCCGGCGCGGTACGGTAGGGCTGCCGCGAACACTGTGGAGATAACACGGAATAAGGCAATGAAATATAGCTAACATACTTAGCTTAGAAAATGTAAAAATACTATTTTAAAAGTGTAACCGTGGAGTTTCCTCGCCTTTCCCTAAGAGTCTTTATTACCTTTCATAAATACTGTAATGGTCTAAATGAATAAAAAATATTCTGAATTCTGATTCTAGCAAAACCACGAAAATACATCTTTGGCTTGTTTTGCTAAACTGCGTTGATGCGAGAAAAAAGACCACCGTCAAGCCTATATTCCGAAGGGGGGTGGCAGAGGCACAGCACACTGTGTACACCCAGTTTTCGCCGATGATTATTAGGTCCCATGTAATAGGAGGCGAGCCTATTGCCATATACCGGGCACGTTCCAGACTCCGGACTGATACTGGCAAGTTTTCGCTAGACAAACAACACGTTTGTCCGACCTAGGATTTGAACCCACAATGTCGTGATCGCAAAGTATATTATTCGCCAATAGACCAACAAGTCAGTTAGTCACTTATTATAAAATAAATATAAAAACATTATTATGGGGATGCGCAAAATGCTGCGCCGCCGTCCGTCCTCCTTGAGGACACGTATGACAGATGTTCAGAGCCCTCTTTCCTCGCCCTCCGTGACTCCGAAGGCCTTTCTGAACGGCTGATTTAGATGATGGTCTCCGGCCAGATGTTACGCCCCCGTGAAACTGTTTTCTTAAATTAAGTATTCTTAAGACCCTCTCTATTGAGTCGGTCGTCAATTTTCAATTTTTTTTTAGTGTATAAGTCAATACAAAAGCACTTAGAATCGTCAAAATTACATTTTTTACATCCACCTACCATCAAGCTAACATTCTTTTATCATCTGTATATTATTGCTCATTTATATATGAAACCGATGATTCCTTTAAATAACAGGTTAAACCAAAAAAGAAAATCACATAAAAGATATCAAGAAACGCTAAATAATTTTATACCTACTTAGTGTCAGCCCTAACTCTACATTGCGGTCTCTGTCTAAACGTTGCTCTAGGTAGAGACGGCGCGACACTTGCTCGCTAAATGAGAATAGTCTCTATACACCGTACAGCGCTAACGACTATCGAAATACGTGAATCATAATATGGGATATAAACTTGCGTTTACAATACGGAAACTTACCTTCATAGAAACACACACCGTCACGCCTATATTCCCCAAGCGGAGGTGTTAGAGGTGTACTGAGTACACCTACTTTTCGCTGACGATGGTAGCTCCCATGTAATTGGGGGTGAGCCTATTGCCATATACCGGGCACACTTCCAGACTCCGGACTCATACTGGATAAACTTCATTTGTCCGACCTAGGATTTGAACCCAGGACCTCGTGATCACAAAGCGATGCGCTTTGCCACTAGACCAATGAAGCAGTTATACCTTCATGATTTGGGAAACATACTTCCATGACATCGGAGACATATATACTATTATGATACGGGGAACATATAATTGGGAAACAATGTTCTATTTATGATACGAGGAACATATAATTGGGAAACAAATGTACTATTATGATACGGGAAACATGCAATTATTACACGGGAAACATATTACTAGTGCTACTGAGGGTTTTCTAACGAAAAAAATGTCAAAAGCAGTCTGAAGTCTGGAATTCCTGACCGGTGTCCAAAATGCACCTCTGCCACCTACCGCTCTTGGGGATTCGGACGTGGCGAAAATTCTTTTTTTTTTAAAAAACCTAACCCCTACACTAGGATTTATTCCTGTTTCGTAAGTGCGTTTACAAACACAAAAATTCACATACACAAATACCCAGACCGCAACAAATAATCGTGGGTCACACAAAGATGTGTCCCGTGCGGGAATCGAACCCGCTACTATTCGACCTAGTGGGCGGTGCGACTTAAGCTCTTAACCACTGCGCCAAATCGTCCATACATACATATATCCGCATCCTACAAGGAAAAAGCTTAGCACGGCAAACATTTTTTGTCACACTACTAAATAACCATGAACTTGACAGCACGCTTCCTCGCTAGCGTCTCGCTACGTCAATCTTTTCGTGCTAAACCCTCTGATATTACTGTACTAACTCAATTTTTCCCATGAACTATACTAGGAAAATATCGTCACATATAAAATGATACACACCGTCACGCTTATATTCCCCAAGCGCGGGTGGCATCGGTGGACGGAGTACACCCACGTTTCGCCGACGATGTTAGGTCTCATGTGATAGGCGGCGAGCCTATTGCCATGTACCGGGCACAATTCCAGACTCCGGACTCATCGTCATCATCATCATCAGCCCGTGTCAGTCCACCGCTGGACGTAGGCCTCTCCCATGGCACGCCACTGAGCTCTATCTTCAGCTCTCCTTCTCTAATCCCTGCCCGCTGCCTTACGAATATCGTCGCCCGCCTAGCTACAGGGTGCCCTACACTACGTTTGCCGACACGCGGTCTCCACTCAAGAACCAGTCTGCCCCCACGGCCATCGGTTCTGCGGTATATGTGACCTGCCCACAGCCACTTCAGCTCATACTGGGAAGTTTATTCGTTATATTAAAACTTCATTTGGCCGACCTAGGGTTTGAAACCAGGACCTCGTGATCACCAAGCGGTGCGCTTTGCCACTAGACCAACGAGGCAGTCAGTATAAAATGATACAAAAGCAATTACCACAAAAACCATTTTAATATTGAAAACCTAAATTCCAACCCAATTTTTTCCCGAGCTACGCACATAGAACGTTGGCGAAATTACCGAGATAATAGCTTCGCCAAATGAAGCGACAACGTTTCGATATAAAAACAGTGGTTAAAATCTACCTCTAGACTGTGTTGTTTTAGGCCCTCGAAAAATATTGGGCTCTGTAAGCGAAGAATAACAAGGCGACGCGTGCGCAAGGGCGTCTCCCCCACACCACCACGATGGTTCTTACCCCCCTACTTTTTATTGGCGGATGGAAATTGAATTGGAAATTGTGTATGTAGATTTTGGTGGGTGACATATTGATGTTGAAGATTCTTGATAATTTAACATTAGTAGAGGCTATCGTAGCCGGAAAACAGCCCCACCAAAAAAAAGTATAATGCGTGTGATATGAAGCGTATTTACTTAAGACATTGAAGATTTTTTCTTAAAGATCTACTATGTAATCTTCGACCTTCATCATCACATTATCTTCATCATTCCCATGAAGCAAGAATGACAAAAATTGAGGGATGTACCTACATCCCTCAATTTTTGTACCCGGTACCTACCGGGGAAGACCTAGATTATCTTACCAAATAGACCGTGATTTATCTTAAGGGCAGCTCAAGAGTCACCGTAACCGGCGAGCGTCTATAAGGCGAACTATTAGAGTAGAGGAAGCCAGAGAGGTATGTAACGAAAGAACCTGTTGGAACTCTGTACTCTCTGCCTACCCCGCAAGGGATCTGACGTGGTGATATAGATAGATTTTTCCCATCATCCCTAAGCACCTTTTTTTGAATAAGAATTTATTACCTTGGTCTAAATTGGGCTGGTTTCACTAAGTCTATTGGATGGGAACCATCCGCTTAATTTGGAACAATAATATAATTATTTACAAACGAGCTGCTACCCGCAGTTACGCACGCGTTTTATTTAACATAGGTAGGACGTTTTTTCCATATAAACACAGATCCTGAATATTATACCATAACTTAAGACACCGCCATATTAAATTTCTTTAAAGCCCGTTCAGCCGTGTTAGTGTGAAGAAATAAAACGTGCCCGTAGGAATCATAATTTTTCCGGGATAAAAAGTCCTAAACTTTAAGTTAGGGTATAAGTTATTACCATAATAAATTTCATTCAAATCTCTTCGGTAGTTTTTGCGTGATTCAAATCATAAAGAGACAGATAAAAAATAATTAAAAAAAAACAATTCGGCCTCTATATCAATAACAAAGTATACCAATTAGAATGTTCAAAAAAAATGTAATGTGCAGATTCGGCTCGGTTACAGTTTTATTATATGTATAGATTTTCAGTGATGAAACGCAGTATATTTGCTGCTTATTATTTTAGATTTTTTTTTTTAATGTTCTTCATGGATTTACGCCACACAATGAGTAATCAAAAATCATATTGGCAGTATCATCACTACTCATCCATCCTCATTTGAAAACCGATTAATACATTAATGAGCGTCGAACTAGACTTTCGAATTGATACAAAATCGATTTTTGCATAGTAGCCGACCACGCGCCTTAGTCGATTCATCGATTTACCGCGCGTGCACTGTCACGCACGTTCTGCCGTCGCGGGCCCGATGACCACTCGATTCGATATCGAATCACATTTTTTTATGATTTTTTTTTTCCTTTGTGTAAGGTGCTTGGTTTTTTGGCGCGCGACGCGGTTGTCTCGAACCAATCTCTTTGATAATTTTCTTTTTTTTGTCTATTGTCGATAGAGCTGACCAGTACAGCTTGTTTTTGGATTTAATGTAGACCACTGATTTTTAATGGTTGAATTAAATGTCAGTCGGGGACCGTTAGCGCGCGTTTTTAATAAAGAAGTAAAGTTTTCACGCCATTTTTATTTCCACGCAGATTTGGGATGAAGAAATTTGCAACATCGGTGTTTGGTTGCAGGTGTTTTATCTTTCTTTTTGTAAGTTTTATGATTTTCCGTTACGGTTAGTTTGGAAAATGTTAAGTGAAAGCCTACCGTTTAAGTTTTGTTGTGTTTACATCATTGGGTTATTATGTATTAGGTAAAAGAGAATGTGTTTATGAAAAATGGCGCGTAATTTGATGACTGTAGAATTAGCGGAGATGTTCGTGTTTTCATAGATAATGAAATAAATTATTTCTCGAGTTGTTGCAGATGTAAGATAATAATATAGTAATAATAATAACTTTTATTGGTATCAAAAGAGGATGTACAAAGTATCAAATACAAATTAATGTGATTCTATGCCTGAACTAGGAGAAATCCTGTATCTCAGACTGCAGAGCTCTTTCTACTTCATAAGACAATACAGAGGTAAAATGACAAAATATTTTAGCAAACCAATTAGTAACCAAAATAAAGTAGCAATTAAGAATTTAAAATTGAATCTAAAGCTTGTTTGTGTGTGTGTCCTCTCTGTGTTTCAGTGAAATTGACGTATATGTTTAAAAAAAACTTATAGTGCGACAAGGATATTTTGGCCTGTGGATATTCTGTATCTCAACAGAGGGGCGAAATTAGGGTTGTGAAATTAGGGTTATCATTTGGTAAAATACTTCTACTTCCAGGGAAGCATATCATCAGGTCGGTCCGCACGGTTATTAATTCAAAAAAGAACTTGGGTAAATTTTATAGCAAACGGCAACTCAGAGACTGTCATGAAGTGACGTTTCACTTGATGACAGCGTTAGTTTCGATTTTGGCCGCGGACTTGTCACGTTGCGGGAAGCACCTGACTCAGTCTCCCGCCGTAATACTTGGCGGGGCACCCCCCTGCACCAATATCACCAGGGGGGCCTTCGGGATCGCTCAAGGGGCGGGGGATCTGAGCATCCTTCACGAACGTCGCCGAGGAGGACGGTAGCGTGGTATGGCCCATGTCGCCGCGAGCACCGTGTCGGTGCGGGAGGAGCGTGTATTAAGTCTCCCCCCGATGGCGGGCAATTCGGAGCGCGGCACATGAGGGGCACCGGTGCGTTCCATACGGAGATCCCGGAGCCCCTTCAAAGTGCTGATGTCGGCCACCCTGGGGTTTTTAGTCGGTAGGAAAAAAAATACCCGACACAAAATGAGCTAGAGTGTATGCACTCAAACTGTTCCTACAAAAAATTGTTGAGGTGTCTTCTCTAGTATATATAATAACTTTTTACAGTCCGACAAGGTTCTTTTGGCCCGCCAAAAAAAGGAACTAACGCTGTCACTGGTGAAAGTGAAATGTCACTTCATGACAATTGCCGTTTGCTATAAAAATGACCTAAGTTTTTTTTCTTTTTCAATTAGTGCGGACCAACCTGTTGAAACATCCCTTGGAAGTAAGAGTATTTTACTAAATGTTAATTCTGATTTCACACCAATGCGTTAATGTTATACAAGGACCAAAATATCTTTGGCGCACTGTACATTATTATTTTACGCAAGCAAACAAGTCACCATTTTAAGACAAAATAAAATAAAAAAGAAATCTACTCTACGTAATCGGAAAAAATGATCGTAAGGGAAATACCTACATGGAAATTAAGATTAACAACTTAAAAATACTTAAGGAAAATAATTACAATTAATGTCGGAAAATACATTATGAATTAAAAGGAAACAGGAAAATCAAATTATTGCAAGTATATAACTAAAAACTTTATCATTTTCTTTTGCAGTCGTAATGTATGAATAGCCTACTTAGACTGGAATCTACCATATTTCCAGGATACAAGTATCCTATGTGTTAAACCAGGCACTTAACTATCTATGTGCCAACTTTCATTCAAATCCGTTCAGCCGTTTTTGCGTGATTCAGTAACAAGTATCCAAACATCTTAACAAACAAACTTTTATATTTATAATATTAAGTACGATTAATGAAGCTAAAATATTATACACTCACCGTCACGCCTATATTCCCCAAGTGGGGGTGGCAGAGGTGTACTGAGTACACCCACGTTTCGCCGACGATATTAGGTCCCATGTAATAGAGGGCGAGCCTATTGCCATATACCGGGCACAATTCCAGACCCGGGACTCGTACTGGGAAGTTTTCGTTAGAAAAATTACACTTGTCCGACCTAGGATTTGAACCCAGGACCTCGTGACAACAAAGCGATGCGCTTTGCCACTAGACCAACGAGGTAGCCACATAAAATATTATACACGAATTTGATTGCTTTGTTGCTCTAGTAACGCATGGTGCAGGTGGTGATCGTGAGGTTCTGGGTACGAGTCCCAGCGCAATTTTTTAAATTTTTTTTTTTTTAAACGTAGCCCCACACTGGGATTTCCTCCTGTATTGTGGGTGCGTTTACAAACATGAAAATTCACATACACAAATACCCAGACCGGAACAAATAACTGTGGGTCACACAAAGATTTGTCCCGTGCGGGTATCGAACCCCTGACTATTAGACATAGCGGCCGCAGCGGCTTAAGCTCTTAACCACTGCGCTAAATCGTCCGTCCGAAATTAAAAGTTTATTTCGGTTTTTTTTTTGTCGGAAAATCTTAGAATCAGCCTGGAGTTTAGAATTATCATCTATATCATCACGCCAGATCCTTTGCATGATAGCAAAAAGAACAGAGTTCCAACAGGTTCTCTCCTTACATGCCTCTCTGGCTTCCTCCACTCTCATAGTTCGTCTCATACACGCTCGCCGGTTACGGAGACTCTTGACTTGTCCTTAAGATATTCAGTTAAGAATTATGTTCAGTATAATAGCAAAAAGCCTACAAAATATCGGGATCTCATATCGTAGTCGAAGTGCGGGAATACACAGTACACCTCTACTCCCGCTTGAAAGTGTGACGGTTTTTTTTAATTTCATATAAAACAGTCTGTCACGACATAAGATTCATACTAAAAAGTGTTAGGTAGGTATAGGCTTACAAAGAGTCCTGACTCTCCATCAACGCAATAACACAACAACACATAAAACTACAACTTGGCGGCCTTTAAGAAGAGAGACTGAGAAATTTCAGTAGGACTAGCACAGGCAGCGCCAGAAGACATATGTGTGTGACGGACGATTTAGTGCAGTGGTTAAAAGCTTAAGCCGCTCCGCCCACTGTGTCTAATAGTCGCGGGTTCGATTCCCGCACGGGACAAATCTTTGTGTGATTCACAATTATTTGTTCCGTTCTGGGGATTTGTGTATGTAAATTTTTATAATAACACAGGAATAAATCCTATTGGGGCTAAGTTTTTTTTGCTAATAAAAAAATAATGATTTCACGGACTTTGTCAGCCGATCATCAGATAACCGTTTCATAATAATCATAATCATTTATTCATCTGCAAATATGGGTTTTACAATGATGACAATGTTTACAATAGATTCTCCATATTTCGCCAAAGAGCATACAAATATTAGATAGACCTTAATTACACTTACTGTTAAATTTAAATAACGCCATAATCTAATAATATAATTAAATGCAAACATAATGTAGGGTATAAGGTACATTTAAAATAGACATAACAAGTTCTATAAATCTTCTTACATGCTAGCATGGCGTGCCGTGACAAACGTTTGACACGATAAAACTCGTTTCAAGAATTGTATTGTATTGACATGACTATTTTTACTGGTGTACAAAACTCGCATCGTGGACCGATAAAATATTGCCCTGCGCAAGAAAAGTATATGCCGCCAGTCCTAGCCAAGCTAATGTTGCTATCGCCAAGTTCGTGTGCCCTCTTCCATAAAAAATACTCATATATAATTACATTTAAAAGCGTTACTCATCATCGTTTAGCAAATCATTACGAATCTAATTACCAGTTTAATGTATAATGGGAAAGCAACAGCAATGAGGCGTGGCCTCAGTGCTGGTGGATCGCGTGCTGGTAACCGCTGGGCGGGGCGACAGGTGCATACCCCGGGGCAAACCGTTGACGGGAGCGATTAGCGATTTTTTGCACGATTACTGTCTGATGGCATCATTAGACTGTTTAAACATGGTACTGTACGGTAGAACGTAATAATGAGACATTAGATAGTCGCGAGAATTTGTCGCCATATTGGTAAGAAATTGGACAATCGATATATTATTATCTGTACTAAAGAAAGTAGGATAAATGCGGTGGAAATGCGAGCTCTGCGGAAGATGTGCGGAGTGAAGCTGACCGACCGTATTTGCACAGGAGTAGTAAGAAAGCGAGTAGGTATGAAAAATAGTTTCGGTGTAAAGATGAGAAAGGGTATGCTCCGTTGGTTGGGGCATATAGAAGGAATGTCAGAAGAAAGAATGACAAAACAGATATACAATGCGAAAATGGAAGGATGTAGGTACCGGGGAAGACCTAGACTATGTTACCATGACTAAATAGTCCGATGGACAAGTCTGATCTGAAGGACAAGTCAAGAGTCTGTTTTGTCATTGTAGAACAATATTAAAAATAATTTGTGCGATTAAGGAATCCTCCATGTTTTAAAAATAAATATTAAATGTGTCCTAAGAATGGCAACAAACGAAATTTAGGATAAAAGTGAAATGTGGGCGTACAATGTACACGTACCTATTGAGAACGTTACGCGTGATAGGTGTTTATTGAGTTTATTTACAAATAGGTATGTCCCAATTAGCAACCATTAGAATTAAATTTCCATTTAAATATTTAATTGGGCATTGACAAGTTCACTTATCTTTGAAATGGCATTGAGAGCGTCAGGCAATGAAGAAATATATCGTAGCTTAATGGTAAAACAGCTAGCTCACTCCATTATTGACACCATTATCAAAATATCGAGCACGCGGCGATAAGCCTATATTTGTGTAAGTATCTACAAGTGGAAGGATGCAGGAACCGGGGAAGACCTAGACTATCTTACCACGACCAAATAAACCGAGTCTTATCTGATGGAAAAGTCAAGAGTCTCCGTAACCGGCGAGCGTGTATGAGACGAACTATGAGAGTCGAGGAAGCTAGAGAGGTATGTAAGGAAAGAACCTGTTGGAACTCTGTACTCTCTGCCTACCCCGCAAGGGATCTGGCGTGAGGTTATAGATAGATAGAGATCTCCAATATAAATAAATTACGGTAAAAACAGATCACGTAACACGTGTCTTACGTAACGTCGATATACATTAACCTGACGAAGATGAAGTGTAAGATCAATGTAATTTTCTAGAATTACATTGATCTTACGTGCAGAACGTAATAGATTAAATAGAGCGGTGACTCGTTTTTCTATCAAATCTCAATATAATATGCGTCTGCTACCAATTGACAAGGAGATTCTGATCTCAAATTTACATTTCATAAATACTTGATCCAGTTTATACATCCATCTAGGTTGTTCAACATTCCATCACGTTTCTTCTTTTCTTTAATCCCACTCCGATTGACCAGCATGTGCGCTTTCAAGCATCCTACTATTTATACCTATATTGGTGTGCTGCATTCAATAGGCAGCGCGCTTAAAAATCCTAAAGTGCCTCCGAAATGGAACTGTGATAGCAGTCCAACTTCACACGGATCCTAGGATAAAAAAAGGTGTAAATTAAGGTCACATCTGGACAGTGACCCCGCCGTTCTCATGAGCTGTACATAAATGTTTATTTTGCACTAGCAGATTAATGCAATGACATGCAACATTTTAATTGATCGAAATTTCAGGTTGGTATACTCCATCATACTGATTGCACTTTCACATTTGATTTAAAAATATATAATATATCACTTTAAAAAAATATATCTCACATTTTTAATAATGGCAAAAGCGTACGTTACATTTCGCCGTAATTTATGGTCTCAGGAGGTCTGCCCGGCAAGCCATTTTTCGGGAACATTATTTTAAATTATATTGTTGCCAGAGAAGAGAAGAGTCTGAAAGACAAAAACCTGTTGAAACTCTGTACTCTGTTGCCTACCCCGCATGGGGTCTGGCGTGATGATATAAATTTATTTTAGATAGAAAGAAGAAGAAAGAAAACCATTTATTTGGCCAACACACTACAGAACTGAGTAAATAGATAGTTATGCAAAGCACGGCACAAGTTGTTTGGGGCCAAACAGGACTCTGCTTCAGCATATTGCTGCACTATGGTTATAGTTCAGCGCTGGTATTCTGGCAGAACCTTAAAATGTCATTCGGACCGTTGTGTGTGAGTTCACCGTGAGAATCGAGATCACATTCGAAAGACACGTGAAATTAAGTGCCTGAACAACTCTGCCATCCCTACATGAGGATTGTTTATTTTTTATACGAAAGATTTTGACCCTTTCATTTATTCTCCTTTATACAACTGATTTTTTCCATGATTCTGCCGTTAGTGAAATAAATATGCTTCTCCCCTGGTACTACGAGTATTGTGCGTCCAGATGCCCTTACACCACTTCTTTCGCACACAGGATCAGACACCGACCTCGCCGGCGAGCTCGGAGAATGCCTTGCCCACCGGCCGGTGCAGAGCACCACGGCGAGACACCTAGCATACGCCCTCGTCCAAAGCGACTGCCCAAGCCGAGGCCGTTCCTCCTTGAAGCGCCCTTGAGCTAGTTGCCCCCTTGCCCTTCTGGCTCGAGCGTAGTGGTTGCACGCTCGCCCTCTTGTCCGGTGAAAAACCCTCTTGACGCTTGAGGTTTTTGTCAAAATCCTATTGCAGTGAATGTACGAAAAATCTTTCAATATGTGTTCCCAATTATGTTCTTATAAATGTAAAAGTTTGTAAGTTTAGATATTTGGATGTTTGTTACTTAATCACGCAAAAACGGCTGAACGGATTTCGATGAAATTTGGCACACCGATAGTTTATTACCGGATTAACACATAGGATACTTTTTATCCCAGAAAATGTAAGGTTTTTATTTGAAGTCAACGCGGACGAAAACTCGGGCAGAGACTAGAAAATCATACATCTAAACTACTCATTCAACAAATGGCCTCTTATTTTCGATCTTAGTAGGTGACATATTAATTGGTCACGACTTCCTAACGAAACCGTCACAGAAATTACGACAAATTGCACTTTTACCAGAACTAGAGCAATAACTCTTATGATTCATCCAATTAGTACTAGTTTTGAGTAAAAAGAGGTTTTTTTTCGGCGATAATCTTGTACTAACCACGATCATCACAAAACTTAACCTTAAACCTGTTAAGTCACTTCGATTTTGTATCAGAAAATTATACTTACAACCTATGTCGATAAAGTGGTAATTCTCTTGTATGTGCTGTCGAATTTTAACACATTTTTGCATGTTGGTCTGTCTATAACTGTTATACGGTTGGTTTAATGTCGTAATTACATACGTGTGGAATTGCTGGCAATTCGGGTAAGACACTTGCTATGACTAAACGCGGCGCGTTATGAGAACTTTGAGAAATAATCATGTTATTTTGTATTCCACTGGAGTAACATTTTTTTTAAAGGCCTCACACTAGGATTTATTCCTGTGTCGTGGGTGCGTTTACAAACATGAAAATTCACATACACGAATACCCAGATCGAATCAACTAATTGTGTCACACAAAGATTTAGCTCGTGCCGGAACCGAAACCGCGACTATTGAAGCCAGTGGGCGGAGCGGCTTAAGCTCTCCCCAACTCCCCAAGCCGCGCTACCGTCGCGCTCACGTCGCGCTGCGTCGGCTATGTGGCGAAACCTTTACTGCTCAGTTGCATGTCAGTCGGCAGACGCACCTATTACGGTAAAGAAAAAAAACTCTCTTTTTCTCGTAAAAAAATTAAAACAAAACTAATGTCCTAATGATAGCAAAGTGGACAAACGTGACTTATTATTTTCACTCCAGGCAATTGTTGTAATTGGTGTATAGAGTATCCACCGCTTTACTGGTATAATGGTATTTTATCAAATTTATTATTATTTTCTTTGTGTGGGGAGTTGAATTAATGAATAGACAACATAATATTATATTAAGCAACTATCACTGGCATAAATAGCCCAATTTTTCTATGCCATTACCAAAAGAAATGAAACTATACTACAGTGGGATTAAAAAAGTAAAAATTAATTAAATTGGTACTTAAATTTCTTTAAATTAAACTGCCTCGTTAGTATAGGTAAATGATGCGCTTTGTGATCATGTGGTCTTAGGTTCTAATTCTAGAGTCGGATAAATGCAGTTTTTCTATCGAAAAATTCCCAGTGTTAGTCTGGAGTTTGGAATTGTGCCTGCTATATAGCTCTAGGCTCGCCCCTTATAACATGGGACCTGACATTGTTGGCGAAAAGTGGGTGTAAACAGTACACCTTTGCTACCCCCGGTTGGGGATATGGACGTGACGGTGTTTATTTTAACATTAATCCTCTACCGGGCAACACTGCAAACTTCAATAAAATTGTAATCTGAGGTTACGTTTACTTTGAATAACTTTCTTTGCGAATGATTCACATAGGATTATATTTGGGGCTGCTTAAGCTTAGTATTTATTTTTTAGTTTAAAAAACGTAGTCTCACTAGGAATCATACCTGTGCCATGGGTGGTCAACATTAAATTCACATGCACACACGCCCAGACGTAACAAATATCTGTGGGTCACAAAGATTCGTCCCGTGCGGGAATCGAACTTGCGACTATTCAATCCAGTGGGCAGAGCAACTCAAGCTGTTAATCACGAGACCAACACGTCCGTATAAGTATTCACTACGGCAGGGAACAATTTGGTCTCACTCAGCCACTGTGGAAATAATTTAGAGTATGTCCATCAAATCGTGTGCGAAATGATGTGGCTACCGTGCATCATTAGAAAGGCTGTCATTAATTCGTCATTTTAAATTGATTGGGAGGCTTTTAGTCTATGCGGAGTTTGTTGATAGAGTTGTTTTAGACGTCTATTTTTTGTTCCATGTTTTATGAGTTTTTAGTCAATTCATGTAGCTACTTGCGTAAAGATAATCGTTACTAACTGTCAGTGTTTCATGCAATAATTATAAATTAATCAAATCTTTTTAAAAACGAGCTTATCATATATCGTTCAGTTGAGGAGTTCTTAAAACCACCTTTCGGCTCCATTATCAGACCTTGGTTATGACCTAGACATATAGTATCAAATCTAATGTGCCCATACATGAGGGCGTTGTGTTGTGTAATTTGCATGTTTCTTTAGCCAAACTTCCAGCCATTTTAAGACTAGTTCCATGGTATAATATTATTATATTGTAGTCGTAGGTACATGTAAGTATGAAATTGCAGACTCGTGGTTACATACAAGTACCAAATTGCAGTTCATCCGGATGCCAGAAAATAGTTTAAACATCTATCTATCTATATCATCACGCCAGCTCCCTCGCGGGGTAGGCAGAGAGTACAGAGTTCCAACAGGTTCTTTCCTTACATACCTCTCTGGCTTCCTCCACTCTCATAGTTCGTCTCATACACACTCGCCGGTTACGGAGACTCTTGACTTGCCCTTCAGCTAAGACACGGTCTATTTAGGCATGGTAAGATAGTCTAGGTCTTCCCCGGCACCTACATCCTTCCACTTTCGCATTGTATATCTGTTTTGTCATTCAGTTTAAACATTGATCTCAGAATTTGAACCGGCAGATATACGAAAGAAAAAGCATATTTATTAGTACAGCTAGCAGTTAAGTACACTACAGGTAATAAGTTATAACGATAATACAAAAAATAATACAAAAATTACATGTACGTACATACGAGGCATGCCTTTTAAGTTTTGTCGTTTGAAGAAAAAAACACAACTAGAACGGTTTAGTACTTTTTATTGTTTTTCAAAGTATTCTCCACGTAGCTTAATACACTTTTCCATTCGCTCAAACCAGTTATTATAACGTTTATTCCACTCTAAAGTGGTGGTGTTCAAAATGGCTGACTTTGTAGAGTTTTCTTACAACATCTGACGCGGGCCGCCTTGTGATCGTCGGAAAGCAGATGCGGTATCCAACGGCAAACTAGCTTTCTCACACCAAGCGCTTCATGCAAGATCTTCTGAATGATTGTCCCTGAGATGCCTAATAGATCCTCTATCTCTCGATACGTCACATGACGATCTTCGAGAATTAGTTGTCTCACAGTAATGATGTTATCTTCAGTGAAGGCGGATTTTGGGCGTCCTTCGCGAGATTTATCACTAACACTAGTATGTCCACGCTGGAATTCTAAATACGAGCGTTCGACAGTCCCGCAGACATGGGGCTTCATCACTGAACACAGATGTTAGCTCTTCAAAACACTGAAGCCGTGTCAGGCCTTTTCTAAAGTTGTAGAAAATTATTGCACATTATATATATAACATTTTCCTTAGAAAGATTCATTTTCGTACGTAACCTGACAGATTCCAATCGACGCTGTGACTAAACAATAGCATTAATCCTAATACTTTCAACTGTTTTGAGATTCAAAATTTAAACACATTCGAATATAGAACAGTTCCAAAATCAAAATTGCCGGGAAATATGGAAACGACAAAACTTAAAAGGCATGCCTTGTATAGAACAGTTCTAATTCAAAATTGTCGGGAAATATGGAAACGACAGAACTTAAAAGGCATGCCTAGTACTACGTAGCCGCACTAATGGGGTAACATTCAGCGTAAATCTGTGTTGCAGCGTGAACCACAACACAGCACACAAACAAAGTAAGTTAAATAAAAGCTTGTAAAAATGGCATTAAAATAAAATAACGTTAGCTTATACTGTCTCACTGCTGGTAAAGGCCTTCTCTCACTAATCGAGGTGAGAGAAATTAGGTCATACTCCACCACACGGACCCAGTGCGGATTGGCGGAAGCAGGTTTGTGGCCACCTGCTGTTGGAACTTATCAAGCCACCTATAAGCCTCCCAACTTGGTTTAACGACTACCACATTAAGTCGTAACCGGAGCCACGAGCTTAACGTGCCTACCGAAGCACGGAGACGGTCGAATATGAAAAGGCCACAAACAGTCACCCATCTCAGGCTGATCGAGTCGAACGCTGCTTAACCTTGGTGATCGGTAAGAACACCGCGGTGGCAAAGCGTTACGAGCGTCTCATGGCATTATTAGATTGGTTATTCCATAAAGACTTCTCCTATTATGTATCTTAAACAGTTACAGTACAAGTGTCCAATGTTCTGCTAGTATGTTAATACTATTGTTACCAAAGCACTAGTACTCCACATGTCTCGCTGAGAGGAACAAAGATTTCCCATTTTCTCGATGGTTAAGTCAGCGTAGAATCACTTGCACTCGCCATTCCTGTTGAGAACGCTCCATCAACTGGATGCTAGGGACCAACGGATCGAAAGTCTACATTTCAATCATTCCATAAGTCTTGCTCTTTTGATCAAGTTTTGAGAGGAACATCCTAACCATGCTCATGGCTCATGACTCGTCACTCTCTTGCTCATCACTCTACCTTCACCCTCGGGGTTGCCTCGTCAACTGAACGTCAGTGGTCTGGAGGTCTAAGATCCCTGAAGCAGTCCGTGCTTGAATGCTCTGGGCAGCAGTGATCAGATCTAGAAAATAGAAAGCGTGCAATCCTGTTTTCGTATTTCTACTGTCAATAATTTCCTAATAAAGATTATTGTCAATGGTTCTACATTTTCAGCGATTGATCTCGGCAGATGAACTATAAAATCAAATGAAAAGGTTTTTATTGTTATTATACGTATATAAGTTTGCTTGGGTCTCATTGCACGGTCTTCCTTTGCAGCAGAGATATCCTGTTGAGTTTACAATTTTAAGAAAATTATTTATGTAAAAATATGACATCGGATATGACTCCTAGAAGCTCTTTAGGATATCAAAAAGTCGCCACATGTTTAACTCGTGTTCGCGCGCTAACCTTCCAAAGGGTCAGGGAAACCCGTGAGTTTTGAAGAGAGACTCCATTACGGGTAATCTCAACCAAACATACCTGCTATCTCAACCGAATACACATTAGAGTGACGTGTTTATGGGTTTCCCAGTTTTGCAAGATTTTGATCTGCAGTCAACGTGCCGTAACGAAACGTTACTTCCTGGCTTGTAACTATGCCATATTGAAATTAAAGAACATGAGCTTTGACCGTGTTATTTAAACACGAGAAGGCATTTCGCCTTGAAAGGGAAAGTAGAAGAAAAGACAGGAAGGCGGATGATAAGTTATAAGTTGCTGCCTTGTCGTATAAGGACCTCAAAGGCTGCTTTGAAAAGAAATAAAGTTGCACCAACATAATGACAACTCTTAAATTTAAAAAAAGGCACTCCTAGACATTGTGCCTTCAATACTGCCAACGATATTAGGTCCAAATGTAACATGGGACCACCCTGTTATCATTACACCAGGCACAATTCAGATAATTAAAATGGAACTTTGCCTGACCTAAAATTAGACCCTAGGATCGCAAGCCGAGCAATCGAACAACGAACAATTCCAATAGAACAACAAGGCAGTAATCATGACAAAACAAACATGTTATGTTTTTAAATGACTAAGATGCCTTTAATTTTTGCGGAAGACGGCAGAGTAATTTCTCCTGTTTCATTCTCACGATCTAATTTCATTAACATCCAACCTTACCATTTGATCTCTCAATTCGTTTCATTTCCAACAGCGCTATCGGGTCCGGAGATGCTATGCACCGATTAGGCATACGATATAAACGAATACAATATAAGATGCGGGGATCATGAGCCGAATGAAGATTGTATGAAATGCTCTCAAGTATTTACCGGTAGCTTTGTTCTTAGGGTGGTGGCGTCGATGGAGCTATGCGGAAGCGCTATTATGCGTTTGAAAAACCTTCAATAGCAGTCTGGAGTCTGAAATTGTGCCCGATATGACAATAAGCATGCCCTCTTTTTCATAGTTCACATCATCATCATCAGCTGAAAGACGTTCTCTGCAGGACAAACACCTCCCCTAATATCTATGGATTTAATTCATTTTATTATCTTATCTTGTTGGCTCTTATGGACTGAGATGCCGCAAGCGCACTTCGACCCAATGGGCATTCCCATGATTTAACTTACATACCACTGCAATTTTGCTATCCATTGGGTAAATTATAAGTGTGTTTATTTATTTTCATTCAAGGTGCCAAAACCATAAGCAGTATAATATTTGCAAGGAAATATTTAACTACAATTAAAAGCCTTTACAATATTAGGACGATTTAGCGCAGTGGTTAAGAGCTTAAGCCGCTCCGCCCACTGTGTTTAATAGTCGCGGGTTCGATTCCCACACGGGACAAATCTTTGTGTGATCCACAATTATTTGTTCCGGTCTGGGTATTTGTGTGTGAATTTTCATGTTTGTAAACGCACCCACGACACAGGAATAAATCCTAGTGTGGGGCTTCGTTTTTTAAAAAAAAAATAACAACATTAGTATTGTTGTTAATTACATTAATAACAATAATGCCGTCCTTACTTTAAATGCAGTAACTATGTCCGAAATCATTATCGTAATGACAGCAGAATAAGAGTGAGCTGGAGTATTCGTTGATAGATTAGCTCAAAATTAAGCTACATTTATCGGCTCACTAACAAACATATATTAATTTAGATACTAACGTCGGCCATAAATAAATTACTTGTATACTTAAGAGAGATGCAAATATACGCAACATTTTTTCTATGTAAGCAACATGTAGCTTGGTCTATTTCTCAGAGCAAATTGGAATTAAAATCAAACTGCTAAAGAGGTAACAGTAGTTAAGATTTTAACTGCAATGAAAATCCCAGATATCCAATTGTTTTATCATTATGAGATCTTGTTGTAGATTTGTCTATGAAACTGTCTACAGCTTTACATAGCCCGCTATACTATAGCTTCGCCAACCACACACGCCTACACTAAGTCACGCTCCGTCGATCGGAAGCTAACATTCACCGAATCTGTCTGTTACGGACAAATGTTAAGTGCCTCCAATCACTCAGTAGCCACACCGGAGGAATGCACCGGGTACCTTGTTACGAAGGTACAGACCTCGAAACTTGAAGCTTCCCTTCGCTTGTCAGTTCACGCTCTGTTTGAGCACATTTGGCTATTGGTGGCTTTTTTATCGAAGAGCGTTTGGTACTTTTAGCTTTAATGTTCAATCAAATGTGATCAACAAAGTTTTGTTAGTGTGACGATTTTAATACGGAAAGGTCTTTCTATCGATGAAAATTACTATCATCCGTATTACTTTATGTCTCTATTAAATATTGTAGTTCCTCTAAGACGACTCTTTTGATAAGAAATAGCTATGTATTTTAGAGATAATATGTCATATTCTTCGTTGGCTGAATGTTCGTCCAGGTAGTAGTTTACAGATGAAGACTATACATATCTATGGTCATATTTACACGTAGATTTACAATTTTCTTTTTATTCTAACTTTACAGAAGGAGGGTATGCAAAAAACATTAATTCACCTGTACCTTTAAATCTATCTTTATATTGCGGGAATCCTTACTTTAAATGAAATTTGAAAGCCAACGCTTTTTATCTTTGCCAAGAAGATCAGCGACTATAGCCAAGTCGAATCTACCGTCGTTAACGCTAATAGGAAGCGGAAAAATCTATGGGAATGACATTTTGCAACGAAAAGTCACGTGGTCAAAACAATGCGCTATCGATTGCGACAAGGGAATAGAAACAAAACGCTTCAACTTGTCTAGGCCCTCTGAATAGAAAAAGAACCACTTATCAAACCCGTTTTTCTTAAATAAGCAATTAACATAACGGGCCAGAAATTAAAATTTAAAATTCAAATTTCTCGCGCATCTGTCACGAAACGGTTTTCGCGCCGAAACGCACGTGTCCGTCTAATTTGTGCGGATAAACACAGTGGTCGCGCATGCCGAAGAGAATATAAACACTAGCGCGTGCGACAACCAAACAAATTCGAAAACTTAATACTTTTCATCATTGCTAAGATGTAAGAGAATTTATATATAATATATACGTTATAAAAAAAAACATCTTATTCAACCCGTTTTTCTTAAATCATAATTTTACAGTACCGGCCAGTAACAAAAACTTCGAAATTCAAATTTCTCGCACCGTGATCTGTCACGAAACAGTTTTGCGCCGAAACGCACGTATCCATGTAATCTGTGCGGATAATCGCAGTTGCGCGCGCGACAAGCGTCAAACCGTACAGTTACGCGTGACGTCACCGCTTCGAGGGGGTAATTAAGGCCACGACCGCGCGACACCTGACCGAAGACCAACCAGAGATAGGGTTGGCTAACATGTCGTTGAAAAAATACAAAATTCGTGTGTGTGTGTGTGTGTGTGTTAGTGTAGTTTTTCTAACGAAAACTTCCCATTACAAGTCCAGAGTCTGGAATGTGCCCAGTATATGGCCATAGGCTCGCCCAGTATAGGGCAATATGCTCGCCCCCTATTACATGGGGCCTAACATCGTCGGCGAAACGTGGGTCTACTCAGTATACCTCTGTCTCCCCCACTTGGGGAATATAGGCGTGACGGTGTGTTTTATTTTACAAAGCTTTGTCCTGTGCGGGAATCGAACCCGCGACTATTGGACATAACCACTGCGCCAAACCGTTGCCTACTACATAGAATTTTGACATATTGTGTATGAAAAATTAGTCGACTGAACACTGTGAAAAAGTTGACTGCCTCGTTGGTCTAGTGGCAAAGCGCAACGCTTTGTGATCACGAGGTCCTGGGTTCAAATCCTCGGTCGGACAAGTGTAGTTTTTCTAACGAAAACTTTCCAGTACGAGTCCGGAGTCTGGAATTGTGACTGGTATATGGCAATAGGCTCGCCCCAATACATCCTAACATCGTTGGCGGGACCTAACATCGTCGGCGAAATATGGGTGTACTCAGTACACCTCTGCCACCGCCGCTTGGGGAATATAGATGTGACGATCTAAAAAAATTGTCAAAATTCTACTGACAAGCAAATCTCAGCAAATCTTTGAGTTGAATATTGTAACCGGCTTTTCGTGGCAAAATAGATTTTACATTCTCTAGTTATTTACACGGAGTATATAACTAGAGAAGACTTATCAACTATTTAATTTGTACCACACGTTAGAGTGCATACGCTCTACCTCACTAAATGTTTCTCAATCTATCTATCTATATCATCACGCCAGATCCAACACGTTCTTTCCTTACATACCTCTCTGGCTTCCTCCACTCTCATAGTTCGTCTCATACACGCTCACCGGTTACGGAGACTCCTGACTCGTCCTTCAGATAAGACCCGGTCTATTTGGTCTTGGTAAGATAGTCTAGGTCTTCCCTGGTACCTACATCCTTCCACTTTCGCATTGTATATCTGTTTTGTCATTCTTTCTTCGGACATTCTTTCTATATGCCCGAACCAACGGAGCATACCCTTTCTCACCTTAACACCGATACTATCTTTCATACCAACTCGCTTTCTTACTGCGCTGTTGCGAATACGGTCGGTCAGCTTCACTCCGCACATCTTCCGCAGAGCTCGCATTTCCACCGCATTTATCCTACTATCATTCTCCTTCTTACATACCCAGCTCTCGCTGCCATATAACAGCGTTGGGACAAGCACTCTGTTATGTATGGCCAGCTGCGCCTTTTGACGTAAGTGCCGGCTCCCAAGTAACTTTCCCATCGCACCATTCACTTTGTTCCCTGCACACACTCTTCTCTCTATGTCAGCGGTGTATTTTCCATCCTTAATGAAGGCGGATTCAAGATATACAAACTCATTCAATTGCTCCAACACATCGTTACCAACCACAATCCTTTGCATTCGTTCTGGTTTCCGTCGTTCTTCCCGTTCAAAAACCATAATCTTGGTTTTCTTAACATTCAAATGTAAGCCATTTTGACCAAGTGACTAAATGACTAAGTTTTATCGCAACTAAACACACTCGTGTGCTAAGTTATTAAAATCAATTCATTTATATTCGGGTACATAGGTACTTATATAGACGTAGGCCCTCACTATAGTATTTTGAATGTAAAATGGGTACTGTGACAGTTGTGTCAAAGGAAATTATTCTTTATTCAATGGCAATAAGAGACATGACCCGTTTCTATACTTATGGTTTTATGCCTTAATACCACTGAATTAAATATGATTTTCGTTTGGCACTTAGAACTGTCACTACCCATCTTATGTGAAAATGATTATAGGAGTTATTCCCGTGTCGTCGGTTGCGTTTACAGACACGTACACAAATATTTAGTTAGTCACATATTTAGATTTGACGTTTTGACGGACGATTTAGCGCAGTGGTTAAGAGCCGCTCCGCCCACTGGGTCGAACGGTCGCGGGTTCGATTCCCGCACGAACATATCTTTGTGTGACCCACAATTAGTTGTATCGGTCTGGGTATTTGTGTACGTGAATTTTCATGTTTGTAAACGCACCCACGACACAGGAAATAAATCCTAGTGTGGGTTCACGTTTTTTTTAAAAGACACGCGAAATTACTCTGTGCTGGTATCAAGTCCGCAACAACGCCATCTGTCCTTTAGTGTGCTAAATATCAAAAGTGGCACCTTATCCATATTGACACAAACGAGTCCATTTGAATTGTGTGTGTGTGTGTGTGTGTGAATGATCTACGCTGTTCGCCGCGGGGCCTTTACAGCTTCAACGGGCACGAAGGCGAGCATGCAACCACTATGCTCGTGCCAGAAGGACAAGGGGGCAACTAGCTCAGGGGCACCTTAATGAGGAACGGCCTGGGCTTGGGCAGTCGCTATGGGGGAGGGCATATGCTAGATGTCTCGCCTTGGTGCTCTGCACCGGCCGGCAAGGGATTTTTTGACCTTGCCGGCGAGGTCTATGTGCGATCCCGTGTGCGGTATCTGTATCCGAAAGAAGGGATGTAAGGGTATCGGGAGCGTCGGTGAGAACATGCCGCGGACGGCGGTAGCGGCTGATAGGAGTTTAGTTCGTAGTCGGCGGCGGCTACAATTAGCAGATTCCTATGATTGGACGCGTTCGCGAAATATCGGGTTGTCGCCTTTTTAATAAAGGCGCAAAAAGGTTCGAAACCGAGATCGAAATGGAGAAGTTCATTTGAAGTTATCACAAATGCCTTGGCCATTGCCGAAATCGCCTGGATTGATTGATAAAAATAAATTACTTGCAACGGCAACCCTATATATGACCCCAGGGCATGTCTGCTCGCCGTCTAATTGCACTTGTCAGTCTAACAGATTAGAGCAGGGAAGCTATTATTGACGGTCCATGGACGGAGCGATAACCACTGATTGATTACTAACGCTGATTATTACGAGTGTACGATTATTATACGTTCACGAGTGCGAAATCATTTTTATGCGAAGTGATGATGAATGTGAAATTAGAATTCAATATGGCCAATCATTTCCATCGGCCAAATATGTTCGCATCACAAGGTACGGAGATACTTCAAGAGTGATTTTTCAAAACGGCCTGTTTCAAAAATAAAATGGTTGAATGCTATTTGATTCTGAATTTAAAATATAAAAAAATAGACACCATCAGCTCCATATTCCCTAAGCAGGGGTGGCAGAGGTGTAAGTACTATGTACATGAGGCTATTATCACTTTAAAGACTCCGGACTTCTTTTTCTTATCGTTTCGACGGCAGACATGTCGAATTTATTTAGAAGGGGCCCAGAACGCGGCCAACTCGACTGCATTGTCGGTGGTATTCATTAAATCCTGCCGCGTGCAGGTGTTAGGGCATGCAGGGCACGATGTAAGGTGGGCCATCGTTTGGGTAACACTGCACAAACACTTCAGATTAGTATTGTCCGTGAGGTCTCCACCTGAATATTTTCCTTGCTCCGGCCGACCCGAGTCCGAAGTCTATTTCAAGACTTCCAGACCGGCTATGGTAATTTATGTCCAGGTGGGAGAATCTCAGCAGGTGGTACAAAGGATTTGGAAGGACTCCAGACTGATAATGGGAATTTATCGATAGAAAAACTACACTTTATTTCACCTAGAATTCGTATCCAAGATTTCGTGATGGCTACGCGCATTCTACCCCCTTAGACCAACAAGGCAGTCTGAAATTTTATTTCTCTCAGGACGGTTTAAATCGATTTAGTTTCCGTTGAAAATCGACATGAAAAAAATCAAAACGAATTCTCTATATATGTATGCCCATATAAATACGCCACTAGTATTTTTCACATAGCATGGGTAGTGACAGTTCTAATTGCCAAACGAAATTATACTTTATTCAATGGCAACAATAGGCATGTCCCGTATCTACACTTATAGTTTTATGCCTTAACACCATTGAATTAAATATTAATTTCGTTTGGCAATTAGAACTGTCACTACCCATCCTATGTAAAAAATACTATAACTGAAGGTTTTTTAAATCAACCCTTTTTAAAAAAACACTCTGCAGGCAAACCACATTAAAGATATGTAAACAGTAGAGAATCTTAGAACTAGCAGTCCAAATAAAAGTCACGCACACAGACGCCCGCTCTTAGCGGTAACCCGGCTGGTTTCAGTCGGGTACTCAGCTCAAACTTGTCGAGAAATGTATAGCGCGTGTCTACGTAATTCCTATAAGGTCAGTTAGTAAGAAGATGTCCTACTGTTTACAAATTATTATACTATGATTAATCTTACGATGACCAAGTTGTGTTTAAACTATAATCGTCCAGTGTCAGTTATTTATAACGGTGACAAACGAATTGAGGCAAGATTTAAACGCCGGCCTAATGCGTGAGAGTCCACCGCAAAAATTGTTTGTGTATAATGTGCCTTAATTGAGATGTTTCGCGGTTCTAATGGCAACGGTCGTGCGGTCTGGATTCGTGCAGATATTAATATATCGTATCCATGACTTTTGCCCAGCAATGGGATAATATGGCTGGTTTATCTATGCTAATACTAAAAAGAGGAAATATTTGTTTGTTTGTAATTGATGAACTCTAAAACTACTGAACCGATTTTTAATGATTCTCTCACCATAAGAAAGCTACATTATCCAGAAGTAACATAGATGCGGTAAGTGGATCTGTTGTTGGGTGAGAAGCCGCGGAAATTTGCTAGTTATTATTATATACTTCACTAAGATTCACGGGTCTTACCCGGACCTTTGGAGGGCCTGCACGGTGACATGTGCGCAACACTTAGAGGTCCTCTGCGAGAAGATAATGTTATATGAACCACCTGCTAAGATCAATTGATGAAAAGGAAGGAACATTAAATGCGAACTGACCGCAGTATGTACAAGGACTATTGTAAAATGTGGGAAAAAGTATCCTAATAAATTCTACGCTACGTTTGCTGAGTTTGGATTTCTATTCAAGAACACGTCTACTCCAGTGGCTATCAATTATTTGGTGAATATGGCTAGCCCACTTCCACTTCAGGTCACTTGGCCTAGTGCTGATAGGGGTTGATGATGATGATACTAAACTAACTCATTGAGGTGCGAAAGATTAGGTTAAACTCCACCACGAGGACTCAGTGACAGCACTGAGACAGCAGATAGCTACAAACCTGCCTCGAACCTGGTGTTAAAGGCAGGTTTTTAGCTATCTACTGTTTTAATTTATTAAGCCTTCTATTCTTCTTTTTATTCGCTTCACTCTTGACAGAGTGGTCGTGGTCTCGATGTACAGCTCATCGTGACCACGACCACTCTGTAAAGAGTCGGTGGAGGCTAATGTAGCTCGCCTTACGATATCTCTTCATTTAGTTCGATTTTTGAGATTCTGGTGCAATCGATCAAAGCATCTTCCACTGCGAACTTAACTTGATCTTTCTACCGCATTGGTGACCTCCCACGTGGTATAATTCCTTTGCCCTGCACAACCAGAAACTATGGAGTCGCTGCTACTGTGTCGTTATGCCACGCTGTCTATAAGCGTGGTATATCGATTACCAAATGAAGTGGTAACCAGTATCTTGGTGTCTTCTGAAGCATAGAAACTCTCGAATGAGGATTTACTACAAACCTTCCAATATTTTTGCTACAAACGGTCAACCATGCGAGAGCTGCTTAACTAGTGATCGCTAAGAACACCGTAGCCACGCAGCACTACAAACGCTTGATGTGTAAATCATAAAAAAAATAACTCACGTGTTAATTTTAGAGAGTTATT
Source organism: Phalera bucephala (assembly GCA_905147815.2). NCBI lineage: Eukaryota > Metazoa > Arthropoda > Insecta > Lepidoptera > Notodontidae > Phalera > Phalera bucephala. The sequence goes on along the minus strand of LR990623.1, from coordinate 26,221,984 downwards.
CTTAACCACCACCAAGGTTAACTAACATTCAAATAGGTCAGTCTGAGAGGGGTGACCGTTTGCAGGATTTCCATTTCCAACCATTTTCGTGCTTAGACAGGCACGTTAAACCGTTGGTACCGGTTACGACGTCATGTAGAGTCGTCAAGCCAAGTTGGAAGCCTAACAGCAGGTGGCTCCTGTTTTCGCCAATACGTGGGTCCGCTTGGTGAAGTATAACCTAAGCTCTTTCCCTTTAATTTATGACATACCTTGGCCCAGCAATGGTATTGTAAATACCGATTTACTAAATAACACAAAAGCGCTAGAACAGAATCCGGGTCGCCACCGTTCGTATAATAGAGTTGTTAAGCTATTTGTCGATGCACTAGTTTGTTTCACGTGCGCCGGCGCCGTATCGCTCGCATCTATAACAGTACCGCCGTAATTATTATCTTCTCTTTGATGAAACAGATTCGGCAAATAGATGCCCACTCAACTGTACGGTTGGCAGAAAAAATTAAATCATTTTTTTTTAGATTTGGGACTCGGGGATAGAAAAATCTCAAAAATATTTTTTATTTAATTTGCTATTAGTGTTAAGGTGTAGATTTAAAACTGCATTATCGGGTTCCAATGATTCTGTTAGAAACGTCAGTCAAAATAAATTTCTTGTAACGAATACGTGTTTAGTTCATTCAAATATGGATCAACAAAATATATCTATACTAAAATTATATAGAGGTAAAGTTTGTGAGTTTGGATGTTCGGGGTAATCTCCGGTACTACTGATCCGATTTTAATGATTATTTCACCACTGGAGAGCTACCTTATCCAGAGGTAACATTGGCTATATAATATAGACCGGTAGGTGGTGCTGTTGTCGACCGGGTATAAAGTCGCGGGAAACTGCTAGTTTTACATAGAAATAACAGAGGCGCCGTCGATAAATTCTAATTAAATTTATCATATTCAACCTTGGACCAACTTTGTGCTCTCGCTGCCCGCCCTGCAAAGCATCTGTTGAGATATAAGATATATAGAAATTTGCAGCATTAATTAAATTTGTCTCGTATACATTTGAAAACGCACCTTAATTGCACACTTAAAGATAAATAAGCTGAAATCAACAATTTAAAGGGTGCAGGGAGAAGTTGTTTTCTTCCTGTTGTAAAGTTGCCTCTTTAGCACATCCAATGTTTGCACCCTAAGGTGATGTTATATCACATTTTTTTTAAGGCGTAATCTGAGTTCAACAGACATTATAATATACATAATATGTACTTTTAAGATACTAGGTTGATATCTGGGCCGCAGATGTAGACCGTATCGATAAAAAGAATAATAAAAAAAACCGTCATGCTTATATTCCCCATGCGTGGGTTGCAGAGGTGTACTGTCTACATCCATACATCGCCGACTTATAACACTTGACAAGATTAACACATTTTCTACTAGCGCACTGACAATCTACTTGATTGCTAATAAACCATGTTCTTCTTACCTTCACGAAAGGTACTTCTTGTTCGTTAGGCTGTTTTATTATAACTAGTGGTCGCCCATTGGTCGAAATTTGACCATAATTAATTTTAATTATAAGTTTGAGCATTACTTAAGGTACTATTGTCAAAGACTTATACTTCTATAATCTCAGATTTACATTGTTAATTTGCCTATTTTTTTCAAACGAATTACATGGAATTTAAATTAAAAAAAACTAAAATTGATTAAAATAAAGCACACCTCTTTTTTAATTTTTTTTATTGATCCCATAAAACCATAAAGAAATTGCTGTGCATTGAACTTGACATACATTTTTCGCTAATTATATAATGATACAAAACTTATCTGTAAACGATGTTTTTTGTAAAAACTCTTTCATCGTTTGACATTCAGTAAGACTATAGACAAATATTAAAGACAAACAATATTAATCGACTTTCAATTTGAAGTGTATTGTGTCAATTTCATGGTAGTGTGTGTAATGGTTTTTTGTATTGATTTAATATAAAATATATTATATGCATAATTTAAAAAAAAATATTTACATTTTGCACTCCTTCTCTATATAAACTATAAGTGTGGAAAATTTCATACTCCTCCGTCCGCGCAATTTTCGTAAAAATGTGTACAAAGTTTTTGCTTCACGTAATAATATATAGATACCGATCCTTAAAACCAGTAAAGAAAAAAATCATGATATGTTTGCTCCATTTTACTTGCAATTAGTACCGACTGCCCAGCGGCCGCATGCGCGTCAGAACACGTAAGGAGATGGGCATGACATGCACAACCTCAGCCTCGCACTGACATTACTTCATTAAAATTCTATTAACGGAAGCATTCTCTATACCTATCCAACCGAAACCACTCATATCACTACTACGAACAATCTAAAACCAACTCGAACCACTTTAAAACATGATTGAATTTTCTTTGCCCAAGATCTGCCGCTTACGGCAAACCGTTCTGGTAATCGTTTATGGCAAAAATACAGGGTTGGTTTGAACTTTAAGTATAGGATGTTAAGGTATTTTTTAGTACGGTATCCGAGCCGTCAATCATGAAAATCTCCAAGTGATAGACAGGTAGTTTCCACGCAATCGCAAATCGGAAGTTAATTGTTAAAATGAACTAAAAAAATCTTATAGCGAAAGGTCCGGTGATAGTTATTGTTATGCATAGTAAAAGGTTCGGAGTAAGTGGAAATATGTACTTAAGTAAGTTGTTTTTTTATGATACGGCTAGTCACCATTCGTATAACCATATCAGAGACTGTCGAACACGTATTAACGATTTATGGAAATTTAAGAAACAAGGATCAATATGAAGGACAAGTCAAGAGTCTCCGTAACCGGCGAGCGTGTTTGAGACGAACTATGACAGTGGAGGAAGCCAGAGAGGTATGTAAGGGAAGAACATGTTGGAACTCTGTATTCTCTGCCTACCCGCAAGGGATCTGGCGTGATGATATAGATAGATAGATACAGAATCAATCGATGTTATAGGGATACATCCGTAAAGGTGGAACGGCTTGGTCCAGTAGTAAAGAGATTCAGGCGATCCACCCACTGGATCGAGTGGTCGCGGGTTCAACAGAACAAATCTTTGTGTGATCTAAAATATTTATTTCGGTCTGGATGTTTGTGTATCTGAATTTCATATTTGTAACCTTCCAGAAGTCTCTGGAAGGAAGAAATATCCCTACCAAATCCCTTTGTTTCACCTGCTGAGAGTCTCCCGCCTGGACATTAATTACCATGTCCGTTCTGGAAATCTTTAAATAGACTTCGGACCCAGGTCGGCCAGAGCAAGGAAAACATGTTTAAGTGGGGACAGACGGTACCAATTTTGGGTGTTTGTGCGGCGTAACTCAAACGATGTCCCACCTTATATCGTGCTCCGCATCCCCTAACACGGGTACACAGTAGGATTTGATGGCTGCTTTCGACAATGCAGTCAAAGTGGCACCTTTCTTTGCTGATTCCATATAACTATAGCATGTTTGCCGTCATAACGCTAAGAAGAAGATATTTGTAACCGGGTCCACGACACAGGAATAAAAATCAGTGGGGGCTACGTTAAAAAAAATAACCAAAAGAAGTAAACAAACCTAAAAAAAAACAAAAAACACCGTTACGCTTATATTCCCCAGAGGGGGTGGCAGAGGTGTACTGAGTACACCCACGTTTCGCCGACGATGTTAGGTCCCATGTAATAGGGGGCGAGCCTTTTGCCATATACAAACCTAAGGTTATACCAATATTACTTAATTGTAGAAAAATAATCAGTTCTTTGTTTTTTTTTTCGAAATTGTTGCTTTTAGAAGTATGACAGTATGTTATTTTAATGGACCGGTAAAAGATCTGTAACTCAAGGTGTGAGAAAATCGCTCTCTTTTCCATATTTTCTAAATTTCCTGAGTATCCGGATCACTAAGCCATATTCAGGCTTCAAAGTCTTGCCTTTCCTGAAAAAACCGCTGCAACAGACGGAAAGACGCTTAACCGATCTTATAAGTGTTGGATAGGTTTTGTTATTTTATTGATTTTCATCTCTCGGTAAACTGGGAGCTAGCCTTGTCGGCGAAACGTGGGTGTTCGCATTTTACCTCTACCACCCCTTCTCACGAATGTAGGCGTAACTGTACAGGTCCCTAGGTGTACCTTTGCCGTTCAAATTGATTGATAATAAATATTTTCTATACTACATAAAGTCAGCAACATAAATAGCTTTGCAATCACAATTTTTTTAATTGGTTTTCACTCTTTTCTTTTGCGTCAAACCTTTTATTGTTATTGATTTTAATATAATGTCTTTTAAACAATGTTCATTAAAGGTTGTAAATTAAAAAGTATTTCTGATTGGAAAACTCTTTTTTTTTCATGTATTTAAAAACGTAGCCCCACACTAGGATTTATTCCTGTGTCGTGGGTGCGTTTACAAACATGAAAATTCACACACAAATACCCAGACCAGAACAAATAATTGTGGATCACACAAAGATTTGTACTGTGCGGGACTCGAACCCGCGACTATTAGATGCAGTGGGCAGAGCGGCAAGAGCTTACTCTTAACCACTGCGCTAAATCGTCCGTCAAAAACTGAGAATATTAAGTGATTTACGTTGCTGACTGAAAGTCTCTTTTTATTTTATTTTATTTATTTACATACTAACACGGCAGGTACACCATTTCATCATCAGCCTATAGCAGTCCACTGCTGGACATAGGCCTCTCCAAGTGCACGCCACTGGGTACGATCCTCGGCTACTCGCATCCAATTTCTGCCAGCCGCCCTACGAAGGTCATCGCTCCACCTAGCCTGAGGGCGTCCTGCATTACGTTTGCCAGTCCGTGGTCTCAACTCAAGAACTCGTTTGTCCCAGCGGTTATCGGTTCTTCGGCTAATGTGACCGGCCCATTGCCATTTCAGCTTACTAATCCGGTGGGCTATGTCGATTACTTTGGTTCTCTGTCGATTGACGTTCCGGATTCTATATATATATATATATATATCCTTCAGTGAAACTTCGAGCATAGCCCTTTCCATAGCTCGCTGAGTGTCTTTAAATTTATGGACCATTCCAACCGTGACTGTCCATGTTTCGGCTCCATATGTTATAACGGGCAGGACGCACTGATTGAAGACTTTTGTCTTTAGGCTTTGTGGAATAGGCGATGTAAATACTTGACGTAATTTCCCGAATGCCGCCCAGCCCAGCCGTATTCTTCTGTTGACCTCTTTCTCGAAGTTGTTTTTCCCCATCTGCAGAGTTTGCCCTAGGTAAACATATTCTTGAACAACCTCGAGAATAGCGCCTTTTATTGCAACAGGTTCCGGTACTACATGTCGGTTATACATTACCTTGGTTATGTCCAAGTTCATGCGGAGACCTATGTGTTCGGGAGAATCGGCTAGGCTGGTCAGCATCTGTTGTAAATCCTGCAACGTTTCGGCCATAATGACAATGTCGTCTGCAAATCTCAAGTGTGAGATATGGCTGCCATTTATGCTTATACCATGACCTTCCCAGTCCAGCGTCTTAAACATATCCTCCAATGCATTTGTGAACAATTTGGGGAAAATAACGTCCCCTTGTCTCACTCCTCGATGCATTGGGATAGGGTAAGTCTGCTGGTTTTGTATCTGGATGGTCATGGTTGCGGCGTTATAGAGACTTCTTAAAACTTGGATGTATCGCCAGTCGGCTTGGCATCGTAGCAAGGATTTTAGAACTGACCAGGTCTCGATCGAGTCAAAGGCCTTCTCATAGTCCACGAATGCTAAGCACAGGGGCCGATTATACTCTTCGGTCTTCTGTATAATCTGCCGTATAGTGTGGATGTGGTCTATGGTTCCATATACCCTCTTCGAAACCCGGCCTGTTCCGGGGGTTGAAATTCGTCGAGCCTTTGCGCAAGACGATTCGTGATAACTCTTGAAAACAGCTTATAAATGTGGCTAAGGAGCGAAATAGGGCGGTAGTTCTTCAGTTGGGTCTTATCACCCTTTTTGAAAAACAATACGACCACGCTCCTTTTTTTTTTTTTTTTTTTTTTAGTGGGGAAATCCTCTTGGATACCCGTTAACGACGGGGACGTTAACAGGTTATGTGGACTACTCGCTTCAGCGACGGTCGGCGTATATCCGGCCGTCGCTGGAGCAAGTCCTACCCACTAAAACCCCACCGTGTTCCATCGCCCGCTATAGAGGCGAGTCACGGGGACGCGGACATACTTCCGCGACCCGTCAGCGGCTGTCCGTTTTTCGAACTCGACTTTATCAGGGTATCCCCGCCCTGGTCCTTCTACTTGGTGAGGGCGCACCGGAACACTTGGCGCGTCCTCCAACCTCGGGGGCCAAATGTTCTGCATAGACGACAGCAACCCCCGTTGCTGTCGTCCGCCGGCCCCCATCACGGTGGCATGAGGTCGGCAGCCGCCCGCCTCCTCCGCCCGACTCTCCGACGACGGTTCGGAGCAGCGAGGGGATCATTTTCCCTGCTCCGCTCCGCCGCCTCCTTTCGCGAAATAACTTCCTCGCAGAAGGCCTCTACCGCCAGCCAAGACCTTTCGCTGCCGACCATTGCTCTCACTACAGTGGGCAGCGTGATATCTCTCCCTATTACACCCGTGAGGACACCGCGCTGGGCCGCCCAGGCAGGGCATATTTCCAGCGTATGTTGCGCAGTGTCGTCAGTGGCGCCACACTCATGGCACCTTGGCGTGACTTCCCTCCCGGCCACCTTCCACAGGTACCTGCCAAAGCAGCCGTGCCCCGACAGGACCTGCACCAGCCGGAAGGTAAGTACCCCGTGCTTTCGGTTTGCCCACTCCGCGAGGACTGGACGAACCGCCCGTATGGTTAAGTGGCCGGCGGCTGGCTCGATCAGCCGCTCCCGCCACTTACTCACTGCGCTTTCTTGCGCTTGTCGCCGCCATGTAACCAGGTCCTCTGGCATCGTGCTGCCACTGTCCTCTCGGAGCTAGCTCCGCTCTACGACGATAGACGGCAGCCAGCACCTTGGCCTCCAGGTCCCAGGGTAGTGTCCCGGCTAGGACGCACGCCGCCTCGCACGATATAGTGCGGTAGCCACGTATCACCCTGATCGGCATGACCCGCTGCGGCCGTCGCAGCAGGGTCTTGTTCTGGGCGGTCAGAGCGTCCGCCCACACCGGTGCGCCATATAGGGCCATCGATCGCACCACCTCGGTATAAAGGCGGCGACAGCTCGCGCTAGGGCCTCGCAAATTTGGCAGGAGCCGGCTGAGAGCTCCCGCTGCTCTGACTAATTTTGGGGCCAACATCTTAAAGTGGGCCCCAAACTTCCACCTTGAGTCGAGGATGAGACCCAGGTATTTCATCTGGGTCCCGACCTCGACCGAAATGCCATCGACCGTTATAGTCATTCCATGAGGGAGCCGCCTCCGGGCCCCATGGAAGCACAGGGCCTCGGTCTTTTCTAGGGCTACCCTTAACCCCAGCCGCCGGACACGATCCACCACTTGCGACACTCCTTCTGTCGCCAACCGCACTGCCTCTTCCGCATTGGCCCCTTGGGCCGTGACGAGTGTGTCGTCTGCGTAACAGAACACTCGTAGCCCTCTTTCAAGAGCGCCGCGCAGCACCCAGTCGTAGCCGATGTTCCACAGAAGAGGGCCCAACACCGACCCCTGTGGAACACCGCACGTCATATGTTGACGTAGTAGCCGCCCATCTCCCCTTACGCAGACCACACATCTATTTCGTAAGTAGTCCGCCAAAACCCGCCGCAGGTAGACAGGCAGTCTGTGGTAGCCTAGAGCCGCCAGGATACATTCAAAATACGACCACGCTCCTACCCCAAGCCTCTGGAGTTTTCCCGTTAAAGAGGACAGAGTTAAAGATATTTTGGAACTCCTTTCGCACCGGTTTACCTCCTGCTTTTAATAGTTCAGTTGTAACTCCTTCCTCTCCAGGGGCTTTTCCATTCCTTAGCTGCTCAATGGCCATCACGATTTCGTCTAGGCTGATTTCGGGCATGTCTTCCGTAAAATGGCGACTTAATGTAGCTCTAGGATCCTCATTTCCGGGATCAGGACGAGATGTATGCGAGGCGTATAGTCGGCTGTAGAAGTCTTCTACTTCCAAAAGAATCCCCGGCTTAGAAGTGATGACGTCCCCACTGGCTTTGGACAACTTCGTCAGATGACTCCTCCCCAAAGACTGGACAAACACTTTCGCCCCCCGATTTTGCTCGATTGCTTTTTCAATAGCGCGTGTATTAGCGCATTGGAGGTCATGTCGTACCAGTTTGTTAATTCGTTTGTTAAGTGCCCGTTGCTCTAACGAAGTGTTGGGTGGGTTTACACGTCGTTCCTTCATAAGCCGCAGTGTCTCCTCCGAAAGCTTCGTTTTCTTACTTATACGTCGCATTTCACAAAATCTCGTACCTTCCTCCCTGAGGATTTTAACTACATTTGTGAGGGCCTGGTCTACGTCATTTGTGGTTTCCATGGTAACGAATCGGTTCTCCAGATTTGACTGGAACTCTTCAGATCCTACTACGGTTTGGAGGAGGTTGGGCCGGAGCCTGGCCTTCATCAAACGGACTCGCTCGAGCTAAAAGTTAATATTCAGTGAGCCTCTGACAAATCTGTGATCGCTTCCGGTATTAAACCTGTTGATCACTGAGACATCCCTGAATATGTGCTTCTTGTCCGTTATGATGAAGTCAATCTCATTTTTAGTCCTAGCGTCGGGGCTTTGCCATGTCCACTTTCTTTGGGGCTGTTTCTTAATGAAAGAGTTCATCAAAAAAAGCCCCTCTTTCTCAAGAAAGTTGACAAGCATTTGCCCCCTATGATTCCTGCTACCGAAACCGTGAGATCATACTACCAATTCGTTGCAAATTTGTACTCCCACTTTAGCGTTGAAGTTGTACACCATTTACGTTAGTATAAAGGAAATTATAAAAAAAGAGAATAATTAAAAGTATGGAAGTGCTATATATAACCTCATTCATTCACACACACGTTTTACAAATAACATAATTAGATTCATATCTCGATCGTAAGGCATCACACTGGAGCTAGGTCATAAACTATTTAATTGTAACCTTAACATTGTATCCACACAATATGATTGTAAAAAAAGAAAAGAAAAAAGAGAAAGAGAAGTAAATAAAAAAGACAAGCCCGCTGAGTTTCTTCGCCGGATCTTCTCAGTGGAGGCCGCGTTCCGATCCGGTGATAGATTAGTAGTTAATTAGATTAAAAAAAATGTAAACTGACTATTTGTAAGCGCCCCCGCAGGGCTTATACAGAATAAATTATTTGAGTTTGAGTTTGTAAATACACCCACGATACAGGAATAAGTCATAGCGTGGGGCTACGTTTAAAAAAAACAGTATGACGTCTCGAAAGGCTCAATAGCTTTACGCTAACGTCTAAGGATATCAACTAAATAGTTGATATACCATCCTTTGCACGCTATAAATTTACTAAATAAAGATGAATGTGACGGCGGTAGGTGTAAAAAATGTAATAATTTTGACGTTTGTGAGAACTATTGTATAGGCCTATACAAATAAATGATTTTTGATTTTGACTTTGACAATTTCTCGACGTTACGATGCCGACAATCTGTTTATGCTACGCCCTATGAAAATATTACATATAAGTATATTTTTCGCAAAATTTTCAGTGTAATTGAAGTTAGTATCTCAATATGAAACCATGGAATGTAAAGTTTTCTGTCCAAGGCTAGCATGGGGTTTATTGAAGAAATCACCATAAATCTTAACGGCGCGTCGGCGGGGGCTTGGCACCGCGGTTCGGCTAGGTGCCAACGACTCTGGCTTCCTACTGAGGATGTGGATATTGTAGGATTTGTACATATCCCATTATATATTCTATATATCACTGTACGTTTTATTATTATCAAAATTTATTTTGATAATGATAGAATTATGTACACAGGGTGAATTTTTGGACGGGGCAGTAAGCTACAAGAAAACGGTCTTAGAAGACTGGCCTTAACTTTTTTAGTCATTTTGAGCTGCGTTTACAAACGTTTACAAATATATATACAAGTTGTAACATAATCCGCAAGACCTGAAAGTAGTTAGTTCTAAATCAGTAACTGAATTTATTCAAACAAGTTTTAATGTAACTTACATTTTTTTTTAAATTGCATAAAATGCAACTTTTACTCCTTCAGTGCGCTACTATAACAAACTTTATTTGCGCTAAATCGTCCGTCAAACTAATTTTATTCTTGATTCAAAGCAATACGAAGATTTTAAATGCATTTCTAAAATGTATTTGGCGATACGCTCACATTCACATTTAAGTTTCATTGTTAATTAGGGTATAAAAGTACTTAAAATATGGTTAAAAACTTTAAATGTGGAAAATTAGTTCTCATATTGAATTTGTGAAGCAATCATCTAATGGGGGTGTCTGAGGTCTCGCGTTATTTACAATACACCTTGTATACATATAAAAATATCATAAAAAAATGAGAAATTCACACAAAAACTTTTTTGATACCAATGAATCCTTTTTTTATAAGGATTACATATATCTATTGGATCTACTGAGGGTTGAAGTATTCGTAATGTCAGAAATCGCACAAACTCGATTATTTTTGCGATATCTGCTTTGACAACATGAACTGCTTTTGTTTTTTGCCGTAATGGCGTCAACAAGCCAATTTTTATAATTCACTGTACTTTTCTGTTATTACTTAACATTAGCGAAATACACTGTTCAAATATGGGGCCATTCATTAAAACTAGACTAGATAACATGAACATTGTAAAAATGTCTCAATAAGTTAAAGACAGTGTCCTAAGACCGTTTTTCTGTTGCTACAACAATAGGTAAGGTATCGGCCCTTATTGCCCCAACCAAAAAATCCACACTGTCACGCCTATATTCCCCAAGCGGGGGAGGCAGAGGTGTACTGAGTACACCCACTCTTCGCAGACGATGTTAAGTCCCATGTAATAGGGGGCGAGCCTATTGCCATGTACCGAGCACAATTCCAGACTCCGGACTAATACTGGGAAGTTTTCGTTAGAAAAACTTCATTTGAAATCATGACGGGCGATTTAGGGCAGTGGTTAAGAGCTTAAGGCGCTCCGCCCACTGTGTCGAATAGTCGCGGGTTCGATTCCCGCACGGGACCAATCTTTGTGTGATACACAATTATTTGTTCCGGTCTGGGTATTTGTGTATGTCAATTTTCATGTTTGTAAACGCACCCACGATACAGGAATAAATCCCAGTGTGGGGTCTACGTCTTTTTACAAAAAAAAAATGGCCGACCTAGGATTTGCATCCACCTCGTACAATACTTCATGTAGGTACATAAGATTTGTATAGTGGTTAAAAGCGAAAGCCGTTCCGATCACTGGATCAAGTAGTCGCGGATTCGATGCCCGCACGGGACAAATGTTTGTGTGAGCCACAAGTGTTTGTTTCGCTCTGGGTATTTGTGTATGTAAATTTTATATTTCTGAACGTACCCACGACACAGGAATGATTTTGGTGTGGAACTATATTTAAAAAGATATCCAATTATTTATCTCTCTGTATCATCACGCCAGATCCCTTGCGGGGTAGGCAAAGAGTACAGAGTTCCAACAGGTTCTTTCCTTACAGACCTCTCGGGCTTCCTCCACTCTCATTCGTCATTTAATTATTCAATAGTATTTTTTATAATCTTATCTGATGGAAAAGTCAAGAGTCTCCGTAACCGGCGAGCGTGTATGAGACGAACTATGAGAGTCGAGGAAGCCAGAGAGGTATGTAAGGAAAGAACCTGTTGGAACTCTGTACTCTCTGCCTACCCCGCAAGGGATCTGGCGTGAGGTTATAGATAGATAGATAGATAGATTTTTTATAATTACAATAATATGTATATGTAGGGGTCATTAACCAAGTTAATGTCTGTCCATTGCCAAGGTCACCTGAAAAAAAACAAACGTTGTCTGTGCAATCTATATGTGGGCACAGATAATAAATATATTTGTTTGTTTTTTAAATAACTCGTTCGTAAAACAACTAGCTACGTGTTAACGAGGTAAGTACTATCACCAACATAACATGTAAGCATTTAATTCTTTCTACGGGTAAGCGTGCATGAGACGAAAAGTGAGAGTGGACGAAGCAAATGAAGTCTTTAAGGAAAGAACCTGTTAGGACACGGTACTCTTTGCCTAATTCGCAACGGACCTGGCGTGGTATATGGAAAGAAAAACAAACAGTGGCACTCCGCGAGTGCTGACAGAAGTGAAAATTTGGGTGTGACTTTTTTGAATCGTCAGGATAGGTGGTCAGGTCGTCAGGTGTCTAATAGTTGCGGGTTCGATTCCCGCACGGGACAAATCTTTGTGTGATTCACAATTATTTGTTCCGGTATGGGTATTTGTGTATGTGAATTTTCATGTTTGTAAACGCATCCACGATACAGGAATAAATCCTAGTGAGGGCTATTGGCTAGGGCTAGGGGCTAGGAATAAAGCCTAGAGTGGGTGATTTTTTTATCAAGCTGTAACATAATAAACGCAAGACCTGAAAATAGTTTGTTCTAAATCGGCGACTGAATTGATTCCAACAATTTTTAATGTATCTTAATTTTTTTTTTAATTTGCAAAAAATGCTTTTATTCCTTCAGTGCGCTATAAAAAATAAATTTATCCTTGATTTATAGCAAGAAGAAGATTCCAAATGCATGCCTAAAACGTATTTCTCAAAATGCACACATACACGTAATTCCATTGTTCATTGGGGTATAAAAGTGCTTTAAAAAAGGGTAAAAACCTTGTATTTGAAAATTTGGTTTTCATTTTGAATTTATGAAGCAATTCTCTAATCGGGGTGTCTGAGGTCTTGCGTTTATTATGTTACACCTTGTAGAATGAAAAACAAACAGTGGCACTCCGGGAGTGCTGACAAAAGTGATAATTTGAACAATTACGTGTATATTTTTTTAATCGTCAGGTAACATTTTTTGAATTTTTTATACACACAGGTGTCGGTAACGGTAACAGTGTCGCGAGTCCGATGGTTTTTTCCCATCTCAAAAAATGCCAACGTGCATGTGTATCTATGTACGTACATACACAATATATGTACATACTTATATACACCGGATTAGTAAGCTGAAGTGGCAATGGGCCGGTCACATTAGCCGAACAACCGATAACCGCTGGGACAAACGAGTTCTTGAGTGGAGACCGCGGACTGGCAAACGTAATGCAGGACGCCCTCCGGCTAGGTGGACCGATGACCATCGTAGAGCGGCTGGCAGAAACTGGATGCGAGTAGCCGAGGATCGTACCCAGTGGCGTGCACTTGGAGAGGCCTATGTCCAGCAGTGGACTGCTATAGGCTGATGATGACTTATATACAGAGGTCTCGGTAACGCTAACAGTGGCGCGAGTTCAATTGTTTTTTCCCATCTCAAACGCGCCTAAAGAAGTTTTCACTTAAATAATACTTTGTCTTAGTACCGTCAGTCTTAATCATGCAGGTCTTTGACAAAGTACTAAATTGCTTCAGAACGGTATAGACTTAACTCAAAAATCTAAGAAATCGAGTTACAGTCATAGTGCAGCGGCGTTTATATGGTAGAATTAAAAAATGCAATACTTCGGTCCCTTTCACTTTCCCGCCCGCGCCTCTCGGTTCTGAAGGGACGTGATTAGTTTCCCAAACACTTGATTTCTTGAGATAAGTCACTACTGTTCCGAAGGTGCGAATTATTGATTGCTCGTGACTGTACCTATATAATGACTGTACATTGTTTCAATAGTCAACATGCAGACAAACTAATGAGTAAAATGTTAAACGTAGGTATCTATTAATTAACTTATAATATAAATTTTTATATTTTTAGACGGACGATTTAGCGCAGTGGTTAAGAGCTTAAGCCGCTCCACCCACTGCGTCTAATAGTCGCGGGTTCGATTCCCGCACGAGACAAATCTTTGTGTGATCCACAATTATTTGTTCCGGTCTGGGTATTTGTGTATGTGAATTTTCATGTTTGTAAACGCACCCACGACACAGGATAATCCTAGTGTGGGGCTACGTTTAAAAAAAAAAAAAAAAAAATACGTTAAAAGAAGAATCTTATCTGAATAAAGAAAATAACATAGATAGATATTTATTGTGCACCAATAACAAACAGGTTAAGATAAAAACAAAAAAAGAAAAGAAGACTATACGTAACACAATGGGCGGCCTTTTCGCTAAAACCAATCTCTTCCAGGCAACCTTGGGATTCTTCTTCTTTTTCTTCAGCCGAAAGACGTCCACTGCAGGACAAAGGCCTCCCCTAAAGACCGCTACAACGACCAGCTTTGTGCAGTACGCATCCAACTTCTACTCGCGACTTTCACCAGGTCATCCGTCCATCTTGTAAGGGGCCTACCCACTCCACGTCTTCCGGTACGTGGTCGCCATTCAAGAACCTTTCTGCCCCAACGGCCGTCAGGTCTACGAGCGATGTGCCCCGCCCACTGCCACTTAAGTTTAGCAATTCTGAGTGCTATTTCAGTGACTTTCGTCCTCCTGCGGATCTCCTCGTTTCTGATTCGATCCCGCAGGGTAACTCCGAGCACAGCTCTCTCCCTTCCCTTTAGGTGACCTTGAGCCTACTTATGCCCATCGTAAGCGTCCATGTCTCAGTGCCATAAGTTATCACTGGCAACACACACTGGTCAAAGACTTTTGTCTTGAGACACTGCGGAATTTTGGACGAGAAGTTGTTACGTAGCTTCCCGAAACTTGGGATGGAGAAATTGATTTGGTCGTGGCATAGATACATAGGTACTTCATATATATTTTGAAGAATACTGTTTAACCAATTTTCGCGTATTTTTAATATTGAAAAACAACATAAACTCAAACAATTTATTTTGTCCCTTACAAATTGTTAGTTTACATTCTTTTTATTTTAAAACGTAGCCTCACTAATGGATCGATTCCTGTGTCGTAGGTGCATTTACAAACATGAAAATTCACATACACAAATACTAAGATCACCACAAATAATTGTAAACTACACAAAGATTTATCCCAGGAATCCAATCCGCGACTATTAGACACAGTGGGCGGAGCGGGTTAAGCTCTTAACCACTGCGCTCAATCGTCCGTCAAGCTTTTTTACTACCACCGGATCAAAACGCGGGCTCGACTCCCAAGATCTCGCGAGACTCTTGTTCTGGCGAGAAACTTGTCTCTTTTATTTTTCTTACTTATTTTTTTTATCGTATTGGGTGAGCCTTACGATCGAGATATGGGACTAATAATGTTATTTCTAAAGAGTGGTGGTAAAGACTAAAGGATTCCGGATGGACCAGTCCCCACAAGCAGGACCCGTTCACGAATATGACTACTGGAACAACCATAACTTTGTATATTGTATGTATTTTTTTGATCCATTTAAAAAAAAAAAAAAAAAAAAATTCACCGGCGATACCGACCTATACTCATAAACTGTATTAAATTATTAATAGTAGTGACTGCCTCGTTGGTCTAGTGTTAAAGCGCATCGCTTTGTGATCACGAGGTCGTGGTTTCAAATCCTAGGCCGGACAATTGTAGTTCTTCTAACGAAAAATTCCCAGTATGAGTCCGAAGTCTGGAATTGTGGCCGGTATCTCGCCCTATAGGTTCGCCTCCTATTACATGGGACCTAACATCATCGGCGAAAAATGGGTGTAATCAGTGCAACTCTGCTACCCCCGCTTGGGAAGTATAGGTAGGACGATGTAAAATATAGTCCCACTGTTGAGAAAGTCCTTTCTCGGTCGCTCGGTATAATATGAGCGTATTCATTACACCTACTTCATCTCCGTTTGGCAAATACAAGCTGTAACATAATAAACGCAAGACCTGAAAGTAGTTTGTTCTAAATCGTCTAAATCTTAAATTTTTTTTTAAATTTGCAAAAAATGCTTTTACTCCTTCAGTGCGCTATAAAAAACTAAATTTATTCTTGATTCATAGCAATAAGGACATAACAAATGCATTCCTAACCCGTATTTCTCAAAATGCACACATACACGTACAAGTTTCATTGTTAATTGGGGTATAAAAGTGCTTAAAAAAGGGGTAAAAACCTTTAAATTTGGAAATTTGGTTTTCGTTTTGAATTTATGAAGCAATTCTCTAATTGGGGTGTCTGAGGTCTTGCGTTTATTATGTTACACCTTGTATATGATGCATTACGATGGTTTTATGTATATTTAACATGCTTATTAATACGCTTATATTTGAATAATGATTGCTTATTAACAGTAATTTTAATGTTTTATGTCTCAATTCTCGGGTAAAACCTGCAATTAGATACCACATAAAGAATGAAGATATTCGCTATAGTAATTTGTATTATAACACTTCTGAGTCAGTGTTAAATTTCAATTTGACAGCATATTCGTTAAGCCGAGTTTGGCGCGGTCAATTTGAGATGGGTGACCGTTTACGGTATTTTCATATTTGATGGAGTCTAAAAGGGAATTAATAATAGAGAAAATTTCCAGTAGCATTTGGGAGACTGGCATTGTCCCCAGTATAATGGCAACCGGTTCGCCTTCTACTAAATGGGACCTAACATCGCCGGCGAAAGGTGGGTGTACACGGTACATCGCTGCCAACCCCGCTTGGGGGAATATAGGCGTAATGGTGAATAGATAGAGGCGCTTAAAGCTCTAACAGATCGCAGTGTTCCTAGCGATCACCAAGACAAAGCAGCTTTCGGCTCGATCAAATATAAAATAAAAGTAAAAACAAATTCGCTTTAAAGAATAAAGCGGCGGCGCCCTATCCCTGTATTTGCTTTCACGGGAGCGACTGCCGTCTGACCTTACAACCCCACAGGAAAAGCTGTCGTCAGAGCCTCGTCCGTCCTTCAGCAGGTGTACCAACTTGCAGGTGAGGTTGATTTGGATTCCCAGGTCTTGGTGGAGCCCCATACACCTTTTTTATATACGTATTATTATACACATTATATGTTTCCCTGTACATATTCTTTATGTAGTGAATTTGCAGTCAAAGTGCAATAACGACTGCTTGGTCTAATGGTTCGCAGGTTCAATTCCCGCACAGAAAAAATCACAGTTTTTTTGTGTTTATAAAGTTTCACAGGCATTTTTATAACGTCCCAATCTGGAAGGTAAATAGGTATGGTAAAAAACATGCAGTGAACGAATATCATATGTAAATGATCTACGATTACTGTCGGTTTTTACGAGAATATGTAGAGTGTAACTAGCCGGGTTTCCCAAATTAAGGTGAGCCGTCTAAACGCGGCCAAACTGCTGACACTCAGGGCTATAACTTCACCGATGCTTTAAAGTGATAGTTGTCTTAAAAGTCTTGACATAATACAGTTTTGATTCTATAGTCTTGACATAAACATATTTCAGATATACTATGCGAAAGTGGAAGGATATAGGTACCGGGAAGACATAGACTAAATCATGACCAAATGGACTGCCTTATATGAATGGCAAGTCAAGAGTCTCCGTAACCGGCGAGCGAGTATGAGACGAACTATGAGAGTAGAGGAAGCCATAGAGGTCTGTGGCGAAATAGACTGTTGGAAATCTGCTCTCTGCCTACCCTACAAGGGATCTGGCGTGATGATATATATAGATCGAGAGTCTTGACATATTTATACTACGTTTTTGATTGTGTGTATATGTATGCTGTACCTGCAACTTCGTACGCGTTCAGACGTGTATTTTACGCTCTTAAGTTTTTTTTAGACATAAGGTAGTCTATGTTTCTCCCATGGATAAAATATATTTCCTTGTCGAATTTGATTAAAGTCTATTCAACGGTTTTGGGCTTGAAACAGTAACCGACAAACAGATAGACAGAGTTACTTTTGAATTTGTAATATTAGTATATTGTATGGACTGCCTCGTTGGTTTAGTGGCAAAGCGCATCGCTCTATAATCACGAGGTCCTGGGTTCAAATCCTAGGTCGGACAAATGAAGTTTTTCTAACGACAACTTTACCCCGGAGTCTGGAATTGTGCCTGGTACATGGCAATAGGCTCGCTCCCTATTACATAACACCTAACATCGTCGGCGAAAAGTGGTTGTACTCAGTACACCTCTGCCACCCCCGCTTAGGGAATAAAGGCGTGACGGTGCTTATTTAGTATGGATATATCATGATACATTAATGCTATATTTATTTATTTGCATAAAAGTTGGTACGTACATTTTCAGTCTTAATTAAGGAATCAGGAACACCACGCTGCGTTCCATGAAACAAGTTACGGATGTAGGCTTTAAGTCGGCAATGCTGAAGTGGTATTGGACAGAACATGTCACGACGTGTCCTGCCCAATACGCACGCGTATGGACCCGAAAAGGTGGGCAAACATGTTCACGGTATGGACCCCTGAGGACGGTCATAGTTGCCGTAGTCGGCCGAAACGGAGTTGGCGTGACGACTTGGACACTTATGTAGAAAAGACATGGATACTACAGGTCCAGGATCGATTTGTATGGAGACGTTAAGGTGAGGCCTTGGGCCAGCAGTGGGATGCAAAATAGGCTATTAAAGAAAAAGGAAAATCAAAAGTTCATACCAAATACCGTCACGCCTATATTGCCCAAGCGGAGGTTGCAGAGGTAAGAGTATACTGTCGATATCCACTTTTCACCGTCTCATGTAATAGGGGGGACTCTATCGCCATTATATCAGGCATAATGCCAGACTTCCGACTGATATTGGCAATTTTTGGTATTTACCTCATTTGCATGCTTATTAATGTAAATATGATTAACATTTAACTTATATCCGACAATACACACATGAATTATAATAAATACATAACATAACAATAAGTTATTTTACTTACAAAGAAGTAGTGGTTTCTTCAGACAATCCAGCAGATTTTTTCTGTTTTCTGAAAGTAGTAAAAAGTGTAAATTAACAATATTTCACTATAACACATTAGTAACGCTAGCAGCAAAACTAAAATATTAAATTTGTCGGTTAAATTAATTAAACGATCGTTAGTTTCCCAAAAACTCTTACAATTTTTAGATATAAATCACACTTGAGATAGTAACATATCCTATTCTAGATTAACAAAAAAGCGGTCATGTACGATAGTTCATTAAAATGACGGGTTCCGTATTTTAATACTTGGTCCTTTTCATAAAGTACTATTTATTATAAACACAACACTAATTGCTTGCAAAAAAGAAATTGTTCTTGTCATAGATGAGTTTATTAACATGAAATTCACAAATACCAATAACCATTTAGAAAGTTTACTAATCTCTAAAACAAACGAAGAAATCTATATCATTATCCTCTTTTTGTGGTTGTAAAAAAATAATGAGAAATCAATTAAAGAACTCTTATTGAGAGAGTCAATCGTTTTATTTTAACTAATTATCTTTATGGTATTTCCACAAATATGTTTACAATCCCATTTTCCTGATCAATATAGAAATTTCAATAATTTCCCTAATAAACAACTGAACCCTAAAATAAACAGACAATTTCATACCTAAAACATTATTTTACTTAAAAAAATACATATCTGAACACACCAAATCTTAAACATACATCAACCGTTCACTTAACAAATTACTCCATCATACACAAACCTAGTCTTCAATGTACACCAGATCACCTTTTTTCATCGCCTCGGGAAGACCTCGAATAAGTAAAGTAGTACGTGGTTTGGACATTGTATTAGCAATTTTTTTCGAGTCTAGCGTCGACCATTAATTCGCGATTATGTCTGGCCTGATGTGTGTACAGTTATTCGCCTATATGTCACGTTACACGGCTATGAGCATGCTGAAAGCATAACACTACTTATTTTCCAGGTTTTTTGTTAGTCTGTGGTGTAGAGAAGTGGGTACGGTAGGTCAATTACACGCGAGGCGTGAGAAATAGCCAGTGTGGTGCTGTTTGGCTAAATGGTTTATGTCTTAACAGCCTAGTATTGTTACACTGTTTAACGTGGAAATTATTAGATAATGGTTCATAGTATTCGATTCTCAAAAGAGATAATATAGGATCGTGACACAAATTTTTCGAAGTCTCCCCACCACATGTAGTATATATCCGTTTTATTTTTTAAATTTCAAACCTTTAGTACATTTTTTTTGGGAATCGGAAATCCGAATCAGCATCTTTAGCCTATAGCAGTCCACTTGTGTCCACTAAGTGCGATCCTCGGCAATCTTCGGAAACTAAATACTATGTTTAATATTTTAAGTATATAATAGTGTGTTCAGATAATCCTGAATGGGAAAAGAAGTGCTTATTACAGTGAGCTAACTTTTTGTGTAAATTTTAATTGTGAATAGAAATCGACCATAAATATTGTGTGTGTAACTTATTTAAGCGGGGTAGGCAGAGAGTACAGAGTTCTAACAGGTTCTTTCCTCTGGCTTCTTCCACTCTCATAGTTCGTCTCACATACGCTCGCCGGTTACGAAGACTCTTGACTTGTCCTTTGAAATAATTAAATAAATACGGTTTCAGACATTTATTTCTCAAAAAGAATACAATTCACTTATAACATGAGAAATACAAGTTCATCTTAAATATTAAATACAGAAGGACGGTAGGTACTCATAAATAACTCACAATCGTTTTAGTGTTGTGGGTAAGAAGAAAAAGTAAGTGAACAATTACATGTCGTTTCTTGAAGGCAAGTGTATATGTATGTGTGTGGCGCACAGTTAGTCTATTACCTAGCGGGAAAATGTAAGGTTCCTGTCTAAAGTCAACGGGAATGAAGTTAGGGGCAGAAACTAGTATAGGATAAAGTTGTGGTAATTTAATTATTAATGGGATTTATATTAAAATATACAGAAATTCTTTAGGATGTGATGTTTTATAGTTTTTTTATATAAGGCAAAAGATGTAATTTCTTTGATGTCATTAGGTAATTTATTGTACAGTTCAGCTCCTTCGTATAGTATGTTCTTCTTCCCATAGTTAGTTCGTGGTTTTCTTAGGCAAATGTTGTTATTTCGTCTAGTAATACGTTTTTGTGTTTGTCCTTTTATTGTAAATGTTATTTTAGAGTGTATATTTTTATTTAATAGTTTATGTACTAATATGTATGTGTTATATTTATATATTTGCGATAGTGTCATCAATTTAGTTTTTTTGTATATTGTTTCAGTAGGAGTTAGATAGTGGTAATGAAATAAAAGTTTAATTATTTTATTTTGACATGTTTCAATTTGTTTTAAATGTGTTTTAGCTGCGGTGCCCCACACCTCTATCAGATATTCAGGGTGAGGCTTTACCATGGAATTGTAATGAACCAAATAAGCAAATAATGAAATAAACCACCTATATTTAACAGCATATCACATTTCTCCGTAACAAGTAATTTCTAACCTACTGTATTCATTTTACTATGACAAAACCTTATTAAGCCACGTTAAATGACCTAGGCGTTTCGACGGTGGCTCTTTGTGGGACTGCCTCGAATTGAACCACTTCTGTTTTAAGTATAGGGTGGCCATGTGTCCATAAGCGTCTGGATTTGAGAATATAAGACATTGAAATTACCGAAATGCCTACCTGTAACCACTTCACGGTCTAGGTATAAGCATTCTAGGTGTCCTAGATTCCTATAGCTAGACCATACCTGTCAGAAATACCCCAAGGAATAGAGACGAAAAATAAGTTAGTAGAAATAATAGTATAATAATATCATCATATACTGTCCCACTGCTGGCCTAAGGCTAAAATTAAACAAAAATTACACAATATAAAAAAGTTTTTAGGAGAAGTCTTTTTAAAGTGTACGTTTTCATTGAGTAATGCCCTTTATTCTTTTTGTAGCTATATATTGCGTGGTTAAGAGCTTAACCTGCTCCACCCACTGTGTCTAATAGTCGCGGATTCGATTCCCGCACGGGACAAATCTTTGAGTGATCCACAATTATTTGTTCCGGTCTAGATATTTGTGTATGAGAATTTTCGTGTTTGTCAACGCACCCACGACATATGAATAAATACTAGTGAGGGGGTATGTTTTAAAAAAAAATGATAAAAATAAAATATTCAGAATGAACAATACTAGTAAAATTGGAATCTTTATGTGCAAAGGTAAGCTTAACGCTATGTAATAGGTGGTTAGTATATTGTATATACCAAGGACAATTTCAATATTAAGATTTTTTGTAATAGACAAACCCTAATGACACTTTGTTCTACCTGGGACTCAAACCTACTTGCTACAACAATGAAGGAGATAGATTTAGATTATAAATCATTTGTATATTTTTGTCGTATCCCGGCGAGAACCAGACAACTCGGAAAAACTAAAAGTAGTTGGCCACATGGAAGGAAAGAGGAGTAGAAGAAGATCGCCAACCAGATGGGCGGACGTCATCAAAGAGACAACGAGCACTAATATCCCAGCTGCCATCAAACAGGCTGAATGCCGGGAAACCTAGAGAGCAAAGGTGCACTTGACCGTGGTGGACACGAGCAGAGTTGGGCAAAAATTAATTATGAAAAAATTAAGTTGCAATTCGTCGATATCGTCGCGGCTTATTTGTAGTTTAAAGTACCCGACCTTTCTAGTATTCCACAGCACCCATGATCACGAAAGGGACTGTGGCGATTGACGTCCAAAAATCATTATTTTTCCGGAGTACCTCAGGCGGATTAATTTAATTGCAAATGAAATTTCATTTAATTGATCCTTCATACGATAAATGCCCAATGCCGAACACTGGATACGAGTAACGCATCAAGAAGATATTTTTGTCTCGTTTTGCATTTCGTGCGCATGGCCACCCTAATCAAGTAGCTTGTATTCAATACGTGATGATTGCATTCAATTTTATAGAACACAATTACTTAAGTCTGAGCAAAGGAACGCCCGGGTCTTTTTCTAGATTATTTGGAGCGTTCTAATTACAACTAAATAGATTTTTCTTAGTATATATTGTTTGATGTATTGTTACTTTCCTAGTAATAAAAAGATATAAAAGAAGTGCACAGATGATGTGAGGCGTGGGATTTGCAACCTTATTATTGGGGGAATTAAAGCTAAATATGTCTGATCACGTTTTTAAATGTGGTTTAATTAATATATATACAATATTAATACTATGATCTTTTGGCCCGCGGCCAAAAGTGGAACTAACGCTGTCATCAGTTGAAACGTCACTTCATGACTTTGACGGACGATTTAGCGTAGTGGTTAAGAGCTTAAGCCGCTCCGTCCACTGTGTCTAATAGTCGCGGGTTCGATTCCCGCACGGGACAAATCTTTGTGTGATCCACAATTATTTGTTTCGGTCTCGGTATTTGTGTATGTGAATTTTCATGTTTGTAAACGCACCCACGACACAGGAATAAATCCTAGTGTGGGGATACGGTTTTTAAAAAAAAAAACAAAAATGACAGTCGCAAAGTTGCCGCTTGTTATAAAATTTACCCAAGTTCTTTTTTTAAATTAGTAACTCTGTGGACCCACCTGTTAAAACACCTTCTTGGAAGTAGGAAAAACTTACTAAATGATAACCCTAATTTCACACCAATGCCCTGTAAATTTCATTCAAGGGCCAGAATATCCTTGACGTACTATATGCTGTCTCGTTGGTCTAGTGGCTCATCATGGCTGGCAATCATAAGGTCTTAGGTTCGAATCCTAGGTCGGACAAAGCCTGATACATAAACTGTCTCTTATCTGATGAGAAAATAATTGAAATATATTTCTTTATGCCTTAAAATGATTATATAATATACCATCACGCCTATATTCCCCAGAGGGGGTGGCAGAGGTATACTGAGTACACCCACGTTTCGCCGACGATGTTAGGTCCCATGTAATAGGGAGCGAGCCTTTTGCCATATACCGGGCACAATTCCAGACTCCGGACTCATACTGGGAAGTTTTCGTTAGAAAAACTACACTTGTTCGACCTAGGATTTGAACCCAGAACCTCGTGATCACCCCAGAACCCAGAAGCGATGCGCTTTGCCACCAGACCAACGAGACTTGTAATATTATACAAACATATATTTGTAATATTATATTAACATTATAATATTACAAATATAAGTCTTGTCCGCGTGGTACAGTGGCAAAAGCGCTGGCTGCATTCCCTCGCTGAATAGCCATGCTAATTTTCTGAGCGAGAAATAAGCGAGACCTCTTATCACTTGTGGAGGTAAAATAAATAATATTAAAATTAAAATAAATAAATATTTATTAGACGTGGATAATACAGGCCCAGGATCGATTTGTGTGGGAACGTAAAGGGGAGGTCTTTGCCCAGCAGTGGGATACAGAATAGGCTATTTAAAAAAAAAACGAATTATAATTTGAAAAAATAACATCAAGTCTCAGTAATAAATAAACGTTTTTATGACGAAATATGAGAGTTAAGAAATCGAGAGCGCTGTAAGGAAAGAACCTGTTGACACTGTACTCCCTACCTACCCGTAAGGGATCTGGCTTCATGATATACATAGAAAAAATATACTTAAAAATCTGCCGCTACAGGAATATTTTTGACTTTATTTATAATTAACTTAATGTGTCCCATTGCTGGGCAAACGTACATTATCCTATAAGAACATTATGGAATAATATCAAACACATCTGCGCTTGCGTCGACGGACGCAGCTGTGCGTGCAAGCGCAGATTTATCTACATTTTCCGCAGATCGCAGATATCATACGCGCTACAATTGGTCGGCCATTTCGCGCTCACACGCCATTGGCTGTAGGGCTAGCGCAGGAAACGCGACAATACATGTCAAAGATTTTGTCGCCCTAGGCGTGAGAGCCCTAGGCAAGCTTAGAATAGTGGGGTTTAAGGTGTCTGGCGTTGCTGGACCCAGTGGCTGTACCACCCAGGCTGCCGATGTTGGCGGATTGCGGGACCAGAGTTCCCCCAAGAGACGTAAACCTGCCAGCAGTCACGCCAAGAGGAAGAGACGCGAAGAGCTGGCGAGACAAGCGGCCATTACAACCACCCCGGTGCGGGAGACCGCGCTTGCCAAGCGGGCGAGGGAGGTTAGTAATGAGGCTACAGACAGCATGAGGGACCAGAAGCGAGCTCGCTTTGGCTCCTCTTTTAAAGAGGTCGTATCGACGACGAGGTTGGCCATCACTGCAGAGGGCTATCCGAAAAATATGCTTGACGACGGAGCTGTCTGGGAGCTCAAACAGGCATTCTGGTCGAGGATAAGGAATGATCCGATCCAACGTAACATGCTCAGGCGAAGACGCGATCACCTGGCTTGGCTTCTTCAATGGTTTTACCGTCGGGGGAGTCAAAGTCAGAGTGGTCAAAGACAAGGACCTACCCAGACCAGAGAAGATGGCTTGGAAGAGGACTAAAATAAATGAGCACGTTCCCCTCTCCGAGGAACTATACGTGCTCCAAAGGCTACACAAGACCATATCCACGGATCACTGGAGAGTAGTCAGCACTACGTCGGAAGAACTTCAGGCTAGGAGTATAATCCTGATTTTATTTTATTTTATTCAAAAGGTACAGAAACAGAACAGATTATAAGATTTTTCATAACCTATTAATACACAAATTATTAATCTGTTATCCACTTACAACTTTACACATCATTCTTAGTTTAACAGCTTCTATATCTATTAACTACAGGATATAAAGAATACGAAAAAAACAAAAAAATAAAAAAATGAGATAAATATGCAAGTTAAAGGGGAAAGACAAGAAATAAACAGCCAAAACCTTCAGTAAACCAAACCGAGTACATCATGATCTAATTAACATTAATGATGGACCAGATCTCTGCTGATGCCATCAAGAAGGCCGGATATATGCTGCATGCTGGGCTTGAACGCAGCTACTTTAAAGTCCTCGAAATGCCTGGGGACAAGGCGGAGGCTCCGGGAAGGCCCACAGAATTAGCGGCTGAAACACCAGCCAACTTAAACCAACCTGACGTGGAACGGGATCAGCAGAAGGAGGCCACAGGGAAGGAAGTGACCGAGGAGCAGCTACTTGCGGGCCATCCGGTACCGTCACCAGCGATGTCGACGGGAACGGATGGCCTCGCGGGCGGTTTCGGCGACTTGGGCATTTCCTCCTCTCCCATTGGGATGGAAGACTTCGGCCCAGACAGCAGCGAACCGAAAGGGGGCTGCAAAAAGGGATGCCTGTAACTCAGGACAATCCGCTACGTCAACACTGCTCAAGTTGCAACAGAGCTTGGACTAAGGTGCGTTCAAATCAACCTCCATCATGCTGAGGCAGCGACGGCGATGTTAGATCGCCTATGGCATAAAGGCAGATTTGATATAGCATTAATACAAGAGCCCTATATATACAGGGGTCAGATACGAGGCTTAGATGGGGCGGGGGGCAATCTGTTCCACAAATGCACAACTAATGACATGAGAACTTGTATTTTTGTCAGGAATGGCATAAATGCAACGCCTCTTTCCGTCTTCTGTTACAGGGACCTAACCACGGTCAAGTTAAAATTGGAAGGTAACAGAGGCAGCCAAGAAGTTATCTTCTCGGCTGCCTACTTACCATACGAATACACGGACCCAGTTGCGACACAATTAAGCAGCTTGGTCAACTACTCCTGTACGAACAACTTCGAGCTTACATAGGATGTGACGCCAAAGCGCACCACATCGTCTGGGGCAGCTCGGACACTAATCAAAGAGGAGAAAAGCTTCTGGATTTCCTGGTAAGTTCTTCACTTCATGTACTAAATAGAGGCGATAGGCCTACGTTTGTAAACAAACGATGAACAGAAATCATCGACATTACTCTCGCTACTAATAAAGCTAGCAAAAAGATAAATAATTGGCATGTCTCCAATGAGATTTCGTCATCTAATCACAACTTTATATGTTTCCAGTATTCAGTTGAAACGAATAATACAGTTATAAAAAGACGAAATCCGAGGAACACCGACTGGGCTTCGTACAGACGGGATCTAAATACAGAACTAGGGAAGGTTCAAGGTAAGCTCAACTCCATAATAGATATAGAGTTTGAAGCGGACAACATTGTTCGGGCGGTTAGCACCGCCTGGAAAAATAACTGTCCGGAGAAAAGAGCATTAGCAAAGCGTGAACCCTGGTGGACTCCTGAACTCGCCAAGTTAAGGCTTGAAACTCGCCCGGTATTAAATGAAGCAAAAGCAATCAAGAACTTTAGTGAATATTCGCGGATACTCACGAAGTTCAATAAGGAGGTGCGGAAAGCTAAAAGAGCGGCCTGGAAAAGGCACTGCCAGAGCATAAGCAGCCTACCAGAGGGCATGAGACTCACAAAGGCGATGTCTACTGCCAAAATAAATCCGCTTACTATGGTAAGGGATGATAAAGGTGATTTTACAAATAGTGAGAAGGAAACGCTGAAAGTAAGAAAAGAACATGATGACATCGTGTTTGATGTTGAGGATGAAGAGCAAAAGGTATAACAACTAAAACTGACTGGGAGACAGCAAGAAAGGTCGTGGAACCGAATAAGATAAAACGGGCTCTTAATAGCTTTCAGCCGTTTAAGGCCCCAGGACCGGATGGAATATATCCCATTCTATTACAAAGGGGGGAATCGACACTCAATCGACACCTATGTAGGCTATTCAGAGCGTGTGTAGCCTATGGGCACACGCCCCGAATCTGGCGACAGGTCACAGTAACGTTTATCCCTAAACCAGGAAAACCGAACTATGAGGAAGCAAAGTCATACAGACTAATTAGCCTGTCATCATTCTATCTAAAATGTATGGAAAAGATGATAGACAGATACATGAGGGAGGGACCACTGCCGAAACACCCTCTACACAAAATGCAATGTACATATCAGCCGGGCAAATCTACAGAAACAGCTCTACACTATGTTGTCAGCCGTGCAGAGATGGCCCTAGAACAAAAAGAGATATGTGGTGCAGCGTTCCTGGACATTGAGGGTGCCTTTGATCGCACAACTTTCCTCTCTATCGAGGAAGCTGCAAAAAGGCATGGAATGGAACCAACACTGACAAAATGGATCAAAAACATGCTTAATGACAGGGTTATCCAATCTACTATTTTAGGTGATCGATTAACCGCTAAAACAACCAGAGGATGTCCGCAGGGAGGTGCTCTATCACCAACTCTATGGAGTCTCGTGATAAACTCGCTCCTGGAAATTACTAACACAGGTCCCTTTTACACGGTAGGGTATGCGGACGATATCGTGATACTAATCAATGGGAAATTCACCAATACAGTATGAACACTAATGCAAGAATGCTTGGACAAAGTGACGGAATGGTGCACGACACACAGTCTATCAGTTAATCCAAAAAAGACGAATGCGATTTTGTTCACACGAAAAAAGGTGCTCACGGGTCTACAGGACCTGTATATGTAAAACAATAAAATAGAATAGACCAACGATGTCAGATACTTGGGTGTAACACTCGACAAACAAATTCGTTGGCACCTTCACGCTGACCATACCATGAAGAAGGCACTCAGATTGCTGAACATGTGCATATCAGCATACGGAAAAACCTGGGGGCTACAGCCCAAAATGATGTATTGGATTTACACAATGATGGTGAGGCTAATACTAACCTACGGAAGCATTGTGTGGTGGCCAAGAACGAGACTCAAACATGCAAGGATGCTTTGAGGAAGATACAGAGAACAACCTGCTTGGCCATTACAGGTGCCTTCAAAACAACACCAACGGCAGCTATGAAGTGGATACTTAATCTCACCCCGCTGCATATAGTCATTGAGACAGAAGCAAGAAAGGCGATACATAGACTAGCTAAAACTGGACTATGGGATACATCAATGCCCAGATCCGAACATACCTCATTAGCACCAGCTAAAGAGGTGGATGATATAAGGGACATGAAATGCGACAAAATCTTGACCACGTTCATGTTCAACAAAAAGTTTAGTACTCACATCCCAACCAGAAACCAATGGAAGGGAGGACTAAAGAAGCAAAGTAAAGAAGAACATGGTATACTGATGGATCCAAAACCAGACATGGGACAGGAGCCGGAATATACACTGAAGGACTTGGTCTATATCAAAGCATGGGTAAGATGACTTCGATATTTCAAGCAGAAACGTATGCGATTACCATGTGTGCAAGACAAATATTGGACAGAGATACTACTGATCAGGATTTTTTTATATGTAGCGACAGTCAGGCTGCCCTTTAAGCTCTCAGCTCCTGTGAGCTAAAATTGGCACTGGCAGTGGAGTGTGCACACCTTCTTAACAGATGCGGAGCGCGCAACACAGTCAGACTTGTCTGGGTCCCTGGGCACACGGGTGAGGGCTGAGCGAGCGGATGACTTAGCTAAGAAGGGATCCATGGGAAAATACATAGGTCCTGAACCATTCATAGGCATACCAGATGGAGCCTATAAAGGTGTATTGTTCAAGTACGCTAAGGAACAACACAGGAAAGAGTGGGAGGCTAACACAATGCTAAGACACTAAGGAATTCACCAACACGTGGAGTGAAAACGACAGTAAGAGAATACTAAGACACAGTAGAACTGAACTAAGGCAACTTATTGGAGCATACACAGGCCACTATGGCACAAAAGAACATCTACACCAGATGAACCTAGCTAGCGACGTGGCATGCAGGAACTGTGGCACAGAAACTGAAACCATGAAGCACATTCTCTGCAAATGCGATGCTCTGGCGGCGCGGCGAATGAACTTGCTGGGGCTGGCCTATCCATCACCAGGAGAATATCGGCTCTTCCCCCCTGGAGGAATATATAGCCTATTACAGGGAGTATTTGGGACACCAGGTACGTAAGAGCACTAGGGCTAAGGGCAGTATAAAATATGATGTGCGCTTGATGAAAATCAACCCTACAAATTGCCAACAAGATAAGATATGGGCTTTAGTTAGAGTGTAAACAGAATATTGGTATTTATTGAGACCATTCTAAGCTTATATGGTAAGTCATACGTCATTGTAGACGAACTGTTTATGTCTATTTTTGTTATAAATGTTATTATGATACGGGTATCGTATTAACAAATATATATATATATATATATATATATATATATATATATATATATATATAATACATAGTACTTACTACCTATATCATTGTATCATTAAGAAATAGACCCGACTTAGATTGTAAGTACCTTTTGTGAAGAGGAATAAATAAACTATTATTATTATATTATTATTATTATTATATTGGAACTAAAATATCTCTATGAGTAGTCAGTGTATATTAATACCTCGATCGAAGGCCTCCGGTAAGTACTGTAGTAATAAATAAATTTAATTTAAAAATACACACCTTCACGCCTATATTCCCCAAGCAGGGGTGGCAGAGGTGTAATGAGTACACCCACGTTTCGCCGACGATGTTAGGTCCCATGTAATAGGGGGCGCACCTATTGCCATATACCGGGCATAATTCCAGACTCCGGACTCGTACTAGGAAGTTTTCGTTAGAAAAACTACATTTATCCGACCTAATATTTGAACCCAGGACCTTATGATCACAAAGCGATGCGCTTTGCCACTAGACCAACGAGGCAGTCATAATTCAAAAATGCCTTTTTAAAAACAAGCTTTTATAGCAAAAACCACAACTAATATATCTTGGTTTGTTGAGGAGTTCCTATGGCTTCCTTCCCACTCTAAAGTACTCGTCAAGACAAATCCAACGAGCCCAAACACGGCGGGGTTACATTAAGTAGTTGGGTGGTTCTATTGACCACCTTTCGGCTTCATCATCAAACCCTGAACACTAGGACAGAGGACAAACAAAACGACCAGTAAAAACTCGGGTTAAAGAACACATAGCTGACCTAAAACACCGTCGCTCGAAGAAGTCTGCAGTCTGTGAACATGTCCTTGACCGCACCCGCCATAACTGATGTTTGATAGACCACAAATCCTCGTGAAAGAACACCGATTCCTACCAAGGATGGTTCGCGAGGCTATTGAAACTAAAAAAACATCCAAATTTCAATAGAGAAGATGGCTGGGTGCTTCCATCGACTTGGGATCCGGTAATTAATATAATCAAATCCAAAACCAAGCATAACACTGCAAGACCTCAAGACACTGTGAGCTCTTTCGGACCAACAAAAATATTTAAGAAGTTTGAGGGTACCCCGGAACAACTATGCCTTTTGGACGTCTAACACCTCAGTCCCTCACGTGACCATGGGTGCTGCAAAGCACTCGAAATGCCGGGAACTTAAAAATCAAAAATAAACCGCGATAACATCCGAAAAAAGAAAATAGTTTTATTTCATGTGTAATATTCGCGTAAATCTAAGAACTCAGTATGTGAACACTATCTGGTTGTATAGTACTTCTCAATACCAATCTGATAAGCCTAAACATGAGAGGGGTTACGCTGTATAGTTCACATGTTCCTATGGCCACCTTCCGACCCCATCATTAGAACAGCTCCAAGATACCATATTATGCATTGTCACCAAACTTGCTTATTACTTACGTATGCCAATTTTCAGCTCAATCAGATACCGCTAATGTTTGAAGAATGGATCACAAAATTTGAACCGGAAAGACAGACAGATACGAACATTGAAGTTAAATAAAGCTTGTAAAAAGCACATACATACGTCAAAATGATAATATTTTTCTTGCTTGAAGATCTTGAAGTCACCAGGGGAACGAACGGAGAACAGACTCACCGAGGGGTTCGTCTTCTTATCGTTTCGACGGCAGACACGTCGAATCTATATAGAAGCGGCCCAGAACGCGGCCACTTCAACCGCATTGTCGGTGACATTCATCAAATCCTGCCGCGCAGGTGTTGGTGCATGCAAAGCACGATGGAAGGTGCGCCATCATTTGGGTTATACCGCACAAACACCTCAGATTGGTATTGTCCGTGAGTCTCCACCTAAACATGTTTTCCTTGCTCCGGCCGACCCGAGTCCATAGTCTATTATATTATATCTTCGAGACCTGTTATGGTTATTTATTGTACAAAGGGGTTTGTTATGTGGTATGGGTGCCACAACTTCAGTCTTTTCCACAAAAGACTGAGAAACATTTTAACATTTTTCCTCGCGTAGAAAAATCTATATTCTGTCGGTTTAGGTGTTTAAAGGTAAACAATTTAAGCTATTAAATTATTTAATATGCTATTCAAAATTAATTAAATGGAGACGGCGAGCGTGTATGAGACGAACTATGAGAGTCGAGGAAGCCAGAGAGGTATGTAAGGAAAGAACCTGTTGGAACTCTGTACTCTCTGCCTACCCCGCAAGGGATCTGGCGTGAGGATATAGATAGATAGATAGAATTAAATGAATATTTTTCAAAGTGACATTTAAACATCTTATTTTTTTTTATTAAAGTTATAATTAAACGTTAACCTTAAAGGGATCAAATCAAAATCGCCCCAAATATACTTATATCGATTTTATTTATTCCCAAAACATTTAAATCTACAATTAAATATATTAATTATTAATGGGCGCACCACGTAAACCCCAGAGAGTTTATTAATTGGTCTACCAATTTCTATGAAAGTTACGTTGATTATTTACAATCTATCAGTAAATTCAAACTATGAAATTATGTTTGTTTATCTTTGTGCAACATATTTCGCTCTGCAATTATCTACTCGTAGAATGTCAGCAAAGCGCTGCCCTGTCCATAATAATAACTGGTTTGAAGATATATCGCGTTGGACCTAATGTTATCTCTTGGCTATTTATTATATGAATGCGTGACCTCTTTCTCTGGAAATAACATAGAGTTTATTAAGTTATAAATTTTATCATCAATGAATAATTTGACAAAACGGGCAGAGGGCAGGTAGGGCCTGTCTTCGGCTGAAAGGCCTCCAGTGCAGGATAATTGCCTCTTCCAAAGATCGCCATGACGTCTGGATTTGTGTTCTACGCACTTTTACCCGCAATGACCTGTGTCAGACCATCAGTCCATCTTTTAGAAGGCCTACCACGTCTTCCGGTAAGTGGTCGCCACTCGGTAATCCTTCTGTCCCAACAGAAGAGAGCGTAGTGGTAACCTATACTGGGTTACAGCTCGTATGTAAGCTGACTGTACCCACCGGGAATGCACCTATCACCCTCTCTCAGAAAATCGGTGTGAAGCAGTAATGTTGTTACTGCGTTTACTTCTAGACCTGTTTCGATCTTTGCTGAAACGATTCGGTGATATGAAACACGAACAAGAATTCATAAAAATCTTTTAAAAAAAAAAAAAACGAAAAAAGACTTCAAAAAGCACCGATTTCAAATATTTATTTCTTGCTTTTTGAAGTCGGGTTTTTTTAAAAGATTTTTATTTTACAATTTTAAGTGACAAATGAATTATTTACTAATATTTATATGTCTATATTATATTATTTTGCTAAGTTCAATACAGATTTCATTAAAATGGTACCACGTCGAAACTATACTAAACCCAACGCAAAAAGAATCATCAAAATCAGTTCATAAATAAAGACGTTATAAAAAACACAGACGAATTGTCGACCTCCTCCTTTTTGAAGTCGGTTATTATTCTGATTAGTTCTATGGCAGGGTACCTATAGGATTGACGTAATACCCATCATATCTCAATCTACGCATTCATATTGTCTGTCGTTAAGGAGTTCCCTGGTGTATCTTCCAAATCCAGGGTCCAATACCGATAAAATTAAAAAAAGTACCACCTTGCAGCTATACTGAACCCAATGCAAAAAGAATTTTCAAAATCGATTCATAATTGGCGGAATGATCGCGTAACATACATACAAAAAAAACATACAGTCGAATTGAGAACCTCCTCCTTACTAAAACAAATACCACATTTTTATCTAATTCTCTATCTTACATTCATCAGTCAGTATTTAGTAGTTATTACCTTATATTGAAACAAATGCTTAATGACAATCTGGATCTGAATCGTCTCACAGAACGAACATACGGGACGCGATTTCGGTCGATGAGCCGACTGTGTTCAAACTTAGCTGATACAAATGAAACATTGAAAATCGAATCAGAGCACTAAGGCAATATTGCCATGTCTATTTACTGATGAGTTAAAGTTCCTAAAGGAATTTACGAGTACTTACCCGCAACACTTTCAGAAAATTACCGGAGAAAAATTGACAGAGATATTATAGCGATGTTTGATTGATGATTTCATTTTTATAAAAGCATCCATGACACAACATTAACTCATAGTGCGGGCTACGTTTATTAAAAAAAACTATACACCGTAAAACTAAGTAAATAGTGAAGAAAACTTTAATTACACACTTTTTTTGTAATCAGTATCAATGAGCTAACTAGAATACGACTAAATAATTTCGAATGTAATCCAATTTTAACTATACGGCCATAATTTCTATCCGCCTAAATAGCCTACCTGGCCATCAACAAAACCGTTAGACCAAATGATTCTTTGTACGTTCCTTATTTAAAAATTCGTTCTGCTACAATCGACGCTCGGATAATGGTCAAACGCGAGCCGGACTCATGTGATGAAGGTTCCGTTCTAAAAGATTATTGTTTGTAAAGTACCACATTGGGACGATGCCACATAATTCAGTATTTATTTGGATGCCAAACTTAAGGTATAAGCTTTTTTTAGAAATTTAATATATACCTATGGTTACCCGTTACGATTCTTAACTTAGAGGGGATGTAATGAATCTAGATTTAAGCTATCAAAATGTGTGTGTGTGTGTGTGGATGATGTACGCTGTTGGCCGCGAGGCCTTTATAGTTTCACCGGACTTAAAGGCGAGCGTGCAACCACTACGCTCTAGCCAGCAAGAAGGGCAAGAGGCGACATACTCGAGGGCGCCTCGAAGAACTATCAAAATGAATCATGCGCGTTACTCAAGATGTACCATTATCATGGTCAAGCGAAAGTCGCAGAATTGAATTCATGTTATGAATATTCAGGCTTATATATCATACTGTTTATAATAAAATTTGCTGTTTCAACAGGAACAGGCCCTTACAAACAATAATAAAAAAGTGTTAATCCTTTGATAAAATAAGTTTGTTCGTGTTTTCATTAATGGGACAAAATCTAGGCCCATGAAAAAAGCTGATCTCACAGTCTTCAGAATTATGGAACCCTAAAACAAAAAAGTATCTCGCAGGCTTTCTTTATAATGCGTTCTTATTTTGAAATTTGACGGTCGTTTCACACATGAGACTTTTTTGGGCGTTTTTTTTTGAGCAAACGCGTTAATCTGTTTGATTGACCCACCTTGTTATGGCGGTGATTGGCAGGTTTATTAGATACGTTGGGTCAACACTTTCAACTAGGCATAGGTAATTAACCTTTTAAGTAATTGGTGAATTATGTTCACATTATTTTTTGAGGTTTTAACCTTTGACACTTGGTGACTTGTGAAGACGGATTTCCTAGGTTGTAGATGGCCAGCATTAAAGAGAAATTTTTAGGTACTTACCACATATTTTTAACTTATTAGTTATTTATATCTTTTTTCCTACATTGATAATTTTTCTTTTCTCTTCCGCTCGGTGAATGATCAGACTAATTTTGTTAATTAAACTGAGGATCACCTGATAGATTATTCAGCATTATTCTTCTTCTTCTTTAAGTTATGGCTTCACACTAATTTTAAGTGTATTTTGCCAGTTTCCAGTGAGATATATAATCGTGTTTGTTTAAATTAATTCGACTCCCCAATGAATTTGATGATAACGATGATAATGAAATTAATGAAGTACCCCACCCTGGATAGTAAAGCGGTGGATACTTTACATACCAATTGCAACGGCCGTTTTGAGGGAAGTCGAAAAGGCACGTTTTATCACTTTGTTACAATTACCTTCACTCATGCACATATAAGAACACATAATGGTTAATAATCCACCAACATTACACATTATTAGTCGAAATAACACAAGTTTGGAAATTAAAACAAATTGACAACATCAACTTCGACTTCCCGCCAAAACCACATGTTCTCAGCATTATTCTTTCATAGTCCAAAATCAATAAAAAAAATATTTTTAATAAGGCTCAGTCAATAACCTTTTTAAAATGTGGTGAATTTGACAATTCTTGGTTTGATTTTCTTTTGAAGATGAGTTTTCTATGGAGCCAGCTTAGAATATAAATAATTTATAGTTACTTTTTAGGTACCTAAGTATTCTGAAGAAGGGAACCGGTGCGTTCAATGACTGAAGGACTGACAATCTTGAAGATTTCCCCTCGGGATATACAAAAAGAAGTATATATGGCTATAGTTAGCCCAAAAGAAGCTAGTACACCGCGTATTTAGGAGGTGCTTGTAGCGTTGTGTGCCCACAGTATTCTCAACAATCACCAATAAGCAGTATAAGGCTCGGTCAGATTAAGATGTGTCTGTCTTTAGAAGGCGTGTTAAGCCGTTGGTCCTAGTTACTCCAGATAGTAGTCGTTAAGCCTAGTTGGGAGCCTAATGGGCGTCTTAATAATCCTCCACGCTTATGAGAAGCGTGGAAAGTATGAATAAAATATTGGACGAATAAGGAATAAAAAATGGGACAAAACAAACAAAAAAAATAAATAATAAAAATATCTTCTTTATATATATCATCACGCCAGGTCTCGTCTCAGGTAGGCTCCCTACCTCCCTATACAGAGTTTAAAAAATATCTTATGGGATGAAAAAGGAATATAGTGTGGGAAGTATGAGATATTTTTGCTGGATGAAATTTTGTGTGACGAAAGCGGAATAAACCATCTCTACGTACAAGATGAATAGTGCTTACATTTTAAGAGCTAAACTAGTAAGGTCTTTATTGGCACGTTGCTCGGCGGCCACTGGCACGCCGCCAGGGTTCGCCTGACGAATTTATGTGCGTACACTCCTTCATGTCGGAGAGGGGGTTGGATATGCGTTCTTGCTTATGGAAATAATTCAAAGACTGGTACAGAATAGTACCACAGTGTAAGCGATGGTACGTAGAAACTCTACTACCGATAACAAAAAGTAAAAAATACTAAAAATAAAGAAATAACGCCCTTGTTAGTCTAGTAGCTTAAAGTGTGGCTGGCGATCACGAATTTCTGGGTTCGAATCCTAGGTTGGATAATGCGTGGTTTTTCTGTCGAAAGGTTCTCAACCTTATTCGCTATGACCAAAAGTGTCTTTAGATTCTCCAAAATGTGTTCTATAGAGTGAGAGGTATCGGTTTGGACACAGCCCTGATTAATGAAGTATGGCAAAAGTCTTACTTACCTTATGCTTCCTCATAAATGACTGAGATTCTTCCGACGATTTCTTCCTTGCAATTTTGGAATTTATTTCTTCTTTTATTTGAGAGATTATATAATAACTTATGATATTGAAGGTGGTCATAATAGAGTTTAAACTATAGTGTATGTTTAAGGACTAATATAAATAATAGATATAAGGGCCCTCTAGGTAAGGATTCTTTTAAATAAAATAATTGATTATAATAATTACGGTCATGACCACTATACTTAGTAGTTACTACAATGTGCATATAAGCTGAAGTAATAATTAAGCTTATTCGTTAAAACTTAAGTTTTTTTTATCGTTAAGAAATGTATCATTTTAATTATAAGTAATTTTGTTTCTATCGTTAAGGTATTATTATTAAAGTTATTTCGCAAAAAAAAAACAAGATTGTTGATGTCTTTAAAAAAAAAACATACATATAATTTGTGTAGTGAAAAAAAAAATAATATTGGATAGTGTTTTGATATTATTTCTGAGAAAATAGTACAATTTTTAAAAGCCAAAAAACATGTATTTTGTAACTAATATGTAAAAGAGCCTAAATTTAAAGTTTATTATCACCATAAATATTATATTGTCAAATATGTATTTGGAATAAAGGAAAACTTTTGTTTCATTTTTTTTTTATGTATATGGCATCACGACGACGCGTATTTTGCCAATGTCAAGCATTACGAATATTCATTTCAAAATTAATTCAACTCCTCGATGAACTTGATGACAAGGATGATTATGAAATTGATAAAGTGCCCCACCCTGGATAGCAAAGCGATGGATACTTTACATACCAATTGCGACGGCCGTTTTAAGGGGAAATCGAAAAAGCACGTTTTATCACTTTGTTACAATTACCTTCACTCATGCACATATAAGAATACATAATGGTTAATATTCCACCAACATTACACATTATAATCCAAATAACACAAGTTTTAGAAATTAAAACAAATTGATGACATCACTGTTCGATTTCCCGCCAAAACTCCCATTTTTTTTATTTAAGGCGGTAAGTAGTTTAAGGACTAATATAAATACCGTTGTAACCCATACTATTGACTAAGAATAAGCCTATACTTTCTACAGGCAACATCTTTTGTTGCATACACCGCACCTTACGAAACTATTGACTTCAGCTATGATAGAACATAGTTTTACCACATTAGTGATGAGGGACTACTTACCTTGAAAAGTATTTCGCGTGATGATATTAGTAGATAGATATTAGATACTATATATTATCCGTAAATCATATAAATCACAGAGAAACCCTATTTAATGACATAGTGGCCGATAATAGCGGTATATAAGTAACGGCGCACACTATAAATCCGTCAGCGATTGTTGGCCGGTCGCCAGTGTGCGCCGCACTTAACGCCAACTTTTGCTTTTTACTTTTGTTACGACGACTTTAGAAGAACTAACTTATCGTTACTTTGGTGATATTTAACATAACGATAAATAAAAAAATCTTATTCGCAACAGCGTGGTAAGAAAGCGAGCAGGTATGAAAGATAGTATCGGTGTAAAGATGAGAAAGGGTATGCTCCGTTGGTATGGCCGAACCAACGGAGCATAGAAAGAATGTCAGAAGAAATAATGACAAAACAGTTATACAATGCGAAAGTGCAATGATGTAGGTACCGGGGAAGACCTAGACTATCTGACCATGACCGTATAAACCGAGTGTTATCTGAAGGACAAGTCAAGAGTCTCCGTAACCGGCGAGCGTGTATGAGACGAACTATACAACAAGCCAGGTTTGGTTGGATCAACTCTGAAAATCTCCAACATACAATATATGCATGCATAAAAATAAAAGGCGCATGCATATCATATATCTCAATGGCGGTGTCCAGCCGCTAACTGTGGCGGCGCTGGCGCAGCGCCAGTGACGGATTTATGGACAGCTATGGACACCATGACTTGGAAAACATTATTATATTTCCGAAGGGGATTTGACGTGATGATATAGATAAATAAAAACATATGCAAATAATACGCTTACGGCCGGTATATGGCAATAGGCTCGCCCCCTATTATATGCAACATCGTCGGAACAGTACAGAGTATACCCCCGCTTGCGGAATATAGGCGTGTCGGTGAGTTAATGCTTTTTAAACTATCTGTACTCCAAATATCCATATCAAAGTAAATGGGACAATAAAATAATTATAAATAAAACTTAAATAACGTTTGGGACAAAGACAATATAATGTGAGACAATTCCAGTTTTTTTATGTGGGACAAAAGTAATGGGACGAACGAAGATCAAATCAGAACAAACCATTATAACATTTAGCGAGTCCAATGCCACTGATGGGATAGCAGGGGTGTACTTTGCATACACAGGTTTCAGTAGTTCCTGGATCCCAATGTAAGGGACGGTAAGCCTATATTGACAGTAGTAAACAGCTCCGTTCGCTGTCTAATAGTCTCGCGTTCAATTTCCGCACGGGCAAATCTTTGTGTGATCCACAATTATTTGTTCCGGTCTGGGTATTTGTGAATTTTCATGTTTGTAAACGCACCCACGATATAGGAGTACATCCTAGGTTTGTTGGTTGGTTTCGTTTTTTATGTAAAAAAAATAGTAAAAAAATCCCACATACAAAAAGAATTGCAAAACTGAAATTGGTCTACGTACATGACCAAAAACCTTTTGATTTTTAAATGCAACAACTTTGTCATCTGATTAGGGGCCTCCAGTAGTCTGAAGTCTACTAATCGACAATTAAAGTTGCAAGTATATGTACGAATTTCGCAATCTCCGAATAGCCCTATTCGGCCCTATCCGACGGTTAAACTGGCCTGTTTTAATTCTCGGGTAACGCTTTTTGAGAAGAAGTAACTAACCAGCACTTCACGCGAAGGTGATAAAAGAGGACCTAAGTGACGTTTTATTTCTATTTAGCGATTAAACAATAATCAGGTATTGTTCTGACGCCTTTTGTAGTTCATTAATTTTGAAAAAATCCTACTAATATCATAAACGCGACAATTTGTGAGGATGTATGTATATATATTTGTTACTCTTTGACTTAAAAACTACTCACCGGATTTTAACGAAACTTTACAGTTAATATCCTACTTACATTATTAATTTAGCGCACTTAGCGTCGGACGATTTAGCGCAGTGGTTAAGAGCTTAAGCCGCTACGCACGGGACTAATCTTTGTGTGATCCACAATTATTTGTTCCGGTCTGGGTATTTGTGTATGTGAATTTTCATGTTTGTAAACGCACCGACACAGGAATAAATCCTAGTGTGGGGCTACGTGTTTTATAAGAAAAAAGACTTTTGTTACTCAAGCACGCAAAAATACTGAACGGATTTGATTGAAATTTGGCACACAGATAGTTTATCACCTGGATTAATTAGTAGCTTATACATCAGAACAACACATATACTACAATTTATAAAGATACTAGTTTTTGCGTGATTTAATAACAAACATCCAAAAATCCAAACTTTCTCATTTATAATATTAGTAAAATTACAAAATAATTAGTATAATAATATCCTAATCAGCGTTAGTTATAGGAACAATGCTTCTTTTTTTCTTCTGTGCGAAAATATTGTAACAATAAGAAATACAAGAAACTTGAATCATTTATTAATATTTGCTTTAATCGTGTTGACAAAAATAACTGGCATAACCAGCTGTTAGTTAACTAAACTATTAGATAACATTCCACTTAAACACACAATACCTTGTTTCTCTATATCAAAAAAACAAAGTGCCATATCGTCTACAAATGTTTTGAA
The DNA here is from genome assembly GCA_905147815.2 of Phalera bucephala. Taxonomy (NCBI): domain Eukaryota; kingdom Metazoa; phylum Arthropoda; class Insecta; order Lepidoptera; family Notodontidae; genus Phalera; species Phalera bucephala. The sequence goes on along the minus strand of LR990623.1, from coordinate 26,180,986 downwards.
TCGTGGACACCGTACGCATTGAGTGTGAGGCGAAATGAAATAGATCACGTTCCCCGCGTTGAGATGGCTAGTAAACAATGCTTGCATGATTCAGACTCAGTTGTTACCAGTATAGCTAAAAGTAATTATATCAAGGGGTGACTGTTTTCTCGATTTGGTTTTGGAACCTTCTTTGTGTAGTTAGTCGTGTAATAGACTGGATCAGTCATAATGGAAAAAAATAAATATTCAACATCGTCACGCCTATGTACCCCAAGCGGGGGTTGCAGAGGTGTACTGAGTACATCCACTTTTCGCCGACGATGTTTAGGTCCCATGTAATAGGGGGCGAGCCTATTGTCATATACCGGGCTCAATTCCAGATTCATACTGGGAATTTTTCGAAAGAAAAACTACGTTTGTCCGACCTAGGATTTGAACCCAGGACTACAGTGATCACAAAGCGATGCGCTTTGCCACTAGCCACTGCCGTCGACGCTGTCATATATTTAACATCGATCTAATATTTTTAGATAGTAGATACAACCGTTACAACAGTTAAATCAGGAGTCATAGTAGTTTAAATTTATGAAAAAAGGGGCGTTTATCGAAAAAAAAATAATGCAGGGCGAATGCGAAACAAACCATTATAGTATTTATGAATCGTCAGAAAAGTAACTGCGGAATGTCATTTATGTGGAGAACCTTACATTGAATACACATAATACTAATTACGAGCATGCACAAACAAATCAAATTGGTAATGGGATCGCCGGCGCATCAATTAGGGGCGCGGGCCGGCGCGGCGTCCGAAACGCACGTCAAAGTTGAGGCGTCCCCCGCCCCCGCCCCTTGAGCCGCCCGCCTCCCAGCGGTGCAATTTTTTTAAGGGGGCATCCCCCCGTGCCAGACTGTTTGGTGACGGTTGCACCTCTGTAGTAGGGATGGAGAGAATTGGGTGTTGGCAGATCTCTGAATAGGTAATTTGAATGATTTTGCGTCTATCCTACGGGTTACTGAATGATAAGTGTACTGTTGCGGTTAGTGAGATAAGCTGGAGTAAATGACATAAATTTAAATTGATAACATAAGGTCACTAATTTTATATATATATATACCTTTATTTCAAGTAAATTTTAAATAAGTTCTGGTAAAAATGCGATCGATAGAATAAAAAAAATTATTTTAATCATAATTATCATTATTGGTACGTTTATCAGTAGGATATAAATATATCGTAAAGCTTCCTAATATAAAAATGTACTGGCCTTATAGTAACACAACTTTATATACTTATTTATTTGCGTTAGTACTCTATTTCATAACTATAACGCTGAATATATCATGTTCTTGCGGGATTTTAGGTAAAATCCTTATAAAAGTGCAAAATAGTATTGCAAAAAATAAAAAAAACTGTTAGAACTCTGTTCTCTGGGGATCAATCTCTCAAGGGATCTGGCGTTGCTGATATAGATCTATTTATTTATCTTCAGTCGAAAGAAGAAGCTGGACAAAGGCTTCCCCAAAGAAATTTACCAAGACCGGCTTTATGACGTACTTTTATCCGTCATCTTCACCCGGTCATCGATCCACCTTGTAAGGGGCCTGCCGACTCCACGTCATCCGGTACATGGTCGCTACTCAACAACCTTTCTGCCGTAAGCCTGTCAGTTCTACGATATCTCCTGCCTACTACTGCCACAAGTATAAGTGCTGTGTCAAGTATGATATAGACAGATCTTACTAATATTATAAGCGCGAAAGTTTATGTGATGTATGGATCCTTATTACTCTTTCACTCAAAACCTACAGAACGGATTTTGATGAAACATTCCAATAATATAGTTTATATATCAAAATATATTAAAAAATGCACACGCAGATGATGTCGCGGGCGGCCGCTAGTAGATAAGTTTCGCAATGGCCAATTATCACCGCACCTATTGCACTCGCGTCCATTTTGACGCGGGGGATATTTTTTCGCGTCGGCCGCGTGTTTTCGTTTATTCCGGTGCACACTGCGCCGATCGAGCTCCATCGATCTGGGGCCTGCCACTCGGCCCGGTAACAATGCACGAAGCTAATTATATTAACTTACGTTAAATTTGACGAAGCCCGTGCTATATTTTGAACTCTATATACATTTTGAAATCTATACAGAGGCGGTCGTAGCGCTGTGCGACCGCGGTGTTCTTAGTGATCACCAAGGTTAAGCAGTGTTCGACTCGGTTGGCCTGAGATGGGTGACCGTTTGTGGCATTATCATGTCAAGGCACGTTAAGCCGTTGATTTCGGTTACCACTTAATGTGGTAGTCGTCAAGCTAAGTTGGAGGCCTTATAGGCTTGATAAGTTCCAACAGCAGGTGGTCACAATCCTGCTTCCGCCAATCAGCACTGGGTCCGCGTGGTGGAGTTATGACCTAATCTCTCTCATCTCGATTTATAAGAGACCTAGCGGTGCCTAGACCTGCCTAGCAGTGGGATAGTATAGGTTGTTATTATTAAGGATATATGTGAGTTAATTGGTTTTTATGTCACTGTTCAAGCTCTTAATCCATATCATCACGCCAAATCCCTTACAGGATAGGTGGAGAGTACAGAGTTAAATCAGGTTCGTTCCTTACAAACTCTCATAGCTTCTCTTTTATAGAATACTAGCAGTTTTCCGCGACTTCGTACCTGGTGGACAACAGCGCCACCTACCGGGTATGTTGTATAGCTTATATTACTTCTGGATAAAGTAGCTTTTTAATGGTGAAAGAATTTTTGAAATCGTTCCATTTGTTTTTGAGTTTATTCGTTACAAACATACAAATCTTTCCTCTTTATAATTTCTAGTGTAGATGGATTATCTATCTTATAGACTCTCCTTAACTCTTTATGTTCATGTTTCTAGACGCATCCATGACACACAAGAATTTCAAGTTTACAGCTACGTCTCCTTTTGTTTCTAAAAATAATGGAGAATTAGAAAACCTTGCCTCAGCAAGGAGTGTCCTTGTGGCGAACTGTGAAAGAGGAAGGTGCATGAGAAATATTTAAGGGTAAACTTTACCTGTAACCCTAGCAGGTCCGCAGGGGCACAAGTGGACTCTACCTTTTGATAGTTCTAGTTGGAACTTTGTACTCTCTGCCAACTCCACGATAGATCTGGCGTGAAGAAATAGATAGACATTCTGAAGTTTTAATTCGTTTTTCTCCAGGGTACCTACATGGTCTTAGACGGCCTCGTCTTCCACTTCTGTATGTATGTAGCTTGATGACATAGTAATGTATCTTACAGTTTATTTTCTATCTCTATCTATCTATATCATCACGCCAGATCCCTTGCAGGGTCGGCAGAGATTATAGAGTCCTAACAGGTTCTTTCTTTACATACCTCCCTAGCTTCCTCCAGAATCAGATTATTTTCTTGTCTCGAAAGGCAAATATGAGTAAGCCCAAAGCTATCCAATACCTATAGGCAATTAGTAGGATTAAATCTATAAATAGTCAACCGTATTTTAATACGGATCAAAAAATAATACGAGTAGCTTGCGTCAATCGGCCTGCGCATATTTTAATTTAAATGTCACAAACAGTTCAGATAATCAGGTAGGACGTCATCGGGCAACACGTGCACATAAATAAATAAGTACTTCTGAAAGTACTTTAGAGAACAGGGGTAGTAAACAATTAAATGTTTGTGGTAACGTTAAATAATGTAACTTTTTTTGTTGATAAAAACTAGAATTTATTCCTGTATCGTTTACAAACATGAAAATTTACATGCAGAAATACCCAGACCGGGACAAGTATTTGTTGATCTCACAAAGATTTGTCCCGTGCGGGAATCGAACCCGCGACTATTAGACACGGTAGGCGGAGTGGCTTAAGCTCTTAACCACTGCGCTAAATCGTCCGTCAACAACTCCTGATTCTATCTATCTAAATGATCACTCCAGATCCCTTGCGGGGTAGACAGAGAGTACAAAGTTCCAACACGTTCTTACCTTACATCGTCACTCTCATAGTTTGTCTCATATACATTCGTCGGTTACGGAGACTCTTGACTTGTCCTTCAGATAAGACTCGGTCTATTTGGTCATAGTAAGATAGATTTCTGACTCCTTATTCATACTCAATTAATTTATTTTATATGAACCCTGCAGGGGCGCTTACAAATAGTCAATTTACATTTTTCTTATATCTAATTTAACTACTAACTTACCACCGGATCGGAACGCGGCCTCAACTGAGAAGATCCAGCGAAGAAAGTCAGCGGACTTGTGTTTTTCATTTAATACTTTCTCTTTTCTTTTTTTTTCAATTACATTGTGTGGATACAATGTTTTCGTTACAATTAAATAGTTTAGGATCTAGCTCCAGCGTGATGTCTTACGATGGAGATATGAATCCAATGATGCTATTTATAAAGAGTGGCTAAAGGATTCCAGATGGACCAGTCCCCACAAGCAGCACCCGTGCACGAGTATGACTACTGGAACAGCCATCACGTTTCGTTTCGTTGAATAAGTACGACTGTCATGTATATATATCATCACGCCAGGTCCCTTGCGAGGTAGGCAGAGAGTAAATACATCGAGTATGACTACTGGAACAGCCATCACGTTGCGTTTCGTTGAATAAGTACGACTGTCATGTATATATATCATCACGCCAGGTCCCTTGCGAGGTAGGCAGAGAGTAAATACATCGAGTATGACTACTGGAACAGCCATCACGTTTCGTTTCGTTGAATAAGTACGACTGTCATGTATATATATCATCACGCCAGGTCCCTTGCGAGGTACGCAGAGAGTAAATACATCGCTCATGGTATAGAATTGTGTACCACTATAGGATTATAACTCTTGTTATAATCCTATACCAAAGTTTTTATACAAACTCATATAAAAGACAACGATACTTGAGCGATCCCGATACAGATTTAATTAGACACTTTACAAAATATGAAGGGAATCCACGACGCTCTGTAAAATGAACCCCACCTAATCAAATTTTTACTTATACGAATATTTCTGCAACCCCTAGGTTGCGGAAACATGAAAAGAAAAACACCACGATAAAGCGGCCGACAGGTTAATTTCTTTAACAGACACATGTTGTAAAAAGGAGGACACACCTTTAAATACTATTTGTTACTTTAAAAAAAAAAAGCCACCCACTTGGATTTATTCCTGTGCCGTGAGTGCGATTACAAACATGAAAATTCACATACACAAATACCTAGACCGAAACAAATAATTAAGGGTCTCACAAAGATTTGCGTGTGGCAATCGAACTCGCAACTATTCGACCCAGTGAGCGGAGTGGCTACAGCTCTTAACCACTGCGCTAAATCGTCCGTCAAATTACACACAATTCAATGTACACGTTACAATTTGTCAAACATTTCCACGGGAGTAAATCCCTGATCATCATCACAGCCTATACTGGTGCACTGCTGAACATAGGCCTCCCCAATCGATTTTCAGCATAACCGGTCCGATGCCACATCCAACGACTTCCTGCGATCCTGATTCCATCGTATAGAGATGTCGAGCATAGCCCTTTCCATAGCTCGCTGAGCAACTCTGAGCTTTTTTATGAGACCTATTGTAAGAGACCACGTGTCTAATCCGTAAGTCATCACTGGCAATACACATTGACTTAAAACTTTAGATTTGAGGCACTGAGGTATTTTGGATGAGAACACGTTACGCAGTTTCCCGAACGCTGCCCAGCCGAGTTAAATTCGTCGATTGACCTCTCTCCCAAAATTGGACCTACTTAACTGGACTACCTAACCCAGGTAAATGTATTCGTCGACAGCTTCAAGAGCATATTGACTGGCAACACATATTGACTAAAAACTTTAGTCTTGAGACACCGAGGTATTTTGACTGAGAACACGTTGCGCAGTTTCCCAAACGCTGCCCAGTCGAATTAAGTTCGTCGGTTAACCTCTATCTCAAAGGATTGCCTACCTAACCGGACTACTACTACTTAATGTATTCGTCGACAGCTTCAAGAGTAGAATTCCCAACGGTGAGGGCGGTGGGTACAACATGGACTTTAAACATTACTTTCGTTTTGACCATGTTGATTTTTAGACCCACTTGTTGGGATATTCAATGTTTAAATTTTGCTTCCATTTTTCAAGCACTCGGGGGAATCCGATTGAGCTGAAATTTGGCATACTTATGTAATATTATTGACAATGCAATAATATGGTACTATGTAACTGGTCTCATGATGGCGCTGGAAGGTAGCCATAGAAATATGTTAATTACGTAACATAATCCCCTCGTATTTAGACTCGTTGGTTTGGTCTTGACTAGTACTATATAACCAGATGGTATCCGGTGGTGATGAAGCCGAAAGGTGGTCACAGGAACTCCTCAACTAAACAATACAGTAGCGTCGTGCTTGGCGTCACTGAATATGTCTTACAACACCACTGGATATGTCTGATAACTGTTACAGATACAGATGGTGGCCAGGGTCTGATGATGGCTAAATGAAGTTCTCAACCAACCAAGATATTTCCGTCGTGTTTTCGCAATAAAAGCTGGTATTTAAGGATGTTTTTAAATCAATTTTTCTACCATAGATTCGCAAGCCCTGAAGCACTTCAGATTTGTATTTTGTTTCTCTATCTAACGCAAGCATGCTCAGTAATAATGTGGTAATGAAACCATTCGGCACATATGTATGTTGAGGTAAAGGGGGCCCAATGACGCTATTCTTATATGTTTCTTTATCATAGCAATTAGCTACGAAATTCGACCATTTTTCCAGGGTCGAGCAGTATATTAATATCTGATAGATAGTTGTATTTTACACAATTTTAACAATCCCGTACGACCTATACATATATTGACACGAAATGTTTGTCCCTGGAAATAATCAATTGCGTCCGGTTCGTGATTTTAATGCCAAGTTGTTACTAGAATAGATTTTTTCAAAAGATATGTATATCATTGGCTGCACTGTGACCATTTTAATATCCACCACTATTTTAGTGACCTGGCACTAACATGTTTCTTACGTAGTTATGGAACGTCCATATATATTAATTTTAACTACCCGATAAAAATAAAGATAATGTCATGTTGATAATGACATTGATAAAGTACTTCTACCCCAAGCTAGTGTGTCTACTTTACAGACCAATTACGACGGGCGTCTTGGGGAAATTAAAAAGTCACGTCTACTATTACCTTCCCTCATACAGACGTTGGTAATTTAAGCAAATTAACCTAATCACTTTTTACTTCTACTAAAGGTTTCGCCACATAGCCGACGCAACGCGACGGGAGCGTGACGGTGGCGCGGCTTGGGTAGTTGTAATGTACGGGAGACACCACACAGCGCAGCCCGACTCGAAGCGACGGCAAACGTCATGTCCGCCGCCGTCGCGTCCGACGCGCTTACAAACGAAGCACGGCGGGAACGAGACGCCATTACGCGTACGAGTGGGACGCTAGTTTTGAGCGGCCACTTGGCCGGCGTGACGTTACGCCTGCAGTGTAACGTGCGTGCCGCGCTGCCGACCGTCGGCTGAGCGTCAGCCGCACGCCTCCGTCGCGCTCCGTCGGCTATTTTACCAAACCTTAAAACTTGAAGCATAGTATAAAATGTGTAAACAGTAGAGCTCATTAAAATCTGCCGAGAAGCTGCGTAGGGGGCGCGTCTGTTTGCGTGTTTCTTATTAGGATCGCTCACGGGCCGTTAGTACTAAGATGCTCCACTGTTTATGTATTTTGTACTGTGTCCGATGACCTATAGATGTTCTTATGTTGTCCGCTTAAAAGCAACCCTGAGAATATAGGCTTTATAACGTCTTGAGCTTGTAATGAGCTGTCCTATAAATTCATTTAGATGTAACCTGAACTTTTGGAATATCCAAAGGACTTTGACTACCCCTTTCGGGGTAGTGGACCTCATAAAACAAATACCTCTCTAAATCGATTGTCCCCGGAATTAAGGTAGTAGATGTATATAGTACACCCATATTTCGCCAAAGTATTTTTTCCTATAATGTCTCCTAAGCTCCAGTTTTCGGACACGTTTCTTCACATTAATGATTTTTTTCAGGTTTACTCAGACCTAAAATAACTTACGAGAGATTATGGAAATACGCCAAATCGCTATGTAAAAACATGCTACAGGTTAAAAATGAAGCAAACTTTAACGTCAGTAATCGTGTTCTCCTTCTTAGCGTTTCGACGGCGGACTGCATTATAATCCTGTAAAGTCAACCTTATATAAAATAATTAGAGCAGCCCTATTAAGAACCGTCCTTCCATTGGGCACGGGTCTCCTCTCGAACTAAGAGAGTTTAGGCCATAGTCCACCACGCTGGCCCAGTGCGGGTTGGTGAACGTCACACACCTTCGATAAACTCTTAGGCATGCAGGTTTCCTCACGATGTTTCCTTTCACCGTTAAAGTAAGTGATAATTAATGTTTAATACGTACATGATTTCGGAAAGACAGAGTTGCGTGCCTGGGTTTGAACCCGAGACTTCTGACTTTGCAGTCCAACGGTCTTACCACTAGGCTAACACTGCTGCAGTCAACCTTATCCTGTACTAAATCATCATAAGCCAAAAGATGCCCACTTGAGATAAAAGCCTTCCCACAGCGACCACGACGATAGGCTATGTGCTGAACTGACCAGAAATTTACCATGACAATGCCACCTAACAATAACCCTGGTTTTATGTAATATGTAGGAAGCATCACATTTGTGCATCGGGCGCGATCTGCAAATTAGCAATTAATGAATGCAGCAGGGCAGGAAAGGGTCTCCCCGGGGTGACGGGGGCCCCCACAATTTTTTTTACTATAGGTAGCCTGCGCCGGACCGCCGATACACATGGAACAGAGTTTTCAAAGATATATACAACGATAAATAAAGGTATTTTAAATAGATGATTTTATGTATTGTGTTTTGGGTTAAACATTTGTATGAATACTGAGTTCTTAGATTTACGCGAATATTACACATGAAATAAAACTATTTTACGGATTTTATCGCGGTTTATTCTTTGATTTTCGCCACCGACACCGACACCGTCGCTCAAAGAAGTCTGCAGTCTGTGAACATGTCCTTGACCGCACCCGCCATAACATCAGATTTGATAGACCACACATTCTCGTGAAAGAACACCGATACCTACCAAGGATGGTTCGCGAGGCTATTGAAATTAAAAAACATCCTAATTTCAATAGAGAAGATGGCTGGGTGCTTCCATCGACTTGGGATCCGGTAATTAATATAATCAAATCCAAAACCAAGCATAACACTGCAAAACCTCAAGACACCGTGAGCTCATTCTGCGTAGATCGGACCAACAAAAATAATTAAGAAGTTTGAGGGTACCCCGGAACAACTATGCCTTTTGGACGTCTAACACCTCAGTCCCTCCCGTGACCATGGGTGCTGCAAAGCACTCGAAACATCGAGAACTAAAAATCAAAAAATAAACCGCGATAAAATCCGTAAAATAGTTTTATTTCACATTTGTATGAAGTTTATATTCCATGAATAATAATAAAAAATATAAATTAATATGATCATCCTTTGAATTTGTCCATGGTGTGAGTGTGCATCAAGATCATTTATATGCTTCTTTGGGCAATAGAACTATTAGGAAGTAATGTCTAATATTTTTATAACAGGGAGAGTATTACCGTCTTGAAAAGTCATTCAATGGATTTTAAATAATGATTATATCTTATAATTACAAATATCTACAGGTCGAAAGAGTGCTAATATTCTTCTTTCCTAGTAGACTTTTAATTCAATACGAGAGACAAAATTACTTACAGGGAGATTTTAAAGCTGAAGATACAATGTGGTCCATCCATCATATTATATTTAATTTTATAATATAGACCTATTTGATCGTGCACATACACCTTATCTTTGACCTATTATACCGGGACGTAATTTATGTATCATTATTTATACACTCAAATACACCTAAAAAACTTGAACACTAAAATGATATCCCGACAAATATCATCAGATCACAACACCTTCATTACTTACACCCATCGTTTTCAGCGTTTTTTCGCAGCGAGCCCGCAGCATTCGTTTTTCTCGTACCCCGCTGAATGGAGGCCGCCCCCCACGCCGCGGGGGCCCCGGGGGCCACAGGGGCGCCCACCCCGATACCACCGTGCGCGGAATTTGATTAATGCAATGTTCACGATAATTATTCCTGTTACTATTTTTTGACAGGATAAAGTTTTTTCGTTCGGCGGCCATATTTCTTTTTATTTATTTTTATTTCCTCGTTGCACAAACGTGATGCGAGATTGTGGAACGTGAGGAAAGATTTTTTATTGAGAATTTTAAAGTTGTGTTCTGAATTCGCGTAAGCAAATAATATGTTATGGGGTTGTGTAGCGATAGAGTGATTTAAAAGAAAGCTATACATTATATTGTAGAGTGGAGACCGCGACTTGGTAAGCGTAAAGTAGGACGGGCTAGATGGACCGACGACCTCAAAAAGGTCGCTGGGACAGACTGGATGCGGAAGGCCCTCCGCCTTCCGTGTGCAATGGCGCGTATTAGGAGATGCCTATGTCCAGCAGTGGACTGCGATAGGCTGATTGATTGATATACATTATATATAATTTTACTTATTTAAATATAACTCTACTACCACTACTACTACGATATCATCAAGCTAGATCTTTTGTAGGGTTAGCAGAGCCCACAGAGTTCCAACAGATTATTTCCTTACAGACGTCTCTCGCTTCCTCCACTCTCACTCTCATACTCGTTCGCCGGTTACGGATACTATTGGCTTGCTCTTAATATGAGTCTATATCCTTATAACCGCATATATTCATACATACCTTATATACACACATGCTTCGTTGGTCTAGTAGCGTATTTTGCGGCTACCGGTCACGAGATCCTAGGTTCAAATCCTAGGTTTGCAATAGTAGTAAATTCTCAATAGTAGTCCGGAGTTCGGAATTGTGTCCCATATAATGTCAATAGGGTTGCCGCCCATTACATTGGGACCAAAAACCTCTGCAACCCTCGTTTGGGGAACATCGGTGGAACGGTGTTTCTTATTTATTTTTTCAGTTATGTCATCTTTAAAAAAAAAACACCGTCACGCCTATATTCCCCAGAGGGGTTCCCGCCGACGATGTTAGGTCCCATGTAATAGGGGGAGAGCCTATTGCGATATATCGGGCACAATTCCAGACTCCGGACTCATACTGGGATTTTTTCGTTAGAAAAACTACATTTGTCAGACCTAGGATTTGAACCCAGGACCTCGTGATCACAAAGCGATGCGCTTTGCCACCAGACCAACGAGGCAGTCAAATATAAGCAAATATATAATATTATAATTACAGTCAAACCTGAGTAAGTAAGAACTGGGTAAGCGAGAAAACTGTTTAAGTGGGAGTATTCCGCTGGTCCCGTTACATTTAGCCTCTATGTATGAGAAATAGAAGCCTCTATAAGAGAGAGTCGTGGAGCCTCAGATATTTGTGCATGAATTGCTACTTATCTATAACTCTATAAGCGACAGTCGAGCATGTACGCACACTTGTGGTTGTAATTTATTTATGTTTATGACACATTGTTAAATTTTTCTAAATTTCACAGCGAGTTTTAAATAGCAGCCATACTATTTATGTTTTCTATAATTTCGGGGAATTTAGGTACTTACATTGTCTTTATGCACACTTGGTCCTTACTTTTATCAATGTACTAACTTACTGCAGGTGACTACTATCAATAGTGACGGAAGGTTCATTCCTACGTCATGTCTAAAAGAAAACTCCAAGTGTTATCTCTAAGTGAAAAACTTAAAAAAACACCGTCACCCCAGAGGGGGTGACAGAGGTGTACTGAGTACACCCACGTTTCGCCGACGATGTTAGGTCCCATGTAATAGGGGGCGAGCCTATTGCCATATACCGGGCACAATTCCAGACTCCGGACTCATACTGGGAATTCTTCGTTAGAAAAACTACATTTGTCCGATCTAGGATTTGAACCCAGGACCTCGTGATCACAAAGCGATGCGCTTTTGCCACCAGACCAACGAGTCAGTCTTAACTTAAAATCAATGAAATTCAGTTTGAGTCTACCAGTGTCCACCAGTATTATAAAATTATCAAATCTCAGTGCTCTGAAGGACACGGAAATATTAAGAGGAGTCGACATTTATTCTCTGCTTATTAGCTGTATTGTTTATTTAACCTCTATGAGTGATAATGGCCATTTCCGTACCTCTATAAGCTCATTAGCAACAACATAGTAAGACAGCGAGTAGGTATGAAAGATAGTATCGGTGTAAAGATGAGAAAGGGCATGCTCCGTTGGTTCGGGCATATAGAAAGAATGCCAGAGGAAAGAATGACAAAACAGATATACAATGTGAAAGTGGAAGGATGCAGGTACCGGGGAAGACCTAGACTATCTTACCACGACCAAATAAACCGAGTCTTATCTGATGGAAAAGTCAAGAGTCTCCGTAACCAGCGAGCGTGTATGAGACGAACTATGAGAGTCGAGGAAGCCAGAGAGGTATGTAAGGAAAGAACCTGTTGGAACTCTGTACTCTCTGCCTACCCCGCAAGGGATCTGGCGTGAGGTTATAGATAGATAGATAGATATAAGCTAGAAACTCGGGTTAGTGAGAAACCTCTATAAGCGAGAAAGAGATTGTGGTCCCTTTAACTCTCACTTATCCAGGTTCGACTGTATTAATATTGTTAAACAGTCTGCGGAAAAGGTCTGGGGTAATTTACTACACGGATCTTGTAGAAACTCGGGATAATTTCCGAGCGTTCTAACGTTTTTGCCATACCTATTACTGCAATCAAACATGAGGCTCACAAATAGGCCCTGTTAATATTGTTTTTTGAATCCGTGGTGCTTTACAACTAGGCTTATCCTAGTGGTAGCCTCCTTCTCTATAGCTGATCTGCCAATTTTTTGTGTCTCCCGCTTTACAAAGAAGAAAAGTGGAATTTAATTTTTCCTACTCCTCCTGTTGTTCTTTCTTATTAAATTTGTTGCGGGTGCCAAGACATTTAAAGCGCTTCCCGGAACACCCCAAGGTTCAAACCTTGGTCCCATCTTTGGAGTCCATTGTGGATCCTGCCGTATCGGATCCTGAGTTACAATGGTGGGAATGTGCGACGGGCTTAGTCCCAAAAAAAAATCTAAGTTGATGAATGATTTAGAATGCAAGTATATTATACCTTCTTGTCTGTCTCGTTGGTCTTGTGGTGAATAATGAGCATAGCGATCACGAAGTCCTGAGTTGGAATCCTAGGTCAGACAAAAAGTAGTTTGTCGATAGGAATTTCCAGTATCAGTCAATAGGTTCACCCCCTATCACGTGGTATTTAGCATCGTCGACGAAAAATGGGTGTACAAAGTATAAATCTGCTACCCCGCCTGGGGAATACAGGCGTGACGGTGTTTATTTTTAAGTATAGAATAATAATCTACTCAACAATACAAAATTGCTTCAGTTTCATTGCTAATCTATAATTAAAAAAGAAAGAAAAGAAAACGTAATCGAACATCATGCAAAAGGTAAAGAGAAAACAAATAAAAATCACCTTTTAAAAATAGAGAACGCTTATAATAAAGTCGCTAGTCCACAGTAAGTACAAAGTATCTAAAACAATCTCCGCTGACAATATCCGGACTAGCCCACTCCCGCATACGCTCAAACAAACTTTGTACAATATTTTCTAAAGACTTAAGGACCAGACCTATACAGCTTATAATAACCTTTATCATTTGGTTTTTAGAGTTGATATTTTAATGCACTGACCCTTACATCAAATGCCCTAAAGTTTGACTAAGTATACTACGTTATTCTTAAATAGGAAGAGTGTCAGAGAGGTAATATGGAAGATTTTTTGTCAAGGGTTATTCAGGATTTTCTATCGAAAAGAAATTATCGTCGGTAGTAGAAATTATTAACCCTCCATTACAATGGAAGCTGCCGTGTTTGACAAAATATAGGTATTTTCTCCAAGCGAGGGTGGCAGAGGTTTATAGAGTATAATAATAATAATAATATCAGCCTATGCCTATATGTCTCTTGGATAAGGGTCAAGTGCGTAGCACTCTTAATCGACGGAAATGTATGAAAAGATGTATGAACGTAGATGAAGCGAAACAGGTGTGTCAGAATCGTAGAATGTGGCAAACTCTAGTCTCTGCCTACCCCAGTAGGATAAAGAAGTGAGTATGTATGTGTGTATGGCAAAGGCCTTCTCTTACAAATCGAGGTGAGAGAGATTAGGTCATACTCCACCACGCAGACCCAGTACGGATTGGTGGAGCCAATTTGTGGCCACCTGCTGTTGGAACTTATCAAGCCGCCTATAAGGCTTAACGACTACCACATTAAGCGCCTTCCGTGCACGGAGTTCCAGTAGGAAAATGCCACAAACGTTCACACATCGCAGGCCGACCGAGTCGAACGCTGCATAACCTTAGTGACCGGTAAGACCACCGCGGTCGCACAGCGCTACAAGCTCCTACATTTGACCTACCTACCTACGAGGGTTTATTAATTACTTCAACATAATCGTCTAGATATTAAATCCCAAAGTAATAGGAGGCAAAAAGTAATCGGCATGAATAACCCTACCGGGCACGAATGCCATTTATTTCGTTTGGCATATGTTACTTTGTTCTATGTGGCTGATGTATTATATGCCATTTACAAATCAAAGAAAATACATTTTTATATCTATAAATATAACGCCTGATCCCTTGCCGCGTATGCAGAGAGTACAGATTTCCAAAAAAAGTTTCCTCTCAGACCTTTATCATTTCCTACACTCTCATAATGTCTCTTGCACGCTCGTCGGTTAGAGAGACTCTTGACGTTATAAATATAGAATTCCTGTGTGCATGTGTTCGTTATACTTCTCCTCCTAACCGGTTTAACCGAATTTGATGTTTTTTTATACTTAAGGGGTCACTAGTATAATAATATTAGCCCTATTAAGAAACTGTCCCACCGTTAGGCACGGGCTTCCTCTCAAACTGAAAGGGGTTTAGGCCATAGTTCACCACAGTGGCCCAGTGCGGGTTGGTGAACTTCACACACCTTCGAGAAACTCTTAGGGCATGCAGGTTTCCTCACGATGTTTTCCGTCACCGTTAAAGCAATTGATAATTAATTTTATAATACGCACATGCTTTCGAAAAGACAGAGGTGCGTGCCTGGGTTTCAACCCGAGACCTCTGACTTTGCAGTCCAACGGTCTAACCACTAGGCTATCACTGCTATTTATATTGTAACTTGTATGGTTTTCATCTATAGTTGGACCCGATAGGGGGCTCTCTTGTCGACCGAATGGGAACCCGCAGGAAACTGCTAGTTGTTTGTAAAATTTTCTTCATCCCAAAAAATCCATTACTTTACTACTTCGGCACCTTCACTACGCAATCTCTTAAGCTCCTCAACCGTCTTCCAAAAGACTAAAAAGTGTATCCAACGAGCAACAAGACACGTAATTATTAGGGGCGCGATAATGGACGACGGACAATACGCCACCCAGCGCCGGCAACAATGCGCAACTTTTTAACGATACCCTGTGAATCCAGATTAGGGCTGCGGTTTGATTATCCAGCTCAACTCAAATTATTTCTTCTTCTTCTTCTTCAGCCGAAAGACGTCCACTGTAGGACAAAGGCCTCCCCTAAAGCCCACCGCCACAACGACCGGCTTTGTGTTGTACGCATCCAACTTCTACCCGCGACCTTCACCAGGTCATAGGTCCACTCGAGAACCTTTCTGCGCCAACAGCCGTCAGTTCTACGAGCGATGTGCCCCGCTCACTGCCACTTAAGTTTAGCAATTCTGAGTGCTATGTCAGTGACTTTTGTCCTCCTGCGGTTCTCCTCGCTTCTGATTCGATCCCACAGGGTAACTCGGAGCATAGCTCTCTCCATCGCCCTTTGAGTGACCTTGAGCCTTCTTATGAGGCCCATCCTAAGCGACCATGTCTCAGTGCCGTAAGTCATCACTGGCAACACACACTGGTCAAAGACTTTTGTCTTGAGACACTGCGGAATTTTGGACGAGAAGATGTTACGTAGCTTCCCGAACGCCGCCCAGCCGAGCTGGATTCGAGGATTGACCTCTTTCTCGAAGTTGGACCTACCTAATTGGATTCTTTGTCCCAGGTATATATAATCGTCAACAACTTCGAGCGTAGAGTCTCCAACCTTTATAGAAATGGGCACTATATGGACGCTTGACATGATCTTCGTCTTGTCCATGTTCATTTTAAGACCCACTTGTTGAGGGACTCTACTAAGGTCGTCGAGCATGGTACTGAGGTCTTTCAGGGTATCAGCCATGAGCACGATATCATCGGCAAATCGAAGGTGAGAGATGTACTCGCCGTTGATGTTTATACCTAGTCCTCTCCAGTCCAGAATCTTGAAGACATCTTCAAGCGCAGCGGAGAACAGTAGTTGTATAGGTTTCGAGCTCAGGTCCAGAGGGCGGACTGACATGGTAGCGTTTTCGTACAAACTCTTTAGCACTTTGATATACCGGTAGTCCACTACCGGTACAGCCCAAATCTTGATCATATTGAAGGCCTTCTCATAATCCACAAACGCTAAGCATAGTGGCAGGTTGTACTCTTCAGTCTTCTGTATGACCTGTCGCAGCGTATGTATGTGGTCTATGGTGGTCCTTTTCTGAAACCGGCTTGTTCAGGAGGCTGGAAGTAATCGAGTCTGCGCGCGAGACGATTCGTGATGACTCTCGAAAACAGTTTATAGAAGTGGCTCAGAAGTGAGATGGGTCTATAATTCTTCAAGAGGGTTTTATCACCCTTTTTCTACAAAAAGGGTGATAAAACCCTTCTTCTACAAGAGAACCACCACACTTCAACGCCATGACTGTGACGTTTTGCCCTCGAGGATAACGGTATTGAATAGCTTCTGGAGAGCCCTCAATATCAGCTTTCCACTAGTCTTAAGAAGCTCGGCTGTTATACCGTCATCGCCTGGCGCCTGGTTGTTCTTGAGCTGTTTTAGAGCCATACTAATCTCGTACAGGATATCTTCGGTATAGTGTCGGGTCAATTTGGCTCTTGGGTCTTTGGCCGGATTGCAGACAGGTGGTTGTACTGATGTGTATAGCTGGCAATAGAACTTCTTGACTTCCCTTAAGAGTTCCGGTGTAGAGGATACAATCCTGCCGTCTCCGGTCTTCAGCTTACTCAAACGGCTCTGCCCGATAGACAGATCTCTTGCGAACACTTTAGGGCCTTTGTTGTGCTCGATAGTCTCTTTTATTTTGTAAGTATTGTACTCGCGTACATCGCGAGTCAGATCTGCCAATTGAGCCGCTGGCATTCGGAAACTTCTTCTGGAGACTGCAGTATCATCTTGGGGGTAACGCCTGAGAGCTAGTTGGTTCTTTTTGTACGGTGGCTTTTAAAGAACTTGTGCCCGACCGTATAGACAGTTTTCACTACCCTGCTGCTATAATCGTCTACGTTTATGTACTCACCTAGACCTTCGAAGCGATTCTACAGTTCGAACTGAAAGCTATCGGGCTCCTGAATCTGGACCGGTAGACTTCATCAGTCTAGGCCTTTCAAGCTTGAAATTGATATTCAATGTGCCTCTTACTAGTCGTTGATCACTTCCAGTTTTAACTGCGTTGATCACAGAGACATCATTAAATATGTGCCGCCTCGTCGACATGATGAAGTATATCTCGTTTCTTGTAACACCGTCGCGGCTCACCCAGGTCCATTTACGGTGTTCCCGGTTCTAGAAAAAGGAGTTCATCATAAAGAGTTCCTCCTTCTTCATGAAGTCAGCCAGCATTTGGCCCCGAGGATTCCGTTGTCCAGTACCAAAGATTCCCACTCTCAGTTCATCGTCGCCTCGTCTGCCCAGTTTTGCGTTAAAGTCCCCATGACAACGGTGTAGTGAGTTTTAGAGGTATAAATGTCCTTAAACATAACCTCTTTCTCACCGTCGTGGTGTGTCGAAGTCGGTGCATATACCTGTTTATTTTTCAGTGAATACCTTACGGTAATTTTGAGTATCAGGTACGCTACTCTGGTTGACACACTGTCGATCTTGACAACGTTGTTCACGAGGGACCTGTGGACTATAAACCCGACACCACCTTGAGACTGATGGTCGCCCTCACGGAAATAGAGCAAGTTACCGGATATCGAGTCCTCACCCTTTCTTCGGACTTTAGATAATCCTATGATATCCCAGTGTAACTTGCTCAATTCTTCCTCTAACTCGTCGATCTTTTCGTCAGTTCGCAGTGTGCGCGTGTTAAAAGTTGCCAGGGCCAATGGTCGTCGTTGTCGGTAGCCATGCCTCTTCCTGGGATTCTTAGCACCTCCCGCCCCGCCGTCACCGTGGCTGCTACCGTGGCCAGGAGTAGCGGGGCCGCCGGGAACTGGGGGCCGTTTGATATTTGTGGAAATCATAAGGGGGATGATGCCATAATCGCCACGCTTGGCAGGCGGGTTGGCGATCGCAGTATAGCGTTAGTAGGTATTAAGAGGACGCTTCTGCTCATCCTCTTGTCTTACAAGCCCCTTAGGCACCTCTTACGGCACCTGTGGGCTATGGTCTCCTAGCAGTAACCCAACTAACTAGGGCTTTGGATGCCATGTTTATCGCCATTCCAGAGAGTGGTGCCCTCTTCCGGTGTGGCACCAAAGTACTGCCTCGCTTGAAGTACCGCTTGCAGTATTTGTTGTTGGATTTGGCCGCCTCTTACGACCCGCTGTTAGTCCAGCATACGGTGAGGAGACTGTATTCTTTATCCGTCCCCACACGGATTACAACATTTATTGATAAAATATTTTTCCTACTCCACTAGCTTTTTTTTCCTTCTAATTAAAGCTGTTACGGGTTCCAAAATAATTAAAGCCTGAGACAGCCCGAGGTTCAAACCTTGGTGTCATCTATGGAGACCATTGTTAATCCTGGCTTGCAGGAGTTATAGTGGTTGGAATATATAGCGGGCTTAGACCCAAAAAATTTCTGAATAAGTCTTAAAACTGTGAACCATATTATACTGTATTGTATGGTATGCTCGCAGAATTTAAAGGTAACTTGCTGATAATTCTAATTAAAATATAATAAAAACATTGTATAAGGGGAGTTCTAAGTTGTAAATATTACATTTTTTACGCGTTACAATAACTTTATGTAATTTCGTCGTCTTTAATTCTTTATTGCACACACATTTTTTTACACGTAATTATTGAATTATAAAGTAAATTATTATACAAGGGCGTGCTTAACTCAAAGTCGAGTTCTCTAACAGTAAACCTTTGAGTAATAGAGAAACAAATCAATAAAAAGCACAGGAGAGTTTCTTGTACCTTATGTTTTATAATTAAGCAGCTAGCAGCCAATTAAATGGTTATAAAATTTATATTGCGAGTTGGTACATATTCGTTTGACAAAACTAAAAAAACGCTGGAATAAAATAAAATTACACTTCGCTTCTCGCTCCGCTTATGCTGAAACCACAACCTTATGCCAATTTGGGTAGTTTGAAATCAAGATAATGAACTAGCAGTTACTAATTATTTTAAAGCTCTATTCTATAAACTAAATTAATTATCTTTTAAGGGTTATGCTTAATATCTAAATACGTTTAAAGTTTACGTTGAATGGCAATAGTGAAATTAACATAATGATATTTGCAGCCTTTAAGAGTCAGTATAAGCAGTTTTTAAACAGTTAATCAGCTATTTTATTGGCCTTTTTTTAAGATAAGTAAGTCAAACTTGTTCCTTGCAGTATATTCCACGAAGAAAATATCCTAATGAATTCCTTTTCTTCCCACGATATAAAAAAATAGATTTCCCATAAATAAGCAAACAAAAGAATACCAACAAATTATGGAGCAAAGTACCAGGATAGCATAAGCGCGCAGGATGCACGGCAAGATTGATGTGAGCGCGGGGGTGAGGCGCGGGCGGCGGGGCGGCCGGTGATGGATGGCCGGAGTACCAGGAGACTATGGATGCATCGGATAATGCTTTTGAGTTCGAGCCTTTTGAAATACATCGGACAATTAGGTTTGGTGGGGTCAGAGGTCTTGGTGAAGATGTATTTGATTTTATTATACCCTAGTCATGTTAGGTATCAAAATATTTTTATGATGGAATTTCATTACTTAATGCGTGCATGCATATTCAAACCATTGTTAAGTATATTGTTTGTTCTCGTAGCAGAACTTATTCAGCTTCAGAGACAAGATCCTGTAGAATGGCGATAGAATCGCAACCCCTATGGATGAAGCAAATCGATGTATGGAGCACAATATTTCGTTCAAACATGTAAGTGATACAGAGGTAAGCAGCCCTCTGCTTAATTATTTTGGGTAATAGGTGCTAGCGATATTTGTCAGTTCAATCTGTTCATCCTTTTCAACAACATGTGTGTACGTCAGAAGTCATTGAACTCCATTAAGTTCATGCATTACCGTTTACTATAATTCATCAACCAAAGTAAACTACAAAACAATCTTGTCATCACAGAATTCCAAAAGTACCTGAGCGGCCTTCAATTTTAAAACTTAGCAGTGCCGGTTACCTCGTTATCTGGAACTTTTTGTTTATAATTAATATTAAGTCAACGTAAACGTGAATAAAACGCTTAATGTTATGCAATGCAAGCGCTATCCGTGTTTTTTAACCGACTTCAAACAGGAGGTTCTATGTTCGCCTGTAAGAATGCTTTTGTTTTTTTTTATGTACGTTTACCGATATTTTCGTCAATTATGGACCGATTTTAATGATTCTTTTTGCAATGGGTTAAGTATAGCTCCAAGGTTTATTGCTATTGGAACTTGGATTTTGAAGATACACCACGGGACTTCTTGACGGCAACCAGCACGAATGTGCAAATTCATATATTATGAGTATTATGTCGATCCTGTAAGTACCTTACTGTACAACTAAGTAGAATAAAATCATATAGGTGTGTAAATATTAATAAACGACCAACAATACAAATGTGTAGATCGAGATATTATGGGTATTACGTCAATCCTGTAGGTACTCTACTACGGAACTAAGTAGAATATTACTCCACTTCCAAAAAGGAGGCGGTTCATAATTCGTTTTTTGTAACTTCTTTGTTAATAAACCGATTTAGATAATTCTTTTTGCATTGGGTTCAGTATAGTTCAGAGGTGGTTCTATTTTAATTTTATCGGTAGCGGACCTTGGACTTTATAGATACACCTCGGGACTCCTTGACGGCAAACAGCACGAATTTGCAAATTCAGGTATTATGAGTATTATATCAGTCTTGTAAGTACCTTGCTGTACTACTTAGTAGAATAATATAATATAGGTATATGTATATATATATATATATATATATATATATATATATATATAGGTGTGTATTTATTAATGAATTATATAATCGGGGGCGCACTTTACGTGCGCCCCCGATTATATTATATAAGGTGCTCCATGTGCGTCTTCCACGTAAGCCGGTCGTCTAGATATAATCCTAAATATTTTTGATGATGATCTCTTTATTATCTTATCTATACTTTAAGTTTTGCGCTTAGCAATACATTTAGGCATTCATTTTTAGTTATATAGATAACGAAAATCTACATTTCCCAGATACTACTGTCCCGTAATCAGTAACTGCCACATTTCACACATGTCACGGATAACCCCATTATCTCATAATAACCCATGTGCCCATTGCCATCAACGTCGTCTCCTTTCGCTGTACACCATAAAAACTACGCCTTAAACGATGGCGCGTCATATGGTGCCAGTTTTTACGGCAATTATTTAAACATTAATCAAATGGGAATCATATAGTGATGGGACAATTTTGCTCGACCGCCCTAAAAAGAAGATTATATTTTTCGAGTATATGTCTGTCTATTTCTTAGGCACAGTCTAGGGCAAACAAGACTCGTTAAGTTTACTTCTGGGAGTGATCGTATTATGGTATTTTGTGGCAACTGAAGTACCATTAGAAGATCATCAGACACCGTCACGCCCATATTCCCCAAGCGGGGGTGTTGGGTCTTCGACTAAGAGGACTATATCTTTCAGTATGAAATGAAAACTAAGTAGAATATACTGATTTCTTAGATTTACGCTAATATTACGCATGAAATAAAACTATTTTACGGATTTTATCGCGTCGCTCCCGTCGCTTAAAGAAATCTGCAGTCTGTGAACATGTCCTTGACCGCACCCGCCATAATATCAGATTTGATAGACCACAAATCCTCGTGAAAGAACACCGATTTCTACCAAGGATAGTTTGCAAGGCTATTGAAATTAAAATACATCCTAATTTCAATAGAGAAGATGGCTGGGTGCTTCCATCGACTTGGGATCCGGTAATTAATATAATCTCAAGGCACTCAAGGCACCGTGAGCTACTTCTGCGTAGATCGGACCAACAAAAATAATTAAGAAGTTTGAGGGTATCCCGGAACAACTATGCCTTTTGGACATCTAACACCTCAGTCCTTCCCGTTACCATGGGTGCTGCAAAGCACTCGAAACGTCGGGACCTTAAATATCAAAAATAAACCGCGATAAAATCCGAAAAATAGTTTCGTTGAGGTCGCTAAACCTCGCCTTCCGCGGGGTGCGGTGAAGGCACATGTTTGTAAACGTAACAGGGGGTGGCAGAGGTGTACCGTGTACACCCACTTTTCTCCCATGTTAGGTCCCATGGAATAGGGGACGAGCCTATTGGCATTTACCGGGCACAGTTCCAGACTCCGGACTGATATTGGGAGTTATTCGATAGAAAAACTACATTTGTCCGATCTAGGATTTGAACCCAGGACCTCGTGATCATAAAGCACGCTCTCCATTCCGATCTCGGTCTCGAACCTATTCGCGCCTTTATTAAAAAGGCGACAACCCGATATTTCGCGTACGCGTCCAATCATAGAAATCCGCTAATCGTACCGCCCCCGACTTCGAACCTAACTATCTCCTATCAGTCGCTACCGCCGTCCGCGGCACACCCTCTCCTTCTCACCGACCCTTCCGATGCTCTTACATCCCTTCTTTCAGATACAGATACCGCACACAGGATCAGACACCGACCTCGACGGCGAGGTCGAAGAATCCCTTGCCCGCCGACCGGTGCAGAGCGACTGCCCAAGCCGAGGCCGTTCCTCCTTAAGGCGCTCTTGGGCTAGTTGCTTCTTGCCCTTCTGGCTCAAGCGTAGTGGTTGCACGCTCGCCCTCTTGTCCGGTGAAGCTGTAAAGGCCCCGCGGCCAACAGCGTAGATCATTCACACACACACACACACATAGCTTGTTATTCGCCACTAGACCAATGATCATTTCACAAAGTTATCGTAACGCACCGCGTTACGTGGTTAATTGGTCAATAAAGACCCTGTAGCATTATTTTATTTGCCTGCAAATCCCGTTTCGCTTAAAATAGTGATTCTTCGTGGGATGCGAACCCACATAATTCGCCATGCCGGGAAGACACCTCTAACCATTGAGCTACTTTACTCCAAATGATATTTTTTCTGAAACACTATTCTGCAATTCAGGCTTGATGGATTTTTACATAATATTAGGTGTCGTTAGATTCATCATAATTGTGGGAGTGGCATGGGGTAAAATATATACATAAATATGACGTCTACAAAACAAAACGAACGAACGAACGGAAACAGTGGTGGTAGAGTCTTTGTTTCTTTTCTGACGATTCATAAATACTGTAATGGTTTACATGAATAAAAAATATTCTGATTCTTATTCTGAAAAAAGGAAATGATTCCAAGGCCCGCGTCAGACCCCCTCTACTAACAACATGGAAAAATTAAAATCTCTTCTCACCTTATCGTCATATTTCTGTCTGTAAGACATCAGTCGTGACCACGACTGCCTCGTTGGTCTAGTGGCTCATATTACAGATACCCATCACGAAGTCCTGGGTTCTAATCATAGAATGTCAAAGCGTGGACTTCTATCAAAAAAAAATCTAAGTATGACAAACAGATATACCGGTAGAAGGATGTAGGTAACGGGGACGACCTAGGCTATCTCACCATGACCAAATAGACCGTGTTTTATTTGAAGGACAAGTAAAAAGTCTTTGTAACCGGCGAGCGTGTATGAGACGAACTATGAGAGTGGAGGAAGCCAGAGAGGTATGTAAGGAAAGAGCCTTTAGGAACTCTGTACTCTCTGCCTACCCCGCAAGGTATCGGGCGTGATGATATAGATAGAGATATAGAAAATGTTAAGACAGTCCAAACTCTAGAATTGTACAAGCATAATGGCAATAAGCTCACCCCTTCTAATTTTAATGTAAATTGGGAAAATTGGCGATATATGGCTGTACATAGTACACCTCTGCTACCCCCTTTTGAGGGTTATAGGTGTGACACAACAGTGCAGTTGCGGATTTCATCTTTCTTACACGTACTACAAAAATTAACTAATTATAATACCTACAATACTCATCAAGATGGCGTCACAATCCCGCCAAATAACTACATAATCGCCTTCCGAACATTCCCAGGGCATACGGCATGATGGGTCAAATGACGATAAAAATCAAAGGAGCTATTCATCTCTACAGTACTCCTCAAAAACTAATCTTAACTTAACCTAACAAGCTTCAATATTGAACGGCAAAAATCTTCATCCTTACCTTTATCCTTGCTCTTAGGTCGTGACTGTCAAATGCGAAATGACACAACGGATTTTCAACTATGTTTTTTAAACCTAAGGTGTATTTTCCCCTGTGTGTAGTAAGACCTCAAGAGGCAGCCAGGTCGACGGATGAGGGTGGAATCCAACAAAAAGCCGTCGGACCGGTCGCCGTGGCTCAGTCCGACCCGAAGTCATTGGATTCGTAACGAATCAAATGTTCCTATAATGTGTTCATATCTTTTTTTTGAGATCGATTACGATGAATCTTTTTGGTAGTTACGTCACATGGTGTATGACATGAGACTCGAGATATTCAGGCTAAGGCTAACGGGCTTATACTAAGAAAAATATACTAACACCGAGCTTATATATATAACATTTTTAAAAAGGGAAACCGTCTTCAAAAACAAAAATAATAAATATTTGACTGATTGATTGAGAGTGATTATTTGACTGCAAAACCAGTACCGACTGGTACTGGTTTTGCAGTCGGTAACTTGGCACTGACTTCAAATATTAATAATAAGCAAAAATGCTTTTAGTTTCCCTTTATTCCCGAGTCGGTTTTCCTTTTTAAAAAAGTTTATTACGTTTCAATTTTAAGTGATGAGTGAAATTATTAATTAAATTATTAATATTTATATACCTAAATTATATTATTCTGCTTCTTATGGGGTAAGCCATCAAATACAAGATATAATTCCAAACACTATCCTCATTGAGGATTTTTCAATTGAAAAACATTATCCGAACTAGGATTTGAACCCCGGACCTCGTGATAGCTTCTGGCGTTTGTGTTTATTTATTTAATATACTTCTATACACACTGTCACGCCTATATTCCCCAAGCGGGGCTGGCAGTGTACTGAGTACACCCACGTTTCGCCGACGATATTAGGTCCCATGTAATAGGGGACGAGCCTATTGCCATATACCGGGCACAATTCCATACTCCGGACTCGTACTGGGAAGTTTTCGTTAGAAAAACTACACTTGTCCGACCTAGGATTTGAATCCAGGACCTCGTGATCACAAAGCAATGCGCTTTGCCAACGAGGTAGTCGCATCTTTCTATAACTATACAGGATATATGCCAACAGAGCCATGTTACTGGTTTGACTATAAGATCTCCAACTGAGCCTCTTTAAACCTATTTTTTTTGTTTCATTTTTTATAGTAAAATTCTGTCGACAAGATCTCATTCTCTTTCCGGAGTCTAAAATTGTGCCCGTTACAATGACAATAGGCTCACCCCTTATTAAATTGGGACCTAACATCCTCTGTAATATACACAGTAAGTACACCTCTGCCTCGCCCGCTTGGAGAATACAGGTGTGTCGGTGTTTATTTTTTCCTAAGCTTAAGTTAAAGTGATTATCGACACCTACAATACCCCGGTGATTAACTAGGTGTGCAGAGTAGCTATAATGAGCCCACATTAGTTCCAGATCATTAGGCCACTGCATAAAAAGGGTTCTATTTTTTTAGTCTACATATTTATAGCCTCGGACTCAATAGGGAACAAATGTACCGCGACATGTGTCGCTGGTGACCAGTGGTGTTATCTATGGCGAAGCCTCCGGACGACAGTTATGTGCGAGACCATTGTCCTCTATGGAAAGTACCTGAATTGTTGCCTTTGTCCAGAAGTAAGACAACAATGTCTCGTAACAATAATAACCTTCATTTTACCTTACCTGAGGGGCAATTTAAGGGTTTCAAAAACCTGCATGTATGCGCATACACAAAATGCGAGTGGCGTAAGCACGCCAAATGTTCCGTATCTAATTAACTTTGAACGAAGCTGAATAACTCCCTAATTTAAAATAACTCTTCCATTTAATCCAGATTATCCATTTCCACACTTATTCCCCATTCAACATGTCTCTTGTCAAAGTTCGACAACCTTCCGACCAACCGATCTTCAAAAGCCAAACGATCACAACTCAGAATAGGATTATCATACACCAAACCACCAACGACAATAGCTTACCCAAAACTCAACAAATCCTTGACAGCCTTGCTCCTTGCAAATCGCGTGCGTGTGCGCGTGTGTGTGTGTGCTTGCATGCGTGCATGCGTACGTGCGTTCATGCGTGCGTGTGTGTGTGTGATCTACGCTATTGGCCGCGGGGCCTTTACAGCTTTACCGGACAAAAAGCGAGCGTGCAACCGCTACGCTCGAGCCAGAAGGGCAAGAGGGCTACTAGTTCAACGGCGCCTCAAGGAGAAACGGCCTCGGCTTGAACAGTCGCTATGTGGGGAACGCATATACTAGGTGTCTCGCCATGGTGCTCTGCATCGGCCGGCGGGCAAGGGATTCTTCGACCTCGCCGGCGAGGCCCGTGTCTGATCCTGTGTGCGGTCTGTATTCGAAAGATGGGAAGTAAGGGCATCGGGAGGGTCGGTTAGAATATGCCGTGGGCGGTGACAAAAAACAGATCGCGGGACGTCGCCACACTTTTTGAGTGACTTGTCGACTATGTCAGACGTCACAGGCGAGTTTGTCGCGAGACATTTGCCCCCAAACGGATACGAGGCCTTAAGTGGAAATGTTTATCGAATGACGTCACGCTTTGATCGGTTGGTACAAGACTAACCATAAGGCGTAAGAAAATATACTATAATAAAATATCCCTCACGCTTGTTGTCTCCAAAGTTGACTGTGGTGCATTACAATAGTTTTCGAAGTGCTGCGGGTTCGCGATATTCCTAGTGATTACAAAAGTTAATCAGTAATTAGCTTAGTCAGTCTGAGATGGATGATTGTTTGGCATTTCTATTTTCGAGGGTTGTAACTAACGGGTCAAAGATTTGTCCCGAGAAAGATCAAACTCGCGACTAATCGATCCAGTAAGCGGAACGGCTTAAGCTTTAACCACTGCGCCAAATCGTCCGATGGTTATTTTGTTTTTTTTTTAAACGTAGCCCCACACTAGAGTTTGTTGCTGTGTTGTGGGTGCGTCTACAAACATGAAAAATCACATACACAAATACCCAGACCGAAACATTTGCGGGTCACACAAAGATTTGTTCCGTGCGAGAATTGAACCCGCGGTTATTAGACACAATTGGCGGAGCGGCTTAAGCTCTTAACCAATGCGCAAAATCGTCAAACGATAACGTCTTAACACTGCGTTATATCGGGTTTTCTGCGCGTACGCACAGAAGTGACTGGCTGTACGTTCGAAACTGGGGTCAGTAGAAGTCGTGTAGTGGCCTTCAAGTCGTTCATTACCAAGGCGGCAGTCCAGTGCACTTGCGAACGGGGTTGACACACGAGGGCCTTGGGTTCGCCTTGTGTGGCGAAAGTATATATGTAATATTTGAGCGTTACCGTAACATACGATCATGGTTGCGTATGTACTTCCCCTTGCAGTTGTTGGGTTAGTAGATAAAAAATATATAGTATTGTTCTCGTATACCGCACAACAAAATGTATATGGAAGTAATGATATTCCGAAGTAGTGGTAGTCTTTGTTACTTTTCTGACGATTCATAAATAATAATGTCTTACATGAATAAAAAATATTTTGATTCGGAAAACAAGTCACCGTTGCCCCACTTCCCTCCAATGTGGTCGAGGGGAGTGATAGCTATTCCAGGAGTCATACTCGTGAACGGGTTCTGCTTGTGGGGAGTGGTCCATCTGGAATCCTTTAGACACTCTTTACAGATAACATCATTAGATTCCTATCTCGGTGGTAAGGCATCACACTGGATCTAGATCGTAAACTATTTAATTGTAACCTATACATTGTATCCACACAATATAATTCAAAAAAGAAGAAAAGAACAAAGTTAAAGAGATGTAAATAAAAAATAATAGCCCGCTGAGTTTCTTTGCCGGATCTTCTCAGCGGAGGCCGCGTTCCGATCCGGTGGTAGATTGGTAAATTAGTAGTTATATAAGATTTAAAAAATGTAAATTGAGTAGTTGTAAGCGCCCCCGCAGGGCTTGTACAAAGTAAATTGTTTGAGTTTGAATAGGGGGCGAGCCTATTGTCATTATACTGGGAATAATATCCAACCCCGGATTGATACTGGAAATATTGGAAATTATATGAATTTTTTTTTTGTCCGGCCCAAAATTCGAACCCATGAACTCATTGTTACGCGCATTATTCGCCATAAAATCTTCCAGACAGTCAAAAAATAAATAATAAAAAATATACATCGTGATAATAATTTACCTAATATCTCACCATAACTTTGTATTTTCATGGAGTTTGTAGAGTACAGTTGTGTATAGACCGAGTATCTGCTTATTGATTAAACACTAGTTTCTGCCCGTGACTTTGTCCACGTGGACTTTTTTCGGGATAAAAAGTATGTGTAGGTAATCCTATGTGTTAATCCAGGTAATAAACTATCTGTTTTCCAAATTCCATCCAAATCCGTTCAGCCGTTTTTGTGTGATTAAGTAATGAAGATACAAACATCTAGGCATAAAAACTTTCACATTTATAATATTATGAAAACTAGTAAGATTATTCAAAACAGGGTATTATTTTATTCCATAATAAATAACTTTTAACTAAGTTGATTAATATAATAAAGGGATACAAATATTCAGTCACGCTGACCGACCGTATTCGCAACAGCGTAGTAAGAAAGCGAGTAGGTATGAAAGATAGTATCGGTGTAAAGATGAGAAAGGGTATGCTCCGTTGGTTCGGGCATATAGAAAGGATGCCAGAAGAAAGAATGACAAAACAGATATACAATGCAAAAGTGGAAGGATGTAGGTACCAGGGAAGACCTAGACTATCTTACCATGACCAAATAGACCGCGTCTTATCTGAAGGGCAAGTCAAGAGTCTCCGTAACAGGCGAGTGTGTATAAGACGAACTATGAGAGAGGAGGAAGCCAGAGAGGTATGTAAGGAAAGAACCTGTTCGAACTCTGTACTCTCTGCCTACCCCGCGAGGGAGCTGGCGTGATGATATAGATAGATACAAATATTAATAATTATTTCACTCATCACATAAATTGTAAAATAAATAACTTTAAAAAAGGGAAATCGACTTCAAACAGCAATAAATATATATTTGAAGTCGGTGCCAGTTGGTGCAGTTGGTCAAATATTTATTTTTTACTTTTTGAAGACGGTTTCCCTTGTTTTAAGTTATTTAAAGAAGTTCCCTTGTTTTAAGTTATTAAAAGTCTTCAAAGACTGAAAGCGATGAATGAAGGGGTACAAATGGGTGACTTAGTGGTAAACCATCTACTTTATGCAGATGACGCGGTTTTAATAGCGCCAACAGCCACTGATCTGCAAACACTAGTCACAGTTATGAAAGACGACTGCATGATCAATGGCTTACACTTGAATGTGAAGAAAACCAAGATTATGGTTTTTGAAAGGGAAGAAACCAGAACGAATGTAAGGATTGTGGTTGGTAACGATGTGCTGGAGCAAGTGAATGAGTTTGTACATCTTGGATGCGCCTTCAGTAAGGATGGGAAATACACCGCTGACATAGAGAGAAGAGTGAGTGCAGGGAACAGAGTGAATGGTGCGATGGGAAAGCTACTCGGGAGCCGGCACTTAAGCCATAAGGCGCAGCTGGCCATACATAACGGAGTTCTTGTCCCAACGCTGTTATATGGTAGCGAGAGCTGGGTATGTAAGAAGGAGAATGAAAGTAGGATAAATGCGGTAGAAATGCGAGCTCTGCGGAAGATGTGCGGAGTGAAGCTGACCGACCGCATTAGCAACAGCATAGTAAGACAGCGAGTAGGTATGAAAGATAGTATCGGTGTAAAGATGAGAAAGGGCATGCTCCGTTGGTTCGGGCATATAGAAAGAATGCCAGAGGAAAGAATGACAAAACAGATATACAATGTGAAAGTGGAAGGATGCAGGTACCGGGGAAGACCTAGACTATCTTACCACGACCAAATAAACCGAGTCTTGTCAGATGGAAAAGTCAAGAGTCTCCGTAACCGGCGAGCGTGTATGAGACGAACTATGAGAGTCGAGGAAGCCAGAGAGGTATGTAAGGAAAGAACCTGTTGGAACTCTGTACTCTCTGCCTACCCCGCAAGGGATCTGGCGTAAGGTTATAGATAGATAGATAGATAGATTAAGTTATTTATTTTACAATTTATGTGATGAGTGAAATAATTATTAATATTTGTATCCCTTTATTATATTATTCTACTTAGTTCTACATAAGGTAACTAAAGGATTGATATAATACTCATAATAACTGAATTAACACATTCGTGCTGTTTGCCGTCAAGGAGTCCCGTGGTGTATCCTCAAAGTCCGAGGTCCAATACCGATAAAATTAAAATGGAATCACCTAGCTATTTTGAATCCAATGCGAAAAGAATAATCAAAATCGGTTTATAAGCAAAGAAGTAATAAAAAATGAGTGGCGGAAGCCAGAGAGGTATGTAAGGAAAGAACCTGTTGGAACTCTGTACTCTCTGCCTACCCCGCAAGGGAGCTGGCGTGATGATATATAAAGATAGATAGATTGAAGTTATAAAAAGCACAGACAAATTATGAACCTCCTCGTTTTAGAAGTCGGTTAATATTCTAACTAGTTCTATAGTAGGGTACCTTATAAGATTGACGTAATACCTATAATATCTTAATCTACGCATTCGTATTGTTTGTTTTTGTTAAGGAATTCCCTAGGGTATCTTCGAAGTCCAAGTTCCAATATCAATGAAATTAAAATGAGACCATCTTGGGAACTATGTTGAATCTAATGCAAAAAGAATCATCAAAATCGGTCCACGATTGAAGGAAATATCGGTGAACATACATAAAAAAGACACCTATATTTCCAAAAGACGGTGGCAGAGATGCACTATATATGCCCATATTTCGTTAATTTTAGCTCCCAGTGTAAGAGATAACGAACCTAACACTATTATACTGGGAACAACTCTTTTGGGAGTTCTTAATAGCATTCGGAGTCTAAATTTCAGAATGCTACAAGTTTTTAAAAGAAAAACTCCTATAATAATTTATTATCCTTAGGATTCAAATCTTGGAAATACCAATAGACCAACAAGACTATTTAATCCACGAGGATACAAACAAACCATTATTTATCTTCATCACCAAATACCTAGATATCTTACCTTCAAAACCTAGATCCATTTAAAATAACAAACGATATCTAAAAAACAAGAAACATAAGAAAAATCAAGTAAGTCACAAACACCATAATCCCATAAATTTCATATCGATTATATAGCAAAATAAAAATGTTTCACATGGAATTATAGAGTGTAGAAGAGCTTACTAGTCGACAAGACTGCTTCTTACACAGGATCAGACACCGACCTCGCCGGCCAGGCCGAAGAATCCCTTGCCCGCTGGCCGTTGCAGAGCACCAGGCGAGACACCTAGTATACGCCCCATAGCGACTGCCCAAGCCGAGGCCGTTCCTCCTTGCCCCTTAAGCTAGTTGCCTCCTTGCTCATCTGGCTCGAGCGTAGTGGTTGCACGATCGGCCTCTTGTCCGGTGAAGCTGTAAAAGCCCCGCGGTCAACAGCATAGATCATTAATACACACACACACAAAAGACTGCCTCTTTGGTCTAATGGCGTAGAGTGCGAGTGGCAATCACGATGTCCTGCCGTCGAATCCTAGGTAAAACAAATTTCGAGCGCTGTCAGGAGTTTAGTCTTGTACAATGACAATAGTACCATCCCAGCTTGGGGTACATATGCGTGACGGCATTTTTTTTATAAAAAAATAAACTTACGTTATGTACAAATTTGTTTCAAAAACATATATAGTATATGTAGTTGATTAGGATCTCTTATTGCTGAGCCGATTAAACTACAATTTGTAATTTGTCAATTATTAACAAAGTTTTTTGTAAATCAGTGGCGATTCCATTATCTTCTCTTTCTATCTATATCATCACGCCAGATCTCTTGCGGGGTAGGTAGAGAGTACAGAGTTCCAACAGGTGCTTTCCTTATATACCTCTCTGGCTTCTTCCACTCTCATAGTTCGTCTCATACACGCTCGCCGGTTACGGATTCTCTTGACTTCTCTCTCTTGCTTTTTAAAAACCGAAAAAAAGAGAAGAGAATTGAGTTTTTTTTTTTATTAAAGATATGTCACCTTTTGTGGAAGATTATGGAAGAGAACTTCGCCCAGCAGTGGGACAAAACAGGTTAACAAAAAAAATTACACCTCATGAAAAGTAATTCTTCTTCTTCAGCCGAAAGACGTCCACTGCAGGACAAAGGCCTCCCCTAAAGACCGCCACAACGACAACTGGAAAGTAATTATTTCCTATAAAACAGGCGCGAATCCAGACTCCAAGCTAATACTGATTTTTTCGACAGAAAAACCTTAAAACTACTTTGTCCGACCCAAGATTTGAACCCAGGGCCTCGTGCTCGACGCAAACACCACGCTTCACTAGACCAATGATACTTCGTCAACCCTATCTAGTAAGAAGTACGTAGATATCATTGTCGCTTATCGAATCTAGTTTACATCGTGTTGCGGTAGGTCGGGCAAGGTGAGCGGCGAGTGACTCGTCCGAGTCGACTGGTACCAGCTTAATGTGCTCCACTATTATTACTCGTTTGACGGGTGACAAGTTTTTATTCCAATATTTCGTTTTGGAAACAAGTGTTGATGTTATTTTGGTGTTGCAATTTTGATCTGCATTTATACTAATGACTAAAAATTTAATAACTACTATTACAAATATTTCCCTCTAAGTGGGGGTGACACCCACATTTCGCCGATGGTAATACAGAGCGAGTCACAATTCCAGACTTCGTGACTGCTACTAAAAATTTTTTAGACAGAAAGTCCCCACAATATACACCGACCTAGGATTGGAAACCAGGATTGGTTGATTGTCCCATTCATACTATAATCTTCACGACCGTTATACCAGAAGTTGTCGTCATTTGGACACCATAGTATTTTAGAAAGTCCCCGATTCACTCAAATGATAAAAACAGGACCTCTGCAAGGAACGCACCGATACCCCTCCGAGCCGTACTCCGAAGAGACCACTATACCGCTAAACACACTATTACGTGAAGGAATCCATCATGGACTTTTGCGAGTCTCGCGGAAATTTCGCGGGTCATGTGATACTCCAACCGACTAAAACCCCACGGTGACTGACATGGACACGTAGGGAGAGCTCCGGGATCTTCGCTAAAAATGCAACGGTGCAACGTGGATTCTGATTTTCCCCATACCGACTGCCTAAGCTGAGACGGTTCCTTTCTTGAAACTCCCTCGAGTTATTTAATCTCCTTCTGCCTGGAGCGTAGGTATTGCCCGCTAGCCCTTCGATATATTATTTGTAATAGATACTACTTCTATTTACTATAGACTGCCTCGTTGGTTTAGTGGCAAAGCGCATCGCTTTGCCACTAAATTATAATTGATTTTTTAACATAAAAATTCCAGTGGTATGAGTCTGGAGTTTGGCATTTTGCCCGGTATATGGCAACAGGCTCGACCTCTATAAATCGGACCTAATATCGTCGACGAAAAGTGGGTGTACTCAGAACACCTCTGCCATCTCCGCTTGGGAAATATAGGCGTGACACAAAAAACTGCATTTCAGGTTGAAAATATTAAAAAACATATATGTATATATTCGACTTCGATCTTGGAAATACCTACAGAATACATTGTGGGCATAAACGGGCTGCTGGTAAGTGCAAATAATACGTTATTCAAGCACGTTCCACCTTCACCTAGGGTCTTTGACCACCGCTAGTTCCTGCATCAAGCGCACTTTGTTCTAGACAAGTTTCTGACCTTGAAGGACGAGGGGGTAATCACATGGTCTCCTATCACACGCCAGTATAATATTTTGAACTCTATTTACGAAGTGTCAGGATAGGATATTGATAAATGTTGTTGATATGGTTACGTATGTTTTGAGTTGCATACGTCGATCGTGTTTTCCAATGTTGCTTTTTTATGTATAATGTGTAGGAAAACTTGTAGCTACCGAAAGATTTTTTATTAAGGCCCGTATTACAGAACGAAAATCAGTCGTGAATCTAGATTTAAATCTAAAGTTTTAGTACAAAAATTAGTTTTTAAAACTAGATTTACGTCACTTTTTCGTTCAGTAATTCCTCAATTTGGTTTCATTGCTGGCTAGTATTTGATCTATTAAAGCTGAAAACCTCTGGCTGTACTTTAATCTAGTTATCATAAAATTATAATATATACTGCCCATTGGGCAAAGGCCTTCTCTCACGAATCGAGATGAGAGAGATTAGGTCATACTCCACCACGCGAACCCAGTGCGGATTGGTGGAGGCTGGTTTGTGGCCACCTGCTGTTGAAGCTTATCAAGCCGCCTAGAAGGCTTCCAACTCGGCTTAACGACTACCATATTAATTGGTAACCGGGACCAACGGCTTCTGAAGCACTGAAACGCTGGAATATGCAAATGCCACAAACGGGCACCCATCTCAGGCTGACTGAGTCGAATGCTGCTTTACCTTGGTGATCGGTAAGAACACCGCAGTCGCACAGTGTTATGAGCGGACCCTGGCCCCTTATTTGGTATGACCAAACGCGGCACCTCACGTTAACTTCGTGAAATGATTATGTATAATTTTATAATGTTAATGTTTAGGCGCTCGTAGCGCTGCGCGACCGCGGTGTTTTTACCGATCACCAAGGTTAAGCAGCGTTCGAGTCGGTCGGCCTAAGATGGGTGACCGTTTGTGGCATTTTCATATTCGAGCGTCTCCGTGCTTCGGAAGGCACGTTAAGCCGTTGGTCCCGGTTACCACTTAATGTGGTAGTCGTTAAGCCGAGTTGGAAGCCTTAAAGGCGGCTTAATAAGTTCCAACAGCAGGTGGCCACAAACCTGCCTCCACCAATCCGCACTGGGTCCGCGTGGTGGAGTATGACCTAATCTCTCTCACCTCGATTTGTGAGAGAAGGCCTTTGCCCAGCAGTGGGCAGTATAGGCTGATTTTATATATATATATATATAATGTTGTGGAGTACAATGATCATTTCACGAAATTATCATAACGCGGCGCGTAGCGTGCTTAATTGGTCACAGCGAATAGGGCCCTGGACACTATGTGGTCACTTGATAACCTCTAACAGTTTTGTCAACACTGTATATAGGCACTGGGGACATATCGAACTTGTATACAAGTACAACTTTGCCACAGTATACCTTCTAATAATACAGTAAAATAAGTGGGGAGGAATGAACCAATTTATATCTGTAAACGTTTACATGGGGCGTTTTATTTACGCTTCGCTCTTTAAATACAATCCAGTATTAAGCTTTTGCCGTCTTCGTTCTTCTTTCTTTCGGAAGTTAAACGCAACTCTATCTTCCCGTCTTTCATAAGAGAATGGGTCAACCACGTTACAATGCAGATTGGTAGATGTTGCCCATTTTTATATACATAAGTATTTAAAACGTTAACAACCCCTTTTTCCAAAGGGGATTTAAATGGTCCTCCCATTTAAATACCCTTTGGAAAAGAAAAGTTTAAAAAAATAATTAAATATTCGGAAACAAACGCCACTGTTAACATCGTCGGTTACCCCGGCAACTACGTACATATGTAACCTCATTTGTATGTAGCAGTGCGTTTGTATAAGTCATACAAGAAGCTTATGGATCGCGGCCAAAATCAGTACTAACGCTGTCACCGGGTGAAATGTCACTTCATGAAAGTCGCAGAGCTGTCGTTTGCTATACAATTTACCCAAGTTTTTTTTTTAATAACTAACCGTGCTTACCCACCTGTTGAAATATTTCCCTGGATGTAGGAAAATTTTGCTAAATGATAACCTCTTATGTCACACTAACGCCGTACTGTTGTAGATATTACATACTTTTTTACTAACCTAATATGTCCTATTGTTGGGCACTGCTCTCCCTCTCTTCATCCAACGATCTTTATCATCGATTACGTACTTATAAGTATTAAACGGCGACATAATTGTACTGCATGATATTCTTTACATTGTGGCACTAGTCGCAGGAGGTTTTCCATAAATTAGCGCCCGTCGGTCGTGACGCTGCAGCCACTCGACACTGGAAGCCAGTGTTAGATGCACACCCTATTATTTCATTTTGGGTCAATATTATTCAGTATATAATTATTTGTAGGTACCTTCGTCGCAATATTATAACAATTTAGATCTTGCTTGTTTGTTTTGTTTTTTTTTTAAAACGTAGCCCCACACTAGGATTTATTCCTGTGTCGTGGGTGCGCTTACAAACATGAAAATTCACAAACACAAATACCCAGACCGGAACAAATAATTGTGGATCACACAACGATTTGTCCCGTGCGGGAATCGAACCCGCGACTATTAGACACAGTGGGCGGAGCAGCTCAAGCTCTTAACCACTGCGCTAAATCGTCCGCTAATTATTATGTACAGGGACATGGGTCTAACACGTAGAGGCCCTTTGCGAAGTTAATGTTATGTAAGTCACCTGCTGAGATAACTTGCTGAAAATGAAGAAACATAACCAGCGAACTGACCCTGGCAGGTGCAAGGACTATTGTAAACTATGAAAAGAAAATGAAGGCTATATAAATGAGGTTTGCTGGACAAAACCTGGACTATTTCAAAAGGGACGGACACCGGCCATAATTAGTGATACCTAATTACCCGTGGCCCTCAAACGGTCGTCCTAGGACAACTGAGGGCAACACCGGTGTGAGCGGCTCAGGGGTGTAGTGAGGTGTGCTGCGCTTTCTCCGAAGTTACTCACGGCGTTATGCCCTTTAACACTTCCACCCCTGGAGTACATCGACGTAGGACCGCATTATCTTCCTACGTCGATATAGCTCTCACGGCTCCTCTCTGGACGGCCAATTAAGGCTAGCCAAAGCCGAGAGTCCTGCGGGTACCCTTCGGTTTCCACTCGATCGACGAAGACGCCGAGTTGCGGGCCCTAACCGACTCTCTGAAGCAGTCGGGTCCGTGGTGTCGTTACTCACCAACAGCTCGCCACAAGCTGCCCTGCGGGCTCATTTAATTATCATTATATTATTATTACATTACAATTATTATGAAAATGTCAAACAAATAATTTTGAGTTTAATAACAGTTACATCATCGATTATTTGACACACAATGTCTATCATAAAATGTCAGGACTGGATGCAATGATTAACACGTCATATTAATAAAGTATATCTGAGATATATCTGAGAATATCACGCTCCAATATTACTTATTTTCTTAAAATTCTTTCATATTATAAAAACACTTTTCGATAAGCCACTTATTCAATGTGTTTTTAAATTGATTCATTGTCATTTCTCTTATGGATTTTGGTGTATTATTAAATATTATTACACACAAATAATAGGAGTTCTTTTGGTATAGGAGTTTTGTTTTATCTCTAGATAGATGAATCTTACATTCACTGGCTTTTTGAAATAAATGCAGATATTTTCTTACAAACATTCCAACTTCCAAAATATAAAGTGAAGTTAACGTTATTTTTTTTTTTTGTTTTCTAAGTATTTGTCTGCATGAATCTAATAGTCCTATTTCTGCAATCGATCTAATACTCTTTTTTGTGAGACGAACTTCCTATGAACGTCGCGTTTCCCCACAACAATAGCCCGTACCTTAACACTGACTGTTCATACCCGTAATAAGCTGTTATTGCAGCCCTTTCGCTTACTGTTCTTCGTGTCCTTCTCAGTGCATATACGAATATATTTATCTATTTACTAACAATTTGTGTATGTGATTTCCAACTGCAGTGCCTATCTAAAATAATGCCCAAAAATTTAAAGTCAGTGACGTTTTCAATTTTTGTGCCTTCATATGATATGTTTAAATGTTGGTTGTTTGATTTATAATTCTCAAATTATACGATTTTTGTCTTTGATAAGTTTACACTTAAATTGTTACTGCTTAACCAGTTTGGTAGAGATTTTATAACCGTATGTAAGTAACTTTTCACGTATACTATTAAAATAATTACAATCAAGTGAGAGGCAAAGTTTAAAAAAATATTGTGTGTCAAGTTTTTGTCTGAACTGTATGCAGAGGTGTACTTTGTGCACCCAAATTAGATCCGCGATGACGTAGCAAGTCTGTTTCTATTATACCGGGTACAACATACTTCGGACGGGGAATGTTTCGATAGTAAAACTACACTTCGTGCGACCCAGGATTCAAACCCAGGATCTCGTGATCGGTTCCCACACTATCAACTACTACACCAACGCCGAACACATGCTGCGTAAGTATTACTTATGAGTTTATTGTAAAACAAGTATTGTTATAGCTATACATTGATATTACTTAATATTACGTCTTTGTAGTGGCTAGACCGTTGGACTGCAAAGTCAAAGGGCTCGGGTTCATAGCCAGGCACGCAACTCTGTCTTTTCGAAAAACATGTGCGTTATAAAAAAAAAAAAATTAATTATCGCTTGCTTTAACGGTGAAGGAAAACATCGTGAGGAAACCTGCATGCCTAAGAGTTTCTCGAAGGTGTGTGAAGTTCGCCAACCCGCACTGGGCCAGCGTGGTGGACTATGGCCTAAACCCTCTCAGTTTGAGAGGAGGCCCGTGCCCAACAGTGGGACAGTTTCTTAACAGGGCTAATATTATTATTACCTATTAATAATTTGGTTGTTTCTAAAATTACATGTTTACGTATTCTTATATGTTTTATTAATTTTCCTTTAAATTATTTACAGCTATAACTTGTTACGGACATACAACAATTATGGTGTACACATGAGTATACGATGCAGGATGCCCAGGATACGGGCTTGGCCTAGTTCTGGACCAACGACTACTACATTGACGGACGATTTAGCGCAGTGGTTAAGAGCTTGAGCTTCTCGGCCCACTGTGTCGAATAGTCGCGGGTTCAATTCCCGCACGGGACAAATCTTTGTGTGATCCACAATTATTTGTTCCGGTCTGGGTATTTGTTTGTGAATTTTCATGATTGTAAACGCACCCAGGACACAGGAATAAATCCTAGTGTAGGGCTACGTTTAAAAAAAAAAAAAAAACAAAAACAAAACAAACATTTGTATGTATTTTTATTGTAAAATAAAGATATTTATTTCTTAAAATAGCTATACTTTCAACGGCCACCAATGTACGGATCTGTCAGTAACTTTTCCCATGCACCGCTGAAAGACGAATAGTCGAAGTTGGCGGGAACACGCAAAAACCGCGCCAGCACCGCCACCCACCAACTACCATAAAAATGTTTGACACTAACTTGCAATTTTTCTTTACGAATTCACATATTTTATTCGAATTCTTTAAAAAAGCAATAAAATTTATAATATTTTTTTATTCTATGTGAAATATGTGTGTGTAAACCCACCTACGGCACAGGAATAGTTCAGAGGGGCAAAGGAAAAATAAGATTTATATGTGAATATAAAACATCATGCTAATACACATATTAAATTAAACTATTTTAAGAATTTTATCGCGGTTTATTTATCGTTACGGTACGTTTCGAGTGCTTTGCAGCACCCATGGTCACGGGAGGCACTACGAAACGTCGGGAACTAAAAATCAAAAATAAACCCCAATAAAATCCGTAAAATATTTTTATATTATGTGTAATATTCGCGTTAATCTAAGAACTCATTAATACACATATTATTATATTTATATATACCTGTTGGAACTCTGTAATCTCTGCCTACCCCGCAAGGGACCTGGCGTGATAATATAGATAGATAGATAATATTTATACTAATTAGTTTGACGAAAGGACGGCTGGGTCCAGTACTTAAGAGCTTGAGACGCTCCGCCCACTGTATTGAGTAGTCACGGGTTCGATTCCCGCACGGGACAAATCTGTGTGACCCACAAGTATTTGTTTCGGTCTGGGTGTTTGTGCATGTAAATTTCATGTTTGAAAACGCACCCACGACACAGGAATAATTCCTAGTGAGCTACGTTCGAATGCTATTCGATTTCATAATATGTTATTTCAGCCTAATGCTATCTTAGGATTCCTTAAATCGGCTTAGTTCTCATTGAAAATCATCACCAAAAAGTGTCTTCCTTTATAAAACGACTAATTACGGTGTACATTTGCATATATTTTTGCCATTAATCGTTTTTTTTGCATTTGCAATGCAAATCAGTAGTAGTACAGGGGTCCTGTCAGCCACACTGGCCTATTTATATAAGTGCAAGAACAATGTGCCATATAAACTTAATAAGTGCACATGCACCGAACATATCGAAACATGGCTGAACAGAACATAAATTGGCGAGAGCTCATCACAAATTCAATCGGACTTCATTTGCTTTATTCGCAAGAGCCAATCAATTGTCGGAAAAAAATTGGTCAAGCGCCATGCGCCCGTAATCAGAAAGGTCCCGTAGAATTAATATAAATGCAAATAAGATCAATTGTTGTTTGCGGCTTAATTGATTTTACATCTGATTTGGTTAAGACTGTTTGATGGGTAACTGTGCCAACTAACATAAATTGAGGAATTATGTCCGCGGTAACTTAAACTTAAATGAATTACACGCGTGTGCGGGTGATTCGTCTGTGTAGACGCGCGCTCTAATTGCTCGCTCGCAGGTTTCAGTGGATAGTCAGTTGAAACCCGCTCCACTCCGGACAAACTGTTTTCATACGGGTGTGTGTGTGTGAATGATGTACGCTGTTGGCCGCGAGGCCCTTACAGCTTCACCGGACTTAAAGGCGAGCGTGCAACCACTACGCTCTAGCCAGCCAGAAGGGCAAGAGGCGACATACTCGAGGGCGCCTCTTCGAGGCGCCCTCGGTTGGGACAGTCGCTGTAGGGGGGCGGGTGCACTACTAAGTGCACCGGTCAACCGCCGGCTATGGGAGGGGATCTACTACTACGTCGTCGTCGTCGCCCGTATTCTGAGCGGAAAGAAGGGATGACAAAGCATCGGGGGGGTCGGTGAGAACATGTCGCGGCCGGCGGTGGCGGCAGGGGCCGGGGGGGAGATCGTAGTCGGCGGTGGCTACGATTAACGGATTCGCATGGGTAGATGCGTTCGCGAAGTGACGTGTTGACGCCTTTTTAATAAAGGCGCGAATAGGTTCGAGACCTAGATCGGAGTGGAGGTCGACGTTCCGTACGAACCAGGGGGCTCCTACGGCTTTACGGAGTAAGCGGTTTTGAACCACTTGGAGTTTATCGATGTGAGAGGGGGCCGAATGCCCGAACACAACACACGCATAAGTCATGATGGGTCGAACGCAAGTTTTGTAAAGTGTCACCTTATTTCTAAGGGACATTTTACTCCGCTTGCAGATTAACGAATGGAGACGACCGAGCACAAATGATGCTCGGTGACGGACCCGCTTGATGTGCGGGCCGAAGGACATGGTACTGTTTAGGGTGACCCCTAGATATTTGACCTCTTTGACCCAGGGAATGGGTCGGTCGAACATGGTCACTTGCCCGAGATTACTTCTAGGGCGGCGCAGGGAGTGGCGCGGGGTGGCACCTCTGGAGAAGAACACCGCAGCGCTCTTGTCCGGGTTCACCTCAATACGCCACTTACTGAACCAATTCCCTAGGGAATTGGCGGATGCCTGAATGTGTCTGGTAATGAAACCCTTATTCCTATGCGAGACGTAGAGAGCGGTATCATCCGCGAATATGGCTAGATGCGCCTTACTCGAACGAGGAATGTCGTTCGTGTAAAGGCTAAACAGAAGCGGAGAGAGAACTGAGCCCTGTGGGACTCCAGCACTGATGGAGTGGGAAGTGGAGCGCGTCATTTCGACGCGATAACGGAAGGCGCGATTCGACAAGAAGTCTCGTAAGATGAGCACGAGTCTGTCCGGCACACCCAATTGGTAGAGCTTGTAGATCAAGCCGTTGTGCCAGACTTTGTCGAATGCCTTCGCGACATCTAGGAAGAGGGCGCCCGTGTAGATGGGTTTGGGTCTATTGAGACCGGAGAGGATGTGCTCCGTGATGCGGTGCACTTGGTGGACGCAAGAGTGTTTGGCTCGAAAGCCGAACTGCACGTCGATAAGGATACCCCTGGACGTTACGAAGTCTTTGAGCCTCACCAGAAGTAGGCGCTCGTATATCTTGGCCAGGGAGTTGAGGAGACTGATAGGGCGGTAGCTCGCAGGGAGATTGCGAGGTTTGCCGGGCTTGGTGATATGGGTGTTTGTGACACAGGAATAATTACAAAAATAGGGCCCCATTTTAATAAAAAAAAAGTTAAATAAAATCATAGCGATAAAATAATCTTTGTATGAATTCCAATGTAAGTGTGTTCGTAATCGTTCTCCTCTTAAATGAGTCACTATTTTGATATTTTTTTAATAGTTATAGGGTCACCGGAATGGTTCTTAGGTATAGTAGGACCCGGCAGATGGTGCTGTTATCGACCGAGTGCGAAGTCGCGGTAAACTGCTAGTATAACGATAAAAACCGAAAAAAAAACATAATTAAAACAATGAATCACTGAACCCTACAGACAAAATAGTCGGTAGATCCGCATTGCGCTTAATCGGAAAAATCAACAGAGGCACAGCAGAGCTCAAATGGGATGGCGCATGTTAAGATACACATAACTGCACTTTGTCTGTCTGTCTGCACTGGAAGAGTTGATTAAAATCAATTATGAACCTATTTAATCATTTTCTCTAATATAATTATTAAATTTTTAACTTGACTAGTAACTAGTAGAGCATAGAACGGGTTGTAATCACAAAGTCCTAGGTTTGAGTCAAACAAAGTGTGCTATTTTAATTGGAAAAGACTCAAGACTCGCCCCTTAACACTCCATTGAGACCTAACATCGTCAGCAATGTTTACCCCTGATTCCTCAATATATTGATTAAGCGGGGGTGGCAGAAGTATACTGTGTGTATCGACATATCGCCAACGATGTTAACCTACAATAAACACAAACAACCGTTTATCTGTAACGAATATTACACACTAAAAATAAATAAATAAAACAAGGTGAAATAAAAAATAAAAATATAAAAAATAATATTAGCCCTGTTAAGAAACTGTCCCATTGTTCGGCACGGACCTCCTCATATATAGTCCACCATGCTAACCCGGTGCGGGTTAGCGAACTTCACACACCTTTGAGAAACTCTTAGGCATACAGGTTTCCTCACGATGTTTTCCTTCACCGTTAAAGCAAGTGATAGTTAATTTTTAATGCGCACATGCTTTAGAAAAGACAGAGATGCGTGCCTGGGTTTGAACCCGAGACCTCTGACTCTGCAGTCCAACGGCCGAACAACTAGGTTATCACTGCTTAAAAAAATAAGCACAAAAAAGAGATCACGACAAATTGAGAGTACCTGTTACAAAACGCCTCCCACTCAGCATCATACTGGTTGGATACAACCAGCACTGATCTTCCGTGGGGCCGTTTGGGTACGTCGCAGGCGACATAAGGCATTATTTTAAAATTATAAAAAAATAATAATAAACACCGTCACGCCTACATTCCCTAAGCGGGGGTGGCAGTGGTGTACTGCGTACACCCACTTTTCACCCGATGCTAATCCCATGTAATAGGGGGCGAGCCTATTGCCATAGAATAATATCACCCTATACTGCCCACTGCTGGACATAGGCCAATCGAGGTAAGCGAGATTAAGTCATACTCCACCACGCGGACCCAGTGCGGATTGGTGGAGACAGGTTTGTGGCCACCTGCTGTTGGAACTTATTAAGC
This sequence comes from Phalera bucephala, assembly GCA_905147815.2. Taxonomy (NCBI): domain Eukaryota; kingdom Metazoa; phylum Arthropoda; class Insecta; order Lepidoptera; family Notodontidae; genus Phalera; species Phalera bucephala. Next base: position 26,136,620 of record LR990623.1, on the reverse strand, counting down.
CGCCTATAAGGCCTCGAACCCGGCACGGGTTCCGAAGCACGGGGACGCTCGAATATGAAAATGCCACAAACGGTCACCCATCTAAGGCCGACCGAGTCGATCGCTGCTTAACCTTGGTAATCTGTAAGAACACCGCGGTCGCACAGCGCTACGAGCGCCTCATATTGCCATATACCGCGCACAATTCCAGAACTAACACTGGGAATTTTCCGATAGAAAAGCTACATTTGTCCGACCTAGGATTTGAGCCCAGGACCTCGTGATCGCAAAGCACATTATTCGCCACTATACCAACAAAGCAAAAATAAAAATAATTAACAACATGTCTTTCTCTCTACTCCCCTCGTTGAGAATCGATATTTTCCGATTCTAGGAGGTTTTTTGAAAACGTAGCCCTCCCACTAGGAATCATTCCTGTGTCGTGGGTGCGTTTACAAACATGAAAATTCACATACACCAATACCCAGACCGAAATAAATTATTGTGGGCCACACAAAGATTTGTCCCGTGCGGGAATCGAACCGGCGACTATTCGACCCAGTGAGAGCTTAAACCGCTCCGGTTTAAGCTCTTAACCACTGCGCCAAATCGCCCATCAGTATTATCTCTCTGTATCTTGAAAATATTAATAGTATTCTAGTATTTTTAGAAAAGAAAGAGCAGTTATAGCCTATTAGTTAGACCGCTGGACTGCAAAGTCAGAGGTCTCGGGTTCGAACCTCTGTCTTTTTGAAAACATTTGCATGTTAAAAATTACCTATCACTTGCTTTAACGGTGAAGGAAAACATCGTTAGGAAACCTGCATGCCCTTAGAGTTTCTCGAAGGTGTGTGAAGTTCGCCAACCCGCACTGGGCTAGCGTGGTGGACTATGGCCTAAACCCTCTCCATTTAAGAGGAGGCCAATGCCCAACGGTGGGATAGTTTCTTTACAGGGCTAATATTATATTATTATTAGTATTTTTAGAGTATCGAACAAACCCACGTTCACACACTAGTATACAGACTCTACATTGAATGTCGCTCCGATTTTCGTACATAAACAAACGTATACTTTAAAATAAATTGGTGCTTTTAATTAAATGTCAATAAAGACTTTATTTTATAAAGAGGTCAGAACGAGTGAAATGGAAATCATAATTAAACTTATTAATTTATGAAAAGGAATATACATGTATATGATATATTATCTCCGTGGTTTTGACTGCCTTGTTCGTCTAATGGTGCATAGTTTGGCTGGCCATTTCAAAGTCCTACAAGCGAATCCCTTTTTTTTCATAATTCAGAATATTATTTATTCATGCAGCGTGTCCTGCCTAGCAAGCGTTCATTGGTTTTAAATATTATTTTCGAACGATGTCGACAGGGTCGTGGATTGGTGATGCTATGTCTTTGCTAGTGGCGGCTCTGTGGAGCGGGTCTCTCTCTTCTCTCTAATTTGGTCTTGGAGAGTGATGGCTGCTTCTCAAGTCATACTCGTGAACGGGTGCTGCTGGTGGGGACTGGTCCGTCGTCTATCCTGTGACTGATTAAACATGTACCGTAGTACTGTTGAATTTTGTCTCGTTCGGCATTACACTGGAGCTATAACCAATTATTTTGTACGCACTCTTTACATATTTTATAGTAACCCTTTTTTGTCCTACTATTATTATTATACTTTGTATTATATACCTTTACAAAGTCTCTATTTTGTAAATGAGAGGACTATGTAGATACTTACCGATGCCATGAATCTAAGTATACTTATGATTAACCTATACGTTAGCACATCTATTTAGCTCGTTCTGCATTGTTCTCCCATACTCCATGAATGCAATGTATACAAAAAAAATTGTAAAACTCTCATTTTTAAAAACCTCCACAGGAATGACTTTCCAAACGGGTTGTAGAGTCTTATTAATCAATAATTTTCTCCTTTTGTGTATTCATAACTGCCTTTTGGTCCAAATGAATAAAAACTATTGATTTTAATTTTGATACAGTATTTATGAATCAGAAAAGTAACAAAGACTTTAATAACACTTCGAAATATCATTTCTTTGTGAAAAGAAATCCTCATAGATCCTCTCCATATCATAAGCATGCCCGACTCTACTGAAATTTATGTAATCCCTTGGTGGCCTACGGACTAAAATCTCCTCCTTTCATTATTTCCCTGGTACCGGTAATTAGCATTACTTCAGAGATGTACACACTCTTTATTCCGATCTCGGTCTCGAACCTATTCGCGCCTTTATTAAAAAGGCGACAACCCAATATTTCGCTAACGCGTCCAATCATAGGAATCCGCTAATCGTAGCCGCCGCCGACTTAGAACTTAACTTCCCTCCTATCAGCCGCCGTCCGCGGCATATTGTCCCCGCTGCCCTTACATCCCTTCTTTCAGATACAGATACCGCACATAGGATCAGACACCGTCCTCGCCCGCGAGGTCGAAGAATCCCTTGTCCGGCCGTCCTCTTTGAGGCGCCCTCGAGCTAGGTGCCCCCTTGCCCTTCTGGCGCGAGTGTAGTGGTTGGACGCTCGCCCTTTTGTCCGGCGAAGCTGTAAAGGCCCCGCGGCCAACAGCGTACATCATTCACAAACTTATACACATACACAGATGTACACACTTCAATCAAAGTTTTATCAGAGATTTTCTGTCAAAAACATGAAGTCTTCGTAACATTTCGAAGTAATTGTGCCCTGTGTAATGTCTATAGCAAAGCCCCAACTATATTGGAACGTAACATCGCAGGCGAAATTAAAGGCAAAATATTGGTATAAACAATACACCTGCCACTTCCACTTGAGAGATGCTTTTCTAATTGATATACCTATCACCGTGTCTTTTACTAACTTTTTGGTATAGGTCGCTCGTAGCGCTGTGCGACCATGGTGTTCTTAGCGATCACCAAGATTAAGTAGTTTTCGACTCGGTCGGCCTGAGTTGTGTCACCGTTTGTAGCATTTTCATATTCGAGCGTCTCCGTGCTTCGAAAGGCACGTTAAGCCATTGGTCCCGATTATCACATAATGTCATTAAGCCAAGTTGGAGTCCTCATAGTCGGCTTAATAAGTTCCAACAGTAGGTGGCCACAAACTTGCCCAGCAGTAGGACAGTGGAGGCTGATATTATTATTGAGCAAATGGGTGTTTGTTACAGTCATACTTTAAGTATTTCCTGCTCCGGTTAGTAAGGCTCTAAATATTAATAAAAAAGATTAAAAAACAAACTGTATACATATCAAGTGAAATCATAAAAATACAGCAACTGCAAATGAAAACGAAAGATCATGTTTCAAACATTATGCAATATTAATACAATTTGATATAAACATGTTTTCAAACTGCCTTGTATATGTTTTCCATACGAGCGATAGGTAACAGAACCGGCTGAGTGCATTAAACTTTCAAATCTCAAAGGTGAAGAGACAAAATAATGTCAAAGGAAACTTGTATAAAGTTAATAATGTAGTATTATTGTTGAATTTTAACGCCAGTAGTGCACAGATCAGTATAGAGCAACTATTATTGTTGATTCATTGCATGATTAGGCAACTACTTGGTCATGGCAAGATAGTCTAGGTCTTCCCCGGTCCCGAGGAGGACGGTGGCGTGGTGTGGCCCACGTCACCGTAAGCACCGTGTCGGTGCGGGGGGGTACGTGTCATCAAGTCTCCGATGGCTGGCTCGTCAGAGCGCGGCACAAGCCCTCTTATGCCGCGCACCGGTGCGTTCCATACGGAGGTCCCGGGGCCCCTCCAAAGTGCTGATGTTGGCTACCCTGGGGTTTTTAGTCGTTAGGAATCCGGCACGCCCCGCGAGCTTCCCCCGAGGCTCGCGGAAGTCCTATGCAGGATTTTCCGCAGGAAAAAAATAAAGGTCTTCCACGGTACCTACATCTTTCCACTTATGCATTGTATATCTGTTTTGTCATTCTTTCTTCGGACATTATTTTATGTGTAATATTCGCGAAAATCTAAGAACTCAACTATTATTGTTGTAATAACTGCTAAATTTTAACGCCAGTTGTGCATGACTCAGTAAGGAGCCAGTATCATTGTTGAGGTCCACTAGATAACTAAATATTGTGTTAATATATTTTTTTGTATATATATCCCGTAAGGGATCTGGCGTGATGATATAGATATAGATAATATATTTTTTTAACGTAGCCCCACCCTAGGTTTTATTCCTGTGTCGCGGGTGCGTTTACAAACATGAAAATTCGCATACACAAATATCCAGACTGAAACAAACAATTGTGGATCAAACAAAGATTTTTCCCGTGGGGAAATCTAACCCGCGAATTTAAACGCCAGTAATACAGGTATACGTAAAGTGCAACTATTAATATTGTTGATTTCGGCAACTATTCGATATTCAGGGCAACTAGACAACTATTCTTGTTTGTTGTTGGGCTGACTTCAGTTTATATTTGAGGCCAACTGGTAATTCCACCACTTCCTTTCCAACACCGGATAACTAAGCGCGTGGAGCGATTTCATCCTTTTGTAGCTAATATTTTACCCATTCGCACAAAATTATTTGCTTAGTCATTCATACTGCGTACTGCTAAAGCATAGAATTAACTCCCTTAGTGTTTTCCGAGAGGTAACTCGAGAATATATTTAGACCCACATCTTCGTCCCAGTCACTTTCCATCAGGTGAGATAGGAGCAAACGCTGGCCAGTCCTAAATTAAAAGAAACAACTGTTCTTGTTAAAATTCTTTCCTCCTTCCACGAGTCGTATTCCTGATGTCTGAGGGTCGTGACCTCCAACTCTCTAAAGTGTAGCTCATATGATGTAACGTCATTTTCTCCTGTCCTCGGCGACATATAGTGCGTTGTACTGTAATGTCCAAGGTGGTGTGAATCTGCTCAGACGAACCTGTTGGGCTGCGGCCTTAAGGTCTTCATCCACTTTTCTAGTGATCATCAGCTGCTTCTGGGTTGTCACCGTCACATTTTTGAAGTAGGAAACTATTATTGTTGAGGGCAACTAAGCAACTATTATTGTTGCAAAAAGTCATACAGTATTATTATTGTGGAATTTTGTCCCCAGTAGTGCACGGATCAGTAAAGGGTAACTATTTATTGTTGATTGACTGCACAACTAGGCAATTATTTTATTTAATCCTTTATTGTATACAGTACAAAGCAATAGTAATTTTACAAGTGATATACAAAGGCGAGCTTAACTCAAAATACGAGTATATGTTCTCTTTCAGCGAACCTTTAAGTGTTAAGAGATGAGAATATCAATAAGAGGGCATTTATACAATCACACATTAAAACATAAAATAAACACAAATATAAATAAAAAACATCTATCTATCTATATCATCACGCCAGCTCCCTCGCGGGGTAGGCAGAGAGTACAGAGTTCCAACAGGTTCTTTCCTTACATACCTCTCTGGTTTCCTTCACTCTCATATTTCGCCTCATACACACTCGCCGGTTACGGAGACTCTTAAATTGCCCTTCAGATAAGACACGGTCTATTTGGTCATGGTAAGATAGTCTAGGTTTTCCCCGGTACCTACATCCTTCCATAAAAATACATACTTTACAAAAACTAAATACAAATAATTTATAAAATAAACATACATCAAAATACACATGGTATATTATACTACAAATATGTATCAACAATCAAAGAGGAACTGTTTTCCACGAACAGAAAAAGACCTATCATAGCGACTGGATGAATGAAGAGGAACACGAAGAAGGAGAGAAGTGGCAGTGCGACAGACCCTTTCCTTAGGGACAAGGAAGTCAAAACGCTCACGTTGATAAATAGAAGCTTTGGGGTTATTAAGGATGGAGTAGAGAAAAGAAAAGATATGTGAGTCCTGGCGTTGCCGAATAGGCAGCCACTTCAATTTTCTTCGGAACTCTGATACATGATCATATTTACGGAGACCGAAAATGAAGCGGATACACAGATTCTGCAAACGTTCCAGCTTATTACCTAGCTTTTCAGTAGCATCAACAGACATCACCATAGTCTTGAAGTGGAATGAGAAGAGACTGAACAAGGCTTATTTTAGTTTGGAAGAGCAAGAACTTTTGAAGACGTTTGAGAGACTGGAAGGAGCCGTAAACCCTCTTGTTTACCTCTGAAATATGGGTACTCCATGTGAGGTTGAAGTCCATAAAAACAACTATATTTTTAATAGTTTTAGAGTGGGGTATAGACACAGAATCAAATAAAACTAAAGAGAGAGCCTGTAGGTTCATATCGTGTGCATTCATATAGTATCTGCCACCAATGAGGATAGCTTGAGACAGCCGGATTGACTAAAAGACCAAACGACTTTGTCCACTTGTTGATATTTTCAAGCTCATAATTGATGACGCCGATCGCATGATTAAGCTCCTCAACTTTAAAGTGACGATACAGTTGCAAATCGCCTGCATAAAGATGACAATAGAATGAAATCACTTTAGTAACCGAAATTATAAAAACTGAAAAAAAAGGCGAAATGACGCCACCCTGGGGTGCACCCGCAGTAAGATCACACCAGAGGAAACCCCTTCAAAGCAAATCGACTGGGAGCGGCCCCGAAGATAAGAGTCAACCCACGCAATTACCGAAGCAGAGATATTCAGAGAGGATAAGCTGCCTAAGAGAATGTCAAAATCAACTGAGTTAAAAGCACTGCTGAAGTCCAGTAAGATTAACATGGTAAGAAGTTTGTTTTGTATAACCAATCTGATTTCATTAGGTATTTTGGCTAAAGCTGTAACTGTCAAGAAAATAGACATCACCATAGTCTAGAAGTGGAAAGAGAAGAGACTGAAGAAGGCTTATTTCTGACCTACCTTTCTACCTGATCGAAAACCAGATTAAAAAGGACTAAGAAAGCTTTTAGACAAGAGATGGAGAGATAGTTGATTCTGAACAGCACTATCAAGCACCTTGGATAGCAAGGAAAGGATGGATATAGGATGAAAATGGAATAAAGTAGTGGGGTTCGGTGTTTTGTGTAATGGGAGAACATGAGCTTTTTTCAAAGCAACGGGAATAACGCTAGTCTTTAATGAAGAATTTATTATGTACGTAATGACAGGCCCAAGTTCATTTAAAATAAATAGGGGCATTTGAATTTGGATACCTTCATCGCAGATCGCATTTGTGGTAATGGACAGGATAGATTTCTTGATGTATTGCTCTGTAACCGGGCTGAAGGAGAAAAGAGTACATACTGGCAAGAGAAGATTGGAAAAATTTTTAGAGTTGAAGATTTTATGTCATGTTTTAGCGAAGTTGGAGGCTTGGAGAAGTAAACAATTATTGTTGTTTAGGGCAACTAGACAACTATTATTGACGAGGAAAACTATTAATATCGTAATAATATGTTATTATTGTTGAATTCTAATGCCAGTAGTGCACGGATCAGTAAAGAGCAACTATTATTATTGATTAGGTTAGGTTAGGTGTTTACAACTGGGCAACTATTCGGGTACGCGGGTGTACTTTCCACATCCCTGCCACTCCCGCTTGGATAATATAGGCATGAAAAGTAGGTAGGTACATATGCTACGTTACAACCTTCGAAAACTTCATTTTACCTTCTAAAGAGATTTTAAGCTTTATTTATTATTTTTTTGCTATATTATAAATCCCTTTCTTTCAATTAATTACGTATATTATTTTCCTTATTAACAAGAAACAAAAAATAACTAATCACAGAGTTTTTCCTTACTATTAAAAACTCCAAGATGATGTCAACCACAATTAAAGGTTTAATAATATACATTTACGTAATCATACGAAAGTAATAAGTTTTCACTCATATCAACAGGAAAGATTGCGTTAGAAAAAAAAACACGATTACAAATGTATTATCTGGTTATAAAATTTGTCAAAATTTCAAATTAAAAACACCGAAAAGTTCAATCATAGATACGGATTATACCTATGGCCGTTGTTGCCAAATAAAATCCATAAATGTTAGATCATTTGAATATTATGACGCAGCTTTAGGTGCATATAATGATCCTTCGTTAGATCACCAGATTGAAAACGATTTATCAAACGAGAGCACCACGCAAACTGTTGACCTGATTACTTTATGATTTTATGTGTTTTTTACATCCGTTAACCTTAAAAAGTCCACGGCTTTCGTCACATCCATACTAATGTTATAAATTCAAATGTATTTTATTTATTTATTTAATCCTTTATTGTATACAGTACATTTACAGTTTTAATTTAATAGGTCATATACAAAGGCGAGCTTAACTCAAAATATGAGTTCTCTTCCAGCGAACCTTTAAGGTGTTGAGAGATGAGAATGTCAATAAGAGGGCAGTTATACAATCACACATTCAACATACAATAAAATAAACATAAATATAAATAAAATACATACTATACAAACACTAAATACATAAAATTTATAAAATAAACATACATAAAATACACATAGTATATTATATTATAAATATGTATCAACAATCAGATAGGAAATGTTCTCTGATTCTTCTCCTGAAAATGTCCAGAGAGGAGCTTGCGCGTATAGCGTGTGGGAGTGAGTTCCAAAGACGCACTCCACGAACAGTATAAGTCATATCATAGCAACTGGAAGAATTAGGAGGAGCACGAAGAAGGAGAGAAGTAGCAGTACGACAGACCCTTTCCTTGGGGACAAGAAAGTCAAAACGCTCACGCAGTTAAATAGGAGCTTTGGGGTTATAAAGGACGGAAAAGAGAAGAGAAAGGATATGTAAGTCGGCTTTGTCGAATAGGCGGCCATTTCAATTTTCTTCGGAACTCTGATACATGATCATAATTACGGAGACCGAAAATGAAGCGGATATACAGATTCTGCAAACGTTCCAGCTTATTAACTAGCTATTCAGTAGCATCAAGAAAACAGACATCACCATAGTCTAGAAGTGGTAGGAGAAGAGACTGAGCATGGCTTATTTAGTTTGGAAGGTCAAGAATTCACCATCAAAAATCAGTGTGTTTTACTTGAATAGTTTAAATATAAAATGTGCCAATTCCACAGTTAATTCAATGCCCCTCGGCAATCACATAACGTATTCGCCATCAAAGATCAGACGATGTCGCGCGGTCGCCGCAAGGTCGCCGAGCGCCGCGTGCGCCCGCGCATACACTGACCTACACGAGGTTGCATCGGGCGCGCACCCGTAGATACCAGGAGACAAGTCCAACGGGACAATCACCCTGTATAAACGATGTACCTTTATGAAATTTACAACAAGTATACAGGACTAGCTGCTACCCGCGGCTGCGCACGAGTTTATTATGTAAATATTATAGCATATGTATCATTCTGATGTATAAACTATATTATTTTTGCATAAAAGAGTAACAAATCTACATCCATCCTCACAAACCTTCGCGTTTATAATATTATTAGGATAGAAGTTCCTTATTTATTAGCGATAATTAGCACCAAATATGATATTGATAAGACTCGTTGCGTTAGGTACCGCAGTGTTTGTAGCATCACCAAGGTTAAGCAGCGTTAGACTCGGCCAGTCTGAGATGAGTGACTGTTTGTGACATTTTTAAGGAGTCTCCGTGCTTCAGAAGGCCCTTTAAATAAGGTTGGAAGGGCGGCTTAAGGGCGGCTTGGCAAGTTCCAACAGCAGATGGCCACAAATCTGTCTACACCAATATTCACTGGGTCCGCGTGGTGGAGGTGGAACATTACCTATTCTCTCGAAAAACAATTTATGAGAGAAGGCTGCAATGGGGCATTGTAGAATGATTTATTATTATTACTATGTTATTGATCAATAAGATATCTGCGTATTCATAACTAATAAAACAGTAGGTATAGATGACGAAAAACCGATGGCGAAATGTAAGTAGGGGTACCGTAGGGTTGAGTGTACTGCTTTTATAGAAAAAACACTAACAAGGGTGTTATTATAGTTCGGATAAAAATCCGACGTAGGATTCGAACTGCGAAATTCGAAGTCGTACTATGCCCCACTAGACCAACGCCTCAGTCAATTCTATAAAGAATCAAGAAAAAACTGGACAAGTGCGAGTAAGACTCACGCTCTCAGGGTTCCGTAGAAATAAAGCGTGATATTAATTTTTCATCGATTTCAAAGTCGACTAGACGGCGCTATTTTAATTTTCCAACGAGATCGAAGATTTTTCCTGTGCTTTAATTTATATATTTTCATTAGTTTAATTATACTTGACTTGTTATAGGAGGTTATCTACTACTAGTAGTTATCTGAATAAAGAAATTAATTATTATTATTATAATAACAAAAACACAATTTTCGGAATCGTTCCTTTACTTGTGTGCTATAAAAACTTGCTGCTTGCCAAATTTCTTGATTGTAGGTCAACGGAACCCTTGTACTGTAACCCTGTAATCATTGATAAGTGAATTAAATTGACTATTCCTTTTGGTTGTATTTACTTAGCAATTTAACCTAACAACTACTTCATACCTCAACGCGTTCTTGAGAAAAAGAAACATCACATTGACCGACAACAAAGTAATGTTATAAAGGTTTCGTTTTACCAATTGTGGTACGGAACCTTAAAAATAACAAGCCCCTAAATATTTAAGCGCGAGCATACGAGATACGAGTCGAGATGTCATAAATTCAAATCAGATGGTAATGCAAAATATGCCAAAGCCCAATGGCGACTGACGTCTTTGTAACAAGTTTTGGAGTTCCGTAAAAATAATTTCACGACCTAACCGACATAAAACAATCTAACAAAAACATAGTATTTGTTTTGGAATATTTATCCGACTACGGTAAAGCCAAAAAGAAAGGTCATATTTTATTTTAGCAGTCTATGTATGTTTGTTTGTATTGTGTACGTTTGTTCCACCGTAGCGCCTCAACTACTTACCCGAATTTGAAGAATGAGGTGTCAATTGATTCGTTATTATCTAGTACATGGTCTGGGTGACATAGACTACATTTTATACGAACAAAACCAATATGACCGATGTTATATCTAAAAAAGAGGCGGTCTTTAAAGATTATATCTGTATCTCATAGACCGATACAGATCTATCTATCTATCTGTCTATATCATCAAGCCAGATCCATTACGGGGTAGGCAGAGAGTACAGAGTTCCAACGGGTTCTTTCCTCACAGACCACTCTGGTTTCCTCCACTCTCATAGTTCGTCTCATACACGCTCGCCGGTTACGAAGACTCTTGACTTGTCCTTCAGATAAGACACGGTCTATTTGGCCATGGTAAGATAGTCTAGGTCTTTCCCGGTACCTACATCCTACCACTTTCGCATTGCATATCTATTTTGTCATTCTTTCTTCTGACATTCTTTCTATATGGCTATGACTATAAGATACATCTTATACTGAGTTCTTAGATTTACGCGAATATTACACATGAAATAAAACTATTTTTTCGGATTTTATCGCGGTTTTTTTTTATGGTGTAGATCGGAACGCGTTTGATGAATCACCGTTCGTAACAACTTTTTACTTGCCTGGTTTAGGATCTTAGCGCTTCCTCGTATGCCTTTCTTGGTGGATATCTTGACACACGTAGGAATGAGATTGTGGTCTCTGTATCTCTTCAATAAATTTAGGGATGTTGTAAATCTTGCGCGCTTAGTCTTGAGATCTTCTAACCGGCGTAAAAATAAACCGCGATAAAATCCGAAAAAATAGTTTTATTTCAAGATACATCTCATCAAATGTCATAATAAATATCGCTTTAAAAATATCTCTTTTACATAATGTACGAGTATGCCTACGAATTGTCGTAGGCATTGATTTAAATTGATTACTATATGGTTTTATAAATTACGAGGTTTTCTCGTCCTTAGTTTTTTTTTTTATTTACATATTTTATTCAAAAAAAACACTCCTGTGCCGCTCGACTCGAATGTCATTAAGTCGTGTTACCATTAACATTATTTTAATTGAATTAATTAGATGAACATAAAATACAAGAAAGTACAGTCGCCGGCATTAAGATATTTACATTCTATAATATTAAAATTGTCTCAATAAAAAATCATAATGATTTATAAAATACTGTCACGCCTTTCTTTCCCATGCGGGGTGGGAGAGGTGTAAACCCACGTTTTGCTGACGATATTAGGTCTCGTTGTAGTAAGCGACGAGTCAATTCCAGACTGCTACTGGGAATCTAATCATAGAAAAATGTCACTTGGTCGAGGATTCGAACCAAGAACCTCGTGATCACTACACGCATTTTAAGCCACCTGGCCAACAAGGCGGTCATAAAGATGTATAACCACGGGCAATAACATATAGGCACTTTACTTTAACAGAGCAGATCTTTGTAACATATGTATAATAATATTAGCCCTGTTAAAAAAAACTGTCCCATCGTTGGGCACGGGCCTCCTCTCAAATTGAGAGGGTTTAGGCATAGAATCAGAATGAGAATATTTTTTATTCATGTAAACCATTACAGTATTTATGAATCGTCAAAATAGTAACAAAGACTCTACCACCACTTCGGAATGTCATTCCTGTGGAGAAGAAGGGCAAGAAACTCCACGGTTACTCTTTTAAAATAATATTTTTACAATCTTTCCATCTACATTTTGTTGTGGGGTATGGGAGAACAATGTAGTATCAGGTGAGTCTAAATTAAATTAACCAAGTTAAACTATTCATGTGAATGGCTACATGGTTCTCTCATTTACAGACAAAGAAATGAGGAAGAAAAATGATAAATTTTATTTAACTACTAGAAGAAAGAGAGGGAATAATAAATAATAATAGCTGAACATGTTATCCACATTCTGGTGGAACTGGAACATCACATATCCAAGCATTTTTATCTTTTAAATAATTATCAAGAGTATAGTAAGCTCGCTTGCAGATCGTACGTTTAATACAGGATTTGAATTTATTTTCACTAAGTTGAGTGACGTCAAGTGGAATTTTATTATAAAATCTAACACAGTACCCCATGAAAGACGTGTGAATTTTAGACAGACGAAATTGCGGTTGATCCAATTTATTTCTATGTCGCGTGTTATAGCAATGCCTATCACCTAGCTGATTAAATAGATCTAAATTTTTCCGTGTGTACATTATGTTTTCATAAATATACTGACATGGGACCGTCATAATATTGGCTTCTTTAAACAATTCTCTCAAAGAGTCGCGACTACCTAAGTTATAGATGGCCCTAATAGCCCTTTTTTGTAAGATAAAAATAGAGTCAATGTCAGCTGCCCTACCCCTCAATAATATACCGTAAGACATGACACTATGAAAGTAACTGAAGTAGACGAACCGCGCGGTTTCCTCACGATGTTTGCCTTCACCGTTAAAGCAAGTGATAGTTATTTATTTCGTAAGCACATGTTTTCGAAAAGACAGAGCTGCGTGCCTGGGTTTGAACTCGAGACCTCTGACTTTGCATCCCAATGGTCTAAGCACTATTTTCACTGCTTATATTATTTCTATGACAAAATACTATAAGTGATTTCATAATATTGCTCATAACTGCAGGTGCATAACAAAAACTTAAAAACTCTTTGATCATCAATTTGTGTCTATTGGAACATTGTACTCTCTGCCTACCCCGCAAGGGACCTGGGGTGATGATATAGAGAGAGATCTATTAGTGCCATATTCCAGCACAGGACAATCTTAATAAGACCCACCAACATTTGTTTCAGCCTGGATGTTTGTGTGACAATCACCAGTAGTAGGAAAAAAACGTAGTATGTAGATTTTCAGCACAATAATACTATTAAAATATATAGACGTTTATTGCAAAAGTAAATGAATACATGAAGTTTTGTAATTGAAATTTAATTGTAAGAAATATTGGAATGGAATGTATACATCTTTGTGCAGGCGACTGTACATACCAACATCACAAAATGTATCACCATGTGATACATTTGTGTTTATTCGGCCGCTCCCAAATTCATAACATATTTGTCAAAGTAACATAAATAGGCCATACGTTTAGTTCATATATATATATCACAAGTATAAACCTACACGAAATCTATATCATCACGCCAGATCCCTTGCGGGGTAGGCAGAGAGTACAGAGTTCCAACAGGTTCTTTCCTTACATACCTCTCTGGATTCCTCCACTCTCATAGTTCGTCTACACGCTCGCCGGTTACGGAGACTCTTGACTGGTCCTTCTGATAAGACACGGTCTATTTGGTCATGGTAAGATAGTCTAGGTCTTCCCCGGTACCTGCATCTTTCCACTTTCGCATTGTATATCAATGAAGAAATGGAGATACAGATTCGGAAAACACACATTTCACATTTACACATCATTACATTTCACCAAAATTAGTTTGAACAGATCACATAATAGAGGTCGTATCGTATATATCCTATTGTCCTAACTGCCTTTTCGATGCATAATAAATTGTGTTAGTCTTTAGGTGACTGGAAAAAGAACACAATTGCCTTAATCATAACTAAACTTTTACAATTATACCTTTTTTACATTATTGTTTCTGTTAAGTTGTGCTTGCTTACGAGTATGTTATTCTATCACGGCTTATTTCCATTTCAATCTCATCTATCTAGACTATCTTACCATGACCAAATAGAAAGAGTCTTATCTGAAAGACAAGTCAAGAGTCTCCGTAACTGGCGAGCGTGTATGAGACGAACTATGAGACTGGATGATACCATAGAGGTATGTAAGGAAAGAACCTGTTAGAACTCCGTACTCTCTGACTACCCCGCAAGGGATCTGGCGTGATGATGTAGATAGATAGAATCTTATAACAATTCGTACATATAAACGAAATCTTTTTGACTGGTCTCTGCCCGTGACTTGGTCCGCGTTGACTTTAGACAGGAATCTTATATTCTTTCGGGATAAAAATCCTGTGTTAATCCAGGTAATAAACTATCTATGTGCCAAATATTATCCAAATCCGTTCAGCCGTTTATGCGTGATTAAGTAACAAAATTCTATACAAACCAACTTTCTTTTTTTTTATTAAAGAACTTATCCCCACACTAGGGTTTATTCCTGTGTCGTGGGTGCGTTTACAAACATGAAAATTCACATACACAAATACCCAGACCGGAACAAATAGTTGTGGATCACACAAAGATTTGACTCGTGGGGGAATCGAACCCGCGACTATTAGACACAGTGGGCGGAGCGGCTTAAGCTCTTAACCACTGCGCTAAATTGGCGTCAAATTTATAATGTTAGTAGGATTATGTCCTCCCTACATATATACTCATGCACATACTTGCGTCGACCTCACAAAGAAAGGTGGCTAATCTAACATAGTTTAATAATAAATATTAATTGGCTGCGCGGATCAACCACGAGAAGATCCAGTGTGACCGATCCGGTCCCCTGATCATATATTAAGGATCCGCGCCCGGGGAGCAAGGATTAATGCATCATGCAGTACTGCGTGTGCCACAAATATAAGCGATGACGATTTAATCATAAATTAATAAGAAAATCGCGGGTAAGATGGATGTGTGCAGCATAAAATCAATGGTCGTGGCGATCTTGATCTTCGTTCTGCAATGGACATCATTCGGCTAATGATGACCATGAGCTGCCTCGTTAGTCTGTGCTCATTGCAGCGAGTCATAAGGGGCACGTTCGGTTCGGAGACCCTGGAACCTCTTACCGCGCTCCAGGAACCCACCACTGTAGTTGTAGAACAATCACCAAGGTTAAGCAGCGTTCGACTCGGTCGGCCTGAGATGGGTGACCGTTTGTAGCATTTTCATATTCGAGCGTCTCCGTGCTTCGGAAAGCACGTTAAGCCGTTGGTCCCGGTTACCACTTAATGTGGTAGTCGTTAAGCCGAGTTGGAAAACTTTGTTTCAATCAATCAGCCTATCAGTCCACTGCTGGACATAGGCCTCTCCTAACACGCGCCATTGCACTCGGTCCTCCGCCTTCCGCATCCAGTCTGTCCCAGCGACCTTTTTGAGGTCGTCGGTCCATCTAGCTGGGGGCCGTCCTACCTTACGCTTACCAAATCGCGGTCTCCACTCTAGGACACGTTTGCTCCATCGGCCGTCGGTCCTTCTGCAGATGTGACCAGCCCGTTGCCACTTAAAACTTTGGAAACAAACTTTGTATATCGGGTACAAATTCAGGACTATGCTTGGTACAGCACTGAATACTGAAATATGGATATAATTAGTACACCTTCGTCATCCCCGCTTACCTCCGTTATCAACGTACTAGTGACGCCAAGTTGGAAGTTCCAATAGCGAGTTACCACACACCTATGTCCACCAATTCATACTGTGTCCGCATAGTGGAGCATGAACTATTCTTTTTCACATTTATTTGCGAGAGAAGACAAAGACCGCTGGTAAAGCATAAGCTGCTTTATAAATAAAAGTCAACCCGCTACCTCTTGTATCTTGGTTCACAAATATCTTGCCTCCCCTCCCCCCTAAGCCATCGGTACGTGAAGTAGATGGATTACAGTGCACGTTGCTTGTTGTACCCTTTACTATAAGTTATACGAGCCATCGCTCCGAAAGTACTTAGTACAAATTGAAAAATCCACACTAAATTGATGAGGACGAGTCAAGGGTCTAAGAGATAGGATGGGTATTTAATGAGCGACGTAACAATAGTTAACTTGGTGATGTTACACCTGGAGGAGTCATCAAAGACGTACAATGCTCGTACTACAATCTGTTTAACATTATAATATTAGCCCACTGTCCCACTGTTGGGCACGGGCCTCCTCACAAACTAAGAGGGTTTAGGCCTTAGTCCACCACGCTGGCCCAGTGTGGGTTAGCGGACTTCACATTCGAGAAACTTTTAGGCATGCAGGTTTCCTCACGATGTTTTTTTCCTTCACCGTTAAAGCAAGTGATAGTTAATTCTTAAAACGCACATGCTTTCCAAAAGACAGAGGTGCGTGCCTGGGTTTGAACCCGAGACCTCTGACTTTGCAGTCCAACGGTTTAACTACTAGGCTATCACTGCTTATATATATATATATATATATATATATACTTTAACATTATAATAATCATTTTACTTTACAGTAGGAAAGAGATATCGATATACACAGTTTATAGGTTTGTTTCTTCCTTACAGCGTACATATTTTTTAATGAAATATTTAAGATAATATATTATATAATGGTGAGTTGCGTACTGCAATGTTAGATCAAAATGTACAAGTGCATTGTGAATACAAAATAGACATAAATATTTGTTACTCAAAGCAAAAACTCACTTCAAATAGTAAAGGTAACAAGATGCTTTTATAACAAAAGTTTCCTTTTCGAATTCTCGGAAACACCAATGAAAAACTCAACAAAAGTACGGAATCGATAAATTTACCACAAAAGATGCAATATTGCCCGGAGAACTAACGAGAGTCTCCTCGCAATTTTATAGGCAATTACATCCAACAAAAAGTCAATAAACTTACCAAAATCGACACAATAAACGGGGTGATCGCACAAAAAAAACCCCAGAATACATACAAAAAGCAAACAAAACGACATAAAACACGATGTAACCACTTAATAAGTCTATCGGAGCGCGTCGCGAAATGAATAACACCGTCCAATTTCAGGCATTGCAAGTAGCGTCCGAGAAAAAGATTGTTGCACTCAACATTAACACTTGCTTCGGAAATTTAATTCGGATAACTTAACACGAACAAATTTAAACCCAATCCCAATTAAACAAGGTTGAAATTCTATCAGCAAACACGAAACATACATTCTTTCCAAAATTGAAAACTGCTGAATCACTCCGCTGATAGAAAAAGATAGGAACACACAAAAGCATCGTATGTTTTGTTAAGGTATGAAAGAGATGAAGGAATTTTTGTGATGCTGGCTGCAAGTGTCTGGCTAATGCAGTGCGTCTGGCCGGTGACGAAGATGGATGGCTCTTCTGGTTAGCAGTTGAATGAGTGCATACCATGGATGTAAAAAGAACAATTAAGGCGACTCGTATAATAACATCACGAGTATTAAATGAGAGTGAATTGAGGATTTTTCGGAGATAATTTGAAGGCAAGGCCTTTTATGTTACTTTCATTTGGAAGTTTATAATATATTTTACTACCAAACACATTAGTCAGAGTAACATTAATTTTAGCTGATTTTGAAATAAAATTGGCCTGATGATATTTGATATGATATACTACTAACTTAAAATTTCTTTTGAAACTTTTTAATAACATACTTCGTTGGGCAAAGATGTCTCCCATAACTATTAACTTATAATTAAAATCTTAGTAACACAAAGTATGTAGATACTAAAAGCTCGATTAGACAACTTATTAACCGTTGGTCAAAGATTTTCAGTCGTGATTTCCTTAAATCGCATTCCTTGCTTCGGCGTGTTTTAAACGCAAAAAGCGTATATGTGAATGCAAAGTACGGGTGTGTAATGGACAACCGTTCAGAAGATAACACAAAAACACCCTCTGCACATCCCACAAATCTGTGCCGAACTGGATTGGTCCAAGTTAAAAGTAAACGACGAAGTTCTTGAATAATTTTTATTTCGCTTCTGACACCAGAATTTCATTTAAACAGGCTTTTCTGTAACGTTTAAATACTATCAAATTAGAAAACTGAGAATCTTGTATTTATTTATTTTTATTACAAAAACCACAGCTCTTGAACATAATTGTATATGTGAACATAAGTATAATATTTTAAAGCCAATTATGGTTTTACAATTTTCACTATATTAAGACACAGTCTATTTTAATAATAATTAATGATTGAAAACTAATTGCCGTACCTATAAATTATATGCCGTGCGTGTGTGTGTGTGGGTGTGTGTGTATGTATGTGTATGTGGGTGTGTGCATGTGTGTGTATGCGTGTAAGTATTTGTGTACATAAATAGACATGTGTACCTAATAAAAGAAAGACAAATTGCATTATAATTACTATAAACATATTATATAAATTATTATTTAAAAGTATGGTAAAATTATTGAACGGAGAATGCGCGTGAAGTCCGATGGAATGTTGTGCGAGGCACAAGGGGGTTTCAGGTCTGGAAGAGGATGTTCGGATCAAGTCTTCTCACTCCGCAACATCGTAGAGAAGCATCTGACAGTGGGGCGGAAGGTTTTCTGCGGTTTTGTAGATCTGGAGAAGGCATTTGACAGAGTTACGTGAAAGAGACTTTGGGACATTTTGCCAGAGTATGGTATAGATGGCACTCTGTTGCGAGCCGTCCAGTCCACTTATGTGGACTGCAAGGCATGCGTGCGGGTGGGTGGTTACAAGTCACCCTGGTTTAACGTTAAAATCGGCGTCAAGCAGGGTTGCGTGTTGTCCGCTAGACTGTTTATAATATATCTGGACAAAAGTCTTCAAAGACTGAAAGCGATGAATGAAGGTGTACAAATGGGTGACTTAGTGGTAAACCATCTACTTTATGCAGATGACGCGGTTTTAATAGCGCCAACAGCCACTGATCTGCAAACACTAGTCACAGTTATGAAAGACGCATGATCAATGGCTTACACTTGAATGTGAAGAAAACCAGGATTATGGTTTTTGAAAGGGAAGAAACCAGAACGAATGTAAGGATTGTGGTTGGTAACGATGTGCTGGAGCAAGTGAATGAGTTTGTATATCTTGGATGCGCCTTCAGTAAGGATGGGAAATACACCGCTGACATAGAGAGAAGAGTGAATGCAGTGAACAGAGTGAATGGTGCGATGGGAAAGCTACTCGGGAGCCGGCACTTAAGCCATATTATATGGTAGCGAGAGCTGGGTATGTAAGAAGGAGAATGAAAGCAGGATAAATGCGGTAGAAATGCGAGCTCTGCGGAAGATGTGCGGAGTGAAGCTGACCGACCGCATTAGCAACAGCATAGTAAGACAGCGAGTAGGTATGAAAGATAGTATCGGTGTAAAAATGAGAAAGGGCATGCTCCGTTGGTTCGGGCATATAGAAAGAATGCCAGAGGAAAGAATGACAAAACAGATATACAATGTGAAAGTGGAAGGATGCAGGTACCGGGGAAGACCTAGACTATCTTACCACGACCAAATAAACCGAGTCTTATCTGATGGAAAAGTCAAGAGTCTCCGTAACCGGCGAGCGTGTATGAGACGAACTATGAGAGTCGAGGAAGCCAGAGAGGTATGTAAGGAACGAACCTGTTGGAACTCTGTACTCTCTGCCTACCCCGCAAGGGATCTGGCGTGAGGTTATAGATAGATAGATAGATAAGATTATTTAAAGGAAGGCAATCTATGGCATTGTTACATATATAATAATTGAAGACGTTAAAGTATTTTTAATTTAATAATAACTAAAATAAAAATATAGGTGAACTTCAAAGTCATAACCATTTTTAGGTCACACTGAATGAGGTCATCATATCGTAGCATTGCAATATAAATCTGGCACTGCTCATAAATTACGAGTATATATCATTACGAGTTAATTATATGTTTTTACATTATTTATAAGTATAATAGTAATTTAAAAAGATAATAAAAATATATGATTCGTTGTTGTTAGTCTATTAGCTTAACAAAAAAATTCTCAACATTTTCAGCAAAATATCGATGTACACAATACAGCTCAGCCACCCGTGCTAGAAATATATAAAAATATATTTGTGTTTGTCTTTACATGTGATTACCTAATAACTTCTTTTTCAAACCCAGGCAGTAAGATGAGCTACACAGTCTTAAGTTTAGTAAATAGCATCTAGAATTCTACAGTACATTTAAATCACACAATAAATAAAAGACGAATTTTTGTATTTTGATTTCCATTATTCATTTCCAATAGTCCGTAACTCCTCTTTTTAGATAGACAGATAGATAGATAGAGCACACTTTATCGAACACCAACATAAGCACAGAACAACACAAAAATAAAATAAAATGTACACTTATTCGTATTCATATATAGAACAATTCCCGCTGTTCTCTCGTGTTAAAGGCCTCAGTTAGGTCCGAAGGTAAGGAAGAGACCGGGGCAGCGAACCGGGCGTCCTTGCGGGCGTCCACTTTCCGTTTCTCCGGCCGTGGCCTATCGATAGCCTAGCCCAAGTCCACTGCCAATTTACAACGTAGGTCCAAGGATTTATTTCTTTCAGTATAGAAAATATTATTTTCAAGAGCTTTACATTAATTGGCAAGTAATTTCGTTGTTGTATTTAGTATTGTATTAAATAATGTTGTATTAGCTTAGATCATATCATATGGACGTGTTGGAAATATCATATCCAATAATTAGAAAAATGAAATATTCTTTATTGTACACCAAATACTAACAAGAAATGGAGATCTTATTGTTAAAGCAATCTCTTCCAGATTCCTGTATTATTATAACTATTTGATATATGTTATCTGACATCCGTATATACAATGTAAGTAAATGATAAATCCTATGAAATTATGAAAATAATTCAATCCATTTCCACAGGCAGTCAAACCGCTTCGTCTAGAGACTTAAAAATGCCGGGAAGAAATTCCTTAATTGTTTTCGGTTCAAAAACGGTATCTTAAAATAACTAAAATGATAATTGTATTTATTTTTACCGTTAAATAAATTGTAGATATAATAACGATATATTTTAGCAAGCTAAAGAAAAGAAAATGAATACAGAATATTCTGTATCAGTGATATGAATAATTTTTAAGCAAGTGTAATTTTTTTTTACCCCCATGAATTTTATATCCTATCCTATTAATATTAAAAATGTGAAAGTTTGTGTTTCGATGTTTTGATATTTGTTACCCAATCACGCAAAAACGGCTGAATAGATTTGGATGAAATTTAACACATAGTTTATTACTTGGACTAACGCATAGGATACGTTTTGGCCCGGAAAAATATAAGGTTCCTGTCTAAAGTTAACCCGGACGAAGTCGCGGGCAGACACTTGTTTATAGAAGAAGCTAACCTAATGAAGCTGTAAAGGCTCCTCCGCCATCAGCGTAGATCATTCACGGATACATAAAATATGATAGTGTAGTTGCAGCCAAAATGAGAAGTAAAACAAAACATGCTAAATTTAGACTTGTGACAAACTTGTGAAAATAATAAAGAATTTACACTTGTCGTACACTTGTTCGTCTTTATAATTAATTTACTAACTACTCAAGTCTTTCATAATTCAAGAAATTTCAAGGTTTTAACTGCCTCTAAAGACTTCAAATTTGTTGAATTTCTTTGAAATCTCTGTCAAGCGTGGAAACCAAGTATGGAAAGTTTCTATCTGATTTTATATGTTGAGAACTGAAGCAAAGTGTATTTCTTTTATATCTTCATTATATTTTTTTAACTAAGCAGGTGCTTACTAAAAACACGTGCTTAGTTAAAAAAAATTATATTCAACCTACTCCAAGGTGCCAATTCTTTTAAGCGTGGAAGCCAAGTGTGCAATTTTCTATGGCGGAAAGTTCCTATTTGTTATAATACGTTGAGCAGCGAAGCAGGCTGTGCTTAGACGAACAACAGGTGAGCTGAGCGGCTAATTGAAGACTTTGTGGAGTAATTGCACTTTTTGGGAACGCGCCGCGACTAGGTAATTACGAGCCCGCTCGATTTGATGCGATGGATTAGTGAGGATATGACGATTATTAAAGTGTGTTTTATTATGAGTGCAAATTCTATTCCGTATCCCACTTATATCATAAATGTGAAAGTTTATGAGGATTATACACAGCAATATAGTCGCGAGCAGCCGCTAGTAAATTGTAAATGGTTATAATTATGTAATTTAATAACGATTTGTGAAAGAAGGCCTTTGCCCAGCAGTTGGCAGGCTGATATAGGCTGGTATTGTTGTTATTATAAATATTTAATTGACATGACCTTAATATTTTCGAAGCAGTGCTCACATTTGGAAGATTTGAAATAGATAATTTCTATTAGGTTACAAAAATATCCGCGCCGGAAATAAATATGTAAAGCAATCTATTTCAAATGCTAAATAATGAACTGATGATAATCAATTCATTATTTAGCATTCAATCACTCTGTACTCTCTGCCTACCCCGCGAGGGAGCTGGCGTGATGATATAGATAGAGATAGATAGATGATAATCAATCTATAGCTAACTAGCTCATAAAAACTACTAGTATCGTACAATAAACTAACATATGTATGTAGAAAATATTGAAGAAAGTAAGTTTAAGGGAATATCTATTTCATGTCACAAGTCACAAAGATTGTTTTTAAATGCTGTTTCTTACTAGGAATTATTCCTGTGTTATGGATGTGTTTACAAAAATTAAATTAACATCTAAAAGCAGACCGACCAAAACAAACGATTGTGGGTAACACAAAAAATTTTCTGCGCGGATCGAACCCACAATCCATGAAGCTTATACTTAAATTTGACACCATTAAACAAATCCGTCGTCTCGTCTGCTTTATTTTTCTTTATTACAAACAAATTACTAACAATAAACGGAGCTTTTGTTTTGTACAATAAGTGCTTATCTATAGTTATGTTGTGCCAATCAAAAATCAATAGATAATATAGACTAGAGAAAAAATGGTGTGTCCATACTAATATCTCCCACGGCATTGTCCACGTCTTGATCGCGAAGTGTTTACATATGTGGAGTACGGCGAGTGTCGGCACACGTGCTGGGACTACTGACTCAAGATGAGATGCACACGTTGTCGCATACGAGGATATGCAGCGTAAGTTGTTTTCAGTCAAAACATTTTTTCAAGCGATCATTTCTTGGTAATATTACGTCCGCTGGTGCGTATGTAATTAAGTCACGGTTAACTGTGTTTGGAGATATACAATTGTGAAACTTTGTGTCTGTGTCAATATAACAAGGTCATTTTTGGAGGAGAATGCACACGCATCATTACACTTTTCCAACCTCGTGGAAAAGACGAAAAAAATGAGGAGATGTGTAGTGATTTTGGACCAAAAGTAACAACCTGATAATGATGGGCTTTTAAATTATAAATATTATTTTATAAGAAGCTTCAGATTTGAAGTATGATACATGTGTGAATGGGAGTTGAATGAAAAACTTTTGTTATTATAAAAGACGATTATAACTTCAATGCATTTTTTTCTTATATGAAGACTAAAGATTAATAAACCAAGAGAGTAAACAATCACTTTTTGTTCACAAACTTTCACGGCCCCCAATTCTTATCACATATAAGTATGTTACTTGTTCAGCATAGTATCTACTAATACATATATTTGCTCAAGACATGAGATTACTCGTATAATCATCCACGTGGGTCTGTAATTCGCCCTCTCGGGCAAATTTTTTTGAAGTCTGATTCGTCAATTTTTTTTAACTGTCAACTTTTACCACTATGTTAAACAATTAAAAACTAAATAGTAATAATCAGAATCCAAAACACCGTTCGCCGGTGCGAGTACTCCACAGCTACCGTGCCGAGCCAGTTACTGACCTCTTTTTCCCACTCGTTGTTTTTTTACATATTTTTTGTCCCGCTCTCACCTAATAGCTTGCTTTCGGGAGATTAATATGCTGGCGTCTAATGCATATCATTATGTTGAGTGGCTTTTCTTAAAGAGTGCTTTGATTTGTGGCTGGGCTGATAGACCAGTGGAATTGGGGTTTGATGTGGTCACATTTGTTGGTTACGAGTACCAGAAATGATGTGAGCTAGGCCTTCGATCTGACCAAATGCGGCGCATTATGATCTCTTAGTGACATGGTGTGATGGTATTATGTATGCTACTGGTTCCAGTGGCTATGCAGCAAAGTTGGGTAAAAATCAATTGTGAAAAATAAGGTGGCAATCAATATATTTCAGATTTAGTCGCGGCTACTTTGTGGTTTTAAAATGCCCGAAGTTTCGAGTACTCTACAGCACCCATGATTGCAAAAGGGACTACGGTATTTGACGTCCAAAAATCATTGCTATGCGGGAGTACTTCAGGGGGATTAATTTAATGAAATTTCAATTGAAAAATGCCCAACACTGCTATGCAATGGCTGGTGTTCACAAACGATAAATTGATGATGTTTTCGTAACGCGTCGCGTTACGTAGTTAATTGGTCATAATGAACAAGGGATCTAGCTAGATTTTACAATACACTATGTTTTGCTGTATGCTTTGTTGCGGATAATGCTCGTGGCGATCACGAGCTCTTGGATTCGAATCCTAGTTCGGGCAAAGTATAATATTTATAAACACCGTCACGCCTATATTCCTCAAGCGGGAATGGCAGAGGTATAGTGTGTACACCCACTTTTCACCGACGATGGGGCGAGCCTACTGCTATATACTGGGCACAATTCCATACTCCGGGCTCATACTAAGACTTTTTCTTTAGAAAAAATACATTCGTCCGTTTGCCACTAGATCGACTAGGCAGTGTAATATTTTCATTAAAAAAATGTCTAGTATCCAGTCGGGGGTAGAATTTGCGCCCGATATTCGGACCTAAAAGCATCGACGCTAGTTGCGTGTGCTTGGGGATGGGAATATAAAAAGATTTTATCATAAATAATTAGCTCATTCTGCGTAGATCAGACCAGCAAAAATAATTAAGAAGTTTGAGGGTACCCCGGAACAACTATGCCTTTTGGACGTCTAACGCCTCAGTCTTTCCCGTGACCATGGGTGCTGTAAAGCACTCGAACCGTCGGGAACTTAAAAATCAAAAATAAACCGCGATTAAATTCGAAAAAAATAGTTTTATTTCATGTGTAATATTCGCGTAAATCTAAGAACTCAGTATATAAATAATTACTTAGATCTTAGGTCGCTCCATTCGCTGGATCAAGCTGACAGACGGGGGCTTAAAATCTCTGTGACCCTTGAATATTTGTCCGGTTTGAGTGTGTGTGTATGTAAAAAAATATACGTCAATAAATTATACAAAAAATAACATCATATTTTAAGAATAATACTTTTAATTATGTAGCTATACTTCTCTCCACTATAAGAGTGGGGGAAGCCAGACAGATATGTAAGGAAAGAACCTGTTGGAAATCTGTACTCTCTGCCTTCCCCGCAAGGGATCTGACGTGATGATATAGCTAGATAGATAGAACTATACTAGTCACTTAAGTGGACCTTTGTGAAAGAAATAAAGGGCTATTATAAGTATTTTGGAAGAATCCTAACACTTGATAATATATTGATGCATATTTAAACTCTAACACAGCGTGTCTTGTTATATTGGTCAACAAAATTGAAAGTGAAATGCACATAAGTAAGTGGGCAAAACGTAGAGACGTTAAGATTCAGTAATCTAGACACTATGTGTAGTGTTTATCTTTACATTCAAATAGTTGTAAACTCTATTAAAGTGTACAGGTCTCTTATTGGCTATGGCACAAACACGTAACGCGGCACGTTACGAGAACTTCGTGAAATGATCGTTCGATGGTACACCAGTGGCGTACAGAATACCATTAGGTACATGACTTTTACCTTAAAGCAAATATGCAGTTGAGATGAGCGGAGTCAAGCTGACCGAAGGTATTCGCAACAGCGTAGTAAGAAAGTGTAGGTATGAAAGATAGTATTTGTGTAAAGCTGAGAAAGAGTATGCTTCATTGGTTCGGGTATATAGAAATAATGTCGGAAGAAAGAATAACAAAACAGATATGCAATGCGAGAGTGGAAGGATGCAGGTACCGGGGAGGACCTAAACTATCTTACCAAGACCAAATAGACGGTATATTTGGTCTCATCCGAAGGGCAAGTCAAGAGTCTTCGTAACCGGCGAGCACGTAGGAGACAAACTATGAGAGTAGAGGAAGCCAGAGAGGTCTATAAGAAAAGAACCGTGTTGTAACTCCTTACTCTCTGCGTACCCCGTAAGGGATCTGGCGTGATATAGATAGAGAGATAGAGAATATTTGGCAGCATTATTCCATACTCATTAATTTTGGCGCGAAAACTGTTGTCAGATAAGGCTGAAAATTTCAATTTTTAGGATCTATTTCTTTACTGACATTTATTTAATTTAAAATAAAAAGTGTTGTATATTACTACCCCGCAAATGATCTAGTGTCATGATGTGTGTTATATAGATAAAATATTCTTCTCAGAATATTATAGGTATTTGGGTATTTTAATATGTAAAATTCCATAAATTATTATATACAACAAAAATAAAAGAAACTTAAGAACGACTATTTACAACTGAAAAGCTTGTTATATCTTATCTTATCTTGTTGGCTTATCGGACAGAGGAAACCTCAGGCGCACTTCGACCTGATGGAATCTTTTGTGCTGTCCTTGTCCAAATGCGCGCTTACGTACCTGAAGAACCAAATACTCCCTGTACCAGGTTGTAGATTCCAGCAGGGGGGAAGAGTCTAAATTCCTCTGGGTTCGGATAGGCCACTCCCAGTAGCTTCATTCGCCGCGCCGCTAGTGCGTCGCAGTGGCAGAGGACGTGCTTCATGGTTTCAGTCTCTGTGCCACAGTTCCTGCATACCACGTCGCTGCAGAATTTCATCTTGTGTAGATGTTCTTTTGTGCCGTAGCGGCCTGTATAAGCTCCAATTAGTTGCCTTAGTTGTATTCTACTGTGTTTTAGTAGTCTCTTGCTGTCGCTGTCACACCATGTGGAGAGGAATTTCTGGGAGTGTCTTAGCCCTCTAAGCTTGGTATAAAACATAATAGAACAATAAATAATATAAAGCTAAAAACTATATGTATATCATATTTACAATAAATAAATCCAATAATTCAAATGGATCCAATTAAACTCAGATATTATTATTTAAAGTCTTAAAATATGGAACTTAAAAATCCAATAAACCACGTTAAAATTCGAATAATAGTTTTATTAGCATTTGAAAAACTTCAATATATACTGGAAAATGTGACCTCTCAATCAGCTTTAAAACTCAATCAATTTAACCGATTATATTTGGCATTAAAGCCTTCGGCCGCATAAGAATATACCCGAATATGTCGAATACCGATTACTATACAAATATTTGTCAAATTTGAAGTAAATGATCTATAAGCTTGCTTTATTGAGATAGAGTCTATTCCGGTTATGAAACATACTAAAACTAGTAATATAATAATAATATTAGCCCTGTTAAGAAACCGTCCCACCGTTGGGCACGGGCCTCCTCTCAAACTGAGAGGGTTTAGGCCATAGTCCACCACGCTGGCCCAGTGCGGGCTGGCGAACTTCACACGCCTTCGAGAAACTCTTAGGCGTGCAGGTTTCCTCACGATGTTTTCCTTCACCGTTAAAGCAAGTGATAGTTAATTTTTAAAACGCACATGATTTCGAAAAGACGGAGGTATCTCTGTCATTGCCTGGGTTTGACTTTGCAGTCCAACGGTCTAACCACTAGGCTATCACTGCTTTTTGATGTGTAACATCTTTCCTCTCGGTAGCTGGTTTTATGTGGGAGTGATTTTGGAAAAGGGACGGAAATGTGTTACAGGAAACTGGGGAAGCGCGCGCTATTTGATTTGACCAATGAGCGCGCGCGGTGGCGGAGATATGGCTGAGAGATGGTGCCTACAGGAAACCGGGGGCGCGCGCGCTATTTGATTTGACTAATCAGCGCGCGCTATTTGACTTGACCAATGAGCGCGCGCTATTTGACTTGACCAATGAGCGCGCGCGGAAGCCGAGATATGG
Source organism: Phalera bucephala (assembly GCA_905147815.2). Classification (NCBI taxonomy): domain Eukaryota; kingdom Metazoa; phylum Arthropoda; class Insecta; order Lepidoptera; family Notodontidae; genus Phalera; species Phalera bucephala. The sequence continues at coordinate 26,108,066 of LR990623.1, read as the reverse complement.
CTGTAAGATGGTGCCAACAGGAAACCAGGAAAGCGCGCGCTATTTGATTTGACCAATGAATTAAACATTTACTATTTTGAGTTCTTAGATTTACGCGAATATTACACATGAAATAAAACTATTTTGCGGATTTTATCGCGGTTTTTTTTTAATGAACTAAAAATAAAAAATAAACCGCGATAAAATCTGCAAAATAGATTTACTATTTTACTAACATTTACCAGGCTAATTAAATTGTCATTAAAGATATAATTATTCGATAAAAAAATATTTCCAATCATACCCGATTTATTTCTTCAGGATTTAAGTTACTATTGCGTATTTACCACGACTAGAATTAAACTTGCGCGAAGAACCGCGCGCCTTAATATAGAATTACATATATTTCCACGCTTAGAATATATTCGATCAATAATATGATGAATAAATTGACTTCACATATATTTCATCTCAATTTCATAGTAGGATAATATGTCAGATGTTACACATGATATGCGACTACTGTAAGGCTCGCTCGTTTTTTTTAAAGATACACCGTCACGCCTATGTTCCCCAAGCGGCGGTGGCAGAGGTGTACTGAGTACACCCACGTTACGCCGACGATGTTAGGTCCCATGTAATAGGGGGCGAGCCTATTGCCATATACCGGACACAAGATTCTGGACTCGTACTAGGAAGTTTTTCGTTAGAAAAACTACACATGTCCGACCTAGGATTTGAACCCAGGACCTCGTGATCACAAAGCGATGCGCTTTGCCATTAGACCAACGAGCTAGTCAGGTTTTCAGAGACGGCTAACTAAACTAAAAATTAATGTCCTATTTTTATCTGCGTTAACCTATATTATCTCTCTGCTGTGCAAAAGGTTCCCCATAACCTTCCAAATGCATCCTGTACTTGTATAGCAGTTAGTCATTTCAAAATATATTCTTTTACACACATTTATTTTGATTTTATTATTTTTTAATTACACTTACAGTAGGGCTAGTCCATAGGCTGAAAGTCGCGCAGCGAGCTATGGAGCGGGCTATGCTCGGAGTCTCTTTGAGGGATAAAATTCGAAATGAGTTTATCCGTCAAAGAACCAAAGTAGTTGACATAGCTCGCAGAGTAAGCTCGCTAAAGTGGCAGTGGGCTGGCCATGTCTGTCGAAGAACCGATGGCCGATGAAGCAGAGAAGTTCCAGAGTGGAGACCGCGACTCGGCAAACGTAAGGTAGGAGGCCTCCCGCTAGGTGGACCGACGACCTTAAGAAGGTCGTAGGGTGGGACTGGATGCGGAAGGCGGAGGACCGTGTATTGTGACGCGATTGGGAGAGGCCTGTGTCCAGCAGTGGACTGCAATAGGCTGATTGATATTTAAATTTAAAAAAAGTAGCCTTACACTAAGATTTATTCCTGTGTCGCGGGTGCGTTTACAAACATGCAAATTCACATACACAAATACCCAGTCCGATACAAATTTTTGTGAATCACACAAAGATTTGCCCTTACAGGAATCGACCCGCGACTATTAGACACAGTGGGCGGAGCGGCTTAAGCTCTTAACCACTGCGCTAAATCGTCCGTCCATCGTGAATTAGTCATTCTCGAAATGAATGAAGACAATTTGATGGTCGATTTGGTGCAGCGGTTAAGAGCTTCAGCCGCTACGCACACTGGATCAAAGAGCCGCGTGTCCGATTCCCACACTGATTAATTTTTGTGTAACCCACAATTATTTTTTCCGGTCTGGATATTTGTGTATGTGAGTTTTCATGTTTATGAACGCACCCACGACACAGGAATAAATCCTAGTGTGTGGCAACGGTTTAAAAAAATATGTAATACCACCACCTGCGTTAATTTATTGTTAACTTTTGTGTATAAATCTTTATATATAATACTGTAACTGTCCTGGGTTTTTTGACGGACGATTTAGCGCACTGGTTAAGAGCTTGAGCTGCTCCGCCCACTGTGTCTAATAGTCGCGGGTTTGATTCCCGCACGGGACAAATCTTTGTGTGATCCACAATTATTTGTTCCGGTCTAGGTATTTGTGTATGTGAATTTGCATGTTTGTAAACGCACCCACGACACAGGAATAAATCCTAGTGTGGGACCTACGTTTTTAAAAAAAAACCTATTTCTACCTACAAATGTAGATTTTCTAAACGAAAAATTCCTAGTATGAGTCCGGAGGCTGGAATTGTGCCCGGTATATGGCAATAGGCTCGCCCCCTATTACATGGGACCTAACATCCTCGGCGAAAAGTGAATGTACTCAGTACACCACTGCCACCCCCGCTTGGGGAATTTAGGCGTGACGATGTGTTTAGTTAAAAGATTGACTACTGCTACTCGTTTGCTCACTCGATCGAGTCTTCGCTTAAGTTCTAACGTCACTAATAATGCTATATCTCTTTAATATTTGGTCTTTAATCTTTGCAATCACTAGTCACAGTTATGAAAGACGACTGCATGAAAAATGGCTTACATTTGAATGTGAAGAAAACCAAAAGAAGAAACCAGAACGAATGCAAGGATTGTGGTTGGTAACGATGTGCTGGAGCAAGTGAATGAGTTTGTATACCTTGGATGCGCATTCAGTAAGGATGGGAAATACACCGCTGACATAAAGAGAAGAGTGAGTGCAGGGAACAGAGTGAAAGGCGCGATGGGAAAGCTACTTGGGAGCCGGCACTTAAGCCGAAAGGCGCAGCTGGCCATACATAATGGACTGTTTGTCCCAACACTGTTATATGGCAGCGAGAGCTGGATATGTAAGACGGAGAATGAAAGTAGGATAAATGCGCTGGAAATGCGAGCTCTGCGCAAGATGTGCGGAGTGGAGCTGACCGACCGTATTCGCAACAGCGTAGTAAGAAAGCGAATAGGTATGAAAGATAAAAAAAAAAAAAAAAAAAAAAGGTATTAAAGATAGTATCGGTGTAAAGATGAGAAAGGGTATGCTCCGTTGGTTTGGGCATATAGAAAGAATGTCCGAAGAAAGAATGACAAAACTGATATACAATGCGAAAGTGGAAGGATGTAGGTACCGGGGAAGACCTAGACTATCTTACCATGACCAAATACACCGGGTTTTATCTGAAGGACAAGTCAGGAGTCTCCGTTACCGGCGAGCGTATATGAGACGAACAATGAGAGTAGAGGAAGCCAGAGAGGTATGTAAGGAAATAACCTGTTGGGACTCTGTACTCTCTGCCTACCCCGTAAGGGATCTGGCGTGATGATATAGATAAAGATAGAATATTTGGTAACATGAAGGTAATAACTTACTTACTATCAGAATTAACGAACTGTAACGTAAATAGACCAGGAGTATAACAGATTTTTTTTCTATAGGAAATTTGGCGCTATTCTAATGCCACTAACCATATGTTCGCCTGCAGTCGTGAATATTAAACTGAAAATACTAACACTAGCGTAAGAAAATTGTAATTACTAACAACGGGGCCTAGATGCCTTCAATAAAATGAATTATTATTTTTATTATATTGAATAACTTTGTTGATAGTTGTTGTGCTGGAGCTTGTCTAAATGTTCTTTTGACACAAGTCCTATTGATAATCTGCTTATAAGATTTTCTATAAGACTTTTGTCAATAGTTTACAGTATACTTTTATATACTAACGCATAGAATAGACGTAATAAAATGACATTTATTTCTTTTAATAAAAAATATGACTGTCCATTTCATAAATATACGTAATTTATTTTATAAATAATAACCTAGACTATCTTACCATGGCCAAATAGACCGAGTCTTTTCGAAAGACCAAGTCAAGAGTCTCCGTAACCGGCGAGCGTGTATGAGACGAACTATGAGAGTGGCGAAAGCCAAAGAGGTATGTAAGGAAAGAACTAGTTGGAACCCTGTACTCTCTGCCTACCCCGCAAGGGATCTGGCGTGATGATATAGATAGATGGATACATAAATTTACCTTTTTACTGCCCCCTTAATTAAATAGTGTATAGTATAGCTAGCGATCACGAGGTCCTGAGTTCGAATTTTAGGCTGGCCAAAGTATAGTTTTTTTTATTAAAACCCTTCTCAGTATCTCTCCGAAGACTACATTTTCGTGGATATATGGGTATTCTCAGTGCACTTCTGCCACCCCCGTTAAGGAAATGTAGTCGTGACTATGTTAGTTTTATTATATCTATAAAAATATAATGTATCTTACAAATAAGTATATTACATTTTCTACTACATAATTACTTCTGCAAACTTCCATACTAGTAATAGTTACGCGTTGATGTCTTTTCAATAAAAACAAATAGCTAACTATAATTTAATACATCTAACACACAATTCCACACACAACACTCCGAAAAATTATTACCGCAATATCTAAAGAGCAATGATTAAAAATTTCGGATCCAGTTAAAAAAAGTATTACATTTGCAAATCCCACATCAGATTTTCAGACACGGGCTGCAGCATGCAGGGTGAGTACATACTCATATCTATCATTCATTAGCGCTGCTAGAATCCAATACGACATTTTTTACAATCCCCAGGCACAAAGAACGGGCGTCCACCCCCACACACGCAAACATACCTAATACAAACAGACTCCACCACTGTAGGTGTAATAAAAACTGGAAAAAAATCACACTGACCTGCGCACACAGGTTCATAGCCGCGAAAAAAATCACGGACACAAAGAAAGTCGACCGAAAACTTCTATAGGAACTTTTGCACTCACACTATCGTTTAACACGCACACATAGATGTGTACAAGGAAGTTGCGCGTGTGTGCGTGAGTGCAACGTACACGTATAAGGGCTAAACTTAGCTTAGTCTGAATGTGGACGTCTCTCACAGTTGCAAGAGGCCAAAACTTCGGATTATATTTAGTTTCGCGGAATATCCTTGACATGAAACATTTGAAAATTGACCTTAACTTATCTCAAAATAAAGTAGTATTTACACTGGTGTAAATGGCACTTAATACGTTTCTCTTTAGATCAAAAGCTGCGCGCCGCGGGTAGTTTTCGTATGAAACTTGGTGGCGCGAGATGCACCGACTGAAATAGATATACAAGAGTCTGTAGCTGTCTCTGTCGCTCGCCACCCGCCGCCCGGGGCGCAGGGGACGTGGCGGGGAGCAGAGGGTAGCGGGAGGGTGTCGTGTCGCGTTGATGAACATTTTTCTCATTTTTTCTTTATTTTTACGCGAATCGTTTTTAAAAAGGGTTTCGTCATAATTGCGTCGCCGCTCGTGATTATGTTAGCGCGAACGATAAGCCGATCTGTTGACGTGGCAACAGAATAAGTACTTTTACTAATTACTGATCCCCCTCCAGGTCTTGGACTCAGATCTTGAAATGTCATTACAAAAAAACCAGACAAATCACCTTCGGTTAGTTTGATAAATTGCATATAATTACATACTGATTTGCATATCTTTGCGGATTATACTTTTAAGATACGCTAACACGGTATAATTAAAGTAATAATTTATTTTACGTTCTTCTTAAAAATGTTATAGCAGAGAATTAAACGAATAATCTACATAGCCATGTGACGAACTGCTTATAAAACAAACATCAACTTAATATGAAAGTAACAAAAAACGGCAAAAACCGTAAAAAAGAGAGAAAAACGTAAAGAAGCGAATGAAAAAAAGACACACGTAAACATTGCGTTACCGTACGCATGTCTCGAGTGGAACGTCTCGGCGGGAAACTTATTTTCCCGCGTTTTCTCACTTGGACGCCATATTTGTTTTTCTTATTTTAATGCGAATCCAATTAGAATTTCGCGAATTATCTTTAAGATTATTTAAAATCATCTCTATTAGTTTTACTAGGTTTGGTTTAGTAAGATTTCTGTTTTGATTTTTCATATTTTCTTATATAAATGTACATACCAATTAGAAAAAAAATTCAATGGATTGTTTGTTAAGTTGGTACTGCAATTGGTGTTGTATCAAGTTATATTAAACACTATCGAATAATCGGATAATCTGAACTTATTTCAGCCGCATCCTCCGCGTAGGAGGGAAACAAAAAAAAACTCACTCGGTGAGCCAGTCTCGCAGTAACAGCGGCGCGCACCGCCCGCATCCAAAACGTTTCTATTATTTTACATTACGTGTTTCATTTCGCGTAGACTTTTGGACGGCGGTAGTATGCGGCGCTAGTGAACCAAATTGTGACTTTGGACATTAAAAAAAACAATGGAACACCGTGACTTTTCGTCAAAAAAATTATTTAAAAAATTATAAAAAAGAATTAAAAAGAAAATACATTTTCGGCAACCGCAACTTAACGCAGTTCAAACTAGATTTTTTTTATCAGTTTTTTTCTATATTTAATTTCGCTGTCCATCTATCAAACAAACTGATGCAGTTAAAGAGTTTTTGTTTGCGTACGTTATGTTTTTTTTGAAACTGTAACATAGGGAAACAAACTGTATAGCGATAGACGGAAGAGTTAGCAGGAGAGGAGAGAGATAAGAAGAGACGATGGCGCTTGCGTCTTCTGTCAGCCTGTATTACTCGATCGTGCAGCGGGCAGCGAGGCATTACTTGGAAGATTATTGCCATACAGGTAAGATAATATTTTTTTTATTTAATTTCTTTTATTTCCATTTTTTAGACCAATGCATTTTTTCCATTTTTTTTTATTTAAAAAAGTACACATTCAGCTACCAAAAATCAAATACCAACCTAACAATTCTAATTGGAAAATATTTTTTCTAATCATTGTCGTCATGATTTATATTAATTGAAATCAATTCGTTCCTATATAATCGGAAACAAAAACAAAAGTTTAAGCATAATAAATATGCAAGTTTTCAAGTCCTTTTCGTTCGTTATCCTTAAAAATAAACGAATACATTTAAAATAAAAATAATTACTAATTTACATAATTATTGCATTTAGTATCATGCAGATGCATATTTAGAAAAAAAAAACACCTTAAATGTGATGCCCGCTTTTCATGACACCATTATTTTTATCACAATAAAATACAGAATATTATTGGGCTAACCAATCATCACTATTAGCCAAAAGACATCCATTGCAGGATATAGCCCTTCCCCAAAAATCGCTAGTATAACCGGCTTTTTAATGTACCAGCTAATTCCTATTCTGGGCCAATTCCAACCAGAATTTGCAAAATTCCCGCCTAAGTCGGTCTTACTTATACCATACCTGTACCATAGTTTCTTCCCGCTACTTCGTCTGCGTTGACTTCAGACAGGAACCTTACATTTTTCCGGGACAAAAAGTATCCTATGTAGGTAATAAATTATATGTGTGCCAATTTCATCCAAAGCTTATGCCTGATTGAGTACGAAATATCCAAACATACAAACTTTCATATTTATAATATAAGTAGGATTAGGAGGCGCTTGTAGCGCTGTGCGACCGCGGTGATCTTACCGATCACCAAGGTTAAGCAGCGTTCGACTCGGTCGGCCTGAGATGGGTGACCGTTTGTGGCATTTTCATATTCGAGCGTCTCCATTCTTCGGAAGGCACGTTAAGCCGTTGGTCCCGGTTACCACTTAATGTGGTGGTCGTTAAGCCGAGTTGGAAGCCTCAAAGGCGGCTTGATAAGTTCCAACAGCAGGTAGCCACAAACCTGTCCAATCCGCACTGGGTCCGCGTGGTGGAGTATGACCTAATCTCTATCACCTCGATTTGTGAGAGAAGGCCTTTGCCCAGCAGTGGGCAGTATAGGCTGATATTATTATTGTTATATTATATTTTATTAATAGGATAAAAATGTAACTCCCTTCCTTATAATCCAAATTTAACAGACGGGCTTAATTTTGAAGGACTGGTCAGTGGACCAGTGGGTTAAGAGGTTTAGTCGCCCGCCCACTGGATCAAGTAGTCGCGGGTTCGATTCCCGCACAGGAAAATCTTTATGTGACCAACGAATATTTTTCGGTCTGGGTATTTCGTGTATACGAAATTCATGTTTGTAAGCAACCAAACCCATGACAGGAATAATTCCTAGAGTGGAGCTTCGTTTTAATAAAAAATGAACACCGTCACGCCTATATTCCCCAGAGGGGGTGGCAGAGGTGTACTGAGTACACCCACGTTTCGCCGACGATGTTAGGTCCCATGTAATAGGGGGCGAGTCTATTGCCATATACCGGGCACAATTCCAGACTTCGGACTCATACTGGGAATTTTTCGTTAGAAAAACTACATTTGTCCGACCTAGGATTTGAACCCAGGACCTCGTGATCACAAAGCGGTGCGCTTTGCCACCAGACCAACGAGGCAAATGATCTAATAATTCGTTCTTGACCTTACCTATTTTAATATAACACGAGTTTGATTAATTAATATGGGACGTGTCCGAGTTTTATGGTCTATCTTTATACGATTACTCTTTCGTGTTATTTATAAATCATTTAAATGTACGTTTTTGTGCCTAGAGTTATTTAAGTCAAGCTGTAATTATTAATATAAATTTAGTAAAACTTTATTTATAAATAAGCGAATGAACACACATACTAATTATTAAATCGCTATAACTACAAAGCTATATAGGTAAACAGCCCCAGTGCTGGGCCAAGGTGACAAATCAAGGTGAAAGAGATAGTGAGACCCCAACACGCGGGCCCAGTGCGGATTGGTGGAGGCAAGTTGGCGCCCACCTGCTGTTGGAACTTATCAAGCCGCTCATAACGCTCTCAAACCCACACCGTCATGCCTATATTCCCCAAGCAGGGGTGGCAGAGGTGTACTGAGTACACCCACTGTTCGCCGACGATCTTAGGTTCCATGTAATAGAGGGCGAGCCTATTGCCATATACCGGGCACAGTTCCAGACTCCGGGCTCATGCTTGGAAGTTTCGTTGTAAAAACTTCATTTGTCCGACCTGGGATTTGAACCCAGGACCTAGTGATCAAGCGATGCGCTTTGCTATATAAGGCTTCCAACTCGGTTTAACGACTACCGTATCAAGTGGTAACCGGGACCTATGGCTTAACATGCCTTTCGAAGCACGGATGTGCTCAAAAATGGAGATCCCACAAATGGTCACCCATCTCAGACTGACCAAGCCAAACGCAATTTTTTCTTGATGATCGCTACAAACATTGTGATACCACAGCGCTGTAATGACCCCTCAAAATGCCTAAAAGCTTACAATTGGACATATTTCCTCCTTGGAGGGAAATGTTAGACTTAGTCTGGCAGGAGAGTAGTTAGGAGAAGTGTTTTTTTATAAACAAACGACTTAGAGCTCGTTATTCTAGTAATGCATGGTATGACTGCCTATCCAGCAAAGATAGCACATCGTCGTTGATGTTACAGAGAGACACCAGTGCGTTACATATGGAGACATCGCGAGTCCCTTAAAATGCTGATGTCGGCCATCCGGTGTGTGTTTAGTCTGTAGGAATACGACTGTCTGTAGGATACATAATTTTTCCTAGGTAAAAAAGTCCCAATTTTTCCTAGGTAAAAAAGTCCCACTTTTTCCTAGGTAAAAAAAGTCCCAATTTTTCCTAGGTAAAAAGTCCCAATTTTTCCTAGGTAAAATGTCCCAATTTTTCCTAGGTACAAAGTATCAAATTTTTCCTAGATAAAAAGTCCCAATTTTTCCTAGGTAAAAAGTCCCAATTTTTCCTAGGTAAAAAGTCCCAATTTCGTAGAATGTTGCAGGCTCGCCTATTGCCATTAGGCCGGGCATAATTCCACATTTCGGACTACTACTGCGATTCTTTCGATAGAATAACCACATCATTTTCGACCCAAGATTCGAACCCAGGACCCCGTAACAGCGACACTAAGTGCAACATTTTATCGATAATATTTTTAACTAAAACCAAAGTAAATATAATTCGCATAAAAACAATAATTAATTACGATCAAAACGCAAAAGTTCCAGACAGAAGTAATTACCAACCTGAGACAATGAAATGAAATAAAATTAAGTATGTATTATAATATAATGTGATTTTATCACCTTGTAAATAATGCGTGTGATTATATTTACACTTCAGCCTTAGAGCGAACATCATAACTCATAATATTATTCGGGTTTGCTCAAGTCTTTGAAATTGATATAAATAAAAACATATCGTCGCGGCTATATTTTTCAGGGGGGGGGGGGGGGGCAAAAGTGAACTGCGTACATTTATGTACTACTAGTGGTTTCCGTGGCTATCGCCAACGCCATCTACCGGATCTATATTACTACTGGATAATGTACCTTTGTATTGGTGAAAGAATGGTTGAAATCAGTCCAGTACTTTGAGTTTATTGATTACAAACATCGATATATCATGAGAAAATGGAAGGATATAGGTACCGGGGACGACCTAGACTATCTTACCACGACCAAATAGACCGAGTCTTATCTGAAGGACAAGTCAAGAGTCTCCGTAACCGGCGAGCGTGTATGAGACGAACTATGAGAGTGGAAGCCAGAGAGTTATGTAAGGAAAGAACCTGTTGGAACTTTGTACTCTCTGCCTACCCCACAAGGGATCTGGCGAGATAATATAGATAGATATATCATAAGAAGATACACACTCCCGTTCATAAGCGACACTAAAGACGTCCCCAAATGAACGTGAGTAGTATAATTATGATATAAACATAAATTAGGGCATATTGTACCTTACTTGTATCACTTACAGTTGTATTTGCAAAAAAATTTAAGCCTGTTATTTTTTTTATACCGTCCACTTTTACCTGCTTTTTGGTGGTACCAATTTTTCGTGCGGCGAGCGTGTATCTACCTATTTATCGATGATTATAAACAAAAAAAAATCCTTTTTAATATTATCCATACTAACATTATAAATTCTAAAGTAACTCTGTCTGTTCGTCTGTTACCTTTTCACACTCAAACCGCAGAACAGATTTTGATCAAATTCGCGAAGGATATAGATTTTATCCAGGGGAAAGACATACGCTATCATTTGTATAAAAAAAAAACTTAAGGGTATGAAAACACGCCTGTAAATAACGCGAAGGAAGTTGCAGGTACAGTAAGATAGTATATATGGTATTGTGGCTATTTTCACCTCGGACGTTAAACAAGAATATTGTAAGTTTTAGTCGCGAGATGTTATTTCCACTCTAATCCTACAGGAAAAGATTGTCCCATTATAAAACTGTAACGCAGCTCCATCACTGTTTTAAAAAAAATATGATCGTATATTTAGAAAATGTGTTTCTTTTTCATTATTAGTTTGCTAAAAAATCATGTTGGTCCGCGTCAATTAGCATTATCATAATATATCAAATATATATCATAATCAAATAGATGAAAATCCCCTACAGCGAACAGTAAAGTGATGCATACTTTACAGGCCAATTACGACGGACGTCTTGGGAAACTAAAATATTACATTTAACACTGTTACTATTACTTTCACTCATGTAGACTCATGCATACATAATAGGAAATATACCACCGTCACTGAAAACAACACAAGTTTCTGAGAATCGGAACAAAAGTCACCAAACTTTACTCCTATACCTACTTCCCACCAAACAACTAAGCACTCGAGGCGCTTGTAACGCTGTGCAACCGCGGTGTTCTTACCGATTACCAAGGTTAAGCAGCGTTCGACTCGGTCGGCCTGAGATGGGTGACCGTTTGTGGCATTTTCATATTCGAGCGTCTCCGTGCTTCGGAAGGCACGTTAAGCCGTTGGTCCCGGTTACCACTTAATGTGGTAGTAGTTAAGCCGAGTTGGAAGCCTGAAAGGTAGCTTGATAAGTTCCAACAGCAGGTGGCAACAAACCTGCCTCTACCAATCCGCACTGGGTCCGCGTGGTGGAGTATGACCTAATCTCTCTCACCTCGATTTGTGAGAGAAGGCCTTTGCCCAGCAGTGGGCAGTATAGGCTGATATTATTATATTATTAACTAAGCAAGGCATTATGACGTAACACAAAAAAAAACAAGTTTATTTCAGAAATTTAACCTCTAAAAGTCATACACATACACACAAACTTAAAAATTAAATTAAATATATTTCAAATCAACACCAACAATCCGACGGTAAATTTAAAATTCACAAAAATTAATTGCACAAGTTTATTTTTATAGTTAAATTATGCACATAATAAATAATCAACTGAGATTACTTAAGAAAATTGATGCAGTCATCGTTATTGTGTTTAAGTACACAATTCGATATTATAAAACGCATTTTGAAGAGGTTATTAATTAGATAGATACATATTATTGTAACATCTACAAATCTACTGAAAAATCCACGTATTTTGCACGCCAGACCCCTTGCGGGTAAGCAGAGACAACAGACATTCAACGGTTCTATACTTACCGGCCTCTCGCTTCCTCCACTCTCATACTTGAAACTACTGAAAAGAACACATATATTTTCTTTAGTATGACAAAGCCTTTACCCAACAGTGGAATACAAAAGAGGCTAGTCAAAATATAAAAAAGAAATTGGTATATTTTTTTATTAACCATTCTGTCCCACTGCTGGGCAATGGCCTCCCCATAATCTTCCACGTGGACTCGTGATAAGTCATCTTGAGCCAATCTTTTTGAAAAGCATCTAAATCGTCACACCAAATTTTCCTAGGCCTGCCCCGGCGTCGATGCTCATGCGCAGGCACCCATTATATGACGATTCTAGCCCATCTACTCTATCTATCTATTTATTATAATTGTATTTTTAAAACGAATAATTGTACCGTGTCTTTACTGAAGTGCAAGTCAAGAATCTCCGTCACCGGCGAACGCGTATGAAACGAACTATGAGAGTGGAGGAAGTCTAAGTGTGTAAGGAAAGTTCCTGTTGGAACTTTCTACTTTCTGCCTACCCCTCAAGGCATCTGAAGTTACGATATAGATAGATAAATAGAGAAATATTAAAAAGTATATATACAACTTATAAAATGCATACATTGAAATAAAATTCAATTTACATAAAAAAATAAAATATACTAGTTTTATTGCCTAGTAATAATGTTAGGACTGTGAGACATGACATGACAGACAACATATATGTCAAAAATAAAAACTTTTATCACCATATTTCTTTGAGTTTAATGGCTACTTTAAGTTAGTTTGAACATTTACAAAAGAAAAACTATACCAACAGATCTACACGTTTTTATCTTAAATTATTCATTTAGCTAACATATACACTATGCGTCCTATCAAATCTTTTAATCTATCTATTTATCTATCTATATCATCATGCCAGATCCCTTGCGGAGTAGCCAGAGAGTACAGAGTTCCAACAGGTTCTTTCCTTACAGACCTCTCTGGCTTCCTTCACTCTCATAGTTCGTCTCATACGCGCTCGCCGGTTACGGAGACTCTTGACTTGCTATCAATTACTAATAGCTAATATAACAGAAAGGAAAGACTTGTTTGTTTGTTATCGAGAAACTCTAAGACTACTGAACAGATTTTAACAGCTATACGATCCAGAAATAACAAATACCCGGTAAACGGAGCTGTTGTCGACCGGATTACTGCTATTTTAGGTATAAAATGCCAGCAGGGAAAAAAACACAACTGAAGTATTGCGATTTACTCACATCAAGGATTGAACATCAATACTTATCTTTAACATGCTACTTCCTTTTCCATTTCTTAACAAATATAATGACAAATTAGCCTATAGTGTTTACCTGCTGGGCAAGGAGCACCTCTCACTAATCGAATTGAGGGAGAGAAATCGTACTCTATCACGCAGACCTTGTGCGGATTGATGATGTAAATTTGTGGCTTGCTGTTGGACCTTATCAAGCCGCCTTTATGCTTTCAACTTTGCTTAACAACTACCACAAGAAATTCTAACCGGGAACAACTGCTTAACCCGCCTTCCCTAGCACGAAGACGCTTAAATATTAAACTGTCGGAAGCGGTCATCCATCTCCGACTTAAACGTTGCTTTACCCAAGGACACCGCGGCCCCGATGCGCCACAAGTGCCAGTATTCAACAACACAAAAATTCCATCAATATATTTAATCAATCTATCTATCTATATCATCACGCCAGATCCCTTACGGGGTAGGCAGGGAGTACAGAGTACCAACAGGTTCATATAAACCTGTTGACATTACATTGATTATATAATCAATGTACACTATTTATTTAGTAAATATTGAATTTAACAAAATACATATGTTTTAGTTCCCCTACATTCACAAATACTTAATCAGGTTATATTATTGTTCAAGTACACTGATCAGTGGTCTTAGCACGAACAGATTGACATTGGCGTAACGCTGTCGAGTTGATATGCCATCCTTTTCACTCTACCAATTTACTAAATAAACATGAATGAGACATCATATTTTCTCGACAACGTTACTATAACGTCAAATTGTAGGTGTTTAACGCTAAGGTTCAACAGGTATTCTAAGTAATATTTATGTACGAGATGCGTACGAGTGATTACTATTTGATTATAATCGATATATCGGTCAAGTGGCTCGTGCGAAAGTGCCTTTTGTGTCATTACAGTCACTTATGAATCACTTGATTTGTTTACACTTCAAATATCACGTATTTACGGCTCTTAATGAGATTCGAAAGTGCGGAAAAACGTTCCTTTTTTTAATACGGCTCGTGCTTTTAATTCTATTTTTATATGACTGAAGTATTAAAACCACCGTCACGCCTATATTCCCCAAGCGGCAGGTGGTGGCAGAGGTGTAGTGAGTACACCCACGTTTCGCCGACGATGTTAGGTCCCATGTAATAGGGGGCGAGCCTATTGCCATATACCGGGCACAATTCCAGACTCCGGACTCATACTGTGAATTTTTCGTTAGAAAAACTGCATTTGTCCGACCTAGGATTTGAACCCAGGACCTCGTGATCACAAAGCGATGTGCTTTGCCACCAACAAAACGAGGCAGTCAAAAAGTATTAAATAAAGTATTAAATACATTTATTATACTTGAAATAGATGCCAAGAGTCTCCGTAACCGGCGAGCGTGTTTGAGACGAACTATGAGAGTGGAGGAAGCCAGAGAGGTATGTAAGGAAAGAACCTGTTGGAACTCTGTACTCTCTGCCTACCCCGCAAGGGATCTGGCGTGATGATATAGATATATAGATAGAAATAGATGTGAAATATTTAATCTAATTAAAAGTCATGTTTTAGCAAGTGGAATAAAATATGTTATAATTACTTAAGTAGTTATTATAAACTGATTAAAAATGTGTATTTATCAATACACAAACATATCTGTTCTTTGTCACTATAATGTCTTTGCTTGCGGTAGCTGTCTGGCGCGGGTTCCTCCATTCCCTCCAATATGATCAAGAGGAGTGATGGCTGTTCCAGCAGTCATACTCGTGAACAGGTGCTGCTTGTGGGGACTGGTCCATCTGGAATCCTTTAGACACTCTTTACAGATAACATCATTAGATTATTATCTCGATCGGAAGGCATCATACTGGAGCTAGATCATAAACTACACACACAATATGATAGAAAAAAAGAAAAGAAAAAACAGAAGTAAATAAAAAAGTCAAGCCCGCTGAGTTTTTCGCCGGATCTTCTCAGTAGAGGCCGTATTCCGATCCGGTGGTAGATTAGTAATTAAATTAGATTTAAAAAAATGTAAATTGACTATTTGTAAGCGCCCCCGCAGGGCTTATACAAAATAAACTATTTGAGTTTCAGTTTCGTGTAAACCAATAAAGTCGGTGTAAACTTAGATAAAGTAGGTAATCAACGGAGAATTTACGTAAATTTTCAGACCTCGATCTAGTGGTGTATAGAAAAAAAAATTTAGTTGTTCAGAGTCCGGGATATGCTCAATGTAATGGCAATATGCTTGTCACAATTCAATGTTCATCTCTGCCACCGCTGAATAAATAAGGGTGTGACGTGGTGTCTTTTTTTATATATATTATAAAATAGAAAGATAGTTTCGCCTCGTTGGTCTGGTGGCAAAACGCATCGCTTTGTGATCACGAGGTCCTGGGTTCAAATCCTAGGTCGGACAAATATAGTTTTTTTAACGAAACATTCCCAGTATGAGTCCGGAGTCTGGAATTGTGCCCGGTATATGGCAATAGGCTCGCCCCCTATTACATGGGACCTAACATGGTCGGCGAAACGTGGGTGTACCCAGTACACCTCTGCCACCCCCTCTGGGGAATATAGGCGTGACGGTGTGAGAAAGAAAGTTAAGTTGTATAGAGCATGATCATAAATCTATATATCTATAACATCACCCCAGATCCTTTGCCAGGCAAGCCGAGAATATAGACTTCCAGCGGGTTCTTATAGATCTCTGACTTCATCTACTCTCATAGTTCGTCTCATACAAGGTCGCCGATTATGGAGACTCTTGACTTATTCTTCGGATAAGACATGATCATAAAAATATTATTTATTATATTATATAGAGAATGAATAAATTATAACATCACAATATATTATTTACGAGTGGAGCTGAGATTTTGTTCGGCGCCCTTCCAGACGTGTACACTCGTACGCAACGGTTTTACGATCTATAATAAAATATTATAAAATGATGAAACTATAAAATCTTGCTTTGTCGTTATTTTATAGATACGAATAGATGCATGCATATGGTTTCAGAGTAATTAAATATTAACATCGGTAATATTTCCAATTATTAAGCCGGAGAGGTCTGTAAGGAAAGAACCTGTTGGAACTCTGTACTCTCTACCTACCCCGCAAGGGATTTGGGGTGACGAATTGCGAAGTAATAATAAAAAAACATTTCCATGAGGGGTGGTAAAAGTGGCATTTCCCTATTATAATAGGTAATAAGTTGAAATTGCCCCTATATTGGACACGATTCTAGACTCTGGACAGCTACTAAGAATTTTTTAATGCCGTAACCTCAATATCACTTTTTCCGAGTTGGGAGCCGAACTAAGGTACTCATGGTTTTTGACTGCTCTATATGCTACTACACGAAAGAACTGATAAGGCGACACTAAACATTTCATAAATACCACTATAAACTCATGATACATACGTTTCACAGTACAAACTCCAAAAAAATACAGCAAAATCAACAAACACTTACGCGCTAAACAGTACTCGAAACCAGTCGCGTTCGAAGTCGACCGTAGTTTTATAGGAACCAGTTTCCGCCGATAATCGCATCGCCGCGTCGTGCGTTTATATGCAAATGCGTTGCATCTCGACTCGCTAAGTTCAAGGTCGATGCGACTAGTCGCGGACACTTGCGCGCTCGACTATACCCTAATTAGATGGTAATACCCTTATTGTAGGATGTTAACGGAGTTAGTAGTGTTTGGATGTTAATAGAGATTGGTTTAATTTTTCCTTTTAGGATCCATTAACCGTATCCCGGAATGGAGGTCGAGCAGTGGGCTTAGCACGAAAAGATTGACGAAAGCGTGACGCTAGCGAGTAAGCGTGCTATCATATTCATATTTACACACACGTTCACGCCTATATTCCCCAAACGGAGGTGGCAGAGGTGTAATAAGTACACCCACTTTTCGCCGACGATGTTAGGTCCCATGTAATAGGGGGCAAGCCTTTTGCCAAGTACCGGGCACAATTCCAGACTCTGGACTCATACTGGGAAATTTTCGTAAAATACTATTTTTGTCCGACCTAGAATTTGAACCCAGGACCTCGTGATCACAAAGCGGTGCGCTTTACCACTAGACCAACGAGGCAGTCACGCTTTCGTCAAACTTTTCGTGCTAAACCCTAAGGTCTAGCATAGGCAAAGCGACAAGACATACATATGTCATGGATTTTGCTGGCCTATTCGCGAGATTACGGTTTTGTCTATCTATCTATCTATAACCTCACGCCAGATCCCTTGCGGGGTAGGCAGAGAGTACAGAGTTCCAACAGGTTCTTTCCTTACATACCTCTCTGGCTTCCTCGACTCTTATAGTTCGTCTCATACACGCTCGCCGGTTACGGAGACTCTTGACTTTGTCACATGCTACATATATGTTTGATAAAGTCTGACACGAGAAAACTTTTTTCAAGAAATGTATTATATTGACACATAGACAAGACTATTTTGGCTTGCATACAAAACTTGAACCACGTGCCGAAATTATATCCCGCCCGAGAACCGCTGAACTGGTCAAAAGGAATGGGCACTAGTGCCTCAATGGGTAGATAATATAAGAGTAAATGAAGAACTTAAGACAGGTATACGAACAAAAGCATAAGTGGGAGGAAGATGGTTATGTTATAGAAAGCTGTTAATAATAATGAATACTTAAATTAAAGACGTAGGATTGAAAACTTTAAAGCTATGTGCTGTTTACTCATAGGCTCACGGATGTGGCCAAACTCATCACCAACTAGATACCCAACAGTGGTAGCGAGGTAAGACTAGAAGAAGAAATGTGAAGGGAAGCCTTCGCCGTGGGTGATGATTACTATAGACGTACGTATTATGGACATAGGAATGAAAAACTATAATATGCGAGTGAGCTGTCAACGTAGCAGGCATGGACTCGTTATGGTAGACAAACGGCATTATCAACTGGATACCCAGCGGGGGTCGCGGACGACCTGGGAATAAGTGGCTCGATTTCGGATATAGCATGGCCGGAAACAAAAAAGAATCGACATCATAGAAATATATATGGGCCTTGCCATCAAATAATATACCTTTTCCGTGGAGTGGGACAGGAAAACGGGCTGGTAAAATGTTGACTTTTTATGTATACTCTGATTTTCTTATGACGTATTTTGTAGGGCAAATTCCATATTGCTTACGTCAAGAATTATTAAAAGAGATCAGCAACGATTTAAGACCTCAATTTTATTGCAACCTGTTGCCTTTATACTGATGAAAATTCAATGGGTGTTGCGACTGAGAATTCTTAGATGGAAAAATCTCAATTTGTCCGACTAAGGATTAGAAACTCAGATCATATAAGAAAACATGATCTGAGATTAGAACCCAGTGATCGTGATTGTCAACCAGATTGCACGCCACTAGATCAAGAAGGTAGTCTTCCCAATAATAATAGAACATCATAGTATATTGTTTACTCGGTTGCTCGGCAAAAGCCTTGCCTTTATATAAATATATCATCATCACGCCAGATCCCTTGCGGGGTAGGCAGAGTGTACAGAGTTCCAACAGGTTCATTCCTTACATACGTCTGTCGTCCTCCACTTTCATAGTACGTCTCACACACGCTCGCCGGTTTCGAAGACTAAATAAAAAGGCGTTTATACTTACCTACTCAATATTAAGTCGTCAGAACTACAAGGCTATATAGGTATACTGTCCCAATGCTGGGCAAAGGTTCTCACAAATCGATATGAGAGAGATTGAATCATACTCCATCACGTAGACCCAGTGCGGATTGGTAGAGACAGGTTAAGAGCCACCTACTGGTAGAACTTATCAAGCGCCCTACAAGAATTCCAACTTGGCTTAAAGACTACCACGACGATCGCAATACATTCATCTCAAAAACCCTTAGTCAATGAACTCTCGTACAAAAAGCGTGTTTTGGTCGTTCGGGTGGCGGGCCCAACTGTCGGCCGCCGCACGCCCAATTACTTCGGGCAAAAAGCGCTGAGTCACCGGCGCGCGCGCACCTTGACTCATTGTGCGTGAACAGCGCCATCTACCGTGTCTATGTTGTTTCGAGCAAATGCGTTTCTTGTTAGAAATATTGTGATGATTGATGGAGAATGTAGAGCAATTGATGTTGGAAATTGTGTAGTTTAGAAATTGTTTAAATAAGGTTATTGGTTTAGTAAGGTTTAATAATTCGTTCTCACTTTGATCAGTGAAAGAAGGTCTCTGCCGAGTGGGACAATATAAGATGATTTATTAAAAATTCATCGCCATAACAAGAACTGATTCGTTTGTTTAGGCTTCTTCAAGTTATCAGAAAATAGAACAACGCCTTTCCGTGGATTCAAAAAAAACAACTAACTGCTGCTTTCTGATTATAATATTCTTTTCAGCATTAGAAGTTAAGTAGGGTTAATAAATTGTTCCAAAATTGTTATGGTAGAGACTTCTGCACAGCACGAAAGCAGAAAAGCAGGTACGAAAAGTCACTTCAGGGCTATCTCTATCCCCTTCTTCTTACAAAATTATATTTGTAAGGAGATGTGTCGTTATATTATCAAGTTAAGGCTAATATACTATAAGGTTCGGTGTATGTATTCAATAAAAGATGTTCACTGTCCAGAGCATAGGTTTATTCTAAGTAAATAATATGGGTTACAAGTGTACATATATATAGGTCCTTGAACTACTACACTACACCTACCTACATATTGCACAATATAATATTTACTTAAGGTGGAGAATAGAAAAGAAGAAATATTATAAAGTAAATTTATTTTATTGATTGCAAGCAATTTTATTTCTTTTAAAACATGTTGCCCCACACTGAGAAGAATCTCGTGTCATAGTTGCGTTAACAAACATGAATTTTTCATTGACACACCAGGGCCCCAAGTCTGCTATTTTTACATGATTTGTTGTTATGACATGCTATATCATTTGTTCAATAACAATTATCTAATAAACTCTTTATGGTCTTATTAACAAATACCGACAAATGTTTCAAGTGGTCCGCCTATGGAAAACCATAAGGATACCATTGAATTAACAGATTTTATAAAACTGTCAAAACCAACCTTTATGAAGTCAATGAACGACAATTTTTCTAACCCTGCAACAGACAGACTTGGTGCCCTAGAGCGAAACAAATAGTTGTGGGTCGCAAGATTTGTTTAGTGCGGGGATCAAACCCGCGACTTACATTCGAATCACTAGACCAAAGCTAACCACAACACAAAAACCAATCACATCTTCGCATAGAAATCAAACATTCTAAACAAACTAACAGCGACAACAATCATAATTTACATAATTGACGGCTAAGGGCTACAAAATAGTTCGGTTTAGGTAAATTGGCGTATTACCGTATTACCGCGTTACCGCGCGGTAAAACCTGACCAAGCTTTCCGCTTCACGGTACAGCGGTAATCAGGTGTTAATATTTTCACGGCGGCCCGTCGCTGATTATAGGTGCAGTTACCCTATTTTTTTTATTTCACGCCGATTACTCATCTTGTAATTTACAAATTGCTTCTGGTGTTTCTAACTGTTAATGTCGCTCGATGCTTTTTGTTCGATCACTTTTAAAAAGGCCTTTTTGAGAAATAAGCCGTTGTACTTTTGATGCTCCTTTGACACACGGTGCAGTGGGCAATCTCATGGTCCTTGGTTCGAACCCTAGATCGGATCGTTACAAAATTCTCAGAAGTATTCCGTGGTCTGGGATTGTCCCTGGTAATGCGCTCGCCCCTATTACATTCGGACTTACCTTCGACGAGATCTGAGTGTACAAAATACACCTCTGCCTCTTCCGCTTAGAGAATATGGACATAACCGCGTTTATGATAATACGTGTAAGTGTTACAATAAGCTCTCTATTAGACAAAGGTTACACGATCAGTAATCAGTCAGAGAGAACCAGTAGTTGAAATGGGAAGTTCCAAATTCTTCTCTTTATAACGTAAATAAAATATTTCCTTTGTCTTACTTAGTTAAGCTGACCGAAATGATTTATTGAATTGTTCTTAAGCAGCACCCTTCCGATATACAGCCGTAAACACGCATAATTACCTATAAAACCGCCGCTAATGTGATTGTAAACAATCATTAGAACTGGCGATAACTATAAAACGCCAGTTCTTGTCGCGTGGCCGGACGTGTGTTAATCAGAACGCAATGTTTGTAAACTTCGCTCGCGTGATCTAGCACGTGAGAGGTTGTACGACGACTAGTGATGTTGATACTTGCAGTTTAAGGACTTGGCTTTGATCAAGTTTGTTAGGTAGTAATAAGGATAGGCTAGGAGTGTACGCTCTCGAAGCGAGCCCGTGAGGGGTTGTGCTTAGGGCTGACAACTTTTTACAAGCTTTAATTTAAATTGCACTTTTCCTGCGCCTGTCTTTCTGTCTGTCTTTCCAGTTCAAATCTTGTGATCCATTTTTCAAGCACCCACAATCATCCGATGGAGCTGAAATTTAGTATGCGTATGTAAATGTCATGACATTCTAATAA
Source organism: Phalera bucephala (assembly GCA_905147815.2). Taxonomy (NCBI): domain Eukaryota; kingdom Metazoa; phylum Arthropoda; class Insecta; order Lepidoptera; family Notodontidae; genus Phalera; species Phalera bucephala. The sequence goes on along the minus strand of LR990623.1, from coordinate 26,086,030 downwards.
TATAGTATCATGGAGCTGGTTTGATACAAGGAAGTCGCTGGTCGCTGGAAGAAAAGAAGCCACTGGTCTGGAGTCGAAAGGTGGCCATAGGAACATGTCAACTACTCAACATAACCCCCTCATGTTTAGGCTTGTAAGATTGGTATTGAGTACTTTACAATAAGATGGTGTTTAGGGTCTGATGATGAAGCCTGGAAGACGCAAATGGATAGTTCCATTCCCAACTAAGTTAGTTATTTTAGTTTTTTTTTCTTGCTGTAAAGACTTCGTAAAAACAAAGTTTTTAAAACATCTTTCTAAATTAAAATAATTTATCTTTACTAATTTTACAAAGAGGAAAAATTGTTTGTTTGTATTCGATGACCTCTGGAACTACTACACCGATTTTTATAATTCTTTCACCATTACAAAAGCTACATTTTCAAGAAGTAACACAGACCCGGTAGGTGGCGCTGTTGTCGACCGGGTGAGAATCTGCGGAAAACTGCTAGTCCTACTATAATATTATAAAAGTGATAGTTTGTATGTTTGTTTAATACTCAATCACGCAAAACCGGCTGATCAGATTTGGATGAAATTTGGCACACAGATAGTTTATTACCTGGACTAACATATAGGGTATTTTTTATCTCGGAAAAATGTTAGGTTCCGATCTAAAGTCCACGTGGACGAAGCTGCGGGCAGAAACTAGTATGAAATTTATATCATCACGCCAGATCCCTTGCTGGGTAGGCAGAGAGTACAGAGTTCCAGGAGGTTCTTTCCTTACCTCTCTGGCTTCTTCCACTCTCATAGTTCGTCCCATACACGCTCGCCGGTTATGGAGACTCTTGACTTGTCCTTCAGATAAGACTAAGAAGTAAAGTATTGGTGGAGGCAGGTTTGCGGCCATTATCAAGCCGCCTATAACGCTTCCAACTTGGCTTAACAACTACCACATTATGTAGTAACCGGATCCAACGGCTTAGCTGGCCTTCCCAAGTACAGAGACAGTCGAATATGAAAAATTCACAAACGGTCACCCATCTCAGACTGACCGAGACGACGGCTGCTTAACCTTAGTGATCGCTAAGAACATAACACAACAATACAAGCTGCTCAAATTGTTAACTAAAGAGAAAGAAAAAAAATACCCCTCTAAGTAGCATTAAGACCATTTCACACTGTCCGAGGCGCGAGGCATCCACGTGACTCCACGCGGTCGCCTCGCCCAATTTAACGAGCAATTGCACGCTTATCGTGGCTAAACGCGCGTTATCGCGTGCCCGTCGGCCGAGCCTGTGATGTTTGTAAACAAGTGGAAACGCGCCGTTACATTCACCTCGTGTTTCATTTTTACTTTTAATATAACGATAACAAATCGGAAATCAAGGATTAACTTTTGTTTACTTAATTTCTGATAGAAAACATTTAAAATTTCGAAGGTCTTGTGTATATTTAATACCTTGGTTTTCATTAATCATGTTGTGTTATTCATTAAACAACTTTCATTAATCATTTTATGTGTGTTTTTTTCTGAAGCCTCATATGCAATCAACGTTTCAGTAACTTAATCAATTTTATACTATGAAACTGAAGTACTACTTACTTAGCTAAAGAAAGTATAAAAGGTGTTTGATCAAGGATAGCAAAACTCATGTTATAAATAATAAAAGCAATAAATTCAGTAGTCATAATAGGTGTAATTCATAGGAGCCAAAGCAAAATAGCTTGATATATTAATGAATACCGTCATGATTATGATTTACAGTCTGCATTTGCCCACGAATAGGCAGGCATCAACCTCATTTCATTTTCACCAACGCTTTCTGTGCTACATCAGCGTCTTCCTGTCAGTACCTGTTTTTACAAAGAGTTTTGTCTAGAAGCGCATAATGTGGAACGGGACCACGACATCTTCGTTTCGATTCCTAAATCAGACAAAATATGTTTTTTCTATGGAAATTATTAGCCGCAATCCGGAGTCTGAAATTATGCCCGTTATAATAACAATAGGGTCCCTTTTATTACATCGGGACTTAACATTGTCATTGATATGTGAGTGTACACGGTACACCTCACCGCCGCTTGGGGGGGCTAAAAAAAGGAGCACCATCATACCTATATTAGGTATGATGGTGCTTAAAAGAAAACGTAAGTATGTACCTCGTTGTAGATAATAATTATTATGGATTTATATTTACATTAGAAAGAAACTAGCCTTACATAAAGTTTAGTAGATAATCCAAAGTCCCTTTTTTTATGAACCTGTGTCACACTGCTGGGCAAAGGTCTCCCCCTCTTTCCTTCAATGATCTCTATCCCCTGTAAATAATGGCCATTCAGTTCTATATGGGTCGAGGTCATCGCGCCACCGCCAAAGTCACATGACATACAAATAAAACAACCTTCTAATTCCAACATCCTAATATAAAATAAGAAAAAAATAACAAAATCTCGAACAAAAATCCCATTTTCTTAGCATCCACCTGTAGGACGCCGAAACTTGCGTAAGGGGTGACTCCCCTGCCCTTGAACTTCGCGACCTTGAGTGCCCCACTGAGGCGGGTCAATACGCACCGATATTATGCGGTAGTGTGCACGACCCTTTATTTAGGGATGCCGGAATTAATTTAATCTCATTTTTATTTTTTGCGTTGGCATTATTTTTTCATTTTATATATTTGTTTTCTAAAATAAACACTGTCACGCTTATATTCTCCAAGTGGCAGAAGAGTAATGTGTGCACTCATTTTCAACCGACGATGTTAAGCCTCATGTGGAGGCGAGTCTATTGTCATTATACCGGGCACAATGCCAGACTCCAGACTAATACTGGGTATTTTCTATCTATAGCATCACGCCAGATTCCTTGCAAGGTAGGCAGAGAGTACAAAGTTACAATAGGTTCTTGCCTTCCAGACCTCATTGGCTTCCTCCACCCTTTATAATTCGTCTCATGCACGCTCGTAGGTTAAGGAAACTCTGGACTTGCCCTTCACGTAAGAAAGTATTTTCCAGTCGAAAAATTACATTAAGTCCGACCTAGGATTTGTACCAAGGGCCTGACGATCGCTATGCCACTAAACCATGAACAATCTTGCAAACTTAATTCTTGTCTAAAAAGTGTTTTTTTATCGATCATCTGAACGATATTTTCCAAGGTGTATTGTAAACACCCACATACCCATGTATTTTTAAAACACATCTTTATCATAGAATAGTGATTCTAGATAGTAAGAAAAATTCCTGTACCTGCAGTGAAAGGTGATACAGCTCGAATATCATAAAATATGGTTATGAAAATATCGACTTTAAATTTACTTTTTTTTTTCTCTTTTTCCACTGAACAAATTGGAATGTTGATTACAATTGTTGATAGATTATTTTACAACGCGACTTAAGGAAACAGATATTTCTTTTAGTTTTGTAAATATTAATCAAAATTTAAGACATATTGTTTGACACGTTAATTGGTTTCTCATTCTCTTTTGTAAATTGATCAGATTTACGTACATCATTTTACGCTTCATTTTGGTTTAGCGTAGTTTAATGAGAAATAATATAAGTATTTTGCAAAAAAAACGCTGTTTAAAAATGTGTTCATTTGTTGAACAACATTATTGTATACTGAAACATGTGTAATCATATCAAATTGCACAGATTTAGACCTATTCTTATTGATTATTTAAAATGTGTTAATTTAAGTTGGATTAGTAATGCAATAAAAAAACGGAAACAATCAGTTCAATTCACTTTCTGAGAATTCAAAATATATCATCTTATGCATTGTCAATATCATTATACACAAAAGACTTTCTCATTTCAAGCCTTACAAACATAGATATCTCCAGATTGAAAATTAGAAGTTATTTTTTTCTTATGTAAATTGTGTAAAAATTTGAAAAGTGCTATAACTCGAGTTGTATCACCTTTCACTGAAGGCACAGATTTATCGCTTCGAGTGAATTTAACCCACGTAATCCGCAACACCGGCAAGTTTCTGAGGAATCTGAACACTCTTATGGAAATATATAAAATAACACAAACAGATCGGCATTGTACGCATTTGCATTTATACAGAATGTCCATAGCGTAGTGTCTGAGACATAAATGGAATAAAGTTGATAGCTCTGGTCGACAATAGCGCCACCTACCGGGTCTACGTTACTTCTCGATAATGTAGTTTTCTAATGGTGAAAAAATTATAAAAATATCAGTAAAGGTTCAGTAGTTTCAGACTGGCTCGTTGGTCTACTGGCAGAGCGCATCGCTTGGTGATCACGAGGTGTGTTCAAATCCTAAGACAAATGAAGTTTTCTAACGAAAAACTTCCCAATATGAGTCCCGAGTCTGGAATTGTGCCAGGTAATAGGCTCGCCCCCTATTACTGCGACCTAACATCGTAGGCGAAAAGTGGGTGTACCTAGTACACCTCTGCCACCCCCGCTTGGGGAATATGGGGTGACGGTGTGTGTGTAGTTTCAGAGTTTATGGATTAAAACCAATCTTGCCTCTTAAAAATTTAGTATAGATAGGTCTTAATAAACAAATGATGCAAAATTTGACAATTTGGTCTAGTGGTTAAGAGCTGAAGGCGCTTCGCCCTCTGGATAGAGTAGTAGCGGATTCGATCCCCGCACGGGTGAAATCTTAAAGTATCCCCTTAGTACTCTAAAGTAGCCCCACATCCTACTAATATTATAAATGTGAATGTTAATATGTTTAGATTTTTGGATGTTTGTTAGTCAATCACACACAAACGGATATATGGATTTGGATTAAATTTGGCACAAAGATAGTTTATTACCTGAATTAACACATACGATACTTTTTACACCAGAAAAATTTAAGGTCTCTTAAATAAATGCGAACGAAGTCGCGTGCAGAAACTAATAGATAATAATCATTATATTAATACGTGAGGCAAAATATTGTACCCCTTTTTACAAAAATTGCGTGGACGGAGGAGCTAATAGCTAATATTTTTTTTAAAATTATGCATAAAAATACACTAAAACAATAAAAAACACATTACACACACTACCATACACTTCAAATTGAGAATAGATTAATATTGTTTGTTTTTAATATTATTTGTCTATAGTCTTACTGAGTGTCAAACATAACCAGCAAACGATGAAACAGTTTTTACAAAAAACATCGTTTACAGAGACGTTTTTTATCATTAATTAAATTATCGAAATATTTATGTCAAGTTCAATGGACAGCATTTTCTTTTTGGTTTTTAGTTTCAATAAAAAGAAATTAAAAAAAACGTATTCTTTATTTTAATCATTTTTTGTTTTTTCTTTAAATTTAAATTTTAATAATTTGTTTGAAAAAAATAGGCAAATTTACAGTGTAGCCTTGGCGAAATCTGTGATTATAGAAGAATAGTCTTTGACAATAGAACCTTAATAATGTTCAAACTTATAATTTAAATCAATTATGGTCGAATCTCGACCAATGGGCGAGCGAGCGAACTAGTATTAATAAAATCGCTACACCTATTGTTCGCTACTAGACCAATAAAGGAGTGACATTCCTATTACCCTAAATTCACACACACACGAGAGCTTTTTCAACGCGCTTTACGCAAGCGCTGGAATTAAACAAAAGGCTAACAATAATTATTTTTAAAAGCGCTTATAGCGCTTCTACGTATCACGATGAAGAAGCACCCATGCGAACGAGGACTTACTCCCAGCTTATTGTCCAGATTAAATCAACGTGACAAATTATTTCTAACAACTAAAATTCAAGCAACATGTTACAATTCAAAGCTAATCGCATTACTATTCGAGTTCGGGACCCCGTGTCCCAACACTGGTCGCCCAGCATATGTCGGACATAGACAACCCTCATAGATAGCCCTCTGTTTATTTTCAACTTGTCTAACTGCTAGCGGAATATAGTGGTGCTATAATTGATTAGGGGTCCATTAAAAAGTCCACATGATTTCGGTTAAATGAACCAAGTCTATGCAGTAATGTTTCAATAAAAAAAAAAAATATGTCTAGAAATCGGTCCCAGAAGCCTTTGTTGCTGATACTTAACATCTAAAAATACAATAACTGATTAAGAAATTGATCTTAATCCACCATAAAATACAATTTCTCTTAAATAACAACTGTGTTATAAAAAGATTTTCACATAACAACAACAACACACTATTATTCCCTAAGCGGGGTCGCAGAGGTGTACAGAGTACACCCACTTTACGCCGACGATGTTAGGTCCCATGTAATAGGGGGCGAGCCTTTTGCCATATACCGGGCACAATTCCAACCTCCGGACTCATACTGTGAATTTTTCGTTAGAAAAATTACATTTGTCCGACCTAGGATTTGAACCCAGGACGTCGTGATCACAAAGCGATGCGCTTTGCCACTAGATCCACGAGGCAGGCGTTTTCACATAACTGTGCTTATATCATTTACTTAAGATATGTAGTTCCAAATTTTTCTTGACATTCTGATAGCCTAAACCTATTTTTTAAGATAGAAGCGTTATTATTTTTTCTTATTAATAAAACAGTACCGCACACTAGATAATTTCATATATCGTGTGGGGCGATTACAAACATGAATTTCAGCCAAAAAACTCCCAGACCAAAACATAATATATACTTTTGGGTCTCATAAAGATTTTTCCCATGCGAGAATCGAACCCGTTCTCGTTCTTCGCCTCAAATCCCTAGACCGCAGAAACTGAAAAGGCATATCTGTACGCTAAGCAGCCGTCGTCAATTCCACCCCATATCTCACAGAGGGTGGTTATCTAGCCCTATGATAGATCATTGCACCCTCTATTTGTCATGGTTTGTTCAGAACCAGGGCTTAACGACGCCCTAACAGTTTACAAGTCAATTGATCCCAATTTGTCCAATAAAGATGAATAGTCTTTTGCTAAAAACGATTTTCAAGCTTGATGGCTTAATTTCTGTTGTCTTTTTATTGTACTTTTAAGAAGAGAACTTTTATTTCTTAATGTAAAACACTTTTAACTTATTTTTGTGTAAAAATGTATAGTAACACTTATACGACGATATGAATAAAAATATAGTTTTGTTATTGTTATTTTCTCTAAATATTCTGTTGTATAACTGCCCGATTATTCATCTCTTCATCTCTCAACACTTAAAGGTTTGCTGGAAGATAACTCATATTTGAATTAAGCTCGCCCTTTTGTAGACTTCTTAACTGTAAACATTTATTTTTCTTCCCACTGTATACAATAAAGAATAAAAAGGAAAAATTTAAACTTAATCTTAATAAAAATATGCTGAAGTACATTTAATAAAATATAAAATACTGCAGCTCAACTCATTTTGGAATATGTTAAATAGATATTTTGTATTATAGCAGATTTTTGAGTCATTTTAATATATGTATCGATATCTTAATACATTTGTATTATATTTGTGAATGGAAGCGATAAAGTGTAGCTTTTACACATCAGTAGAACTCGAATTACGACTAGATGTAGATTATATTTGTATTATAGCGATATACAATTCAGAGAACCGTTCGATATCTTTTTAGATTTTACTAAAAAATCACATCTTCCATTGAACCAAGATTCCAATATCGTGGCTCAATCAGATAAGGCCAATCAACTCGAGTTAAAATTCATCGTAGACAACCATAAAATAATCCAACATTGATATATTTGCCTTATAACAAGAGGCACTAGACTAAAATAGAGTTTTAAACACATTTAATAATCCACCAACGTTTATAGCACCATAAACTACAACTACTAGGACCAGTAGTCTAGTTGTTCGGGTGCTCCTCTTTCAATCAGGTCCAGGTTTGAATTCCAATTGTGAAGGAAAACTTTAGAACCTTGGCCAAGAGTAGCTAAACATTTTTGTGTGTGTGTTAAGGGATAATGTGTACCCTAAAGCGACAAGCTCACCAAAAATACCTGGCGAAATTGATTGTTGGTAAAATTGGTAACTCCGCCTAACTTTTCGAAGATAAAAGATGTGAGACGTATATTTATTCTATCTTATATTATATTATAGATTTCGAAACCTTAAAACTAATACATGAATATATAATAAATATAGATGCAGAAGGCCAATTACAAGTTTTCACAAATAGATACAGAATAGAGAAGAAACAGAAGAACCGAGAACACACATATTAAACACATTACTTTTTTTCTTTAGACAGATGTAGATAGATAGCAATGTTTACAAGGACAGTTATAGGTAAAGTTACTCAGGTGTTTACTAATTTTTGACATCATTTTTGAACAGGTCGATATCTGTTTCATGAGCTAATGCATTAAACGACCTCGCTCCAATAAGAAATGAGTTTTGTCGATATAAGGAGTTCACTGAGGATGTGGGACTTAGCCCGCCACACATTTCCACCATTGTGATTTTAATTTTCTTGGAACCCCTCTCATTCTATCTAGATATATCATTACGCTGGATCCAATGCAGGGTATATATTAATTCTTGTCAAGAAATGAGGAGCTTGCTCCGCCACAGAGTAAACTGCTGACGGAATAAACATAGCGGATGAGAACTGGATACTTACAAAACAAGCCCATTGTCGTGGCGCTTTATACTGATACCTTTGTCCAGCAGTGGGCACCAATCAGGAAATAGAGATTGGAGCCTCTCTTATAATCCATGATACTTGTGACCATAAACCATCTAAGTTTAGTTACGCGTCGTAATAATTATTTACGCGTCAAAACGAAAATTAAAAGTATTCACAAGTGCCGTAAGAAATGGAGTAATAGAATTGGTACATAAATAAGCCATAAATACTCCATGGATTGAGTCTTCATTGGTGTTATTTATCTATGGTTTTGCACGAAATGTCGCGTGGATAGACTTGGCAGACTGGGTGAGGTATGGTGCGAGTTACAGCGGGAATACCGTAATTGGAAAAAATCAATTTACGAAACATGGTGGACGAGGTGATTTATAATGATATTTACATGGTATTTACAGTCTAAAAATTAACTTTATAGATTCAATGAAGAAGCAATTGCAGGAACAGCTACATTTTGGATAAACCTAGGTACATTTTTAAGGTAATGCCTCTCTTATTAGACCTAATTATTAATTAAAGCTATGATAAGTTACCCAAGTATCATATTTTTAAATATTTTTTGAAAAGGTCGTATTATGGTGTAAAGCTACTTAAAGCTGTGTTAGGGCAATTACTTCCTCTATTAAGCAGCAGTTGTGCTACTTCGGTAGTCTTTACGAAAGAGTGCAGGATGTTCTGACCTGAGTGAAACAAAGTCGATTAAAGGTAGTGAACAAAACCATTTGCCTAACTGAGATAATAAAGGCTGATTATGTATAAAATTAAGTTAATTCACATATTATATCGCCAACACTAAACAGTTTACGCCAAACAAGGCGAGGCGATATTGTATATTACTTTAATAACGTAGCTAAGTTTAATTAGTATCTTTAACATTTTTGAATATTAAATCCCAAAATATCTGGCTTAAAATAACTTAATACGATATTAAGTATAGCGTATTCCGCTAGCAATGGCACCCCGTTCATAAATTTTACAGTGCTAAAGTTTGCAGCTCTAATTCAGCGGTTGTCGATAGGTTTATTGGAGTCGGTAGACAGCATTTATGATATGTCGGCTGCTAAGGAGACGTCTGTGTTTAATCGTGAGTTATACCCGTAACTAAGGCAATACGTGTTAATAAGTTCTACCTGTTATTGGGATAGTCATTATCATCATCTCAGCCTATACTTGTCCACTGCTGAACATAGGCCTCCCCAATCGCTTTCCAGCGTAACCGGTCCGATGCCACCTGCATCCAACGACTTCCTGCGATTTTCACAAGATTGTCGGTCCATCTGGCGGGTGGTCGTCCCAAGCTGCGCTTGCCAATACGTGGTCTCCACTCTATAATCTTTCTGCCCCAACGCCCGTCCGATCTTCGCGTTATGTGGCCCGCCCATTGCCACTTCAGCTTGCTAATCTTAAGGGCTATGTCGGTGACCTTGGTTCTTCTACGAATCTCCTCATTCCTGATTCGATCGCGTAGAGAAACGCCGAGCATAGCTCTCTCCATAGCTCGCTGAGCAACTCTGAGCTTTTTTATGAGACCTATTGTAAGAGACCACGTCTCTGATCCATATATCATCACTGGTAACACACTCTGGGATAGTACTTGTAACTATTATACCTGTTACTTAATTAGTACTTGTTACTACCTTACACCTGTTACTAATTTATACATGTTACTGGGACTATCCCAGCTAGCTGTTACTAAGTTATAGATGTTACTTATTTAGTACCTGTTACAACGTAATACCTGCTACTAGGATAGTACCCGTTACTGAGTAATACCTATTATTGAGCTAGTACTCTTAAAATAAATTAATTGTCTGTTTGGTAAATCATTGTCGTTTTGACACTAAAGCTTTATAGAATAAGCTATATAGGAATATCTCTTGCCTTGCTAAAGCTGGGCACAGATATAGCCTGATGACCATATACCGGAAGTAAAATTTAGAAATCGAAATTAATAATGTCTATGTTGTTGTCTCTGTTATTTCATCATTCTTAAGTTCCCCAAACAAGGGTGGCAAAAGTGTACTGTGTGCAAAAACATTTCGCGTAACGATGCTTAGCCCTAAAGTAATAGCGAGCCTATTGATATTATTCTGGACACAATTCCACATTTGAGACAGACAGTAAAATTGTTTTTTGTTTAAAAAAAACTGTGTTTACTATCGCGCGGCCTACTTACTGAGGTCTCTAATTTACTGTCATACAAATGGACATAATGTAGAGGGTGATAAAACTATAAAGCAAGTTGTCTCGCAGCCGTATCGTACAACAACAATTGCAATACATTGAACTTGTCTGTCCGTCTGCCGCGAATTGATGTCAAGTGGCAATTGGTTGCGCAACGGCGGTCAATGTCGGTGCACTCTACACAGGAACATTGCACAAATAGCATGTGAAAAATCATATGAAATTAAAAGCAATATCGTCGCACCTACTACTTTTCTTGACAATGAACATCACTTTTAGACGGACGATTTAGCGTAGTGATTAAGAGCTTAAGCCGCTCCGCCCACTGTGTTTAATAGTCGCTGATTCGATTCACGCACGCGCCAATTTTTGTGTGATCCACGATTATTTGTTCCGGTCTGGGTATTAGTGTATGTGAATTTTCATGCCTGTAAACGCACCCACGACACAGGAATAAATCATAGAAGGGGTTACGTTTAAAAAAAAGTAATTTATAATATCGCCGTATGACTGCCTCGTTGGTCTAGTGGCAAAGTGCATCGCTTTGTGATCACAAGGTCCTGGGTCTCAAATCTTAGGTCGGACAAGTGTAGTTTTTCTAATGAAAACTTCCCAGTACGAGTCCGGAGTCTGGAATTATGCCCGGTATATGGCAACCACTTATTACATGGGACCTGACATCGTCGGCGAACCGTGGGTGTACTCGGTACACCTCCGCCGCCCCCGGTTGGGGAATATAGGCGTGACGGTGTTTTTTTTATAATATCGCATTTCAATTGACCATGAATTGCTAAATAGGAAGAAATAAGCACTGTTTACTGTTTAAAAATAATGGCCCCAGCAAGGGTAGTTGAGGAAACCCGCGTACATCCACCTATCCCATTATGCTTTCTAGAGTATTTAAAAATATAAATCTACTTAAACACGTTTGGTTTTTGTATTAGTAGCAAATCGATCATAATTCAAACTTAAGTTTAGTACCTAGCATACGGTAACAAGTGCGATATTAACTATAGCTTACCGAATATTATTTCCTGTGAAATTTAACATGTGAAAATTGAAAATGAATTAAAGGAAGCAATCGTTTTCATCCCTTGTGATACCGGCAGATAAACCTAATTTATTACATAAGAACATTATGATCCATGATATTTATTTATTTATTTATATTCTTACATGCCTTCGAGAGAACATTACAGCTTTACAAATCGACGCTTGTGTCGACGAGCCCTTAAATAATTATCTGGTACAGCTAAAGATATGCACTCCAGTACTGCCGGTATAACCTTACGTCCCCTAATTATATCGTAGAGGTATTCTATAAGAGAGACTGTTCGGGAAATCCCACAAAATATCTATATTGTTTTAAATATAATATAATATGTATATAATTATCGTCACTGTCACTCGGACAAGGCATATGTAGAAAAAAAAGGTTTTTTCAGGAGACCCAAAAATTTGTTTATAAATTATAAGTTCGATGCATCGAACTACGCTGTCGGACTATGCTACCCCAAAGAATTATTCCAAACCCTCATTCATAACGTGCTTTAATAAAGCGCTGGAATGAAACAAATGGCTAACAGTACATTTTTTTAAACAGCGTTTTAAAATGACGAGATGGAAAAGCGCACGTGTACATGCAGTCTAACTGTGAAGATCATAGCCGTCAGGTCTATTATTAAAATATTTTTAAAATATGTTGTAGAGTATAACCTATTCTCTTAGACCTCGATTAGCGGGAGAAACCAAAAACATTCTTAATTATAAATCAATAATTACCGAAGGCACTTCTAGAAAATTCTAGATCATTCCGGTAAAAATAAAATCTTTAGCCGTCTATTTTCAATGTCCTTTTAGAAGCAGTGTTCTGGTCATCACGATGAAACACAAAGAACTTTTTTTCAAAAGCATTTGACTGTTTTAGTGTTTGCCTGGAATTTATCCTGAGGCCATTACCTAAATATCATTAACAGATGGTATTTTAATTTAGTATTTTAATATGGAAGTTATATAAACAGGCAAATTACATTTGTGATAGAATTTAAACAGTATTCAGGTGTGTGTGTGTGTGTGTGTTTGAGTGATATAGGCTGTTGGCCGTGAGGCCTTTACAGCTTCACCGGACTTAAGAGCGAGCGTGCAACCACTACGCTCGAGCCAGAAGGGCAAGGGGCGACATACTTGAGGGCGCCTCGAGTTGGGACAGTCGCTACGGGGGGGAGGGGATATACGACTTGTCGTGGACGTCCGTATCCGGAGCGGAAGAAGCGATGTCAGAGCATCGGGGGGATCGGTAAGAATGTGTCGCGGTCGGCGGCAGCGGCGGACTTAAGAGCGTGCAACCACTACGCTCGAGCCAGAAGAGCAAGGGGGCGACATACTCGAGGGCGCCTCGAGTTTGGACAGTCGCTACTCAAGAGACATGTACTTATGTAGATATTCTGCCGAGTTGGTCTACTGGCCCATGATGCGACTGGCAATCAGAAGGACCTGAGTTTGAATCATAGGTTGGACAAAGTGACTGTGGCAACGTATAATATTGAATATGTGAAATAACAATTTTTATTATACTAAGTATAAGAACGGTTAGGATTGTAAATCTGCTCATGAAAAAGGAAAACGCGCAGTTTGTGTCATTTATAGGCATCATGGAGTGACGACATACGTCGGATAGCTGGCAGGAACTGGATGCATAAAGCCGAAAATCGGGCTCTGTGGCATTGGAAGAGGCTTATGTCCAGCAGTGGACTAATTTGGGCTGATGATGAATATCTACTTATTACTGATCAAGTCCAAATTTTACAATGACAAAACTGATATACAATGAGAAAGTGGAAGGATGTAGGTACCGGGGAAGACCTAGACTAGCTTACCACGACCAAATAGACCAGGTCTTATCTGAAGGACAATTCAGGAGTCTCCGTAACCGGCGAGCGTGTATGAGACGAACTATGAGAGTGGAGGAAGCCAGAGAGGTATGTAAGGAAAGAACTTGTTGGAACTCTGTACTTTCTGCCTACCCCGCAAGGGATCCGGCGTGATGATATAGATAGAAGTCCAAATTTGATCTCTGATTTTAATCTCTACCTACCCCGCAAGAGATCGGGCTTGACGATATAGATAGATAGATAGAACTCCAAATTTATCTCTAAAGACTTTCCTGTAAAGTATGTGATATATAGTTTCAATACTGTACATTGTGGCAGTCGTCATACTCAATTTAAGTATGACAAAGGTTTTACCACGGAGTACTGAATCAGTACTTCGTGGGTTAACTTCGATAGTAGACTATCGAAAAATTCTCAAAACAAGTCTGGATTTCGAAATTGTTCTGAGTGAAATTGCAATAGGCTCCCCCTCCTATTACATTGGTCACTAACATCCTTCCACTTTTGCTAGCCTCGCTTGGGGAACACATAGACGGGAAGGTGTTACTTTTTTCCATATAAAAGGTGTAACATAATAACAAGACCTCAGACACCCCGATTAGAGAATTGCTTCAAAAAGTCAAATTTAAAACCAAATTTTCAAATTTAAAGGTTTTAAACCCTTTTTTAAAGCCCATTTATACCCCAATTAACAATGAAACTTGGACGCGTATGTGTGCGTTTTGAGAATTACATTTTAGGAATGCGTTTAGAAACTTCTTCTTGCTATGAATCAAGAATAAATTTAATTTTTTATAGTGCACTGAAGGAGTAAAAGCAGTTTTTGCAAATTTAAAAAAATGTAAGTTACATTTAACATTGTTGGAATCAATTCAGTTACCGATTTAGAACAAAGTACTTTCAGGTCTTGCGTTGATTATGTTACAGCTTGTATACATTTTTGACGGACGATTTGGCGCAGTGGTTAAGCCGCTCCGTCCACTGGTTCGAATAGTCGCGGATTCTATTCCCGCACGGGACAAATCTTTGTGTTACCCACAATTATTTGTTCCGGTCTGGGTATTCGTGTATGTGAATTTTCATGTTTTTAAACACACCCACGACACAGGAATAAATACTAGAGTAGCAAAAATAAAAAAAATTACAAAGTTTTATTTAACTTGTTGTAAGTTTGTTTAGGTCAAATCTTGAAAACTGACTTAGGACCACTTCCTCCATCCTACGGAGATGAAATTTTGCATGTAGGTTCAGTTCTGATGGTAATGCATTTTTGTGGTAAGCATTACCTGATTCTATACACAGGATTGGCTCCAGACGAAGGAATTCATCAACGGCCTATAGCATAGGCACGTGTATACACGTCGGATATTGAATGGCTTTTTTAAATTGGACCATTTACTGGCTGCATAAAACCTTAATTTTGAAAATGTAAAACACACAAAAAAAAAAGAAAACACCGTCACACTCCCCACATTCCCCAAGCGGGGGTGGCAGTGGTGTACTGAGTACACCCACGTTTCGCCGACGATGTTAGGTCCCATGTAATAGGGGGCGACCCTATTGCCATATACCGAACACAATTCCAGACTCCGGACTCATACTGGGAATTTTTCGTTAGAAAAATTACATTTGTCCGACCTAGGATTTGAACCCAGGACCTCGTGATTACAAAGCGATGTGCTTTGCCACCAGACCAACGAGGCAGAGGAAGTTTGAAAATGTTTTTTAGTATTAATTTATTTTAACTACAATTTTACGTTACAATACAGGAGCCCCCTGTATCGTAATTAGTTCCTTACTTATTCTAGAGGTTTTTTAATGACAACTGAGCTTCGCAAACCCTGACCTCCGCAGTACAAGTAGCTCAATTGACCGCGCGGATGTGACGTCATGCACGCACTTCCGCTGCTAATTGCCTGCGTCTGCGCGTCTCGACGGGACATCCGCGGTGGGGTGCCACCGATTACTGTATCAATTACAAAAAAAAGCTTGTTTTCTTAATATATAAAATTCTGTTTAGGCTCTAATTCTTCTCCTCCTAAACAGCTTGGCCGATTTTGATAATTGTTTTATATAATTAATATATAAATTATGAGGAGTTCTTAGCTATAGTTAGACCCGGTAGGTACGCTGTTGTCGATCAGGAGCTAAGGCGCAGGAAACTACTGGTAGAAAAAACCTATCGATATTAATAGAAAGACCCCCCAACAACACTTATCGACGATTCGAAGCCAGAATTCGTGATCGTCAAACAAACCATCCGCCACTGGTCTAACTAGGCAGTCACAAATAAATGAAAAATAATACATATTCCATTTACAGAGTAGATGTATTAATTTCATAGTAAATAGAGTACTTTTTCGAAATGCGGCACGATTTTAGATACTAATTAAAGAAATGCAATTTGTAATCTACTTTGCCATCACATTTAAATGAAATTGTTGGGTTTCAATTGAAATGATCCAATCACCTTACTAAATGTAGCATTGACACTGTTAGTAATACTAAGAAAAGATAAGTAGGAAGGCAGACAATAATGTTCTCTCCAAGAAATATGGACTGAGGTCTTTGAACTTTAGAGAATAAAAGGCTAGGGAGTTAAAGAAATATGAAAATAAAAAAATTATAGCAACCATCGCTACGTCTATATTTCCGAAGATGGCAGTGGTGTGTACGCCCGATATATCGGCGACGATGTTAGGTAATGTAATATGGGGAGAGCCTAATTTCAGACTCAGTTCTACTATAGAGATTCTTTCGATAGACTCGAAACGACACTTTGTCCGAACTAGGATCCCAACCCAGGGCTTCGTGCTGTGCATCACTAGACCATGGAGATAGTATAAATTATAATTATATTTTCAATTTACAAAATATCCAGATTAATAAGTCATTCATTTGACTTCCCGGAAACACATATATCCATACAAATTATTGTAGGTACATTCGTGTACAAAGGAAGTCTTGTTTAGAACCCCACCTATTCGCATTTTTTAATCCAGAGTAACCCTTAAAAACCACCATGAGCACTCAAACCCCTCGCATGGTAACACTAAAATGCATTCACGAGACAAAAGGAAGGCTATTACGGCCCCAGGATTAGCCCTATTGACACTACGTTACCAATTAAAATGGGAGGGGTGCCTTTTCGTCTCAGTTTTTTTCAGCAGACGGTTTTTCAGGCCGCGGGCGAACCACCTCCCACTTGCCACCCTAACCCCCCCGTGGCTGTACAGAAAAATCAATAACGCAGCACTTTTTTCCGCGCGTAAAGCATGCACCGACGCGAGCCGTGGGTGTGTGTGTGATGCGACGCACACACCCGCACGCTGCACTGGGTTGCCAGCGTTTTTTTAGTTCACATTAAAATTTGCTCACAATAACGTCCTCTATGGCATTCTGTGCATGCAGTGCTGTGACGAATGCAGATAGCTCTTACGCAACCATCAACTATTTTTATTGACATATTTTATCTGATGACTCAAAGTCTGGCGAATGACATTTTTAAAATATTTCTTAACTACATTTCGAGGCAAAAACAATTCTGAAACAACAAAAATGCGCTCAAACAAACAAAAGCTACAACGGAAAACAATTTTAAAACATTCTATCAACAGCCTTTTGTTCGAATTCTCCCAAGAAATGGCCATAACTCGTGCCTTTAAATGGATTACGGCGGAACTATGAAAGGATCGACAAGAAAACGAGTGCGGACGTTCTTATCAAAGAGTTCTTATTATAAATCTAGACGTATTGTGGAGGGTATATTTAATTCTATAAAGCTGGAACAGCGACCTTGTGCGATGAATGGCGTCGCTTCCGTGATCTCTATTTAAATCTCATCAGATATAACCTATATATGAATAAGTTGACGCTTTTAAAAAAATTGTCTAAAATTCGATAATTTGCATAGATTCCCTGAAAGTCGCGACAACCGCACAACACTAATTGCTAACGCAGACTAAGATAAAAAAGCATCCACATTTAAAAAAGGAACGCTTTGCACATTTTTATTTTGCAATCGCAATGACAGAATGCGTTTGTCCCGCTTGCGCAGCATTGTTGCGCCGGGACAGTCATCACTCCATCTTTGTCTGCCACGCGAGTTTTTTTGAACGTGCAAAAATATAAAAACGCCGAATCGTAGTGGGGCGTATTTGTCCTTTGCAGTAGTGTGAGTCGAAGCGATAATGCTCGTTTTAGGGCTTTGGCCGATCATAAGTCAATACACGGCCCACGTTTGAGAGCGGCAATAGTGAACTGCTTAAAAGCCAACAGAGCGAAAACTCGGTACTTAAACAAGTGGAGCAACTTAAATCTATAAACACTACAAACAATCTGTGTACTTCCACGCATTGAAACGGTCAGCCACTTTACGTCTGCGTCCTTTGAAGGAAGTAGGTGCGGTGTTTTAATTTGTGGAGATGTTCTTTTGTACAAATTCCATACTTAGTTATGATGGCTTGATCCAGTCCAGGTCCATTTTTTGTAAAAAAGACGAACAGTGACGCCTATATTCCCCAAGCGCAGGTGTTTCATCTAAGACCCGAACCTTAGACCTCGTGATCGAAAGCCGCTTTATACGGCACTGGTCTGTGTTTTTTATCAATAGATTCTCAACAGCAATCCGAAATCTAGAATTGTGCACGGTATAATAGCATTAAGCTCGCCACATTACATTAGGACGTAACATCGTCGGCGATATATGGGAGTACAAAGTACACCTTTGCTTTTCCCACTTAGGGAACATAGGCATGACAACATAAATTCTAACACCGTATAACCGCCGAACTAAATTCTCAACAACTTGTCTGCCAGCAAAATCTAAATAAAGCCTCATAAATGCAAAATTTGCATTATCTGCTGGTTGCTGTCACGTTTATATGTCTCTCAGGAAGTTAATTACCGTTTTAATCTCCGCTTATTGAATTTCGTTGACATTAATTGCCACGGATCAATAAGCATAGACACTTTTATCCAATCATTTATCAAATAATCGCATTGGAACTAGGTATGTAAAATTTCATCAGATAGCATGCGAAAAATACTATGAAATTTTCATTCTTAGACATCTGCTACTTTTCTCCACAACAGCTGCTGCTTCACAGTTAATTTTAATAGCAAACAGTAAAGAATTCGACGCTACTTAACACTAGCTCTTAGTGAAATAAAAAACAATTGTGAAATTTCATATGCGAAATATTATAGTAATTTCATCAAATCAAAATTAGTTTTAGTAAAGCAGCAATCATTTCCATGGCTAATACGAACGCACTTATGTAAAGTTTTTTTTTGTGACAATTGCGTTTACATTATGCCATTGTACAAAGTTTACGAATATTCAATTCTAAATTAATTCAACTCCCCAATGAACTTAATGACAAAGATGATAATGAAATTGATGAAGTGCCCCACCCTGGGTAGTAAAGTGATGGAAACTTTACATACCAATTGCGACGGCCGTTTTGAGGGAAATCGAAAAGGCACGTTTTATCACTTTGTTACAATTACCTTCACTCATGCACATATAGGAATACATAATGGTTAATATTCCACCAACATTACACATTATAATTCAAAATAACACAAGTTTTGAAAATTAAAACAAATTGACAACTTCTCTTCTTCTTCAACTCTTCGATTTCCCGCCAAAAAACCTTATGTAAAGTTGGCTGGGTGCATGGACCGTCGACAATTTTTTTTTCTTTCTTTGCATAAAAAGATTACTAGATATGTTTATTTTTGTTCATACAAACCTATAAGATTTTTTTTCAAAAACCTTAATATTTATAATTCACATCGCATAATTCACTCAAAAACGTCTTAAGCTTTTCTTTAAAAAACCTGCAGTCCCACACTACTTCCTTATTGATCGTGCGTGCGTTTACATACCAGAAATTTACGTACACAAACAGGCAGACCAAAGACATAATTGTGGATCACATATAAATTTGTTTCGTGCAGGGATAGAACCTGCGTTTACACGGCCCAGTGACTCAAACTGCCTACAATTAAACAACAAGACCAGCCATTTTCACACATAGCAATTCGCTTCTTTCGTCTACATTCTTCCAAATACGAAACTTAAACCCCCGTAATGCCAAATTAATTAAAACAAGATCTTTATCTCATCTATTTTCCTAAACGAAAGTGTCTGCAGCGACAACGTCTGAGTCTATTTTCGTTAGTTGTAAAAAAATCACAGTCAGTACACCTTTCTCCGCACCTTTCACCCGCTCACAATTAGCGGTCTGTTAATCATGAGATAACAAGTCCAGACTGCTTTTTTTTCTGGTGTACGGAATTGGACTAAGTCGATCAGTTGGACAGTAGACTGGCGTTACTAGCGCTTTGCAAGGAGCAGGGCTGTCAAAGGATTTCTTGAGTTTTGGGTAATTTAGGTTGGTGGTTTTCATGATAATCCTATGTTGTGATGTGATCGTTTGGCTTTTGAAGATCGGTTTGGACTTTGACAAGAGACACGTTGAATGGGGATTAAGTGTGGAGATGGATCATCTGGGTTCAATAAGGGAGTTATTCAACTTCGTTCAAAGTTGATGACATTTGGAATTGTTAATTTTGTAACAATATTAATTTTCACAGCCTCGTCCACCGGCTCCTGGGTTCAAATCTTAGGCCGAACAGAATGTAATTGGGGTTCTCTATCGAAAACTTTTCAGTAACAATCCGGAGCCTGAAATATTGCCGGGTAATAAATAGCTTCGCCCCTTATAATATTAAAGAAAAAATTAACCCCCTATAAAATTGACCTATGCAGTACACCTCTACCGTAACCCCACTTGATTAATGCAGTCGAGGTTTGTTTTTTCATTACTTAAAATTTTTATAGACATCAAATTTCCTAACAGATTCCATCCTTACAGACCTCTCTGGCTTACTTCATTTTCATAGTTCAAAGAACCTGCTAGATTCTGATCTATCTATATTGGTAAAAAATACCTACAAACTTTCTGCCTATATACATAGACAGAAGTTTCCTTACCTATATTCAAGAACTGCACCTAGCCAATTTTTAAAATATAAGTGATGCCAGCCCTAAAATCCGTCTGGCCTTCATCATGCACATAATAGTTGCAAATCCATTGATTATTTTGATGCATTAGTCGGTTACGGTCGGAAACCGCAGACAGTGTAGTTTCATTCCACAATTGCGCCTGAATTTGACCGTGAAAACAACGGTCTATGTCTATGGGTGATGCGCATAGACAAGAAGAGAAAGGTAATAATGAAAATTAAAAAAAAATTAAGCTTCATATTGATCTGACTTGTATACATAGTATAATTTTGTGAAAAAAACTACATCATAATATGTAAGTTGAGACTAATTTATTCATTATATATATCTAAACAAGGTTTTTAAGGATACCGTTGCTATTATAATACGTTAGTCTCTAAAATGATTTCGCAGTTGATGCCCTTTTATGGGCATATATATTAATATATTTTGCCAGATACCGCACACGATCAGACACTTGACTTCGCCGACAACATCGAAGAATACCTTGCCCGCCGGCCGGTGCAAAGCACTATACGTAACCCATGTGGCCACCCACACTAAGACCATTCTTCCTTGATCTTCTTGCCCCCTTTGCTTCTTCGGCTAAAGCGTTATAGTCACACGCTCGCTCTTTAGTCCTCTAAAACTATAAAAACTCAGCGACGAACAACATATTTGGTACTACTTACTACACACATACACACACAAAACAGTCATCAATTTTCTTACCATTTCTCATTATCTGTGATCAGCGCACTGTCTGCTGTATCAACATGTATGTATTTACACGTATGATGTCATATTAACAATAGTTTTAGCAGTATTTAAACATTAACTATATTTGAATGTAAAGTCCGTAATTCCAAGCAGGAAAATCAAAATACTTAACACATTTGACGCGACCGCAAAAATAAATTATCGAAAAAAGTCTCATTTTTGTCCGCCACAAAAACTTATCTTGCCTAAGTTTACAATGTGCCGCTTGTCGCACATTTCCAACAACGGAATCGTCCAACTAGAAAATCATTTAATAAAACCGGCGCCGGTTGCATATCCTAGAAAATTTCCTTCTCTCTCACGCGGACCGTTGGAAAAAAAGAAATGAAAAAGTTGCCGTCTCCGACGCCGACCTTACGCAGCTTCGTTTTATTGCGATCGTGCCCGTGGCCTCAGTCCTTCTTACCTCATAACACAGTTTCTCTTGCCTTTTTCCTTTTTCCCTCCTTTCAACCCCCTTCGCCGGACGAATGTGTAGAAAAAACTTTGTGGCCTCGTAAAAGTCCACTTCGCCACAAACTTGGGATGTTTTGAATTTAGAACTTTTGTTGTAGGTTACCAATTCTGTTCTTTCAATGTTGTTAATTTATGAATAATTTTAAATTTATTCAGTTTTAAACGGAGAATTTTCTTCGTCATAGATTTGCTTACTGTCAGTAGAATTTTGACAGATTTTCCATACAAAATATGTCAAAATTGTATCCGAAGTAGTAGGCAAATCTATCCTTAAGTTAAATATTGGAACCGGTCGTTATAGTATTTTTCACATAGGATGGGTAGTGACACTTATAATTGCCAAACGAAATTAATATTTAATTCAATTATGTTAAGGCATTAAACCATAATTATAGAAACAGGTCATGTCTCTTATTGCCATTGAATAAAGTATCATTACGTTTGACAATTAGAGCTGTCATTACCTAACCTATGTGAAAAATGCTATAGTTGCTAATTTCGTATCAGAGTAGCTCAAACGACTCAAAAATAACTTAGCAAGTTCAAGCTAGAGATGGCAATGGAAAAAGAAAAGAAAAATAATAATAATTGATCATTATCACCTGTCCAGTTTTAACAGGCACTAACATAGTTTGACATCACTGGTCACCTGCATCCAATGTGACGCAGTAAAACAAACGATAGATTAAAAATATTGATATGTTTTTAATAGTCATCCTATATGTCAGTAAACGTTTTTCAAAAACTCAAAATGATTAATGACTATTATCAGAAAGTAATGTTGAACCAAATGCGTTGCGCTTTACAAATATTTTTTTAGCAATTGCTTGCTTTTTTAAATAAGGTCGTGTTGGCACCAAGTCTTTCATCAAACTTTAGTGAAAGGTATTTCATTAGTGGAAAAAGAGGAGTTCTTTGAGAATTATAATTACGGCTTCGTTAAACTCTACTTTCATGAATATCAAAAGTAAAATAGTGCTTTCAAACGGCTATGTATTAAAAAACTAAAAACGGATCTTTGAAACTTCTCTTTTGTATGGTTTTTACGTATGGTTATATTTAGTCTTGTTTTTTAGGATGGTCGTGCTTATTGTAAAAAAGATAAATAAAAGTAAGCTTTTTATAATTAAAATAGGAGTAAAATTATGCTTGTTACGGAACATGTTCATAATTAAATACTATTAAATTTTAATGAAGGAGAGAGAGGTCTGTAAAAAAAGAACCTGTTGGATCTCTGTGCTCTTTTACCTACCCAGCAAAGGTTCTGGCGTGATGATATGGTTAGATAGACAATCAAATTGATCTATTAAAATACTATGCTAATTCAAACTAAAAAAAAATATTTTTCTAATAATATTTAAATTATGAGCTTTTCGCGTTCAGACTGCGCGCGTCGTTACAACTAAAACACATTATAATAACAGTTTTAATTATTAACACCAAATACCTATAGGACATAATTCGAACCATAGACACCAATATCTCCTAATTAAGCCTCAACCCATCTGCTCCAATTTGAAACTAAATCCAAACGAATTGCACATCGAATTTAAAAACTGGATACGTGATACATGACAATGGAGGGGCCGCGTGCGTTATCTAACTACCCCTCGTACCCTGGCCAGTAGAAGTAGGCCCTCGGCACATACCCAGCTGTCTCATCGTGCTCTTGTTTTGGTTGGGAGGTGGGAGGGGAGGGAGGTCAATCGTGTTTGGTGTGTAATGCACATTTTTGCATGGAGCTTCGCGATCGGACTCAGCCGAGCTCGGCTTTGCAAGCGTTCACACTAACACATACACGCACACAAACAGCATTCATTTATTTCTTATTACACACATTCAGGCCATTTCCTATTTATTTTTTCTTCTTATTGTAATCGGCCAGATATATATTATAGATTCCCTAATATTTTTTGCTGTTGCAATATTTTGCGTTGAGTTGCCTTAGCATTAATTTATCGATTTAATTAATGATTTTCTTGGTTTGAATCGTGATTTCATTAATTTATTGATATATTTATCGTTTCTATTACTAATTATGAATAGCATTAATGATCGCTTAATTGATTATTTAGTATCAGATGAATTAATTATGATAAAACGACAATTTATGTTCACTACTAAATGACATTTATTAACTCTAGTTATATTAGTTTTAGTAATTTTTAATGGAGTTTACAAATAAGTAGAATAGTGCCTTATTAATACTATTGTACGACTATATACCTAAAGGAATAGTCAAAGATATTCAGGACAAACACCGTCACGGCTATATTTCCTAAGCGGGGGTGGCAAAGTGTACTATGTAAAACCACTTTTCGCCGACGATGTCAGGTCCTTTGTAATAGGCCTAGAGCAGTAGAGCCTATTGTCATACACCAGCCACAATTCCAGACTCCAGTCGGATACTGGGATATTTTGGATGGAAAAACTACATTTTCCCGACCTAGGATTTGTACCCTGAACCTCGTGATCGCAAAGCGACGCGAGGCTATTATACGCAAATAGACCAACGAGGGAGTCTCTAAATATTCAGAATAATATAACAAAAGCATTTTTAAGGCAATAAAGACCCTTAACACCTGGCATGCTCTATCACGGCGATTTGACGCAATTTAGTATTTATTAAACTATTATAGTATTTATGAATTGTCACAAAGACTCTACCACCACTTTGGAATGTCATTCCTTTATTCGCAACGCCCATTTCAGCAATATACGGGTTAAACACAAACCATTGTAATAATTTGGATGCATGCTTATAAAATACAAACCTTACCTAACTGTCCCTGTGGGAGTATTAGATTATTCACATACTACACAAATACATGATAATACCCAAAAATCCCCTATAAATAACTTATTAATGATATTTCCGCAATACATTCTACGTAAAACATACTCCTACTAATCGAGATTGACGCTCGAAAAAATCACATCCCGGCGCAGACGAGGGGGCACGGCGCGGGGGGAGGGGTGCTGCAGGTGGGGTTGCCAGTGTTTTTATTTTTCATGATTGGTGGATTGCAGCGGGAGTAATGATCGATGGAATTATCGTGCGCGCCACTAGCCACCTACGAGGGCTACGTTTTAAATTTAAAACTGCTTGCGTTTTTAATTTTTTGAATATAGAATTACATTTGCCAAAAAACAATATGTATCTACCGCGGGTATCTTATCTTATCTTGTTTGGCATTTTCGTAGGGTTGATTTTCATCAAACGCACCTCGACCCAATGGGATCTTTTGTACTGCCCTTAGCCCTAGTGCTCTTACATGCCTGGTGTCCCAAATACTCCCTGTAATAGGCTATGTATTCCGCCAGGGGGGAAGAGCCGATATTCTCCTGGTGATGGATAGGCCACCCCAGCAAGTTCATTCGCCGCGCCGCCAGAGCATCGCATTTGCAAAGAATGTGCTTCATGGTTTCAGTTTCTGTGCCACAGTTCCTGCGTACCACGTCGCTAGCTAGATTCATCTTATGTAGATGTTCATTTGTGCCATAGTGGCCTGTGTATGCTCCAATAAATTGCCTTAGTTGAGTTCTAATGTGTCTTAGTATTCTCTTACTATCGTTTTCACTCCACGTGTTGGTGAATTCCTTGGAGTGTCAGCCTCCCACTCTTTTCTGTGTTGTTCCTTAGCGTACTTGAACAATACCGCGGGTATAGTGTTACAAGGATCTTTTGGGCCATGGATGACAATAACATAAAACATTCCCTAATACTAATTAAAAAATAATTTGGTGAATTTCATAGTAAACGGTAACTCTGCGACTGTCGTGTAGTGACATTTCACTTGATGACAGTGTTAGATCCTTGTACGACTATAAAAAGCCGATGCGTACAGCACAAAGCCGGTCGTTATGACCGTATTTGGTAACTTTTTGGCGTCTTTCGACTTGACTGATGGATATTTAGACATTTTAAAATTGACTTTCTCGTTGGTCTAGTTGCAAAGCGCATCGCTTTGTGGTCACGAGGCCCTGGGTTCAAATCTTAGGTCGCACAAATGTAGTTTCTCTAACGAAAACTTCCCAGTACGAGTCCGGAGTCTGGAATTGTGCCCGGTATATGGCAATAGGCTCGCTCCCTATTACATGGGACCTAACATCGTCGGGGAAACTTGGGGAATATAGGCGTGACGGTGTTTTAAAATTGAATGTTGTATTTGTTACATAAAATCTATTTTTTTGGATAGGTAAATATGGTAAGGCCATGCTCAGATTTAGATTCAAACCTAATATCGTAGATAGAGGCTGTATCCTCCACTTAAACTTCATCTAACAAAAGTACTCATTTCACCAAATTATGAGTCAAGAAAAAGTTATCTGTTTCCACTATATGGTATACGCCTAGGAACACTATGACATAATAATCTATAATATAATAATATATAAATCTTTGTGCACCTGTATTTGCACTAAATACATTTGAATTAAAATACTTCAAAGGTTATACCTATGATTTAGAATAAGCTTTCTTGAGCTTATGTGAGAAAGGAAGTGATATTGAAATGATAAGACTCTGGTCATATTCATGTCCATTTCTCTGCTCACTGCCCCACGAATAAGCTAAATGGGCGGGGAATAAGAGAAGTAGGGCTAGATTTTTAAGAAAACAATGTTTTTGCTGTTTATCTGCGAAAAAACAGCAAACGGTCTGTTAGAGATTATTTTCAAGTACCAATTAACTTTAAATATACACATAAATACGTTTAATTTTGTTAATCCCCTCAAAAATAAATGTTTTCCGTGAAAATCTATACAAATTAGATTATAAATACCCTCCCAAACCGTGGAATTCGATATGTAGATTCATACATTCCAATATAATAAGTCACAGACGAGGCCATAAAAATACACGATATCGACGGAATTCAATAGCATCCTCGCGATTGCGTTTCAATCCATAAACCGAGCCGCCGCCGCCTCCCATAAAAATATCCGAACACATAAAAACCTCTTCAACATTGCATTTTTTATTTTATTTCCCACCATGCATCCACCACCGGTATTGCTTATACATACGATATTTCGATTCACAAATTAAACACACCCTGTTTACATACCTCCCTACCCTCTCACATAGCCATACATTAACATACAATATGATTTATATGCCATACACATTTGGCATAATTGAAAAATGGCCGCCGAGTAATGGCGACCAGTGGACGCGGGAAAATAAGCTTTTACAGCTTTGACGCAATGGAAATATATTATGAATAATTAAGCAATTATTTCGTACATGATGACTTTTTTATTATTATAATGAGGATGGTTTTATAGTTTGCCTTTATTTTTATCAGGTTTGTTTTTTTATTATTTCGAGATCTGGTTTTCGCTTATATATTATCTGTATTTTAATAAATGTGCTTTACAGCGCTTTTTCTGTCGTCAATATTCTGTATATTTTAAGTGTTATTATTAGTAATTATATACACAGTCACCCATATATTATCCAAGAAGCGATGGCAGAGGTGTATATACACCCACATATTATTTTCCTCGATATTAGATCCCAGAGTAATAGGAACGCGATTATTGGCATCATACCACCGGTCATAATTCTAGTAATCATTTTGATCAGACCCTTTTAAGCACGGCCTACATATTATGATGAATGATGAAATGACATAAACATTCTAATTAGAAGCACCTCGATAAATAATTGCCAAGTTAACCTCCGTATTATTGTCAAAGAACTAAATACAGGGCCTATAGGCCATCCCACATAACTAAAACGTCCTTGAACAACTGTAAACAGGTAATGAAGTTAGCGAGTGACATTGTAAAGTTGAAGCGCCACTTCGCGCCCTGAAAGGGAAAGTTGCATTCCGCGGCGCCAGCAGAGGTGGCGCCATCTGTTGGAAAACTAAAGTGATTTGACTGGTAATGTTGATTATGCCTGAAAATACACAAAAATATTATACGGACAAATTGAAAATCTCCTCTGTTTTTCGAAGGAAGGTAAAAAATTTAACTCATTATGTTTCAAAACTAGCCTTCACTCGATTTTGAAAAACTAGATTAATTTAACTCATAATTTTCTTATCCGTGTTCGGCTTCGGTCCAGTTATCGCATATTTAGTTCCCAGTAGACGTCACAAAAAGTTACTAAATAAAAAATAACTTTAAAAACAGATATACAATGCGAAAGTGGAGGGATATAGGTACCAGGGAAGACCTAGGCTATCTTACCATGACCAAATTCTTATCTGAATGGCAAGCCAAGGATCTCCGTAACCGGCGAGCGTGTATGAGACCAAAACATGAGAGTGAGAAGAAAGGTCTGTCAGCCAGAGCCAGAAGCAAAGAGGTGTGTGTGAGTGGGTGTACGCAGTACACCTCTACTACCCGACTTGGAAAACGTTATTGTGAAAGTATTTTATTTTAACTAACGACAACCCTGTTTAAAAACTACTAAATATAATGTAACAGTAGCAATTAGTAGAATGTAAGCAGTCAGTGAATGTACTCTCACGAGTGTCGCTTACATTGATGAGTGAGTTTTGAGTATCGTTATAACTTAACCCTTCTGCTCCACTCGCGACGAAAGACGTTACGAGTATGCTCAATGAGCTCAATTACATTTTCAGCCTAAAAAATACATACGATAAAAATACATACGAAATCGAAAAAAATTGTGTTCACGCAAATAATTTTTTTAGAAAATATTACTCTACTTTGGAATAACAAGTTATGCTGTTTGTAATCTAGAATAAGTAGTTATAAAAATCTGCATATCTAGTTTTATGTCTTTTAAACAAAATAATTACCCAAAACGATGGCAAGTGACCATTTGTGACCAAAATGACGTGCGTCCTCTCTCACGAGTTTTAGAATATGAATGGTCGATGCTCACAGACAATCTATGACAAGTATTATACACCAAAATAAAGAACGTTAACTCCGCCATCTTTCGTCCAAACAAACCGTATGTCTACAAGGTCACGTGTTCATACTAGAATGGACTTTTTAAATCAGTTATATCATGAGACAAATTTGTGACTTAATGAGTATAAGGCATGATTTTGCCCGAGACAAATTTGTCGCTTAGTGAGTTAAAAGGTTAAGTGAGTTTAAAAGTACCAAACTGGAATACAATTTATATGGATCCAAACTATGTACTGTAGAAGATTTAAAGATTAATATCTTAGTAATAATATGTAACTGTTGTTATACCTTGAGTTATCTATTCCCTATCTATCTATTCCCACGTATGATGCTGCCATCATGAACAGTCAGGGTAACTAAATTTTGCCATCGTTTACATACCCCAGCGGGTGACTAACGAAAGATCTGTATTGTAAGTCATTGGCTAGTTGCTATCGATGTTAAAAAGTGCAAAACACACGCAACAAGCACAACTAATTATGGTAGAGGTACTGGGAGCTTAGAGTATCCGATATCAGAGGGTCTCTACGAGCTTAACCAAATTGTTTTGACCATTTTTTGGTAGTAAATTCCAATCCTTACATTTGGCGTTACCGACTAAAGAAAGTCAATTTGGCTACGATAATTGATCTGATAATTTCAAGAGAAGTAACTTAAGTACGTTACCTATCTTGGAATTATCACATCAACTCACATACACGATACTACATAAGTTCATCTTGTACTTTTCTTGGTTTAGATATCTTCTTAAATTATTGCATTTTTGGAGATTTCTTCTTAATTAAGATATTGTAGAGTTGTCGACAAAAAATCGTTTACTTACCATCGTAGGGGCTGTCATACAAATGCTGTCATCAAGTAAAATGTCACTTTATGACAGTCGCAACGTTACCGTTTGCTATGAAATTTACCCAAGTTCTTTATTAATTAGTAATCGTGCGGGCCTGTCGAAATATTTCCCTGGACATAGGAAAATGTAACTTAATGATAACCCTAATTTCACACCAACGACCCCCTGATAATGTCATCTACGGCCCAAAATATACTTTTAGCATTATACGTATGGATTGAGAACAAACGCCCCCTTAAAGATCGCCACGATTACCTCCTGGTGCTGCAGTGAACGTATTTAGTCTCATGATGATAGATTGAACAGGTTACCTGTCAAATTTCATACTCTTTTTTGGGAAAACTGAGGCTTAGCTCTGCGCATCTTACGCGTATTTATATTTTGTTTCAAAAACCTCCCTCCACAGTCCACACTATGAATTCTTCCTGTATCGTGGGTGCGTTTACAAACATGAAATTCACGTACACAAACACCCAGACCTAACCAAATAGTCACACAAAGATTTGTCCCATGCATCAAACCCGCGGTACTTGATCCAATGGGTGGAGCATCTTAAGCTCTTGACGACTGGACCAAAACCGTCCGTTTCATTCTGATTTAAAGATCTTTAGACTTCAACGACGAAGTTCGATACCTCTCAGAGTAAAAACTGTCCAAACTATAGATAATAGTGTTCAGTTTTCTCAATCTATTCGGCAAAATAGTGTAGCCAATATTAGTACTAAATGTTACCTGGATAGCGGCAAGCGACGTGACCGCTGCCAATTTCTATTCACCTACTTTATTTAAATTTTTGAACGATAACAACACAACAAAAACATTGCACTTTCAGACTAAAGGAATGACTATGGAGAGAATTTTCGAAGGGAGTTAATTTATTCTTAACACATTTTTGGCAAAAAGATCAATGCTTTTTATACGCACATGTATAGGGAATTTATCAGGCATAATGCGTTTGGTGAGCACGAGCTTCTGAGTTCGAATCCATGTGTCCCACATAATTGTATAATAAAATATGAGGTGTCGATAAATTCGTCTTAATACACTAATTTAACGACACCTCATATTATATTAATAAAATCCACCAAGCCGTTTAGGCTACAGAACTATACATACAAATATACATATATAACTCAAAAATATTACCGCCTCTTTAGGGCAGTTGGGTAAAAACAGGAGTAAATAGTTAACTACTTCTCATAAAGCATACATATATCAGTATTTATTTATTTAGAAAGATATAGTAGAAACTTTAATGTATACACGAAATTTGCGCATTTAACGTGCGTGTACGCAAGCACGCACTCACGCGCACCCGACAATCAGCTTCGAAGTGCTCCTTCCTCCTCCGTCTATTTATTCTCTAAGTCTATGATTGCACTTTAAAAACCAAACAGCTCTACGACATTCTAACACTTAAAGCTACAGGAAGCGATGCCGTGTCAAACTTCTGAAATGTACAGCTTTCAGGGGCCGTCGACCCCGCCGACCCACCTCTACCCACCTGCACCAACCTTATTCCTTTACACCTTAAGTCCAATTTCGCTCGACACACTTCACAAATGAGGTTCTTTTAATGATCGTCTTTATTCAGTCCTAAAAGCTCTTAAGTCTGACGTGTTTAGGTTTATTTTCGCTCGTTCAGTATGCAAGCTCGCTTTGTAAACGTGAAAAGCTTAGTTTTTCTTTTGACGAAAGAAATTCGGGTTTCAAGAAACTCGAAAAGATGGATGTTTTTAGCACGACTTAGGTTTTGCATGCTTCATTCTTTGCATATTTTAATTTGTTGGCTCGCAATGTAAAATGTTTGGTGTTTTCATTCATTATGAATATATTGAGTAGCTAGTTTCTGCCCGCGACTTAAGTCGCGTTGACTTTAGACAGGAACCTAACCTTTTTAACACACCGTCACTCCTATTTTCCTCAAGCGGGGGTGGCAGAGGCGTACTGAGTACACCCACGTTTCGTCGACGATGTTAGGTCCCATGTAATAGGGGCGAGCCTATTGCCATATACCGGGCACAATTCCTAGTCTCCGGACTCATACTGGGAATTTTTCGTTAGAAAAACTACATTTGTCCGACCTAGGATTTAACCCAGGACCTCATGATCACAAAGCGATTTGCTTTGCCACCAAACCAATGAGGCCTAACATTTTTCCGGGAATAAAAGTAACCTATTTGGTAATCCTGGTTAATAAACTATCTGTGTCCTAAATTTCATCCAAATCTGTTCAGCTGATTCTGTGTGATTGAGTAACCAACATCCAAAAATCTAAACATATATATTTTCACATGTATGATATTGGTAGGAAGTAGGATATAAAATGCTAAAATTCTGATTGCCTGTTTGGTCTAGCGAGGCATAGTCTAAATAGCGATCACGACGTCCTGGGTTTGAGTCCCAGCTCGGAAAATGTGCTATTTATAAAAAAATGTCAACATCCGGGGACTGCAATACCCAGTATGGTAAAAATACTCCCCCCCCCCCCCCTTGGGGGAAAAGGCGTGACGGTGTAATGGCTTCTGTGCTTAGTGCACGTTTAAACTAAGAATGCAGGTCGTCAAGACGCACTAAATTGGAGGAAGGGAACCAAAAAAAAAATAATTTGTCTGTATTTTTTTTATTGTGTATATATTTCCGACAAATTATTTAACAAACAAAGTAAAATAATATATTTGATGCTGAACAAAAGTGTTCAACTAATTCAAAAAACTGAGAATGTTTATCTTCTTATATCTCTGACCGTACAAAATTATTCAAATAAAATACATACTTACTACTTTTCATGTTTGTAAACGCACCCACGACACGAATAAAGCCATTGGCTGCGTTTTTTCTAAAAAAAAAACATTGCGTCTTTTTGTTGACATTGTATTTAAGTAATATTGTGATAATTAATGTGTAAATTTAAAATTTAGAATGATGCATGTAACTTGTGGGAGAAAATAAATGATTTTTATTATTTATTATTATTATTATATTAATAATTCTCGTTACTATCATTCTAATTTAGTGCACCCCCATACATTCCTATCACTTGAAATTTCTCCATCTTAAGGTTGCCTGGAAGAGATCGCTCATTAGCGATAAGGCCGCCCTTTGTGTTACTAAGTAACACAAGTCTTGTGATGTTGTTATGTCCAATCACTATTTGTTACATTATTGGTGCACAATAAAGACTTTATCTATTTATCTTACTAATTTTAAATTCGGTACCTACTGCCCATCCACATTTTGCTTTAAAACTTTTTTTTTATACCGAATACCACAGTTGCAAAATGCAAACTTGCACAGTAGCTTGCGTGTCAAATAACAAAAAAGGTTCATTGGCTCAGCTCTTATTTATTGCTTTTACTTTTTAATTTAACGACGCCATGTTAACACGCGAGCATCGGTATTAGCGCCAAATGCCATGCACTTTGTTTTCTTTGCTTGATTTAAACGATACACTCGAAGTTTAAAAAATATAGAAGGCATCGTTAATTGTATTCGGATATCGATCTGTGGTGATTTATTATTTATATATAAAATTTAAAAAAAAAAACCTATGTCTAAGTTAGCGATGGGCGATTGTTACAGAAAAAAAAACTATCGATTGAATCGACAATTGTAGTTACACACATTCGAATATCGATTCATTCGTCCTCACAAAAATACAATCGAATAACAATCGACGAACGAATGAAAATCGTATGTGCGTTGCCAACGCGTATGGTACAATCGATACGGGGGGAACGTTTCGATTGTTAGCAATAATTTTTAGTTGATTATTAATTTCTGTCGGTGAAGGTCATGTCGATAAAGGGCTTAGGTTATGTTGGAAATGTCGACTGAATTATAGATAAATATAAATAAATCTAACGTAGTAATATTCACTACGTCTACCCTGCAGCAGATCTGGCGTGATGATAGATTACCACAAATTTCAAAGTAATTTTATGAATCATACTTATTTATTAATAGTAGTATATCTATCTATCATCACGCCAGACGAAATCTTTTGTGGAGTAGGCAGAAAGTACAGAGTGCCAACAGGCTCTTTCCTTACAGTAGTATACTTATTTACTAATAGTAAATAAATATAATTCATAAAAATTCTTTGGAATTAATTTTCTATAAGCATAATTACATAAAATATTATATATAAAATTAAAAAACAAGCGATTCAAATCTATTGAACAATGCTAAGGAGTTTTGGCGGAAAGTCGAAGAGTGAAGTTGTCAATTTGTTTTAGTTTCCAAAACTTGTGTTATTTCGACTAATAATGTGTAATGTTGGTGGAATATTAACCATTATGTGTTCTTATATGTGCATGAGTGACGGTAATTGTAACAAAGTGATAAAACGTGCCTTTTCGACTTCCCTCAAAACGGCCGTCGCAATTGGTATGTAAAGTATCCACCGCTTTACTATCCAGGGTTGGGTACTTCATATATTTCATTATCATAATTGTCATCAAATTCATCGGGGAGTCGAATTAATTTAAACAAACTCGATTATATATCTCACTGGACACAGGAAAAAAACACTTATAATTGGTGTGAAGCCATAACTTGAAGAAGAAGAACGATGCCAAGGAGTTTTGGCGGGAAGTCGAAGAGTGAAGTTGTCAATTTGTTTTAGTTTCCAAAACTTGTGTTATTTCGACTAATAATGTGTAATGTTGGTGGAATATTAACCATTATGTGTTCTTATATGTGCATGAGTGAAGGTAATTGTAACAAAGTGATAAAACGCGCCTTTTCGATATCCCCCAAAACGGCCGTCGCAAGTGGTATGTAAAGTATCCACCGCTTTTCTGTCCAGGGTGGGGTACTTCATTAATTTCATTATCATCGTTATCATCTAGTTCATCGGGGAGTCGAATTAATTTAAACATACACGATTACATATCTCACTGGACACTGGCAAAGACACTTAAAATTAGTGTGAAGCCTTAAAGAAGAAGAAAAAGAAGGATGCCAAAACAATCGACGGACGGGCGGCATACTCGTTACTACATATACGCGCGCGCGGTTGAAACGCTAAGCAACAATATAGCAATCGACCAACAATCAAAGAATTATGATTGTCATTCGACTGTATTCGAATAAACAGAACAATCGAATGATTTGATTGTTTTTAGTAATAATCGCCCATCATTAGTCTAAGTGCACTGACTGATTGAAAAGGATCTGTGATTTTAAGCAATGTTTGGTTTGGTCCAAACCTAGTTTGGTAAAGGATAACATATGTCACAGCGTATAAGCATTTTGAATGTTGGGCTGGATTATAACCGAATTTACTTAGATTTTTTCTATTGATTTCCTACTAATATTATAAAGATTTGTATTTTTAGATGTTTGGATATTTGTTACTTAATCACGCAAAAATGGATGAACGGATTTGGATAAAATTTGGCACACAATTACTTTATCATCTAGATTAACACATAGGATATTTTTGTCCCGGAAAAATATAAGGTTCATGTCTAAAGTCAACGCACACAAATTCGCGGGCAGAAACCAGTAACTTTATATGAAAGTTTGAAGGTAGGGTATAAGAGTTATAAAAATCTCCCAGCAATACCAAAATTTAATACACAGTTTGACCAAAAACGTAAGAACTTATGTACGTTAAGAAAGTTCCCGTTTAAATGTATAATTCATGGCACCATTGTTTACCGATGATTCTGCCAGTGGGAAGTTTGTCAAGTTTAAGAAGGAAAACCTCTGTCACCTTTTTGAAACATCATTCTTGAGGAAAAGGTTAATACACTCTATGATTACTATTTCTATCGAAGCATTTTCCTAAAAAATCACACCGTCACGCCTGTATTCCCCAAGTCGGGATCGCAGAGATGTATTGTATACACCCACTTGTCACTGACGATGTTAGCCCCCATGCAATAGGGGGCGAGCTTATTGCCGTTTTACGGGGCACAATTCCAAACTCCGAAGTCATAATGGAAATTTTTCAATAAACTCCACTTTATCCGACCAAGGATTTGAATCCAAGACCGCTATGCATATTATACGCCACTAGAACAACGAGGCAGTCTTTTTTTCCTACACTACTTAATCTAAAGTAATATTATACAGAGGAAAGATGTGTGTGTTCGTTTGTAATCGCTAAACTCTGAAACTACTGAACCAGAATTAATAATTCTTTCATGATTAGAAACTTATATTATCCAGAACTAATATAGATAGGTAGCGTAGTTGTCGACCGCTTGTAGGAGGCAAAGAGCCACTTGCATCATTATACAGGGTGTATAATTGAGTGCAAGTTCCGCCCCAGCGCGCTTGGGCACGCGCCGGCGCGCGAGAAAGCTGTCGATGCATAATCTGACAGAAATAGACACTTGTGCACCCTGGAGCACCGTCTAGAAGCTCAGGCAGTCTTTTTGTAGAGTTCTTACGAGCAACGAACCGCCTATGTCGCTTAAAATATAAGTAAAGGAAGGGGCATCTACTTGTGTTCAAATATCCACCGATAATATGACATGTCCATATTTCAATACAAAAAACGTACCAGCTTTAGACTAGTGTAGAGCTAACGACTAAATTTATCGACATATGTAACAATATTTTTAGTTTTCTACTTAATTAAGATAGCATTTTGCTTAGAGTGCATTTAAAAAATAGTGAAGCAGATAATATTATTTTAGGAATAAATGACGAAACTAATTAAGAATTTTCGAGTAATTCAAATTCTGAATATAATATTAGCGATAACTTTTAATACCCGTCTTAACATTAAAAAATTATTAAAAATAAGTTCTAGATGTTTAAGATGAAATTACTTTTTATTTCTATAATCGACAAAATGTGGAACATCTCTATTTAAAAAGTACTAAGTCCTGACAACATTGTAAATGGAGATCAGGTCACACACGTCCATTACGCGGACTCAGTGCAGATAGGTGGAGGCAGGGATGTGGTCACCTGCTGTTTGAATTTATCAAGCCGCCTATAAAGCTTCCAAGTAGAGTTAAATGACCGATGAGACTACGGATTAATGTGCCTCCTGAAGCACGGAAAGTCTCTAAAATAGAAATGTCATAAACGGTTACCCATCTCAGACCGGCCGAACCAATCGCTGTTAAGCTTAGTGATCGCTAAGAACAGCGCGATCTCGCAGCACTACGAGCACCTCATCAGGCGTGAATTACTTAAAACGATAAATAATAATAATAATATCAGCCTAAACTATCCCAAACTGCTGCTGGACAAAGCCTGGGCAAAGGTATTCTCTCACAAATCGAGGTAAGGGAGATTAGGTCATACTCCACCACGCGGACCCAGTGCGGATTGGTGGAGGCAGGTTTATGGCCACCTACTGTTGGAACTTATTAAGCCGCCTACAAAGCTTCCAACTTCGCTTAACGACTAACACATTAAGTGGTTGCCGGGACCAACGGCTTAACGTGCCTTCCGAAACACGGAGATGCTCGAATATGAAAACGCCACTAACGGTCACCCATCTAAGGCTGACCGACTTAACCTTAGTGACCGCTAAGAACACCGCAGTCGCACAGAGCTACGAGCGCCTCGATATAAATGATTAAAAAAATATTCGAAATACAACATATTCTTTCCCTCCTTTACAATATGTTATATTGTTTAACCCTTCTTCACCGTCTTATCTCAAAGAATGTTTCGAGTATACCCAAAACTCTGGTAGTCAATGTTTAAGGTCCTCCAAAAATCTAAGTTTTAAGATGCCCTCGCATAGTAGCAGTTTCTATGATAGGTCTTTTGCTGTCCGAGCAGTCAGACTGGAATGCTTTTCCTGTCGTTATACGCGCGTCGACTTCAGAACGCTTTAAAGAACAATTAAAGGAATTTTACTTATCAGAACGCATACCAGATCCGGTTTTAGCACCTTTATTATAATTTCACGTCATTTATCAAATATGTATTTGCTTACCCTAGTATTATTGGTTTATATAAAGACTTTATTTTCTGTATTTAGTAACTGTAATTTAGCGCGGTGGTTAAGAGCTTAAGCCGCTCCGCTTACTGTGTCAAATAGTCGCAGGTTCGATTCCCGCACGGGACAAATCTTTGTGTGCTCACAATTATTTGTTTCGGTCTGGGTATTTGTGTATGTGAATTTTCATGTCTGTAAACGCACCCACGGCACAGGAATAAATCCTAGGGTGAGGATAGGTTTTTTCTAAAAAAAAATGTTATAATTCTCGCTACTATGATACTAATTTACTGCACCCCCGTACATTCGTATAACTTGAAAATTCTCCATCCTAAGGTTGCCTGGAAGAGATCGCTCATTAGCGATAAGGCCGCCCTTTGTGTTACTTGTGATGTTGTTATGTCCAATCACTATTTGTTACATTATTGGTGCACAATAAAGAGTTTATCTATCTATCTATCATAAGAAAATATTTTCAGATTGAAATGTTACCTATTCTTAATAAAGAGATATAAAACAATGACCTCTACTGCACTTTAACAGGCTCTTACGTTACTCCCTAACGCCTCCACTAGGTCGTCGGTCTTAACATGCCTGAAGGCGGAACGATAAACACTAGCTACCTATCTCCTGACTATATTTAAACAGTTATTTCTACGTAATTAATAAACAGGATATAAAACAATAGAAATAGTTTTATTAGTTACCTTTTTAACGCGCATTTTTTTCAGGACGGTATTACCGAATCTATCAAAACTTATTATTACATAATATGTCGACAGGAGGCGCTCTTAGCGCTGTGTGACCGCGGTGTTCTTAGCGATCACCAAGGTGAATGTGAGGATGGGTGACCGTTTGTGGCATTTTTATATTTGAGCGTCTCGGTGCTTCAAAAGGCACGTCTACGTAGTAATGTGGCAGTCGTTAAACCAAGTTGGAAGCCTTGTAGGAGACTTTATAAATTCCAACAGCAGGTGGCCACAAAGCTGCCTTCGCCAATCCGCTTTGGGTCCGCATGGTGGAGTATGACCTAATCTTTCCCACCTCTACCTGTGTGAGAAGGCCTTTGCCGAGAAGTATAGGCATGTAAAGATATTATATATTTTTTTCTTTTATTATTATTCTAAATGAGTGTAGGTGAGTAGGTAAACACGTGCTTATGCATAGTTTCAACAAAAACTCAAGTATTTTTTTTAAAGATAACCCGTGAAATTCCACACCCTAAATCTTCACAGAAATAATATCATGAATGAATGACAGAATGTTAATTAGTAATCACTATTTCCTCTCGTAAAGTAAGTACTTTTTGGTCCAAATTAAAATAATACTTAATATTTTTATTTTAATCGCAAAATTAGCTCATATGTCGGTAGCCAAGAATAGGAATTTAAACAAATATGTATGAAATTAGAGTTAGGATTCCATTAATCGACATTTTGACAAGTACCACTATTGTATGTGTCTGGGTAGAGAGGAAATCCTCTCCATCCTGATACAATTTGATCCAGCACCTACCCTAATCAACATTCCCCACCGAATGATCACGCAAACGCACAAACAAACCGACACTTATTAGTAAGAGGGCTATAAATCTAACGAGGCACAGATATAGGCGCGTCCGCCATCTTACCGATAATTAGCTGGAAATAGAAACGTCTCTCTACGCCCGTTTCGTACGAGACCAATCCGATCCTGTCTCCATCGGTGTATCCATAGAACATTTGCATAGCAAAAGTAAGAATCATAAAGAAATTAAATTTCTTTTGAAGAATTTACGGCGTCATTTTTTTATTGTACGCGTACTAACTACAAGTTCACAATAATATCTAAAAATGCTATATAAAATGTAAAACCAAAAACAGAATACAAATATTATTTTCCAATGCATGCAACTGATAAATTGATGCATGAATATCCCACAATTTTATTGCACTGCAAATAATATACACACCGTCACGCCTATATTCCCCAACCGGAGGTGGCAGGTACTGAGTACAACCACGTTTCGCCGACGATTTTAGATCTCATGTAATATGGGGCGAGCCTATTGCCATATATACCGGGCACAATTCCAGACTCCGTATTGGGAAGTTTTCGTTACAAAAACTACACTTATCCGACCTAGGATTTGAACCCAGGACCTCGTGATCACAAAGCGATGCGCTTTGCCACTAGACCAACGAGGCAGTCAAGAATAAAAATATTATTTTGCAATGCATGCAATTGATGAATTGATGCATGAATGGCCCACCATTTTATTGCACTGCAAGTTATATGAAATATGATGTGAGGTTTCCCAAAAACAGCCGCTCCTTACGCTCTTTATGCTTTGATGAATCAATCACACATGGTCACAGAAAATATTATATTTCATAGTTATGTATTGGGTACCTACCATCAAATTTCTAAATTATTTAGTTGGTCACTCTTATTAATATCTAAATATATTACAAAAACGTTTACATATCGAATGCGGCGACATTGAATACCTATTTTTATTTATTTAAAAATGAATCAATAGGCTTGTCGTCATAGCAATAAGCTATTTCTCTATTACTTATCTCCTTAAAATCGGTGACAGACTAAGAGTTCAGAACGATTTCCGTGTTCCAAATCTGTTTAACCACCAGCTGCATTTACCGAGACATCATAAAAACTTAAACTACAATTAAAATAATTTATGAAACGCGTGGGCGGGTAATTGAAATGTA
The DNA here is from genome assembly GCA_905147815.2 of Phalera bucephala. Taxonomy (NCBI): domain Eukaryota; kingdom Metazoa; phylum Arthropoda; class Insecta; order Lepidoptera; family Notodontidae; genus Phalera; species Phalera bucephala. The sequence goes on along the minus strand of LR990623.1, from coordinate 26,045,770 downwards.
CTGCAAATTAATCTAACAATTTTGCCTCGAAGTATTAAATTATTACCTTCACAAAAGTGGTCGCTAACAAAAAAATAACTTTCATTTTGAAGTCCTACGCTTATAATGAGATTTGAGTGCAAATATCTTGTAATAAGAATGTCGGACAGCTTGTCTGTACTTCGCGACTCATTCCAATTTGAGATCAAGTTCAATCAAAGATGTTTAAACACACGCAAAAGTATTTCGAACATTAACTATTTACCAAATGAATACATACTATGAAACATCATTTGGATAGATATTTCTTATCTTTAGGAATGAACCTGAACCTTTTTCTAGACCAATCCGGTCTAGAATATTTAAAGGCCATATATGGGAAAGTAAAAAAAACCGCTAAAAATGAAAAATCATAGAACGAAAGTTGTTTAACTTATAAATGCTAGAACTTTGTGCATGTAAACCCAATTCCGAATCACCCAGTATAGTGTAAACTGTATTTTTTTAAACACACCGTCACGCCTATTTTCTCCAAGCGGTGCAGAGGTGTACTGAGTACTCCCACTATTCGCCGACGATGTAAGGTCCCATGTAATAGACGGCGAGCCTTTTGCCATATACCGGGCACAATTACACGAAAAACTTCATTTGTCCGACCTAGGATTTGAACTCAGGACCTCGTGATGAGATTTAAGCTGAAAATAAAATACAAAATTGCTGCAAAGAATAGCATGCTTGCAATAAGTTTTATATCCTTCCTTAAACCAATTTATGATCTCATGATGACATAAATAAAGATGACTCATAATTAAAAAATTGCCAAATTTAGGAATTTGACTTTCGGTAAATACATATAATTCATACAAGGAAAGTTACTTCTGAACTAAACTCTTAAATTCAGCTACGAAAGCAATGAACAGAAAGCATGTCTATTAATTTCTCCATCCACTCACATCCGGCAAACAGTAAAAGTATGCTTGCAATTATCTTCCAAAATTCTCAAATAACGAACCATCCATTACATATAATAAGAACGGAACCACGTGCAAAAACTAGTGGCCAACGAAATATTAATAACACAATCAGCTTCCTACCCAATGGCCAAATGTAACAAATTAATGTACAATTTATCCTTCCGAGAAGTCTGGTCGTGACCGTGACTCCGTGATTCATTGTAGAACTAGTCACACTACACCGCAGGTAGGTATTCGTGTTGATATGAAGCCGAATGATTATTTATTTCATATTTTGGTGGGATATATTTACATAGTATAAAGTAATTAGAAAAACTGAAAGTGCTTTGTTGCAAACCGGCAAATGAATCGATGTCAGCTCAACTCAGGTATGATCTTATTTCGAATTAGTTTGATCCAACCGTAGCCAGTGATAGCCTAGTGGACTGTAAAGTCAGAGGTCTCGGATACAAAGCCAGGCACGCACCTCTATCTTTTCGAAAGCATTTGCGTATTAAAAATTAACTATCACTTGCTTAAACGGTGAAGGAAAACATCGTGAGGAAATCTGCATGCCTAAGAGATTCTCAACCCGCTCAATTCTCTCTCTTCCCTCTCAATTCTCAAGATCGCCAACCCGCACTGGGCCAGCGTGGTGGACTATGGCCTAAACCCTCTCAGTTTGAGATGAGGCCGGTGCCTAACGGTGGGACAATTTCTTAACAGGGTAAATATTATTAACCCGTAGCCAACGTGAGGAATGCTAGAATTTGCTTAAACTCCCACAATAATATATCGCTGATGTTGAGGCTCGTGGCGCTGTGCGACTTCGGTGTTGTTACCGACCACCAAGATAAAGCAGCGTTCGACTCGGTCGGCCTGAGAAGGGTGACCGTTTGTGGTACTTACATATTCGAGCGTCTCCGTGCTTGCGAAGGTACGCTAAGCCATTGGTTCCAGTTCCCATTTAATGTGGTGATCGTTAAGCCGAGTTGGAAGCTTTATAGGCGGCTTGATATGTTCGAACTACAGGTGGCTGCAAACCTGCCTCCACCAATCAGCACTAGATCCGCGTGGTGCAGTATGACCTAATCTCTCTCACCTCGATTTGTGAGAGAAGGCCTTTGCCGAGCAATGGGATGTACAGGCTGATATTATATATGTTGACTGACGATGGCGATGAGCAGACCATAAAAAATATATATACCGTCATGCATAACCCAAACGGAGAAATAAGAATAAATTACCGAATTATCTAAAATTACAGCTTTTACTGTCTCTTTCCGACTTTATTAAATTAAACTTACCCATAGTTCAGAGCAATTTCAATTCAAAAAACATATTTCTCGATATACATACAAACATTAAAAATTACAGATCGTTGCAGGATAGACAGAGAGGAGGTCTAACAAGTTTGTTCCTTACAGATCGCTCTCTCGTTCCACCACTCTCATCATTCCTCCCAAACTCGCCTGAAAGAATAAAGACTGCCTTCTTGGTCTGATAATGCATGGTGCGGTTAGCGATCACGATTCCATCCAGTATGGATGGAATCCAAGGTTCTGAAGAAAAAAAATTAGTAGCAGTCCGGAGCTTGGAATGAAATGAAATGAAATTTATTAAGCAAATCATACTTATACATGCTCAGTTTTCATTTACCCCGCACTAGGCGAACCTGCATCGAGGGTGGCCTAGGCAGTTAACAATTAGATTTAAAAGCTATGTATGTGAGTATTTTTTCACAGTTCAGGGATGAGGAACATGATTAATTGATTCAATTCAACTTAGTTTTTAACACAGATTAATATGAATCTTGCCCGGTATGATAGCAATAGGCCCGGCCCTATTACGTCGTCGTCGGAATTTGGGTGTATACAGCACATGTCTGTCACCCACGCTTAGGGAATACAGGCGTAAAGGTTATATTTCTATTTTTTTTAGATTCAACTAATAAGAAAATAATTGGTAGTTGATTAAAAAGGGCAGTCTATTTTATATTAAATCAATCAATCACGGCACTTCACATATGTTGCGATATGATGAGAATCATGCAAGCAAGAGACACAATCAGCGTAACATTTTATGGTGGCGAAGTGCTTTATTTTAACAAGCTTTTATTTAATTTGTTTGTTTGTTTGTTAAGGTCTAATCTTTGAATTAGAACCTCTTCATCTTATTAAGATAAATTGCCGTATGACATGGTAGTTTAGTTCCGATGACAATGACGTTTTATGGTAAGCTGATTCTACACAAAGAAACTCTGCAACGACCAATATCAAAAACACAATTTTAATACATACATTTAATTTTGATTGGCTGTTTTAAATTGCACCATTAGCTGGCTGCATAAAAGCTTGTTTTTAAAAAAGGTATTTTTTTTAATGTAGTACGTCAATGGGACCTTTTAGGGCCTATAGTATAATAATAACTACATTTAAATCTCCTTTCAAGACACACTTAAGTTCACTTGTCAAATTTTAAACTAATTATAACCATTTGGTGTTATCAAAACATAACTTGAAAATAAATAAGAATTGACTTTTTGAACGGCATAGTTGCTATTTAAAAAAAATTTTTGTATGCCATTCTATTCCAACGAGTTATTTCTACCTAATCCTATCTCTTATTGAGTTCTTAGATTTACGCGAATATTACACATGAAATAAACTATTTTACGGATTTTATCGATTTAATTTCATGTTTGCACACACACTGAAATAATTCCAAGGGTGAGTGGGCTACGTTCTTTCTAAATAGTAAATGCATTTTAATACTTTTGCCCCTGATTGGAGTATTTTGCATTGTCTGCGGGTCCAAACAGGACTCTTCTCAAATAATTTCAAATTTAATTATTTCATTAGTATTCAACCGTAATACATTAAAGTATATAATAACGCATATTAAAAAGTCCATATTATGTTTATGTCTTTATTTAATCTTATAATAGATGGCCGGAAATCATCGCCATGTGAGTAACCAGCTCTATTTTGATATGTAAGAAAATATTCTATATCATTGTTCATTAATGTTTTTCTATATGGTGACATGTGGTAGGTATAATAGTTGTAAGTTTGGTTCATGGAGTCCAATACTAAGCTTTGATTTATACTGTTATAGACAAGGTCTGGACCACGCTCATATTTAGCACTTATATAAACATTTCAAAGATGCCAAGATGTTAGGGCACCGACGTCGGTTCTGGATGGATATATTACATATGTAGGCGCTTACATAGATATTAGTGTCATTTGGACCGCAGTCATGTTCGCTTTTTTTGGACTTCACTCGCCATACATTCCCACCACTAACAAGGTTTGATCCTTTTTTTTATGTTTATGGAATCACGACGACTCGTGTTTTGCCAATGTCAAGTATAACGAATATTCATTTCTAAATTAATTCAACTCCTCGATGACATTGATGACAAAGATGATTATGTAATCGATGAAGTGCCCCACCCTGGATAGTAAAGCGATGGATACTTTTTTGTTTTTTTTTTTTGTTTTTTTAAAAGACATAGCCCCACACTAGCATTTATTCCTGTGTCGTGGGTGCGTTTACAAACATGAAAATTCACATACACAAATACCCAGACTGGAACAAATAATTGTGGATCACACAAAGATTTGTCCCGTGCGGGAATCGAACTCGCGACTATTAGACACAGTGGGCGGAGCGGCTTAAGCTCTTAACCACTGCGCTAAATCGTCCGTCGAATTACTTTACATACCAATTGCGACAGCCGTTTTGAGGGAAATGGAAAAGGCACGTTTTATCACTTTGTTACAATTACCTTCACTCATGCACATATAGGAATACATAATGGTTAATATTCCATTAACATTACACATTATAATTCGAAATGACACAAGTTTTGGCAATTAAAACATATTGTCGACATTTGTCTTCGATTTCCCGCCAAAAACCGATTTGATCCTTGGGGTGTCCCGATTGTGTGATAGTGTTGCCAATGTTTGAAAATGTTACCCGTTTTTTAAATAATTATGAATCTACAAAGCAACGTAAGGTCAACGTGAAAAATTATATCCTGGATTTCCAGTTGGAAATTAGGGAATATAAGCGTAGGGAATATAAGCGGTATTTTTAGTTTGACAGATTTTTACTAGAGTGATACCTACAGAAGGGTCAGGCATTATTTAGTTTTACTTTATTTTTAAATCGTACCTCACACAAGGAATGATTCCTTGTATCGTGGATGTGTGTATGAAAATATACAAACACACAGACCGAAACAAATATTTGTCGGTCTCACAAAGATTTGTCCAATGCGGGAATCAAACCCGCTACTACTCCATCTCGTCAGCGGAACGGCCTATACTCTAACGACTAGACCAACCCGTTGTCCAGTCTTAAAAGTAACCGTCTCTGTCATAGGTCTGTTTACTCCGTAAGGGAAACGCGTGAGTGTACCTACATACCTAAAAAACAACTTTTTTATTCTGTAGGTGAATGTCAATAAGCAATGTCAAATCAAAGATATTTAAATGCCAGCAAATTATTTACAATCTCGGAAAGTCCGAGAGCAGCTTAATTCTGTATCGGTATGTCATTTTTAACAATAAATATCTATATTTAAAATCGATTATTAAATCCCTGAGGAAAAATCGGAGAGCGGATTTTCCTTATATTTAGAAATAAATGATTGATTGATAAGTAACTAATATTGTACCAAAATGAATGAACATTTTACAATGTTCTTTATTGCCACGCACTAGGAATGATTCCTGAGTTGTGAGTGCATTCACAAACATGCATCTTACATACACCAACAACCAGACTTACCAAATATTTGTGGGTCACAGAAATATTGAAGCGGTCGGGACTCTGTCCTCTCTGCTTACCTTGTAAATGATAGAGCGTGTTAATATAAAGAAATATTTGTCCCATGTGGGGATTGAACTCACGACTTCTCAATCCACACACAGAGCTGTCTAAGCTCTAAGTACTAGAACAAGCCATCTTATATTGACGTCAAGGATAGGGTTCTGAAATATGTCCCAGAAAAATCGTATCAGCCATTCCTTGAAAACCTATTTTTGTATAGTCGCAACATAATATTTAGTATAATTTTGCTAAATCCGTATATATAGATATACGCCAATTATATCTTATATACACTACCATGTTATCTCGTGATATTTTACGATAAAAATTCAATAAAACGCCTCAGTCTCCGTGGAATGTGCAGTAATATCGTTTGTTTAAACGGCTATTCAAAATATATCGTAAAAGCCATTCTACGATATCTACATTGTAGATAATTGAGGATCAAAGTATTTCCAGTTAAACCTCTTGTTTATGGATTCGACCAGTGGCTCTACCATAAATCGTTGTTAATAAGCACGTAAAATAGGTGCCTATCGAAAACTATAATACACCCTACAGAATTTAGTTTCTCAAATATTCGCTAGAGGTGCCCGACAATTTTACCTACATTCATATATCAAACCAGTTCGGTATCGAATTTAGACTTTGTTAATTCATGGTTAACCTCCTACTTATGGCTGACTCATTCCTTAAGTTATCACAGTAAACCTTCTGCACCCAGCTTTGTCAATATATCTCTTATAATATCCAACTATCACATACGAACTTTTAATGAACTGTTAAAACCTTGTTCAAACATGCCAGCACCAATAAATAGTGCAGTCACTAGCAATCATTATGTAGATAATAACGTCGTAAAATCATACACAGATTGTTTACTCATTGCGCACTTAACATTGGAATAATAAACAAATCGTAATGGAATCAGTATTCAGCGATGCCGCTGGAGTATCCTAGAGGCCGTTAGCATTTGTCGAGGGGCGGTGCGCACTGAAAATAGCGCGGGCGGCGCGTCATCAATGCGCTTCGTTTGCTTTATGGCCAGTTATTGCGCGCGTTTAATTACCGCCGCACGCCATTTTGAAGATTTGTGAAACGTCACTTTTGGCGCGAAACGTGCACTTGACAAATCACCGTGGCGAGGCACAGGCAATAACTGCATACGGCCAACCCGAAATAATAGTTTTTTATTGCTCGTTAACAAAACAGGTTCGCTAAATAAAAATAAATTCTTAAATTTAAACTTGTTTTAATTAGCATACTTCGGATTGCGCTTCCGTGCTTGCGATGCGATTTGGACGGGTAAAGTCCACTTATTTCTGGAATAACAAAGTGCACTGTGTACATCAGCTGTATTAAACTTTTATTGCGTTCAGTGCCATTCTTCAGCCGATGCGAGTGTGCGAACACGCCATTAATTACACCCCGAAACCATTTAAAAGATTTATTGTATTTATATTGAAAATTTAAAACGGCGTAAAAAAACCGCATTGTATTTGTAACATGATATACTAACCATGCAATAATTGGTGAATTTTATTAATGAGAGGTTTTGATTTTGGAATGCAATAAAATAGTCTATGAGTTATATCAATGGATGAACCATACAGACTATCAAAGCAATAATCTCGCTCCTTATTACTATTGTAACTATCTGTTTAAAATATAACACATACTTTTTCTTTCTGCCTGTCTGTCCAAAGTGTTATTAGGGTTTTCTTATCAAAAAAAACTCTCAGTAGCTGCTGTCCCTAGGTATATTAGCAATAGGCTCGCCCACTATTACATTCGGACCTAACATCGTCGGCGCCATATATAGGTATACAGTACATCCCTCCCACTATCCCTACCACCCCTAGCTCGAGGAATGTAGACGGAACGGTGTTTCTTTTGTCTTATATTGACCAAGAAAAACTAACAATAGATAAATAGACATTACAATCTACAAGTGGTCCTTAAACGGACCTCGATAACTAATTTTACCATACTTGATACTTCGCCGTCTTGCATTTATTTTTCTCCGTTACATATTTACTCTCGTTTATTCGTCGCAGAACTCAGGGCTGCGTGCGATAAGTGCATTGCCCCGAACCGAAATAAATTGTCGCGACGCGACGGCCAGCGTGGTGCGTACAACCGACAACCGGTACCGATGTCGTGTGTATAATAAAGAACCCAATATGAGACATGGCGGGCGGGCGGCCCCGCCAAAACGACCTGTCACTTTCGCGACGTTACGCACTTGACTCGTTCACATGCTGCACTTGATTGAAGTGATGCGTGCTAAAAAGATTGTGACGCGTCAGTGGAAAGCGTTTTTATTCAAAATTATCTTGGTCATTCGAGTGCACTTTTTATTCGGTCAGACGAAGTTTTTCAGTATCTTCATTCACTTGTTATTTCCGCGTTTTATTACATATGCGTATGATTCATTAGTGTGTATTATTTAAATTCTCAATTACGGAAATGCAGAATTCAGGTAAATACCTACATAAAACGGGTAAAATTATGATCAACAAAATCATTAGTAGATGTAATTAAGTGCAATCATTAACATACAATTATATTTTATAACCCATTGTTGTAAGATAAATGTGAATAAAATTGATTAAAACTTCACTGTAATATTATTTACTTTAGACATCCAGTCCGCTATATTTGTAATTTATATTTGCAAGCAACTACCTTTGGTTTTGCTAACATGAATCTTATTACTTTGATATTATAAGACACTTTCACTAATGCCGAGGATATTTACTTAAGTCTTGCTTCATAGTATTAGTTCGGTCTGCCTAAAATACCTAATTTGAAGTACTATAGACCCATGTAAATCACTTTGACACCCGCGAAGTGTCCAAATTCTTTGAGAATGTCCTATCATCATGATCAGCCTAGAAGATCAGAAGTCCAATGCTGGATATAGGCCTCTCCAATTACACGCCACTAAGTACGGTCTTCGGCTTCACTCATCCAATTTCTTTGTTTTATTTAGAAAAAGAAATACGTAGCCCCGCACTAGAAACAATTCCTGTGTCGTGGGTGCGTTTACAAACATGAAATTTACATACAGAAACACCCGGCCGAAACAAACATTTATGGATCACACAAAGATTTATCCCGTGCGGGAATCAACCCGCCACTGCCCGATCCAGCTCTTAAGCACTGGACCAAGTCCGCTGTTTCTTAGATTTCTGTCAAATATCTTTTAAATTTGGTTGTTATTTGTTTTGGAAATGTCATGAAATCCTTTCTTCTAGATCTTGAAAGCCGGATATTTATGAAATAAAACTATTTTTACTGATTTTATCACGGCATATTTTTAATTCTAAGTTCTCGACGTTTAGATTAACGAGAAGAACTAATGTTATACAGTACCTATGGTCACGGGAAGAACCAGTACCACAGTGATAAAATCCGTTAAAATAGTTTTATTTCATCTGTTATATTCGCGTAAATCTAAGAATTCATTGTACATGAATTCATACGGGAAGGAGGTAATAGAATCCGTAAAAAATTCATGTGTTATTCGCGTTAATCTGAAAGAAATTATTATTCTTTACAGTACCCATAGTCATGGGAAGGACGTCCTTTCCGTGACCACTGTGGTAAAATTTAAGTTTTAATTCAGGTTTTAAGTATTATTGCTAATCTCGCGAATAATGCGCGTAGCGAGCACGAGGTCAGATCTTAAGTCGGTAAAATGTATTTTTTCGATAGAAAAAAAATTCTGTGTGAAACCGGAGACAGGCATTGTGCCCGGTAAAATGGCTCGCCTCCTATAACATGGAACCTAACATCGACGGCGAAAGTGAGTGTACTCATTACATCTCTACCATCCCCGCTTATATAGGCGTGATGATGTTATAAGTAACAATTGCATATATATTAAAACTTATTATTTTTGCACCTCGTTGCAGATACCTTTAAATTGAAAGACGACATTAATCGCAAGATCCCTAGCAGGGTAGGCAGAGAGTACAGAGCTCCAACAGGTTCTTTTCTTACAAACCTTTCTGGCTTCCTTCACTCTCATAGTTCGCCTCATGTCTATCTATCTCTATTGTCATGCCAGATCCCTTGCTAGACAGGCAGAGAGTACAATGATCCAACAGGTTCTTTTCTTCCAGACCTCTCTGGCGTTTAAGTCATTTATAAATAACGTCTCTGCAACTCAATGTATATTTTTAAAATTTAAGGTACATCTCTGCAACTCGACATTTATATTATTACGCGAGCTTAAAGCCGTAAGGATTGGTCACAAAGGCTCACAAATGACTAAGCGCTGTGCGTCCAAGCATCCTGTTTTCATTGTCGATACAACACTGTTAGAGCATGATTCACAGCGTTAAAATAACCCGCAGCCAACTTATTACTAATTGGACCAGTCAAAACATTTATTAGAGAAACTTTTTTATGTGGAGAATGTACTTGGAAAACTGTTGCGAAGAGAGATGTATTAATAGGAAAAACATTTATACTAGGGCAGGTAAAAGTACAATTAAATGTGTATACAAAATTTAGTTTCTATTCTGTTAGACGTTGAGGAGTTCCTTCGTCTGGAGCCAATCCTGGATGTCGAATCAGGTCATGTTTAGAAGTGGCTCTAATTCAGTTGGCAAGATTCGATATAAAAAGCTTGTAATAATTAGAATTATTGGTCGATTTGTATGGTATCGGAAACATAAAAAATACTTATGTTTTAGACCGTCTCGTTGATCAAGCGCATGACACGGCTAACGATCACGAGGTTCTGGTTTTGTATCCCAGATTGGACAAACTATTCTTGGGGGCTTTTCTATCCAATTGTTCTCAGTAGCAGTCCGGATTCGCAATTACGCTCGTTAATATGCCAATAACCTATTGGAGATCTGTACTATCTACCCATCCTGCAAGAGATATGTCGTAATCATATAGATAGAGGGTAGCAATCGCCCTGTATGATAATGGGATCTAACATCGTCACGAAATTTAGGTGTGCATATTACACCTATGCCACCCCCGCTAAGGAAATGTAGGCAAGACGATGTATATACCAAACTTCAAATCGTCACGGTCAGCCTCACATGCTCTCCGCCACGCCCGACCCATAATACCGATGCAATCATACATAATCGTCCAAAAATCTCTCATGGAAACCACAAAAATCATGTAGATTATGCTTTATGCATTCACCTCTGTAACTGAACTACATCATTAAAAACATTTTTATAGGATTTTGATCTTTAAGAGTATGGTTAAAAAGATGTTTGGTGCATTAGGTGAAGGTAAAAGTAACGTTGTTAGGGTTTTAATCCGTTGGGTTGGTGCTGCCAAGCGGTTGACGGATCCGACCATCCGTAACAGTGTACGGTGCGCAAACGCATTTGATTTAGTAACTTTGGTTACTATATTAACAAAGGGCCAGTTCAACGAACAAATTTCGGAAATTAGCGGTTTTCGTATCCTGCTAGAATGTAAAAACATCTAAAACTGTTCATCGACGGCGTTTAAGATTCGGTTTTTGCGAGAGTTGATTAGTCGAATAAGAGATATACTGGTATAGGATAAAGAAATTACATGCGCTAAATAACGTACATCCGCTACAGCCCTCTTTAGCCGATGTGTATTACTTACCATCGCTTACCCCAAATAATAAGCTACTTTCACCTTCGTAGAGCGTCTTCTTCACTCTATACATTATGTGACGTATATGTGAATGATCTACGCTGTTGACCACGGGCCCTTTACAGCTTTACTGGACAAGAGGGCGAGCGTGCAACCACTACGCTCGGGCCAAAAGGGCAAGGGGGCAACTAGCTCATGGGTGCCTCAAGGAGGAACGGCCTCGGCTTGGGCAGTCGCTATGGAGGAGGGCGTATACCAAGTGTTTAAGGGCATCGGGATCGTCGGTGAGAACATGCCGCGGACGGCGGTAGCGACTAATAGGAGGGGAGTTAGATTCGTAGTCGCCAGCGGCTACGATTAGCGGATTTCTATGATTGGACGCGTCCCGAAATATCGATTTGTCGCCTTTTTAATAAAGGCGCGAATAGGTTCGAGACCGAGATCGGAATGGAGAACATTATGTGACAACAACGACACATAATGTACTGATTGACAGAGACAACGAAGCCGAAAGGCTATTTAAGACAGTATATTATTTAAACTGGTGAGGGATATGTTATCAAATACCGAATTTATATCATGCCACCGCATATAGCAATTCCGACACTGCCAAGATAAATTACCTTACCTCACCTTACCAGATCATTGCCACGTATCGTATTGTATTCATATGAACGGCGAATGTCGAAATTTAGGCGAAGCTCTACTTTGTTTTTTTCGATTGAACTCCTGTAAGCCAGGATCCACAATGGTCTCCTTAGATGATACCAAGGTTTGAATCTTGGAGTGTCCTTGGAAGAGCTTTAATTTTCTTGGAACCGCCAACAAATATAATTAGAAAGAAAAACAGGAGGAGTAGGAAACAAACCTAACCTAAACACTTTATAGTTATAAAAATTTACCACTTTCGATTTTTTTCCTCAAAGTGCCCCTTTTTCAATAAAATATCTTCAAACCTGTTATGATGTCTTTGACCCTTAAGGCTCCTTCAACATTCTCATGAAAAATGGCGTTATTCTACTAATCACTTACATAACTACAGCGATTCCGACACCACATGGGGATTCGACAAAGTATACTAACGAATTCAAGTATTTACCTACATTGCTGTCGCTACTATCTATGTTGCTGGCGCTACGACCGGCGCGGGCGCAGGAAGGGGCGGTCTTGCTGGACCAGTTTTGCTTCAGGACAACTTGATCGCAGACGCATCGCCTACTGCCTCATATTCGAAACACGCTATTGTTTTTTCTCAACGACCTGTTTTACTAACCGGGCATAGAGTTGGCGACGAAAAAATAATCGGATGTAATCGATCATTGCATATCGATTAAGAGTGATTAAGAATACGGACTGAAGAAATACTGGCGGTCATTTTAAATGATTGCTATGCCTATTTTTTAATCTCTTTGCGTGCCGATTATGTTAATAAAAACACGGTAACGGCAGCTACATAAATCGCTAAACAGTCTCAGTTCTTGAAATCGCTCACACACTTTTGTTATGCATAAAGTAATCCGGTGTTGTTCTTCATCTAAATAATATTTAAATATGTTGATAACATTTGGTTTTGACAATATTCACCAATGTTTGTTAACTAAAGAGTAACTACTACAGAGTTGAAAAATTGAGAACGTTCAGCTTCTTATGTTACATTACGTTTATTTTTTAATTAACCCTGTTAAGAAACTGTCCCACGGTTGGGCACGGGCCTCCTCTCAAATTGAGAGGGTTTAGGCTCCACCACGCTGGCCCAGTGTGGATTGGCAAACTTGACACACCTTCGAGAAACTCTTAGGCATGCAGGTTTCTCCACGATGTTTTCCTTAACCGTTAAAGCAAGTGATAGTTAATTTTTATTACGCACATGCTTTCGAAAAGACAGAGGTGCGTGCCTGGGTTTGAACCTGATACCTCTAACGTTGCAGTCCAACGGTCTAACCACTAGGCTATCACTATTTTACGCACTTTACATTAACAATAGAAAAATCAATCGCAAACATTACACATAACGAGAATCAAATGTGTTAACACACACAACATTTAATCACCATCCAATTGACATAAATTTATATTCTACATCTAATCGGAAGTTAAGCATCTTAATTGACAGCTAAACCATTAATGCTAAGCCATAAGTTTGACAGATTACTAATAGATTTTTGTGATCATTATTTGTGGTGATGAAAGGGTCACAAATTTATTACACCTCTATCTTCCCACGGAGTATAAATCCCACATCATCCCAGGATGTACCTACCCCTTTCATTACGTGTAATACTTTCTCATACCGCCACATGTCTCGTAAGAAAGCTCTTTAATGCAAACATGTGATCGTCAAGTTAAGAGTCACCAATTAAAATTATTATGAACGCATGACAAACTTGTGCTGTGTGACGTCATAAGTTTTAGATGCGTTCACGGGATACGGAAATTAAGGCTAAAGTGTATTTTTTGACTATTAAAATATCAACTGTATTAAGTTTCGGCGATAAACTCGTCGAACATATATTTTTTTATTATTTACGAAGCTGTCAATAGTGTCATTATCAAAACATCAATATTTTTTGAATCTCAAACAAAAGTCGCAAGTTTTCTTGGTCCATTAGAAGGCACGAGCCTGTAGGAACAAGCATGCTTCTGCACGGGGACATGGATCTTACACGTAGAGGCCCTTTGAGAGACTTACTATAATCTTATGTAGTTCTCCTACCGAGATCATCTGCTCAACTGCGAAGTCATCCTGACAAGTGAAAGAACTATTGTAACTATGTTTATGGAAAGAATTATTGGTTCATGGAAATGTGGGTTGATATTTTATCATCGGCATTATTAAGTATATCACTTGGTCTTGGTTTAGTGCAAAGCCCAGCTACAAACTTATGCTACTTTTTTAAACTTTAACATTTTATTAAAACATTGACCCAACAATTGTTCATAATACCTCATTCGATTATCGTTAATTTATAAACACCGAAAATCATAAGTCATGTTTCTCATCCCAACGCGATCCACCAAGAACCATCATCTCAAAATCAAAAAATAATTATGGTCCAACGTTTCCGTCAGACATAACTTTGAAAGGGGTAACGCATTCCCATACGATACATACGTCACGAACGCTATAATTTAAAAAAGGGTTAAGAAAAAAAAGTTAATTCGAAATGACACCCCACATGTGTAGGCATCCGGCAGAAGACACAGGACCAGCCTCTACGCGTCATTAAAACTTGGCTGTCAAGTGAAGAAATCGTTTGGACGATCTTATTTCCTCTCGTATTATTTTATCCGTTGCTCGATTATAAACAGATGTTATTCGGTAATAAATCTTAGTCTTTGTGCTGCACATGAAAAGGATTCTTTGTATTGTATTTGCGTTGTGAGGACAACGCGAAAATCAAAAGTTTGCGTTACACAAAGCTAACATTGTGGTTTTTGAAGATAATGTTAACACTTTCATCTTTATTATCGATAAACAATATATTTTAGTATAAAAAAACCAATAGACCGTAAATTTAGCTCGACTTTAAGAATCGTGATCGAAATAAATGCCTTAATTATTGTATCTGATATCTCTATTTCCATTTTAATATACCTACATTACTAGTTTTAATAATAAAATATAATATTAATAATTTAAAAAATATATTTTATCATGTTGTTACGAATTAAAATCAGTTTTTTATCACCAATAATCGTTGGCATTTGAATAAACGTAAAAAAACTTGCTTGTAACAATCGCTGTTTTATTATATCAATGTTAGTCCACGTTCCGGAATCAAGATATCGACAAATCGATCGTGGCATCGATAAGGTTATAAAGTAGCGTGATTTTATCAACGTTTAGCCGATCTCCAGGAGTTATTAACGATGCCCACCCGACCAAGATAGATGGTGCACGGTTTTTTCTTAAGTTGAATGCTTCTATGACGAATAACGTTGAGCCGTTTAAAAAAAAAACGTTCTTTGTTTAACTTCGTAATTAATAATGAGGTTCTGACGACTGAACAAGATTGATTCAGCTGGACATGTGACGTAATTCTCGGTTAACTAACGAATAACAATAAACCAGGCTGTACTATTGGATAGATTCTCACACAAATAGAAGTGAGAGTAAATACGTCATACTTTACCATGCGGACCCAGTGAAGATTAATGGAGACAGGTTTATGGCCACCTGTTGTTGGAATTTATAAGGCTTCCATCTCGGCTTCACGACTACCGCATTAAGTGATAACCGGGTCTAACGGCTCAACGTGCCTATCGAAGCACAGAGACGCTCGAATATGAAAATGCCACTCAGACCGACCAAGCTAAACGCTGCTTCAACTTGGTGATCGCTGAGAACACCACCGCCGCACGGCGCTACGAGCGCTTTAGAGCCAAAAAAACTAAGTATACTTCCATAGTTATTTTTAGTGGGTAATTCGTGTCACCCGATAATGTTTATTAAATGTTATATTAACTACTGTCTCTGGTAAATTTAATTTACATCTAATCCGGCTGTCACATACCGTTGAATCAAATAGTGGGCTTATTTAGGTACAGTTGGCAACAGAATCGAATTTAATTGATTTTTTCATACATAGTTTAACGGCTATGTGGAGAGAAAATGTGTCTAAACAATAGTTAAAAAATGAGTTCAATTTTGAGGTTTCTCGATTTTGAGGTTTCAGCTACGGGAAGATTTTACAAAACCATTGGGTATAGACGCAATTAAAATTCAGGTGAAGAAAGACATCTGTGACTGCTATTATAACAGTACCGTTTATGTATAATAAAGCGCATTTACAGGTACACGAGGCATTTTTTTAGAAACGCACCTACCACACAGGAACAATTCCTAGAGTGGGGCTACTTTTTTTATTTTAAAGAAAGAAATTGATCGTAATTATTACGATTTCTGTAGATCGAGCGAAGCTACAGGAAAAACTAGTACATGTATAACATTTTTATTTGAAAGTGATTTGCAACCGATAGTACAGAAACAGGTGTAATTGTAAACGGACATCTGAAATCTGATCATCTTACGGTGGCTGTCAAACAGTCAAAATGTCGACCACAGCGGCGGCTCCCACCTGTCCACCGCTGAGCTGGATCTACACGTGTGTGTAGGTGGCCAGTGTTGAAACACGTGTCTTTGAAAGTAACATAAAGTACAACTTTGTATAATATTGAGTATCACCTATACCATCTACTATCTATACTATAACGCCGGAACCCTTGCTGGGTAGACTGAAAACGGAGTACCAAAAGGTTCCCTTCTTTCATTCCTCTTTGCTACCTATAATGTACAAGAATATTACATAATATTTTTTTTAAGAAATCACACAATATGAGTTATGCCTGCGTCGTGGATGCGTTTTCAACTATTTGTGAATCATTTGTCTCGTGCATGTATCGAACCCACGACTCCTCGTTGATACAGTGGGCGGAGCGGCTTAAGTTTTTTACCACTGGACCAAGCAGTCTGTCATGAAAACTACTTACCTATACGTCCGGTTGTTCGGTGTTTGTATTCGTACGTGACAAACACATTGATATTATTATACGCCAGATCCCTTGCAGGAGAGACCATGAATGCAGAGGTTCAAAAAGTTCTTTCCCTACCTTCTCTCACCTCTTCAATTCGCATAGTTCTCATACACGCCACCCTCTCATAGCTGTCATACAGAAACTGGAGACTTGCCCAGCAGATAAGACGCTATCTATTTGATCATGGTAAGATAGTTTAAGTCTTCTCCGATCACCGCGACGGTGCAGGGAGGAAGCGGGTCCATAGGTTTCCCCCTCCCCCTCCCCTGAAGGCGGGCTCTTCGGAGCACCACACAGAGGGGTACCGGTGCATTCCTAACGGAGATCTCCTCCCCGAAGTGTCGATGCCGGCCACCGTGGAGTTTTAGTCGGTAAGAGTCCGACCCGCCAGCTTCCCCCGAGGCTGGCGGAAGTCCATGAGGATTTCCCCACGTTAAAGAATGGTCTTCTCCGATACCTATATCCTTCCACTTCCGCATTGTATATGTTTCGTCATTCTCTCATCCGGTATTCTTTCTATCTGTTCGTACCACCAGAGCATATCACAACATTATATTACATTATAGATCAAAAGTCAGACCTGACTACTTCATTGCCAAAAGTCTGATAATTAGTCACCACTCACCATATTGAATGCATTACTTTTTAATGAAATAATAGTTACATGAAGCTCTGATTATCTATTAATAAATTCCCTCTCACATCTGTTGGAATGTAATATTGATGTAACTCAAAAATTCGATTGTTTGAATAATTACTCTAATTTTAAGAACCATAAAGCTTAATATCTTTTTTCTTTCTTTTCTTTTTCTGTCATTATTCCATTCGGTCAGTGAATATATACATTAAGCGACATTTTTCTCGACGTATAAAAACGTCTGCCCATCTATCCGCAATTTGCATTTGCCTTTGAGCGGGAAAAGAAAATAGACGCATTATCCCGCGTTTTTACGATGCCAGTCTCAATGTGTTGAGAAAGTGAATCATTAGAAACGTGGTCACTTTATAAGTTCCTTTGAAGTTCCGAGATGTTTTCACTTAATAATTAAAATTGCTCTGTAACTAAGCTATCCTTCCTAAGACGTAGACTATTTAATACTAATACTTACTACTATTCCGACTAGTTCCTTCCGTAATAAGTCTATCTTCAGTCAAAGATTGCCACGACGACCGGTAATAAGTAATTGATGAAGAGTGAGTGAAATTTGACTGTCTTTTTCATCTAGTAGCATATGATGTGGCTAGTGCTCTCATGTTGTTAAGTTCAAATTCTGGGTCCGACAAAGTCAAAATATGTTTTATAATCGAAACTTCTCAGTAGCAGTTCGGAAATTGTGTCCGACATGATAGCAAACGACTCGCCTCCTCTTTCTCCTCGCCGCCTCTTTCGTCCTAAAATGGAAGTGAACAGCATACCTCTGCTATAGGCGTGGAAGGCAGAAAATTTCAAATATTCTTCCAGATTTTCTTTAAATCAAAACCTCTTTCATTTCACTCAGGTATAACTAAACTGTGTGCCCCGGTACAGAACGTGCCATTTTATAAAATTCTTATTCGTTTGGCGCACCGAGTGTTATGAATCGCGCGCGACACGCGACCCCGACTTTGCTAACTTTTAGTCGCGGTCGGCACGACACCGACTTGGTGGCTTCAGCCGCCATTTACGTAATACTGAAACTAGAGGTATATTCCCACGGTTAACTAGCACTTGTTTCGGCACACTGATACGCTGGCTTAAAACAATGTTATATTTTCAGCTAGCAAATTGTGATTTAGTTAAGATTTTAAGACGTGATTAGTCAATAGATAAAATGATCTATGCACCATTTCGGCAGCATTTTTCCAAACTCAAATAGAGCTTGCAGCTAATTTTAGGTATTTAAACAGAAATCCTCTGAGAATAGAATAAAGAATTTCCTTTAAGTTACTTAAATAGAAATAAGCATAATGTTGTACGTAACTTCAAATTTGAAACGCATTTTTATTTATTTTCAGATACAACGACACCATACGTCCTCTACAAAGATGGCGTGGAACGAGCTCCCCCTGGCACTCAGTGGGGTGGAGGAGTCCTCGACGGCGGTTACCAGCCAATGCAGCATCAAAGCCCTGGGGGCCCTTCACCGCAACCCGAGCCTCAGCTCGCTTCACCCGCTCCCTCACCGTACCCTCCTGCGCCGCCACCCCCAGACCCGTCGGCCGCCGCAGAAGATGCCGCCCAACAACTCGCTCAACAACAGGCTCAGCAGCAAGCCCAACAACAACAACAGCAACAGCAGCAACAACAACAGCAACAGCAACAAACGTCACCCGAGCATATGCAAGTGGAGCAACAACTCCAAACGCAGCCCCAATCGCAACCACCTTCCCAGGACCACCTCGATCGAACACCTTGCTTTGTTCCGCAGCCGGACTTACAACAACAGTACACGCCGTACTTTAAAGAAGCGAGACCGACGAGTCACATGCTCGGCACTGGCGGCTTCCCACTGCACTATCTGAAACAGAACGGAGGCGTTCTGTCCCTCGAGGGTCCGCTAGACCAGTACGCGGCACCCGATCTGCGCCACTTGCCCGATATAGTCCAGCCAGAGCCGCCGAAGCCGAGGAAGCACAACCCTAACTCGGAGCTCCGCCTGTTCAAATGCCTGACGTGCGGCAAAGACTTCAAGCAGAAGTCGACCCTGCTGCAGCACGAGCGGATCCACACCGACTCGCGGCCGTACGGTTGCCCGGAGTGCGGCAAGCGGTTCCGGCAGCAGTCGCACCTGACGCAGCACCTCCGCATCCACGCGAACGAGAAGCCGTACGCCTGCCTGTACTGCCCACGCTCCTTTCGCCAGCGAGCCATCCTGAACCAGCACCTGCGCATCCATTCCGGTGAGAAGCCATATACGTGCGGCGAGTGCGGCAAACATTTTCGCCAGAAGGCCATCCTGAACCAGCACGTCCGCACACATCAAGGCGAGCGCTATTCACACATATATGCCCCCTCCCCGGCTCCGCGCGCGCCGCCCGCACTGACCGCGCCCGCGCCAGTCACTGCCGCCGGCGCTCGCGCCCCCCGCCGCCCCCCGCACCGTCGATTCGGTCTCGCATTCATTGGCCTTCCTATCAGTCAAATTTTCGGTCCCCTCGTCGCCCGCATAGCGGAGGGCGCGCGCGAGACGCGGATCCGACCGCCGGACGTTCCCGTAACCGTTCCCAGTTCGATTAACCCACTCGTCGGTCGCCCCGATCCGGACGATCCAGACGCATGACTGACTAGCCTGTTCGATTTTTGCAGACGTGTCGCCGCACCTCATCTTCAAGAACGGGACGACGCCGACCCTGTGGCCGCAGGACGTGCCTTTCCCAGACGAGAACAAGGAGGAGGTGCAGTCCACGTTCGGCGACGCGGACGGCCAGAACGGTGAGCAGCGCGGCTCCTGTTTCTCACCCGGCGATACCGCCCAGTACCCCTCTTACTTCAAGGACACCAAGGGTCTTAATCACTCCGTCTTCAGCTCTGGGCTATCGTTGCAATATTTGAAAGGCAGCAAGCTTCCAGACGTGTTAGGCGGCCGAGCGATGCCCCTCTACGTCCGCTGTCCGATCTGCCAAAAAGAATTCAAGCAGAAGTCGACTCTGCTTCAGCACGGGTGCATCCACATAGAGTCGCGCCCCTACCCCTGTCCCGAATGCGGCAAGCGGTTCCGACAGCAGTCACATCTCACTCAGCACCTGCGCATTCATACGAATGAGAAGCCATACGGGTGCGTGTACTGCCCGCGCTTCTTCCGCCAGCGGACGATCCTCAACCAGCACTTGCGTATCCACACCGGCGAGAAGCCGTATAAGTGCACGCAGTGCGGCAAAGACTTCAGGCAGAAGGCGATCTTAGACCAGCACACGCGGACGCACCAAGGCGACCGCCCGTTCTGCTGCCCGATGCCCAACTGCCGACGACGGTTCGCCACCGAGCCAGAGGTGAAGAAGCACATCGACAACCACATGAACCCGCACGCGGCTAAAGCACGGCGCGCCGATGCGTCAAAGGCCCCGCGGCCGCTGCCGCCCGCGGCCGCCGTGGTGAAGCCCGAGCTGTACTTCCCGCAGTGCTACGCGCCGCCCTTCCAGCAGTTCTCAAGCGCGGGCGGCGCGGAGTTCAAGCCGACCGTAGGCCCGGCGCCGGTGGCGTGCTTGCCGGCGCAGTGACCCGCGCCCGCGCCGCGCTGGCACCCGCCGCCGCCGCACGCGCACCACGACCTCTACGCCGCCGACCGCCTCTACAACTGAGCGCCTGGTGCGCACACACAGTATACGACTCGCGACCGCGAGCTTACCCTACGAATAGTCAACCGATGTACCGGATCGCTGTAAAACGAGCTTCGATCTGTAAATAACGTCCTTTATACACTATCCGGAATCGTCGCGCGCGTCCCGCCGCGGCCAGTGTTACCGTCGAGGAAGCGAATACAGTTAGCGTTTTTCCCCCGTAATCGTTAAGTTACCACGTAACAGTTAGTTTTTCTCGGTGATTCTCGATGCTGACGAAATTTCAGTCGGTCCGACCGGACCGAACCGGAGGTTAGGTTATAAAACACTTCGTTGAAATATAAATAATAAGAATTGATCTTTTACCACATAACAATATTTCGCGATGAATGTTTCCGGCGCGACGTTGTGCCTCGTTGTAATGATATACATATTTTGTAGACACGTTAAGTTAATTTTATTTACGAGTATTAAGAGATGAAATCTGGCAAATGTTTATGGGGTTTATAAAATGAATTCGATGTTGCTCAAATACGTTTAAAAGTAAAAATAATGGAAGAATATAAATTAACGCGTTAGCTTTAGGCCAGAGTAGGAGGTATTACGTGAGAGACGAACGACCGAGGGAACGGAATCACGAATGCAAACCAAAAACATAGGTTACCTTTTGCCATCAACATTATACTTTGTTAGTACTTACAAAAGGTTCGGTTAATTAATGCGTTTACACTTAATTAACGACGTGAGATTACTAAGATGTCTTCGTAACACTGTAGGTGCCAAATAGTGTAGAGATTTTTTAAATTTTTTCTACCAGCTTCTATAATAGTTGGCCTAGTTTAGGTTGTTACCAGTTTTTTCAACGATGTGACAAAATGAGATGCATTTATGTGGAAAGGGTCAGACTGAGAAAGGACTGTGATAGCTAGGTAGGTTAGGTGTCTATTTCGCTCACTTAGCGTTAGATCGTCGTGTGCCGAGACGTGATCGAGTGTACTTTGGGGTTGAGTGAATGTATTAAAAGAGAATATTTTTTGTGTAGAATTTCGCTTCTTTGTTAGTGGGTGGACCCCAAGCCACCAAATTATTAAAATTATTTTATGTTCCTAAATTTGTCAAAAGTTTTTTTGTTTCGCGACCGGTGTCGCTTATTCCTTGACTGATTTGATATTGTAATTACGATGAGTGAGATTAGTAAATTTTACCAATTAGGTAACGTGTGTGATTTCGCGAAGTGCTTTGTTGTAGTTCGATCCAGGGACGAAGGGTACGCCAGAGTAATCTTATTTCTAATTTTAGCTTAGACTATCGACTTTCGAATTACCAAGCAATTCGACCATTCATCGCGAAATAACTTAGGATTTAGGAGGAATAAAGATATTATATGAATTTGTAACATGGTTGGAGTATTCTGGTATTTGTAATGCGTCCTTGGTTTTTTCGCGTACACATTTCACATATTCGTGATGGGTCGAGGTGCTTTATGTGAATAAATAGCCGATTCGAGTGCTTTGAAATACATAATCGATAACACAGACGACATAAATAAATAATAATCGGTAACACCCATAGTTAAATCCTTAAAAACCTTTATGTCAAGGTGCTTTACATCGTCACTCATGTTGAATATCAATTGATAATTCAGTAGAAATTGGACAATTTGTACCCAAATCATGAAAGACTCATCACTAATAAAGATAGACAACTACATATTTTACAGGATCACTATGAAGCAATGTATATAGTGAAAAGACAGCCATGTATAAGATATATGGACTCTGTTCTAATCCCCAGTGTCAACAAAAACGAGTCTTAGAGACTATAAAGTGTAAAAAGAATCGATATCAGAATATTCCAGCGTCTTTTTAACGTTTTAATATCTCTGTTTGTATCTATAGACGACTTATATAGCTTATTTTACTGTATTATTGTGATGGTTTCGTTTTCCTACTGCATAATATGAAATGTTAATTAACTAATAGAAGTAATAGTAAGGTGGATTTGTGGGAGTCACATTACATAAAACCATTTTTATTTGTCACGTCGATGTGGCGATGCAATATTATTATTTAGTGGGTTTATTGTGTGTTGGTTTTACTAAGAATTTATCACATTGGGCAGTTATGGAAATTGTTAGACCGTTAGTTTGAACGTTAGCGGAAACGCAAAGGATTTAACGATTACCCAAACACTAATCGATACCAAATAAATCGATCTAAAACGATGTATTAAATATTAAAATCGACTAAGAGCTA
Source organism: Phalera bucephala (assembly GCA_905147815.2). Classification (NCBI taxonomy): domain Eukaryota; kingdom Metazoa; phylum Arthropoda; class Insecta; order Lepidoptera; family Notodontidae; genus Phalera; species Phalera bucephala. The sequence goes on along the minus strand of LR990623.1, from coordinate 26,022,339 downwards.
CGTTCACTACTGACGCGTCAACCGTTGCATTTTATTTTCCATTTTGATTTTCCTATCAAACTTTCGGAGGTTTACAAACGAAAAAAACATCGTTATCGAAGAAAATTAGATTATCTTCCGTGACTACAGTTTTCCACAATGTTTACGACGTGTGATCCTCCCGAGGAAGCGCGCGCCGCGCCCGTCCACACAGACTACAATAGAATAGGATTCAGTTTATATTATATTTTATATCACACCACACGCGCAGCCTTAAACAATATAGTTAATAAGTATTTTTATACATAATACGATACATTTTTTCTCGGGACGGAAGCGGCGCGACGCACTCTAGTACAAAGTTTGAATACAAACATACAACACAGTGCCATAGCCGTGAAATAACCTCAGATTTATACTTATTAGATTTTTATACCGATACAAATGGATTTAATTTTTAAATATTAAACAAGAAGTGATTAAGTATACAGAGATTACAGATGATATTTTATACATTTATTACATACAATATTATTCAAAAAGGTAAATGTGAAATAGTCTTAAAGTTAGTGTCGTATTTGCAACGTGCAAAGTACCTAAGTAATACATATTTAGTTACGATGAGTTGTGAAAAATCGACTAATTGATTGAAATAGTTCAATTTTGTACAACTCTATCCTTTCTTAGAATGCACGTTGATTTTCTTCACTTCACTATTTAATTTCAGTGTGGTTATTGTAAATACATATCATCGGAAAAATTTGTGGCAGTGTTGCAAAGTTGAAAGTCTTATTTCGATTTTTTATTGAAATCGCGTGATCTGTTTTAAATATTACTTAACATTGATTCGTTATGAAATTAGTTATGACTGTACCACGTGTCCTTCGTACCTTCTTACATTGATACAAATGAGCTGTCCTTTACCGATGACTGAGATGCACCTAAGTATAGATTTTACAGTTCATAAGCCATACATCAGCATTATGTAAAACTACTGAAATAATGAACTTAAGATAAAATAACAAAAATATGTATCATCGACATAATACTTGAACAGGGTTAGCTAGACACTAAGCCCATACAGAAATACTTTTTGTCAAAGCTAAAGCACATCCAAAGTTAATCGTAAACTTCAAGAAAGCTCTGCGTTCGCTTATGTAACGCAAGAAGTCTATGGCGGGACGGTACCGGGTTCGAAATATCATAGTTATGCCACCGCCGGTTTTGGTCACAGTAAAGTCGTTATACTAAATCGACGATCATCCATCTCAGACCAACCCGGTGACGGTGCTGTTCTAAATAAGTATATATATGTACGTGAGTACGACGGATTTCGCGATCGATACAAACGAATCTATAGTCAGCCTTAAATCCTACAGTCACAAACAAAAGTACTTACGAAAAACATGTTCAAGCAAGGTGGTTTCAAAGAATTGAATTGAAGGCTTTCGCGATAACAATAGTGTCCCAGGCTGTTCTGTTTGTATTGCTCACTGTTTTGTTAAGTTTTGCTCAATTATACGTGTATGTATTACCTATAAAGTTAATCTTATAAGTTATTATTGTGTACGAAATGACTTTTTTGTAAAATACTTTTTTAGAGAGCACGGTTTTGCTTTTCTTATAAAACTAATTATTAAGTGCTGAAAATTGTGACTGCCATTGCCAGTCGGTATAAATACAAATTGGCAATTCTACTTTAATTATTCTTGAAATTTAAACAGTATAATGCCGTATATAAACGTGCCGTCCAAATCTGATCGGAAATCCATTCAAATTCATTCATTTTTGTATTATTTCTGAGTTTTGATTTTATGATATTATATTAGGTTTGAAACATGTTCCTAACCTTTATCAGACGTAATATTTATTTATCTAAATACAATGACATTTTATCTGATTACCTTAAAATAGGATAGGAATAGAATCTGTATTCTTTTTGCCAATTCTTGACTACTAACTTTGTCTATAATGGAATCAAATTCCAGCAAATTTTGTATTCACATCTTATAGGATATTTATCAATTAAAAATTGCAGATGAATGCAATTAAAACCATAACATGAAACATCTTAATATTTAATGCAACATCCTTTCAATATTCTTGCCTAATTTCAATAATTTATAAGTTGTTAAAATATTAAAAGGAGAGAATAAGATTGCATTGTAAATGTATAATTTGCATGTAAACTTCAAATGTATTAAATACAATGTACTTGAACAGTTCGAAAACTGTACCATTGCGAAGCTTGGTAAAAAAAAAAAAACTTTAATTTAGTGATACTCGATTCGAACTTAAACGGTTTATACTGAACAATTCCTTTAAATAATGCATTTATTCGTGATCTCATGGTGAAATTAACACTTATATAATTGCGTATGTCGACTTTTTATGTTTGTTACTAACACATTTATACACATCTATAAGTTGAGTAGTGTTTGAAAATTTTATATCAAGAATAAGTGTTTAATTATTCTGTTCTCGACATTACCATTTTTATTTAAAGAAAGCCAAGTTCAGAGTTTAAGTATACACATGTACTTGTCTTGGTCGCAGCATTAAATCAGATGATACTGCATACATATATGGTATAATATATCGGGTGTTTATGTCAATGCATGTCAAAATGAGCTTAGTGTAAATTTTAGTTTCATAGGAGAGTTGGCTACGAATTATTTTAACGTCTTCCATTTTTAATGTAGTATAATATACTACTTGACGTTTTATAATTTGTATTTAATATTACAAATATTTAGTTTTTTGTATAACACTTAATATAAACATTGGAGCCAATAGCCTATTATAATCACCATAGTCGTTTAATTTATTGGTGCCAATATTTGTATTAGGTTTGGGTGTTACTTGCATAATTTGTATAGTTTAAAACATTTAAAAATCTTATATTTGCATCTAGTGCAGCCCAGTGCAATACACTTGAAGTTTCGGCGATATTATTGTATAATTTATTTTATAATGTATTCTTTTTAAAATAGTTGTTAGTGTTTATCGAATAATTGGTAGCCAACATAGAAACGGCCTATTATTATTTTTAAATCTTAGGTATACTTATCATTGTATACTGCCACTCGCCAACCGCTGTCAGGACAAAAAAAAATAATTTTTTATCACAATAGAGACTTGTTAAAACAGTTCCACGATAAAATAAGTGTTGTTGAATTTTTTAATAAAATGATAGAAAGCAAATATGGACATAATGATATAGATTAATGATCTTGTAGTCTGGATTGAGTTTTTTAGAGATTTTATTGAACGCAACGTTTTCGTGTATGACGATAAAGTTACGTCGCCTATTTAGCTTATTTTTGCTACAATACTTATTTGAAGGCATACAATAACAGTTTTAAGTAATAGTACAATACATATACAGAATATACAATTATATACAATAGATTTATACAATAAAGCGGTGATATTATACAAATTTTATTTAAGAAGCGTTGTAGGCGGCGTACCTTATGGGATAAATTGATTTCATTACTAATGGGTGCTGTTATATCATTAATTGTACATATTTATTGTAATATACAATAGACTGGTAATTTTACGCTGTTGTTAGGTTTCTACAGAGTTATCATCTGGGGCTGTTCTGTCACTGATAACAAAACTATTTATTTTATTTTATGAATAGATATGACCTGAATAGTTTTGTTTAATTTGTTAAAATTAATCAACTCTACGTATAACCAGCATTTTTTATATAACTCTACATACCTATGTATATTATTAAGCTACGTCTGTAGATTGCCATATCGTTGGTAAAAGCGCAAAACAGCGTATCTAACAACGGACAACACGGCGTAAATTAGGTATGGCAAAACTTTACAGAAGAGCCAAATAACTAAATATATTCTCTACTACTATAATGCAAATATTTAAATATCTAACAATTTTAACACATATTAGATAAATAGAAGAGAAAATATTTCGTTATTTAGCTTATCTATAAAGTTTGCACTAACTAATTTAAGCCGTATTGTCAGTTGTTGGTTACACAGTTTTGCATTATCAATGATAATATAACATTGCTTACATAAACTAGTGGTATATATAATAAGGGCACGGGCCTCCTCTCAAACTGAGAGGGTTTAGGCCATAGTCCCCCACGCTGGCCCGGTGCGGGTTGGCGAACTTCACACACCTTCGAAAAACTCTTAGGCATGCAGGTTTCCTCACGCTGTTTCCCTTCACCATTAAAGCAAGTGATAGTTCTTTTTTTAGTGTGTAGTACTAGTGGTATACAAAATACGGACAAAAAATCTATTAAATGAAGTAAAATGAATGCTAATAAATATTTTCAATCAATAATTTTTTGTAAAATTGTTGGTTTTTCCCGTCAAAGTTTTTTTCTTATATTTTTATTTTGTAAAGTCCGAATCAGCACATGACAGTCCCAGTCCACATGTTACAATAGAGTATATTTTCTTACATACCTACAGAGACACCGAATAGACTATATAAAATCATTTTGAACAATCCCAGAATACAAGATCGAACTTTTTACACACAACAGTTGAACAGAATTCAGTTCATTTCCATAGCATTATAATTTTCTTTTTAAAAAAATATACAGTTGGTTGCGATATGGTCACAGAGATCCGGGCGAAAAATTAAAACGTTGGCATTAATAAAAAAAAATATTATAAAAAAAGAATTGTAAATATATTTTCTAGTTCTTCCAAAATGATAATATCAGTATTAAATACAAAATTCAACTTTGTTTAGGTCAAAAATGTACGTGTGATCTATAGAGAATTTTTTCATTAGACTTTCTTGGTGTAACTTTAAAAATATTTTAGGTATTCTTTTTAATTACATTATTTTTCTTTTTTTTTAAGATTGTATTTTAATTGAATTGTAATGATCTTGCCTAGATTTGCATTTATGTTAGTATGATATGTTTGAAGTTGATACCAACGTATTTATGTATATTATTATTGTATTAAGGGTTTTGTTTGTTTTTTTTGTCATTAATAGAAGTAAAATGTTGTAAAAAGTAAGCTCGTTGTATTTTATCAAATAAACACTTTTTAGTCCAACTGAAGCAATACAATGCAGTTTTATTTATATTATTTATTTACCTTTTTTGTGTGTGTGTGAATGATCTACGCTGTTGGCCTAGGGGCCTTTACAGCTTCACCGGACAAGAGGGCGAGGGTGCAACCACTACACTCCAACCAGAAGGGCAATTAGCTCGAAGGCGCCGCAAGGGGGAACGGCCTCGGTTTGGGCTGTCGCTATGGGGAAGGGCGTATTGCGTCGTGGTGCTCTGGACCGGCCGGCGGGCAAGGGATTCTTCGACCTCGCCGGCGAGGTCGGTGACTGATTCTGTGTGCTGTATATAGATACAGAGCGCATGAGCATCGAAAGAGTATCGAAGCGTGTCGATAAGAATATGCCGCAGACGGCGACAGCGGCTGATAGGAGGGCATATGTTTACCTGTCGACTGGCCCTCTATATAAAATTATTGAAGCGCACATCACACGATAAGCAAAAGCGATCGACAATAAAGATGGTATATGTAAGCTCAATGCTGCGACGCTGCAGATGCTAAAACGCGCGACTATCCGCTAACGCAGGGAGAAAGTCACCATAGTATCAATGCACTCCGTAATATCAATGTACTCGCATCGATGTAGTCGAAATAGCACGCCCCAGATGCTAAAAGTATTGTATGTGCTTCAGACCAAAAATTAGGTAACCACGAGAATAAGGCGAGCAATAAAAGAAGCCCTATTAAACACTGAAAAACATATAATTTTAGATAGAGTAACCCAAAGGAGAAAGCCACGGGACGGTACCAATTGGGAAACGACGAAATTATTTCATATTAATACGCATATTTTTTTATCAAATAACCATTTTTTGTAGCTTCATATAAGTCGGCAATTTTAAAATCGAAAAAGTTGTAATACCTATAGTACAGACATACAAGAAAACAGATCTTAGCGCCGTATGGGATACCATACTGCGGAAGATGGCGCTAAGATCGAATTAGATCGCGATATGGTTCGCAGGAGAAATTAGACGAAAAATCTTCTCTTTTATTCACAATCGTAATCATAAAGTAATTTATTGCAATATATGATTACAATCTGTTACTTTATGATTACAATTGTGCTGCTTATACAGCAACAAAAACTTATATAATACAGTGAAAGAAAGTTCGCGTAGGTGAAGATTTTGCGTGTTTTTAAATCTAATCCTATTACATACACCGTCACGCCTATATTCCCCAGCGGGGGTGGCAGAGGTGTAGTGAGTACACCCACGTTTCGCCGACGATGTTGGGTCCCATGTAATAGGGGGCGAGCCTATTTCCATATACCGGGCACAATTCTAGACTCCGGACATATACTGAAAATTTTTCGTTAGAAAAACTACATTTGTCTGACCTAGGATTTGAACCCAGTACCTCGTGATCACAAAGCGATGTGCTTTGCCAACCAGACCAACGAAGCGGTCAATCCTATTACATGTGATTGATAATAACTAGGGATGTGACTAGAGGGATAAAAACTCGATCTTCTGATAAACGATTTTTCTTTCCTTAAATTTGAGTTTCAAAAGATCGATTACTTTTATAAAAATTATCGATTATATTAATCTTTTTTTTGTTTCTTGAAATATATTAAGAAGTAGATAGAATGTCTCTTTCCTCTTATAAATAATCTCAATTAATCTAAAAAAATAATCGATTTTTTAGATACTTTATTAAATCGCCAAATCTACCATGAATTTCCTGACAAAGAACATTGAGTTATTATGAAATAAGTACTAAAGAAGACACTTCAAGTAAATTTTTGTAGCTAAAGTTAGATTGTATACACCCTAGTTCCCTTTGTTCCAGGTAGTTCCTATAATATGACCCATTTGGTTCATCATTTCAGCCTATACTTGTCCACTGCTGATCATAGGGCTCCCCAATCGTTTTTCAGCGTAACCGGTCCGATGTTACCTGCATCGAACGACTTCCTGCGATCTTTACAAGATCGTCGGTCCATCTGGCAGGCGGCCGTCTCACGCTGCGGTTGCCAAACGTGGTCACCACTCTTGAATCTTTCTTTCATAACGCCCGTCCGATTTTTGCGCCATGTGGCCCGCCCATTGCTACTTTAGCTTGCTAATCCTATGGGCTATGTCGGTGACTTTGGTTCTTCTACGAATGTCCTCATTCCTGAATTTAGGGAATACAAACATCCCCGCAAACCCCGAGGTCATCCAGTTACACGCCATTTTTTCCTAGTACTAATTGATACCTCAATGGCCAAGAATGTAAAGCAAAAATAAGTTTTGTCAAATGTTTTTTAAGTATGCGGTTTCTGGATTAGCGCTCGATGTTGTCTGCTATCGAAAATAACCTTTCGGCTTGCAACATATGCATGTCGATTTTAAATCGATCTATAGATAAACCTTTTTTTTTTAACCAAATAATCGATATTATAGATAACCACTGAATCGATTCATTAGATCGAACACGAAAGCCATCGAAACGGATCGATTCAAGATCCAATCATAAAAAGTGTTAATCGAAAATATGACTTTAAAGTTGTTTAAATCAAGGATATAAATAGATACTAGCAAAACAGGTTTCAGGTCTGGAAAGATGGGAAATACACCGCTGACATAGAGAGAAGAGTGAGTGCAGGGAACAGAGTGAATGGTGCGATGGGAAAGCTACTCGGGAGCCGGCACTTAAGCCATAAGGCGCAGCTGGCCATACATAACGGAGTTCTTATCCCAACGCTGTTATATGGTAGCGAGAGCTGGGTATGTAAGAAGGAGAATGAAAGTAGGATAAATGCGGTAGAAATGCGAGCTCTGCGGAAGATGTGTGGAGTGAAGCTGACCGACCGTATTCTCAACAGCGTAGTAAGAAAGCGAGTAGGCATGAAAATAGTATCGGTGTAAAAATGAGAAAGGGTATGCTCTGTTGGTTCGGGCATATAGAAATAATGTCTGAAGAAAGAATGACAAAACAAATATACAATACGAAAGTGGAAGGATGTAGGTACCGGGGAAGACCTAGACTATCTTACCATGACCAAATAGACCGAGTCTTATCTGAAGGACAATTCAAGAGTCTCCGTAACCGGCGAGCGTGTATGAGACGAACTATGATAGTGGAGGAAGCCAGATAGGTATGTAAGGAAAGAACCTGTTGGAACTCTGTACTCTCTGCCTACCCCGCAAGGGATCTGGCGGAATGATAAAGATATAAAGAGAGATTAAAAAAAAAAACCTACGATCATTAACTGATTTATACAAAAAATAAATTATTTTTTTACTACGAGTTGAGGAATTAGATCACAAAATTAGTCAATAATATAGAAAATACCTAAATTTCTCTCAATATGGATATTTGGTTGATGGATAGATGTAGTGAATTTTGGTACGGAGCGCCATACATTATGCGGTAATGTCCTTTATAACTGAAAGGGTATCCCACAATTAGTGACGGACTACTTATAGAATCGAAAGTGTAATCTTTCCAGTCTGTTAGGAAACCAAAGCAAAATCACAATATTTTAAATATCAATAATAAGGTTTTTATTATTATAACGAGTCGTTGAATTCGCACACACGAACACTGTATGTAAAATTAATGTGAGTTAATAAATCACTACCTATTATAAAAGAAAGTCCTCCCACGGCGTCTGTCTGTCTGCCTGAACGCGATAAACTCAATAACTTCTAAACAGATTTCCATACGGTTTTCACCAATGGACGGAAAGATTCAAGAGGAAGGTTTATGTGTATAATTCAACAGTGCGAAGCTGGGGCGGATTCCTTATTATAAACACATCATAGAAATAATTCCTAGTGCCGACCAATGTTTTTAAAAAACAAAACACAGATGGTAGAGCAGGTAGAGTTAGCGCTCGGTAAAATTTGAGGCACCTTATCACTCTAATCAACGAACTGAAACATACCGCGCATTAACGACGGACGATTTAGCGCAGTGATTAAGAGCTTAAGCCGCTTTGCCCACTGTGTCTAATAGTTGCGGGTTCGATTCCCGCACGGGACAAAACTTTGTGTTTTTCACAATTATTTGTTCCGGTCTAGGTATATGTTTCATGTTTGTAAACGCACGCACGACAGGAATAAATCCTAGCGGGGCCATGATTTTTAAAAAACAAAGGAAAAAAAACCTTGCATTCATTTCATCATCATTTTATTCTAATTAATACCTAAACATATCATTTACAACACATTTTAAAAATACATACGGACTCAGCTAGCCGACGATACCTTTAACAACTTTGCAATACGGTTCTTATTCTTGTATATACAGAGGTCCATAAACGTTAGACCCAACAGTAGACACTGGCCCAACATGTCTTTTTCTAAGTCCTTCTGGTTTCTGAACATGTCCTTCAAGGAGTCGGGAACGTATACGTATGAATTGTCCGAAGATTTGTCTGTTAGATCTCGGAGTAGCATCTCTACTGTTTGGTCTGTTGAGACCTTTTCGTTGCCAACTAGAGTTCCGTATAGCCTGAAAAAGTATTGTCAGTAAAAAGATACATGCACACGAACGTAGAACCTCCCCCTTTTTTGAAGTGGGTTAAACAAAGATATTGCACCTCCGCTCAAAAACTGCTACAACTCAAATTATGTTTTTTTTGAAGCTATGTCATTTTTGGAATCGCACCCACGACTAAATAAAGAAAAAGTGTCATAAATTTAATAACAATAAGTAAGATATTATTTAAAATATGAAAAAAAAACACCGTCACGCCTATATTCCCCAGAGGGGGTGGCAGAGGTGTACTGAGTACACCCACGTTGTTAGGTCCCATGTAATAGGGGGCGAGCCTATTACCATATACCGGGCACAATTCCAGACTCCGGACTCGTACTGGGAATTTTTCGTTAGAAAAACTACATTTGTCCGACCTAGGATTTGAACCCAGGACCTCGTGATATAGTCTGGGCCAGCCATGTCAAACTCAAAGTCACTGGGGCAAAAGCATAAGGACCGTAGACTAAGTGGACCGCAATACCTAATCTTAAAGAAGACCAACTACTGAAAATCTTAAGGAAAAAGTACTATTATAGGACAAGTAACTTCCAAAACGGTTTTTAACACGCTCGCGGGCTGCATTATCTGGCTGTTTTCAAAATTGCTGCCGGAAAATGCTCAATGGGCCGCATGTTTGACATGCCCGGTCTGGGCTATATGATTGGTATTTACTAGGTTTTTAGAGTTTCTGATTACAATACAAAAGGGAGAAGCTAGCTAGTAATAAAAATAGCTTACCTGTAAGGCAGACTAGGTCTAAGAAAATATACGCTATGTTTCAAAGTATTATTTGTAACGTTTTGGTCTTCATCATTTATGCTGAAAATCGTTAAGAGAATTAAATAAGAAAATTATGGTCCTTTCGAAGATATAATTACAGCCTACCCGTATCGGATAAATTATTTAAGTTAGTAACTATTAGAGTTGCCGGTTAAGTTTTGTAATTCTAGAGAGACTAAAGTACACTAATTCACTATTTTTACAAGCTTTTATTTAACTTGCAATGTTTGTTTGTCTGTTTATCTGTCTTTCCGGTTTAAATCTTGTGATCCATTTTTCAAGCACTTGCAGGTATCCGATTGAGCTGAAATTTGGCATACATATGTAAGTTCGGTGACAATGCAATACTACCATGGAGCTGATCTGATGATGGATTCGGAAGGTGGCCATAGGAACATGTGAAATATACAACGTAAGCCCCTCATGTTTAGGCTTGTTAGATGGGTATTGACAAGTACTTTGCAACCAGATAGTGTTGAGGGTCTGATGATGAAGCCAAAAGGTGGCCAATGGAATCACCCAACTACTCAATATAAGCCCGCCGTATTTAGGCTCATTATATTTGTTTTGACGAGTACTTTAGTCTCGGATGGTGACCAAGATCTGATGATGGAGCCGAAAAAAGCTATAGGAACTCCTCAACTAAGCAAGATATCTCAGTTGTGTTTTTGCTATAAAAGCTTGTTTGTAAAAGATTTTTTTAAATAAAAATTATTCAAATCGGCAATGCGCATACATACTGTCGCCTAGACTACGATGTATCTAGGTATATATTTTATTTATTTATTTATTACAATATGGAAAACTTACAGCAAACAAAAACATAATAGCATCGGAACAGAAGACTGAGAGCCAATAACAAGTTTTCACTTATAGAAATATTTTAGTATTACGTGAGCAAATACTACATACTAATCTAATACTAATCTTACAAAATCATAATTAATTTATAGAAAAGAAAACAAAAATAAAATAAAGGGAATATGTAAATTTAACTGTGTAGTCTGCATATTATAATTATTTAAAGAAATTAAGGCTAACACACCTTCTTACCGAGGACACGCTCAATGTGTAGGGATCAAGATCGTGTTGTTTACATAATTTATTAAAATTTCTACTCGTACGTATAATATAGCTATTTTGCCTATAATTAGTAAAAGAATTAGGTATATATAACGGTGGGTTGAAGCGAGTTGATTTGTATGGGACATTCAAATAGATTTTTTCTAAGAGTTCTGGACAGACAATCTCATTATTTAAGATTTTTAATAGAAATACATAGTCCGCTATTTCACGGCGAATTGTTAGTGGTAACAGATGGTATCTTTTACAAAGCTGAAGATAATTATTGGGATGATAAGGAATTTTCTGGTGAAAACACAGGTACTTAATAAAACGTTTCTGAATACTGTCGATACGATCAATATATTTATGATAGCGGGGGTTCCATATTTGTGTGTGTGTGTGTGTGTGTGTGTGTGAATGATGTACGCTGTTGGCCGCGAGGCCTTTACAGCTTCACCGGACTTAGAGGCGAGCGTGCAACCACTACGCTCTAGCCAGCCAGAAGGGCAAGAGGCGACATACTCGAGGGCGCCTCGAAGAGGTTTCCTCGGTTGGGACAGTCGCTGTAGGGGGACGGGTGCACTACTAAGTGCACCGGTCAACCGCCGGCTATGGGAGGGGATCTACTACTACGTCGTCGTCGTCGCCCGTATTCTGAGCGGAAAGAAGGGATGACAAAGCATCGGGGGGGTCGGTGAGAACATGTCGCGGCCGGCGGTGGCGGCAGGGGTCGGGGGGGAGATCGTAGTCGGCGGTGGCTACTATTAACGGATTCGCATGGGTAGATGCGTTCGCGAAGTGACGTGTTGACGCCTTTTTAATAAAGGCGCGAATAGGTTCGAGACCTAGATCGGAGTGGAGGAGACCTAGATCGGAGTGGAAGCGGTTCCATATTTGTGACGCATACTCTAGGTGACTTCTAACATATGTACAATATAATATTTTAAGGGTTTTGGCTTCAGTGAAACATTTAGAAAGCCTCATTATAGACCCAAGTGATTTAGAAGCTTTTTTGACAATGTTGTCAATGTGTACGTCAAAAGTTAGTTTACAGTCATGATGGACGCCCAAGTCCCGCATCGTGCCGCGCCTGGGCAAAGCTATACCACCTAGAGTATAAGCTGCGGTTAATGCAGTCCGCTTTCTTGTATACGTGATTACAGAGCACTTAGAGGGATTAAGGTCTAGTTTGTTGATACGACAGTATGCTTCAAATCGAGATAGATCAGCCTGAAGTGCTGTCGTATCTTCCGGCGATGATATGGTGGTGTATAACTTCATGTCATCGGCAAAGCTAAGTAATTTATAATATACTAGCAGTTTCCCGCGACTTCTTATCCGGTTACAACCGCGCCACCTACCGGTTCTATGTTATATAGCCTATGTTACTTCTATAAGGTAGCTTTCTAATGGTAAAAGAATCATTAAAATTGGTAAAGTAGTTAGTTTCAGAGTTTATCCATTACGAACAAGCAAACAAATCTTTCCTCTTTGTAATATTAAGTATAGATACAGAAAAACCGGAGAAGTGCGATAATGATGCGCGCTCAGAGAGTTTCGTTAAGTGCTACTAGATGTCGCTATTTTAATTGTTCGTAAAGGGAAAACAAAATAATACGAAAGATATATATATATATATATACAAATATCCTAATCTTAGGTGAATGTACACAAAAGTGTTAGCATTTGAGGCTGAACTAAGCATAGCCTGTCTACAAATTAATAATTTTCAGTTTTTTTTTCCTTTATAAGTGCAGTCAACGTTCATATGTTAGACCCCAACATTTTCAAATTAAATATTTACAACATAAATAAGGGATTTGATACGAAACAATATTGACTGCCCTGCAAGTGTAAAAGATATAGAAAAAATCTCACCTTTCCTCATAAGATTTTCTAGAATTGATGAGGGCAACGATCATAGCCACCATTTGTGCCTTCTGCAGGTTCACAGAAACCACTTTAGGATTGCTCGGGTCGCTACCTGCTGCCCGGAGACTTGTCGCTTCGGCTTTCATTACGTAGATATCCGCCATTGGAAGTTGCTGAGTTATCCGCCATGCCTTATGACCACAAATTCCCAATATATCTCAAACTCAAATCATTTATTTTGTATAAACCCTGGGGGTGCTTACAAATAGTCAATTTACATTTATTTTAATCTTATTTAACCAGTAATCTACCACCGGATCGAAACGCGGCCTCCACTGAGAAGATCCGGCGAAGAAACTCCGCGGGTTTGTCTTTTTTATTTAATTCTCTACCTCTTTTTTTCCTTTTTTTTAATCATTTTGGGTGGATACAATGTTTAGGTTACAATTAAATAGTTAACGATCTAGCTCCAGTGTGATGGCTTGCGATCGAGATATGAGACTAATGATGTTATTTATAAAGAGTGTTTAAAGGATTCCAGATGGACCAGTCCTCACAACTGCACCCGTTCACGAGTATGACTACTGGAACAGCCATCACACCCCTCGACCATATTGGAGGGAAGAGAGTGACCCGCGCCAGACAGCCACCGCAAGTAAACAAATTATAGTAACCATGACCAAACCAAATCTAATAATTTTCGTCGCCTTTAGAGCGGAAACCTCGGGAATAATATTTTTATCGTATTGCATTTAACTTTATACCACTAAATAGCAGTTTTCCACGGCTTGGCACTCGGTCGACAACAGCGCCACCTACCTGTATTATTTCCGGATAATGTAACTTTCTAAAGGTGAAAAAATCATTAAAATTGGTGGAGTAGTTACAGAGTTTATCGGTTACAAACACATCTTTCCTCATTAATATATAAATATAGATGAAATTTATCTCGTATGCATTTGAAAACGCGTCTTAAACGCACAATAAAGGCAAATCATTGCATAAGCTGTAATAATTCGATTGCTTGGTCCAGTGGTTTAGAGCTTAAACTAGTGGATTGAGTAGTCGCGGGTTCGACTCCCGCCGGACAAATCTTTGTGTGAACCAGAAATAATAGTTTCAACCTTGGTTTTGTGTCTGTAAATCTCATTCACCTATGACACAGGTATAATAAGTGATCTAACGAACTTGCCTGAAGTGAAATTCGATCATTATTATACGAAGTCCTTCATTCTCGATATAAACCATATGCAGCTCTCTTGACTCACTCAGCAGCCGTGCGCATCTTTTAGAGATGTATCCTCTGTGACCATTCCTTTTAGAACTAGTACATTTCAACTATACCAACAAAATTTCATTTATATGGTATACTTCAACTTTACCCTTATAGCTCTAAACAGCTGCTTATTGTTTATATCAGGAACGAAGGACCTCGTATAATAATGATCGAACTAAACTTCAGGTAAGTTCGTTTGATCACTTATTATACAGTGTCCTTCGTTCCTGATATAAAAAATATGCAGCTGTTTAGAGCTATAAGGGTAAAGTTGAAGTACAACATATAAATGAAATTTTGTAAGCGTGAGTTCAGATAATTAATATATTATAAGTACTTTTGTTATAGGTACGAGTATAACACATTCCCGTTCTTTGTTTCATACAACAAGTCTGTTTTACTTTTTCAAAGTCAAAAATCATTTATCTGTATAGGCCAATACATAAGCACTTTAGGTCTTCTTCATTTAAAAACAAATTTATGGATGGATGGATGTTTATTGTTTATATTGAGAACGAAGGACATAGTATAATTCCTAGTGGAGCTATGTGTATTTTAAAAATAATAATAATATTAAACATTTTTGTGTGAGTGTGTGTGTGTGAGTGATCTACGCTATTGGCCGCGGGGCCTTTACAGCTTCACCGGACAAGAGTGATAATAACAATCAAGCACACAATTAAGCAGTGATAGCCTAGTGGTTAGACCGCTGGACTGCAAAGTCAGAAGTCTCGCGTCCAATCCCAGGCACGCACCTCTGTCTTTTCGAAAGCATGTGCGTATTAAAAATTATCTATCACTTGCTCAAACGGTGATAGAAAACATAGTGAGGAAACCTGCATGCCTAAGTTTCTCGAAGGTGTGTGAAGTTCGCCAACCCGCACTGGGCCAGCGTGGTGGACTATGGCCTAAACCGGCTCAGTTTGAGAGGAGGCCCGTGACCAACGGTGGGACAGTTTTGTAACAGGGCTAATATTATTTTATATAATAATAACAATCATGGTTGTGGTATTATGTATGTAAAACTACATCACTTACAATATCCAATATGTCCGTGATTTGGAACCTCTTTCCCTCTGGGTAGTTAATAGCATAGTACTTCCATTCAACAAGCTCATAAGTATCTTTGTGGATCTTAGTCCAACACACAGAGTTCACCGTTATGTACACTGTTAGCACTGAATTACAATTCTGAAACACATTACAACAGATGTTTTTCTATTCTCGTTTCTAAAGCGCTGTAAGCACTTAAAAAAAAATATGTTAGCCATTTGTTTTATTCCAGCGCTTTATTAACGCGCGTTGAAAAAGCCCTCGTGCTAATGCAGGGTTAGGGCTAATTTTTCGATGATGACATAAAAATTATCCATCAACAAAATTATAACATGACTAAATGAATGAATATAAAAGTGAAGCAATTTGTTTATTTATTTAAGGGCTACCAACTGAGTTTACAAAATTAAATTACAATTATTCATTATATATATAAAACCTTATTCTAATTGGGAATAATTGTGTAATTCAAATAAGGGTCAAAAATTATTTTTTTTCAATAGCATTAGAATAATGTCTATACCAATATTTTTTTAATAACATTACTTTTTTTATAAGGAAATAATTATTGAAAGTACAAAAAATGACTGGGAAATTCAAAGTAGCTGGAACGCCACGCTATTGGTCAGATCGAATATGACGTCAAAGTCTCCAATACAAATGTCAATAAGTGCATATTTGTTGGATGTTTGCTATTGAGTTAGTTTTATTGTAATTTTTTGTTGTCAATTTACACAAAAACAAAATTTTAGTTCAAATTATTTAAATTAACTCTTAGGTTAAAGTGATCTTCACAGCAATATAAACAAGTTGATGGAGATACCATGTCTCTTTTTTCTGATTTTACACCACTTTCTCGTTATGTCCACACCTATCGGGTACATTTCTTATTGTATTTTTACACCTAGGCACAACACAGTGTTGTTCCATTGTATAATAGTCGCAAAATACAAAATAAAAGTAAATTACAGAATAAAATACTTCTACAGCTGTTCACTAATTGATTGTTATTATAGACTTTGACGTCATGCCAAGCGCGCCAAAATGGCGGGCGTTTAAAGTGCTCTTATCTGTTAGCTATCTTCAACATTTTATTTGCCTTTTATATAATGTTTTAGACACTTAAATTTTTTTTGCAATTATATATAAATGTAATCTATCGTATAAAAATATAAAAAATACACGCATATTCCCTATTGCAACTCTGATAATAGGTAATCACAGCATGTACTAAAATATATTTTATAATTAGAAATTTTAAATAAAAGAAAAATAATAATGCTTTAGGTTCAACAACTCTTTAATATTTCTTTTTTGAATTTTGATTGTGAGTTATTAAATATATCAATATTCTCATTTTTAGATGTAAGTCTATTGTAGAGACAAGACAGTCGAGGAACAGGTGAATGTTTACCAACATTAGTTCTACATGATCGGATGTGGAACAATTGAACAATTTATTCAGGTTATTTTATTTTTCAATAACTTCATTATCGAAATAGAGTTTATATACGAAAATTTACATCAACAGATCGAAAAATCAGCCCTTGGTTTATGAACGATGTTTTTAAATATTAAATTTTTATCAAAAGGACTAGTGTTATAGGTTAAAGGAAGGTGGGCCTTTGCCTTATAATAGGACAATATTATAAGCTCTTAATCTGTCTAAATCATCATGCCAGATCCCTTGCAGGGTAGGCAAGGCTTAGCTTATTAAAATTAATATTTATAAGGCAGCATTTAGAGCTTAAATAGCAACAATTTGATTAACCAATAAATTCCCAGTAGACAACACACCTAGAAATTAATATTTTCTGTAGCAGTCATAATAAAATCTACTAATAAACAGTGATAGTCTAGTGGTTAGACCGTTGGACTGCAATGTCAGAAGTCTTGGGTTCAAACCCAGACACCAACCTCTGTCTTATCCAAAGCATGTGTCTTAAACATTAACTATCACTTGCTTTAACAGTAAAGGAACACATTGTAAGGAAACCTGCATGCCTAAGTCTAGAAGGTGTGTGAAGTTCATCAACCCACACTGGGCCAGCAGTTTGGACTAACCCTCTCAGTTTAAGAGGAGGCCCGTGCCCAATGGTGGGACAGTTTCTTAACAGAGCTAATATTATTATATTATAAAAGAATCTATTATCTGCTTCTGCAGCACTTGATCAGCTAAACAGAATAATCAAATGTTATACCTTCACGACATTTTCACTTAGATGAGGATATAATATCTGTCCTTTTATTTTTGTAGATATATTCTCGTTGGGTGTTCCATCCAGTATGCTGTTAAATAATTTCTCTGTTGTTTTCTCAGTGAAACCCTCAATATATTCAAAATCTGATATTGTTTTCACTGGACCTTTATTTTCCCTCCATTGAGCAAATTTCTTTAACCTTGCCTTACTAATTTGGTAACTAAAAAAAAGGTAAATTATTGCACAACACCCAATTTTGCTTCAGAAGTAATAAAAGAAGAAATAACACAGTCACTCCTATATTCACAAAGCAGACATAAAGAAATGGCAATATTAGGTGTCCCTATATAATCAGGCTTATCACTGAATAGATGAAGAGGATGTTACACCATACCCACTTCTATATTTGCCCTGAAGCTGAGAATGACAGACTGATGTAAGCCACACCCACACCGATAACATCAAGGCCTATTTATAAGACACAGTTCATAGTTGCTTAGGCGAACTCCTCTTAATATTTGCTTCATACCTATATTCTTAAAATTCTATATTTAAACAGGGGTGGCAAAAATGTAGATAGTGGTAGGATTCAATGTAATAGGGAGCAAAGCCTATTGCCATTAAGCTGTGTACTTCCAGAGTCAGCTATTACTACTCCAACCCAGTTTGGAACCCGGAACCCTATGATCACCAACCAAACTGTGCACCACTAGACCAACCAGGTAGTCAATCAGGGATCATTTCTTTGTTTATTACTGTTTATTTGAGCTTGCACAGAGGAGATGAAATTGTGCAGAACAGTTAAAATAAAACAAACTATCTATGTCATCAAGCCAGATCTTTTGCAGTGTAGGCAAAGAATATATAGTTCTAACAGGTTCTTTCCTTACAGACGTCTCTAGCTTCCTCCACTCTCATAGTTCATCTCATATACATTCATCGGTTACGGAGGCTATTGTCAAAAAAAAAAATATATCAAAACTTATTCGATAAAAATATATTAATTTGGACGGCACCTTGACAAAGTATTATCATCAGAGTTGTTAATAACCTCCAAAATTTTTGCTTTCTGTTCGACGTTGTATTTCTCTTCCAAATTTCTACTGGAATATCTTTTAGGCACGGCAGCCATACGACAATCAAAGCATAAGTTCTGAAATAGCTTTTTATATAACATTTAACGTAAATTTACAATAATCCTAATTAATATAACGATACATACTAATAATCTTGATGACGGAGAAAGAACTTTTAAAATCATTTTAGAATAAATTCGAACAATATAGTAATATTATTTAAATAAATCACACTGTTTTAATCTAAAAATATATAATTTAATCTTAAAACAAGAATATAGCTAATTTGTTTACATTGGAGTAACCTCACTTTTTAACTGTCAATGTCAAATAATTTAAAGTTCCATGACTACATTCCGTTACCAGCAGGACAGTTACTGTTATCATGAAAGTGTTAACCTAAAAATTTACCAATAATTATAAGAAATACATAATAATCGGAATATGTGAATTACTTATATAAAATAACACAACTAAAATACATACAAACCACATATTTGCAAGGTTCATTTTAAACTCAGTATACACGCCATCTATTGATAATTATGTATAGATAGCAGTAAAATACCCACATAACACGAAACTGCTGTTATACAGGTACCTTCCTACTTACATATTTTATTTCTCTTTATTCCGACAGATGTCACTACACAAGCTGTACTAAGGCTTCTATTAATTTTCGTATCTCCAAAATCATTGAGAAGTGCATATGTCGATAAATGTGACGATGTTTTTAATAACGAATTTTAATTTGTAATACCTTCCGTGGCGGTGCGATCTTTAAGTATAGATATGAGTAGACCGATGTAAGTTAATATTTCATCAAAAAAATGTAAACAAGTACCTACCCACTAAGTTGTTTTTAACAAAAAACTGGTAGTGAGTGGGTATCATCTACGTGTGTAGCTTTTGAGGATTTACTAGTAAAAGATTAAAAATTCAAAACTACGAGATTTGAAAAAATAACTGAACAAAGTAAGAAGAAGAATACGGTATTGAAGACAGAGGACCATACAATTTATAACATTAAGAGTGAAGACGTTCTAATGATAATAAAATACATAACGGTTCGCACCATTTGCACTAAGTAACTGCTAGTGATGAACTTGGTAAAATTAAAACACCATGGATGACATTGTCAACATTATTTTTATAGGTAGGTTTTGACAATGTCAATAACATGCCAGCACAAAACAATTTGAAATTGGATTAGGTAACAAAAACCTATCATATTAATGACTCGCGCATGTCACAATAATCTATCTAGTACACTGGGACACAACAATTTTGGTTTTAATATTTATTGTTGATTTTATTTACGCTGAGCTGCAAATAAGGCAGAGATACTACCTAGATCAGCCCAGAAGAAAGTGCAAGTACCTAGGTGGGTACATAAAATTTCGTTTAATAAAATTTGTGAGTCAAAAAGAGACAAAAGTATAAACTGCTCCCGCTCGAAGTCGCGAAGTGACTATCACAAAATGGCGCCGTTCGTGCCGGTTTATCGCCGCGTCATTCTCGCCGAGCTATTAGCTGTAGGCGCGTCTGCGTGCATTCCGTGCATGCGTCTTCCTTCTTTTACATTCTTTCGAGAAAGTTTGTACGCGATCAGCGATTCAGCGTTCTAATTCTTTATTACTTAAGCGTTGAAACTTCTGGAGAGGTAAGCAAGTTATATATAATTTTGTCATGGCTAATTATTTTTTGTTTTTTTTAGCCTTTGTTTTTGAGGGTAGATTCTTATTCCCTTTAAGGAAGAGTCAAATTGATTTTTCATTCGAAGTATTAAGATCAGCAAATATTTTTATTTCTATTTAATAATAACGAACTTACCTACTTAAAAAATAAGTAAAGTAAGGTTTAAGACTATGTTAAACCTCTGCTGTTGTTAATTCTTTGCAATGAAGTACAAAACTTTATCGGCCATTTGAAGCGAAGTGGCAACGTCGCATCTTGCCATTAAGTCCACTGTTGTTATGCCATAAATCAGATTTCGTCACGCTGCTGTTAATCTACCTAACATGTTCAACCGCATGTAAATTTTGATGAAGTTGGCATGTTGAAGCTTGGCAAGCTATATCAAAATTCGTGGCAATATAACTTAGAACAGAGCACATACAGGCTAAAACTGGTATTAGCGCTCATGACATTGAGTACAAATTGATAATACTCTGGCAAGCCGTCACTGAGTCGCTCGCTCGTTCATGCCGCGTTGCCAAACCGCTGCCATTCTTCCATATCTACATACAGACTATGGCTACGTAGATACTGTTATTGTGCTCAGTAGCTACTGGCAGACTACTTCATGCTTTATTGATTCTCTTCATTTTAACTTCATTTCATCGTGTCTTTTCCGTTTTTAAAACGCTCTAAAAAAGCGAACCACATTTTGCACTCTCCATTAGATTCATTATTAAGGACCTATGTAGAATAGATTTGCCAGGCTGCATTTTGTAAAATCACCTTCTCTGTTATCTACCATTTTAATGAGAACAATTGACTCATTTCGGATATCGTCGTTTCCGTTCGGTTGGCGTCAGTCAACAACGTTTAATGTAAACCTCTCTATCCTTTTCGCTCTTACGCCTATTAGGCTTTATCTTGGCTCTTAGGCTTTATCTTGATTTTTATAAGAAAGTCAGCTCATAACTTAAACTAAAAACCGTCTATTTCTTTTTCATTACTTTAACATAAGTTGCAGTTTCATCCCTACTGTAGACTAAAATAACTTCTTTGGTAGAAAACCCAAAATCCCAAAACCCCAGAAGACTCTAAATTTATATTACACCACGTACCTATTTGAAAAATAAAAAAGGCTAGACAAAAATTATTGAAGTTATTTTTGCACCGGCCTTTAATTCAAAAATAAAGACCACCCAATTTTAGTAATAATGCGACTCCACTGCCTATATTATAATTTTGGTATACACTGAAGGTTTGCTCCGCAACGGTCTGTACAGTACTGTAACTTCAACGGCAATGAATAGTTTGCGTAATATTTTGATCGAGAAATACCTGCGCATGTGACTTAATTATTTTTTCTTTTGCTTCCTTTTTTCATCCTTTATCGATGTTTAGCTTTAGTTGTAATTGTTAAAAATTTTAGTAAGTTGAAATACCTATTTCCTAAAAACACTTTCTAATAAAAATTTGGTACTTTCTATTAAAGAACGAAATACAATTTTTAAATTATGTATTTCTGCCTTGTGTTTAAAAAAAAAATGTAAGTCCATTCTATATACCTGGGCATTCCAAATAATCTCTGAAATTCTGTACATACATAAGAAGGGAATAAGTATGTAGATAAAATGTCATTAGGTATGTATTTATGTTAGTACCTACCTACTTATTGTTATGGCCTTAAAAATTCAGAGGGAATCGGAGTAGAAGTTGTCTTTTGTATGGCAAATAAGTTGTTTACGGTGATTTGATTCCAATATTTGCCTAGTTGATGTTGATGAAAAGGATCTTCGAACTATTTCGTCCTATTACTGTCGGTGGTACTTACTTCATGAAGTCGCTTATTTCTTCGATTTATCGTTTTAAAAATCATTTTAGTAATGTAGATATCTATTTTTATAATGACGTATTACTGACGTATAATTTTGTTCGGGTGCTTTCGGCTAGGTTCGGATGAACTCGCTGACGAGTCAAACGACCCACTCGACTCGGACGGCGTTTTACGTAAGAGCGGCAACGCCGCGTGTTCACGATGAATCCAACTATTTTTGTGATGTTTCTCTAGTTTTACTAAGATTTTTACGCTTAATTGCTTACAGTAAACCGGCGCAAGTCTTCGATATGACATTTTGGCCCATATCTTCACTTACATGTGTAGGTTTCAATATGATATCCGTAAATATTACGCTTATAGAGCTCCGCCCGAAATAATCAAGGTCACTTTCGGAATGAATGCGAATCTCATAACATCGTTCTTCTAATAATAATGTCCATCTATTTAACACTGTCCTGCTGCTGTTCACATCTGTCCTCTCTTCGTCGAAATAATGAGAATTTGTAATCCCTAAAACATAGTACAAATACTTGGTTTATTTACAATCGATGCGCCCATTTCAGTGCACTAAACTCTAGAGAGACGCGTGAGTCCCATAAACCGCCCCAAACAACAGAAGTAGAACGCAAGAGAACGAGTCGGCATTATCGTAACGTGACCTCGCTAAGTACTTGTGCACAGTGCAAGGTACGAACCCAGAGCCAACGCTTACGGTCCAGTCACTAGTGTATCGCTTTCCTTGTCATTCGCGACCTAGTTTACTATTGCCGTCTCTTTCGCTCCCTTCCAACTGTGTTTATCGAAAGGGAAACTCGACTCTCTGTTGGAAAATTACTCTGTATTGTTAGTTCATGTTCACGAACTCTGTCGCCATATTTGCGGCCGCCATTTTCTTCTCTCTTCGTCTGCTGTCCGTTAGTATCGCTTCGGACGCGCAACCGAGCGCTTGTATGTTGTGGCGTTTAACATTCTTCTCGTTAATTCTTCTACTTCTGTATTCTCTTGTTACTCATATAGAGGTGAGTGATTACAAACATTTGGTTATTTTTAAAACATTATTATTTATCATTCTAGTTACAATTTTAAATCAGTCTTACAGAATATGACTGTCCTTTTTTGTTTATTAACGGGTTTTTATATTTACAGAATGTTTTAAAAAATTTTTTTTTTACCTTTGGCCCTTTGTGCATATGAAATATATCTCGCTAACAGTGAGATATATTTGTTTATTGCGATTAATATTTATTTACAACGTTTTTATTTATCACTTTAGTCCATGCGACTATCGCCTTTATTTCATAAGCACTTAGGTTTAGAATGTCAAAAATGAGTTTGACATTTGTCATTATTTACTGTCAATTGTCATTTTTATTATTTTTATTTTGGGTAATAATGATAGAGTTTTTAACAGAGTTCTTGCATTTTCTCTTCAAAATGTTTGACTGAGGGTTCTGTTCTCTGACGTTTATGTAGAAAAAAAGGCAACCCTCCTTTTTCCTTCGATTAATATATATTTACGCAGGCATATTGCAAAATATATGCAGATTTAAGAAAAATACTGCAATAGGAAGGCGGTCCACTGCCCCAATTACTCTCATTGATCATACTATCATTGATTATGATACTTGTAAAACAATGTGAATTGTAAAAGTAAACAACATCAGCTGTCATGGGAATAAACATACAGAATGATTTACGTATTTCTTCTCCATAATATTATTTGGATATTTTGACGTTTCCCGGTGTCCGTTCGATAGCCCCTCGTTCTGCTTTCCACCATCACCTCGTTCGTTTTTACTTCGTCTGGCTCTGGGAAATAGGTCTGTCTCTTTCTTGCTAACGCGTGCCGCGCGTAGAGCAAGTGCGATGGCACATTTCACGCGTTTCGCCGTTTACCGGCTTGGCGATCAGCGTGCAGCTCTATACCAAGTGAGTGGGGAATTTATTCCGGTATTTCGTGCGACAGACCGCACCGCCGCCATCTTGGACTGCAATTTGGAGTAGTATTATTTCTGTAATGAATCGTTCTTGATTTGCCTCTTTATTTTAGATTTTAGCGCTAATTTCGTGTTTTACATCCTCTTCATCACCAGAAGCCACGATTATCAAAATATCTATTTAATTTAATTGTAATTGAATAAATATATAATAATTTGTCAAAGATCTATCACGAATCGATGACAGCGTTTCCAACCCATTTTATTAAAAAGGTGTGATTTATTAAACTTTAGCTAAAAAACAGAATCCGCTGCATGCAATCAGCTCCAAACTTTGGCAATACTTTCCAATCATAGGGGTTAAAAAAAGATTATATACTATATAAGATTGGAACCATTTTTATTACTAGTTCAAATATAGTTTACCTACCTATTAAGAAAAGTTTATCTATTATGCACATAACCTTACGGATACCAAACGTATTTATTGTAGAGTGACGTTATCTTACTTGCCTTGTGGCAGCTGACTTAAAATTTAAATCGTTCCCGATTCCTTGCCTGGCCAAAAGCGAAATCTTTGTTAATTCGTATTCAATGAGCAAGAATCCTTATCTTAGTCTCTTTTAAAGTGATTTCCATATACTGAGTTCTTAGATTTACGCGAATATTACACATGAAATAAAACGATTTTACTATTTCTCTTATATAGGACAAACAAAAAGACCGATAAAAACTCGGGTTAAGAACACATAGCTGACCTAAAACACCATCGCTCAAAGAAGTCTGCAGTCTGTGAACATGTCCTTGACCGCACCCGCCATAACATCAGATTTGATAGACCACAAATCCTCGTGCAAGAACACCGATTCCTACCAAGGATGGTTCGCGAGGCTATTGAAATTAAAAAACATCCTAATTTCAATAGAGAAGATGGCTGGGTGCTTCCATCGACTTGGGATCCGGTAATTAATATAATCAAATCCAAAACCAAGCATAACACTGCACGACCTCAAGACACCGTGAGCTCATTCTGCGAACTATGCCTTTTGGACGTCTAACACCTCAGTCTCTACCGTGACCATGGGTGCTGCAAAACCCTCGAAACGTCGGGAACTTAAAAATCAAAAATAAACCGCGATAAAATTCGAAAAATAGTTTTATTTCATGTGATTGTCATATGTTTTAATCTATCTATACCACCACGCCAGATCCCTTGCGGGGTATAGAGAGTGGATTTCCAACAGTGTCTATCCTTACAGACCTCTTTGGCTTCCTCCACTCTCATAGGTCGTCTCATACACGCTCGCCGCTTACAGAGATTCTACACTTGGTCTTAAGATATATTCGGTTTTATTTATATTCGGTATGGTAAGATAGCTAGACCGGTAACTACATCCTTCCACTTTTGCAATTATATTTATGCTTTAAAAGGGCTTAAAACAATATTTGAGATGAGCTTATGGACTTATTGGCTTAGCTTATTACCAGGACATTAGTTCGTATATTAATGATCCCTCAAAAATCTGATGCAGATTAATCAACGGGCCTATTGCGTATCTGAAAAGTGATGATCACTATGCAAAGTAATCACTGTCAAACTAGCATTTTCGTATTGACTATCTACACTGATGATTACTTCATGACGTCATATTGAGTAATCTCGCAAAGAATAAAATTGACTGGGATACGACAAAGAATATGTGGCTCTTATTCTAATTGGAACACAATGCCGGGTTCTAAGCAGAACTTGGAGCGTGATTGTTGGACGCTCGCCATTTTGAGGTGAAGGTGCAAAAGACCCTGAGCCAACAACGAATTAATTCACATAATAAATACAAGCAGAACGTACGATGCGAAGCCCAGAAAGAAGCCTCAGAAACCGAACTTGCTATGCGAAATGTAGTTGAATCACACAAAGTAAATATACTTCGTGAGTTTAAGACTTTCGCTCTTGTTCAGTCAGTGTGACAACAAAAGCGGAGCCAAACGTAATAATACGAATTAAACATAACCTTATTGTAGGCTATCAAAAACAACAATTTTGATTGAGGGTTCTAAATTGTTGAATGATTTCTATTATGAATACTGGGATAATACTTCAGTACATCCCTAACTATTTAATAAAATTACCTGAAATTGTCATTCCTAAAAGGGTATAAGCAAACTTTTTGTCCAGATCCGTATTCTTCACTCTCTTTCTCGTTTCTGAAAGCAATATTAGTTCACTGATCAAGTCTTACGATAATATATACATAGATAGTCTAGATTCCAAGTCTTTTCTTACAATTGATTACGAGCTTAAACAGAAAGTACATGGTTCTCGAGATCTCTTTATACTCCAGTCTGTTATAATGTTGACTATTCACACCAATCCAGTTCTTTTTTTTAAAGATACGTGATGTCACGGATGATTAGTTAGAGATTAATTTTTGGATCAATCCACAATAGCTAACAATTTCTTTACTGACGTCAACCACTTACCTATTATCTTACTTCATTAATAATAACGATTCCTGTGTCGATGACGGTACTGAACGTCTGGATCTCTACAAGGTCGTCGTTGCCATTTACATGTTCTATCTTGAAGTATTCTCCCTAAAGCATTCTCTCTAAAAACATTCGTACAAGCAACTTAGTTAACCAATGCTGCTCTTAAGTCATCATTGGTAGAAATAAGATTTAGACTAACACGAAATGCGCAAGCCATCCTACGCCCAGCCCATTCTCGTACCGTGCGCACCCACTGTCTAGAAAATCAATCTCTGTTTTAATACCTTATTTAATCTAGCAAATAAAACTAGATAGGTAACTATTAGAATTGTGGTTTATTTAATAATATTACCTTTGGAATTAACCTTACATTTAATGGTTTTGACTTTATGAATTTGATCATCAATCGTGGTTCGACTGCTAAATTGTTGTCGATAGTCATATTTCTTCTGATACTTGTCTATTCTAGTTCAAATCGCTAAAATAACATTATCAGAATTTTACAGAAATGAAGTCGAAAGTTTATTGAAACATATTCGGTCTGGTATTTTCATCTAATTAATCCTGGAGAAGTAAATATGATTCCAATAAGAAGTGAGGTGTGATTATAATGTTACAATTCCTGTAAAGTTTTCCAAATGTCGCTATACAAATGTTATCTTGCTACTGTCAATATAGACCAATGTTAATAAATTTTTGACGCTTTTCAATATGTTTTATTTTTTGCAGGATTTTGTTTGAATACTGTTAGCGGTAAACACTTTTTGCTTAGGTTCCGTTAGCATCTTTCTTTTCGCTAATTAAGCAACATTTCTGTTATTTGCTCATTTAAACGAATGCTGATAATTATCGTACATAACGCGTAATTATTACCTGTTAATTGTGATGTCATTTTCAATATAATAATATATAAACAACAGTTTACGTTTTTCTTGGCTTGGTGGCCAAATATGGAACTAATCATGACAGTTTCACGAAGACAGTGGCGCCGTGGTTGCCGGTAAAACTAAGAACGCAGTATTTACGTTGTGTTGAAATCGGAATTAGATATGTAGGTTTGTACAGCTTCCGACTCGTTAATATTACTTATATTTTATACCCATTCATCAAAAGTTCCGTAAAATGATTCTGGATTTCTATATAATATTATAGCACATATAAAAAATGAAATACAAAATACTCTCGCTAGATGGCGCTCTTGTAAAATATTGATTGCTTAAGCTTCACGAATAAATTTGACGCATATGATAATCAACTGATTCAGGTTTTGCGCACCTGTCTCTTACGTGCATTACACAAAAAATAAATATTTAAATATTGTTATCAATACTGAAATATTCAATTTTTTGATTTTTTTAGTTAAGATTATAGTTTACATTATATTAAATAAGATAAACAGCTTAAAATAAAAATTTATAACTCAAAAACTAAATGTATAACAAAAAAAATCAAATGTTTAGGCTTATATTCAAAATCAAAATCAACAGTTTTTTATTCATGTTTACGAAAAAGCACTTATGATAAGTCAAAAAGACAAAATTGTTGATTACTTAAGACTCTACCACCCGTTCAGAAAGTCATTCCTGTGAAGAAGAAGGGCAAGATAGACCACGGTTACTCTTTTTAAAAATGTGAGTTTTACAATACTTTTTGTATACATTGCATTCATGGGGTATAGGAGAACAGTGCAGAACGAGCTAAACAGATGTGCTTAAATATAAATTAAACATAAGTGTACTTAGATTTATGGTATCAGTCAGTGTCACATAGTCCTCTCATTTACAAAATAGAGACTTTGTATAGGGATATAATAAAAGTAGCAAAATGTATAAATAAAAAGTATAATAATAATAGTAAGAGAAAAAAAGGGTTACTATAAAATACGTAGAGAGTGCGTACGAGATAATTGGTTATAGCTCCAGTGTGATGCCGAACGAGACAAAATTCAACAGTACTACGGTACATGTTTAATCAGTCAAAGGATAGACGACGGACCAGTCCCCACCAGCAGCACCCGTTCACGAGTATGACTTGATAAGCAGCCATCACTCTCCTCGACCCTATTAGAGGGAAGAGAGTGACCCGCTCCACAGAGCCACCACTAGCAAAGACAGCATGGTGGTGACACATTTAGTGAGCATGGCCAATCCACGACCCTGTGGAAATCGTTCGAAAATAATGATTGTTTATGCATTTCGTTATAATTATTAAGGTCGTTGATTTTGTAAATTATAGGTCTCAAAATCTTCAGAGAAGTACATCATACGCAAATCTTTATAGCTGCTTTAAAGATTATCATTAATTTTTATACTGCATTGTTACGTATAAGTTTTAATTAATAGCACCCCACGAAATCTAATTCCTGATAAATGTTAGTTACTCGTATGATTTGAGCTGTAACAAGTATTTTTTCTGTCTATTTCAGAGCGGTGTCTTCTTCACTACAAATAAGGCAATGAAAAACAATGCAATTAATCCTTGAGACAGAACCTTCGTTAGACATTCAAAGAGACATGTCGACGGTTGAAGAAACTTTAAATGAAAAAATTGTGGCCAATGGTGATGTCGAAGATCTCAATAAGAAAGGAAAGGAAAACAAAGAGAATTTAGTCGAAGGTAGCATTACTAGTGAAGAAATTATAAAAGTAAGTAGTGATGATATAGGTGATAGTGTTTTAACGACAACACTAGTTCATGTTAACAATGTTGATGTAGCTAATAATTATAGAGCTGTAGCAAGTAATAATAGTGAGAGCCTCATAGAGGGAGAGCAAAATGGAGAGAGTGATGTGCTGATTCCTAAATTACAAGATAAAAAAACTGAAAAATATGAAATTCTTGAACATTCTGCTAATGTCATACAAGAAGATATAATAGAAGACGATATTATCAATTTAGGAGATTCAAATCATATTAATGCTGAATTATCCAATATTGTTGAAATAGATACTGAAAATATCCCTGAAAAAATTGACGAAGAAAAGTGCATCGCTGCAACTAATAAATTAGATAATAATGATATAACCGAAAAATCTGTTATTGACCACGAAGATTTAAAAAGTATTAGACCTGAATCTTCTGAAGATATAACAAACGAGGCCGAGGAGTGCATCAGCTTAAACGAAGTATCCGAAGCACCTCTATGTGATGATGTTATTATAGATGAAGAAACCGCACGGCTCAATGAACCAAAAGATATTAATGTAGATAAACCAACAGGAGTTGATGAAGAAACATCAAAAGATGTTGCTGAAATTCCCGTTTCAAATAAAGAAGAATCGGAGCCTATTGAACTAAATGATGAAATGGATGTAGACGAAGTAGAAGAAATAGTTGAAGAAAACAATGATGTTAATGGTACTATTACTTTAAGAGGTGAGTCAGACGAGTCATCTATAGATTTGACAGATGCAAAACACGAAATCAATGCAATTGAAAACCAAAAGACCAATATATCAAATCAAAAAGATACAGAAGATACCGAAACTATTGAACTAAAAGACGAAGTTAATACTGTACAAGGTACGGAAGGTACTGAAAAAGCAGAAAGTGACATTTGTGATAGTAACGTAATTAAAGAATCGGAACACTCTGCGATTGTTGAACAAGATGTCATTGGAGTAGTTGAAGTAAGATGTGTTACGGAAGAGCCAAAAATTAATATTTGCAGTTTCGCTAAAATGGACGAAGATGTTAAAGAATCACCGATTGAGTTAAAAGATGAAATAGATGTAGAGGAAATAAAAGACGTCCAAGAAAATAAATCTGAAACAAATGTAATCGCACCTTCACCGGCTAAGCCCATGACTATTTCAGATAAGCCTGTAATATCTAAATTAGTTAACAACTTGAATATTCTCTCTGATGATGAAGACGAACCTCCTAGTAATGAACCAGAAGCGAAAGATGCTCAAAGTAAGGAAACAACGTCTAGCGAGCAACCGTCCATTAATATTGAAGATGACGATGACATAATGTTGATTGATGAGGATGTTCCTTCAACGACCGAGATAACAAAAGCTGTAGAAAGTATTGAAAAGGTTATGTCTCCGTCGAAACAGGATTCTACGCCTGTCATGGAAACTGTTGACGAGAGTAAACAAAGTGATGATTTATTCTCTAACAGTAATGATAATGAAAAAGGTTCGTTATTTTTATAAGGTTTAATTACTTACCTTTTTATCGATGATTGTCTTTTGCCGATCTCTTAACATTCGAATGATGATTTTTATACTTTTATTTCCAGAATCGACTCTTCGACCTCCTGCGGCAGATCCTAGTATAGATATCAATATTAAAGAGAAACCCGTCGAAAATGATCCTGTAGCAATAGAACCAGACAAGCCACTGCTTCCTGACAATTTCTTAAAATCTGCCAAGAAAAACCTAGCTGATATGACTAGAGAAGATTTAGAAGAATTTTGTATTTTGAAAATAGTTGAAAGTATAGTCGATAGAAGTAGTCTTAGTGACATCAAAGCTAAACTAATTGTTATGTCTCAAAATATAGAAGAATACAAGAAAAAAGCGTCAATGCTGACAAAACAGAACAGAGATCTACAAGTGGTATTAAGATCTGTGCAAGAGGAACAAAAGAAATTTACTGATGTACCAGTAGCTCCATTGAAAATAACAAGATCTGTGGGCATGCAGATCCTAATGACTGACAAATTGGCTCCGAGGAGAAAAGGCATGATGCCACAGAATAACACGCCCAGCCCTAATCATGTTACTAAACCAGTTACGAGAAATCCCGCTGGCGTAGGCCCTCGGGCGCAGAAACAAGCTGGTATTAATCAAAACATACCTGTTCCTAGACTAGTACCTGCTAGTAGTCCAACGACTAAACCTCCCAGTGCTGTGAATCAGCCTGCACAAGGGAATACTCCTATAAAATCTCCTAATCTCACACCAAATGGGATCAAAAATCTAACGCCAGCACTGAAGGCAGCTGAAAAAAGACTTCACAATAGGATTCAATCTGTTACAGTTGATTTAACTGATGACGAACCTCCAGCTAAAATGTGTCAAAAAAATTCTCCTGCACCCCCTGTTAGACTAGTACCTCCCCAAAACTTAATGCCACCGCAAAGACAGCCGTTCACGCCAGTAGTCAATACTCCTAGAAAAGTGTACATTCCTATAAGTGGACCACAAAATCAAGCCATTAGACCGGGGCAGACCATCATGCTGAAGCCAGTAACAGGTACAGTATTTTTCTTATAATAGGTCTCATAGAAATTGTTAAATTAAATCGAATTGACGACGTAATTTTTAATTACATAGAAAATTTACTAAAAAATTATTGCTTTTGTAAGGAAGTACTTAAGATCAGGTCACATCCCTATTTTTCTTAAATAGTTTAGAATACTATTCTATTATATAATCTAACAAACTTAATCTTGAATTTTTGTACAGGGCCAAGACAAAGATGTCCCCCTCCACCACAAGTGCCAAGAGCGCAAAATCCAGTCAGGAGAGTAACAAGCGGGCGACATCCGGCACCTTTGCCAGACGCAATGAAGCAATACCAACCGCCAAACTGGAAGGCCTTACCGCCAGCGCCCGACCTCAGACTATCTAAAGTCGAGAATGGAATAGTGATATCTTGGAAAATAGAAGGCTACCAAGAAGATAGTTACGAAGAAATAGCGAGCTACCAGCTTTACGCCTATCAGGAGACGTCTTCACCGCCAAGCACTAGTTTGTGGAAGAAAATTGGAGATGTCAAAGCATTACCTTTGCCAATGGCGTGCACCCTGACACAGTTCATGGCTGGTTTCAAGTACTACTTCGCAGTACGAGCCGTTGACGTCAAATCTAGACTGGGTCCCTTTAGTTTACCTGGGAGCATACTCCTTCTAAATAAATTGTAAGACTGATTATGTGAG
This sequence comes from Phalera bucephala, assembly GCA_905147815.2. Taxonomy (NCBI): domain Eukaryota; kingdom Metazoa; phylum Arthropoda; class Insecta; order Lepidoptera; family Notodontidae; genus Phalera; species Phalera bucephala. Next base: position 25,989,657 of record LR990623.1, on the reverse strand, counting down.
TGAACCGGCAATGTCATACATTGTCACGGTGAATAATTGAAATAAGAAGTGATTGTTTTGTATAATATTTGTTAATTTATTCTCTCATTGTACATATTGTTTTTAAGATTTTAATTCAACTGACTTGCGCTAATTTCGGTTTTATTTTCAATTGTTGCAAGAGACCTTAGCATATTGTTACCTACTCCTTTGAGATTACCATGCTTATTATCATCAGCCGATGATAACCAGTCTTTTCAGGACAAAAGTCTCTCCCAAAGCCCGACTTTGTGCTGTCCAAATCCAGCTTTATCGCGACCTTCAACAGGTCCAGGTCTACCTCGTAAAAGGCTCGTCCAATTAACTCTTCTGGAAGGTGGAGTGGAGAAGCTCCCCACAAGCCACTACCGGCGCAGTTTTATAGGTCTTCGAGCTTCCGTAAGTCAAAGAAACTCCCAACTTTGTATGCTAACTGTCAATGGATCAAGTCGATGCGTTTGGAGAATAAAAGGGTGGACCGTACGTAACTGACTCTGATCCAGGAACAAATACTTTCAGTGAAATCTGTATAAATAATGTGACGGGAGTTGTGTCTGTAGGAATTTCTTTAAAATACAACCGATCTTGATGATGGCAGCTTAAATACATACTTGGTTTATACATATTGAATCAAGGCCGCCACACCAGTCGGATATATCCGACAAATATGTTCGTGCCCATACCGCCCCTTTCGTATTTATACCACAGAAAACCAGTGTTCGTATTTTTTTTGGTCATTCGGCTACCGACGTATATATTATTATATATAGATAAAATATCCAACAAACGTTTACCCATACGTTAGATTGACTTGTCATAGTTTTGATTATTAACAAATAAATTAGAAGTATTAACTATACGCGCGGGCGTAAAAGCACGGCAACAGACATAAGTTGTTATAAGGTTAAGTTTATACCTTACTACTTACAATTTAAGGTCTACATATCACTGCCAACTGCGATTTTATTTAATTCTTGTGTATTCCGTAGTAAAAATTTAATCTACAATCGACAAAATTGTTGATTATTCATGCTGTTATCCTATATTATTGATCTTTTCAACAGTTTTATTGTTGTACTATAGAGATATTTTAGTTAGAAAATAAAATTCTGTTGTACATTCTATTATAGATACTTATAAAAATAGGATTCTTGCTTTATTGCAAATATTTGAAAAATGTTCTAGTGTTATAAATGAATGCTGTATGTAAAACTCTTTACCCATTACATGCCTAGAATGTGGATCTTGGATACATGTAATTAATTACACATTTAAAATCTATCATTTTCTTTCATTTGTTTATTACAAGTTTGACATAGAAGACATGAAACAGTTACAAACGAAAAATCAGCGGTAGTTTTTGCGAAGACCCGAAAATGGATGGGTGGCCTACTATGTGACACCTTTCAGGTGAATAACAGTTGCTGACGTCTATTATCATAACCCCCATAACATAATAAAAATAAACCCCGTCACGACTATGTTCCAAACGGGGCTGGCAGGAATGTACTGCGTACACCCCACAAGCACACCCACATAATTATAACTCTGGACCACCAAGGGCACAATTTCAGTCTAGACTGCTATTGAGAATCTTTAGATAAATAAACCACACTGTTAGACCTAGGTTCGAACCCAGGATCTCGTATCGCCAGCCGCACTATACGTTACTAGATCAACGTATATAACATAATAATAAGGACAATTCGAGACTCTCGGTAACCGACAAGCGTCTATAAGACCAACTATAAAAGTGGAGGAACCCAAAGAGGTACGTAAGGAAAGAATCTGTTGGAACTATGTACTCTCTGCCTACCCCGCAAGGGATCTGGCGTGATGATATATATAGATAGATAATAATAATAATTTATTTCAAATTATTGTTATTGTACAAATTTTATGGCAACGTGCCCGCTACCTGTCTATTCTACGAACGATTGAGCGTGATGTAGATACGGTTTACGCACCAAATATTGTCAATATTATTTAAGGATATTGACTATTGATGTAAGGTTTTTTTGATTTCCATCAATATCCGGAGGATTGATAGATGGACATGTAACATTATTGATAAAACTGTACTCGATCGTAAAGATCAGTTCACGTTTGTTATAGCGATGGGCGATTGTTACGAAAAAAAAACTATCGAATGACTCGACAATTGTAGTTACACACATTCGAATGTCAATTCATTCGTCCTCATAAAAATACAATCGACGAACGAATGAAAATGGAGGGTGCGTTGGTTACGCGCAGAGTACAATCAACACGGGGGAAACGTTTCGATTGTTAGCAATAATTTTTAGTTGATCAGTAATTGATGTCACTGAAGGTCATGCCGACAATGGGCTTAGGTTAAGTTGGAAATGTCGACTGAATTATAGACAAATATAAACAAATATAAAGTACTTATAATCACTAAATCTACCCTGCAGGAGATCTGGTGTTATGATAGATTACCACAAATTTTAAAGTATTTTTTATGCAATATACTTATTTACTACAAGTTTAAAAAAAATATTTTGGAATTAATTTTCTATAAGTATATTACTTATGTACATAAATTATTATATGAAAAATTAAAAAACAAGTCCCGATTTAAATCTATTGAACGATGCTAAAACAATCGACGGTGCGTTCTATTCCTCTGTCGATTGCGTGCTCGTTACTAAAGTTACGCGCGCGCGGACAAAACGCTGAGCAACAATCTAACAATCGACCAACAATCGAAGAATTATGATTGTCATTCGACTGTATTCAAGTAAACGGAACAATCGAATAATTCGATTGTTTTTAGTAATAATCGCCCATCGTTAGTTTTTTACTTATTCTACTGGATTGAGTTTTAAGCATGTTTTTAAGAAACATTTGGTTTGTTTATTACGTTTTTACCATTTTTACACGTTCTAAATTATTGTGATACACTTGATCATTTTGGCTTAAAAAAGATACATTCAATACACCATATACCAAAACAATATTTTTTGTACTCAAAGATTACATATTAAATAAAAATACATGTATATAAGTATGTCTGTGTTCCAAATTCCCAATCGCCAAAGGTATAATGATATTTTTAACAAAATATGATGCGCAAGCTTAGGCTGCAAAAAATTACCATGCATTTGCATTATTTTAAGAAAATTTTGGTTAACCTGATTAATTACAACTAATGTTATAATCGAAGAGATAATATTGACCAATTAGCAAATGGTTTTTTTATGTTTACGCATCACGGCGACGCATATTTTGCCAATGTCAAGTATTACGAATATTCATTTCTAAATTAATTCAACTCCGATCAACTAAAGATCAAATTGATGACAAAGATGATTATGAAATTGATGAAGTGCCCCACCCTGGATAGTTAAGCGTTGGATACTTTACATACCCATTGCTATGGCCGTTTTGAGGGAAATCAAAAAGGCATGTTTTATCACTTTGTGACAATTACCTTTACTCATGCACATATAGGAATACACAATGTTTAATATTCCACCAACATTACACATTATAATTCAAAATAACAAGTTTTGGAAATTAAAACAAATTGACGACATCACTCTTCGATTTCCCGCCAAAACTCCAAGTGGTTTTTTTTATATGTTTATGGCATCACGACGACGCGTATTTTGCCAATGTCAAGTATTACGAATATTCATTTCAAAATTAATTCAACTCCCCGATGAACTTGATGACAAGGATGATTATGAAATTGATGAAGTGCCCCACCCTGGATAGTAAAGCGATGGATACTTTACATACCAATTGCGACGGCCGTTTTGAGGGAAATCGAAAAGGCACGTTTTATCACTTTGTTACAATTACTTTCACTCGTGCACATATAAGAATACATAATGGTTAATATTCCACCAACATTACACATTATAATTCAAAATAACACAAGTTTAAGAAATTAAAACAAATTGACGGCATCATCTTCAATTACCCGCCAAAAAACTCCTCCAAATGGTTATTCTGAGCTCTACCAATTAACAGATTTTTTTTTTTTTTGGAACGACAATACTATATAGAAATAGGGTTGACATGATTAATATTTTTCCTACCATCTTAGTAAGATAATAGTTAGCAAAATACACCCATGAAAACATTAAGTGAAAGCTTCTTTTGTTAGGCCTTACACGTACGGCCTTATACATGCGGACTGGGGCAAATTTTTTGAAACGAAGTTTCTTAACGTGGCTTGTGGTTGGAGTTGACAGCTAGAAATCATAACATAACGAAAAAACGTTACGAGGTGTTCGGTTCCGTCCGGCATAGTTCGAATGTTGTCGTAAGCGCTTGCCGCCATACTTGTATCCATCACATGATAGTTAAATGTGCTCGATGGCCAGAGTAATATTTTTATTGTGTGTGTGTGAATGGTCTACGCTGTTGGCCGCGGGGCCTTTACAGCTTCACTGGACAAGAGGGCGAGCGTGCAACCACTACGCTCGAGCCAGAAGGGCAAGAGCGCAAACTAGCTCAAGGGCGCCTCAAGGAGGAACGGCCTCGGCTTAGGCAGTCACTACGAGGGAGGGCGTATACTAGGTGTCTCGACGTGGTGCTCTGCAACGGGCGGCGGGAAAGGGATTCTCCGACCTCGCCGGCAAGGTCGGTGTCTGATCCGAAAGAAGGAATGTAAGGGTATCGGGAGGGTTGGTGAGAACATGCCGCGGACGGCGGTAGCGGCTGATGGGAGGGGAGTTAGGTTCGTAGTCGGCGGCGGCTACGATTAGCGGATTACTATGATTGGACGCGTTCGCGAAATATCGGGTTGTCGCATTTTTAATAAAGGCGCGAATAAGTTGAATGGATATCAATATTCCGTATGAACCATGGGGCTGCGACGGCTTTGCGTAGGAAACGGGATTGAACCGTTTGGAGTCGATATGAGAGCGGGTGGCGTGCCCGAACACCTCACAAGCGTACGTCATAAAGTGTAGCCTTATTCCTAAGAGATATTTTACTCCGCTTGCAAATCATAGGGTAAAGACGACCGAGCACAAAGGCTGCTCGGTCACGGACTCGCTTGATGTGCGGTCCGAAGGTCATGGTATTGTTTAGGGTGACCCCTAGATATTTGACCTGTTTGACCCAGGGAATAGGTAGGTCGAACATGGTCTTTTGACCGAGATTACTTCTGGGGTGGCGCAGGGAGGGGCGCGGGGCGGCACCTCTGGAGAAAAACACCGCAGTGCTCTTGTCCGGGTTCACCACTTCCTATTCCCACGTACAATTCGCCACTTCCTGAACCAATTCCCTAGGGTATGCCTGAGGGTTTCTGGTAATTAAACCTTTATTCCTATGCGAGACATAGAGAGCGGTATCATCTGCGAATAGGGCTAGATGCACCTTACTCGAACGAGGAATGAATGAATAGGAGGGGGGAGGGAGCTGAGTCTTGTGGGACACCAGCTTGTATGGAGTGGGGGTAGAGCGCATCATTTCGACGCGATTCCGAAAGGCGCGATTCATCAGGAAGTCTCGTAAGATGATCACGAGTCTGTCCGGCACGCCCATTTGGTAAAGATTGTAGATCAAGCCGTTGTGCCAGACTTTGTAAATATTTTTTATCTTGTGCGCAAGTCATAATAGTCTTGTTTAAACATATAATGCATTTATTTAAATAAGTTTTTTTTCGTGTTAAGTATAAGACAATATTGTTATCGCACAATTAGGTTGATAAAATTTACGCCATATGACTTATCACACAGACTGTACTATCCATGCAGTGTTGCAAGCCTCTCGTATTTAAAAACAGGATAATTCAATCAATATTTTACATGCTTTATTTTTTATGGTATTGATACGTTTTACTACTGTTTCACTTATCATTCTATTCGACTTTTAGTAGTATGGTAGTAATTTTAATTTGGCGATATTATCACGATGACTGTCAGTCAGTAATCAAATGTCATGTCACTGTCAGCTGAAAGATTTTTTGTGCTGGCCACTGTTCTACCAGTTTTCAATAGATTCGCGTATCGGTAGTTCGCAGATTCGTAATTCTCTTAATTTTTGAGGTAAATCAACAAAATAGACGCAAAATATAATACTGGGTTTACATTTATCTTAAATCTTATCTTGTTTCTGGAAAATACGCATGTAGTGTTCGGTGTTTAGTGTTTTTCTCGAATACACTTGAGATAATCTGACGTAGGTAGTTGACATATCATTTCGCAAGTAGTTTTACGGAGGTGTTTTATTTGTGTACGTATTGTGGATATATAATATCCGCATAAATTTTAGTGATTTGAGTGCAGTGCCAGTGGTTTTAGGTTTTGAAGATGCTTAATTCGTTTTCGTAATCGATAAATAGTGCGTGATGTGATGGTAGTGTAGGTTCAAAGTTGGTACAACTTTGGCCTGTGTTTAGTGTGGTACACCGGGTATTTTGTTTGCGGTTTCTAAGCTGTGAGAGCTATGCTGGCCCCTCGTTCGTACCACTTCGAGCCTCATGCACGCCTGGTATGATCCGTTATATATTTCACCATACTATTAGTTTTACGAATGATGTAGATGATATTTTACTCCATCAGCTTGCACTAAACCGAGATGAGTGAAAGAAGGAAGGGAAGGCCTTTGCAGGCAGTGGGACAGTATACGCTTATAATAATAATAATATTTTACTGTAATGGTATATTTTTTACTACATGATCTGATATCATGAGTGTATAGATTATTTAGTTGCTTGGTTAATTTTTACTGGGAAACTAATGTTTTAACAATCTACTTAAAATATGATAAGCTTGACAAAATTAGAAGGTTCAAGGAAGTCATAGATTATTTAGTATTTAAGCTATGATATGTAGAAGCTTTAAATCCACACTACTTTTTTGTATATAATGTAATATATTAGTAATAATATGTAATAATAGATACTGATTTATATAACAAAAATACATGCATATTGGGATAATATCATAAATGAAATCCCGCACGGGACAAATCTTTGTGTGATCCACAATTATTTTTTCTGGTCTGGGTATTTGTGAGTGAATTTTCATGTTTGTAAACGCACCCACAACACAGGAATAAATCCTAGTGTGGGGCTTCATTTTTAAAAAAAAAGAAAATAAAAAGATAAAAGTTAATAAAATATTAAACTATTTTTAAAACCACAGACACTGAAATAAAAACCACTTTTTTAGCTATATATACAGTTCTAATTCTATTCTAGAATATGTATGACTCACACCTACCAAAAAACCTTGTCTAGATTAAGATTTCTTTACATAACCAAAGTTAACCAAAAAATGATAAAGTATCCCTTATTATTCATATCATATAAACTACTTAGTAAATACAGAATCGCTTTCATTTCTTTGAAAAACTAAGTAATAAGAATTTATTATTATTATATATTATATAATATTGACTTAGATAGATTCTATATACATCTTTATCATTCACACTAATTAAGTAACAAAAATGAATCCAGGGTTATGATATAGGTACATAGAGGTAACAAATTCTATCTATCTAAATCATCACGCCAGATCCCTTTGGGGGGTAGGCAGAGAGTACAGAGTTCCAACAGGTTCTTTCCTTACATACCTCTCTGGCTTCCTGGTTCATACGATACAATTGTAGTTGGTAGTGTTATATTGTTGATTTGTTTACATGGATTTATGGGAATTAGAATAGGGTATTTTTCTACTTTGGTAATTGATAATGTGGATTAAGTGGGTAGATAAATAAGATGATGACATACACACTCTTGTACAATGGCTACCAAGCAAAATACATGATTTACATTGAGTTGGTGTTTTACTAAAGTTCAGGACTAAATACATAGGCTAGGTGCCTCATTGGATCCTTAAATTGTCTGTTCACATTAAATTTCGTCACCCTCACTTGGGGAATGTAGGCATGATAGTGTCACAGAAGAGCATGACACATTGTGTTGTAGTGGTTCTCACCCTTTTGTCTGATGATTTTGTAAAGGCTCCAGGGCTAACAACATTGATCACACACACACAAAAAAGCCTTTGTGTGTTTAAGATATGACTAGGTTAGGTATGTAATTACTTTTTATTTATGGATTCAATTTTATTCGGTTTATTTAGTTGTGGTAAGATAGTCTAGGTCTTCCCCGGTACCTGCATCCTTCCACTTTCACATTATATATCTGTTTTGTCATTCTTTCCTCTGGCATTCTTTCGATATGCCCGAACCAACGGAGCATGCCCTTTCTCATCTTTACACCGATACTATCTTTCCTACCTACTCGCTGTCTTACTATGCTGTTGCTAATGCGGTCGGTCAGCTTCACTCCGCACATCTTCCGCAGAGCTCGCATTTCTACCGCATTTATCCTACTTTCATTCTCCTTCTTACATACCCAGCTCTCGCTACCATATAACAGCGTTGGGACAAGAACTCCGTTATGTATGGCCAGCTGCGCCTTATGGCTTAAGTACCGGCTCCCGAGTAGCTGTTCCCTGCACTCACTCTTCTCTCTATTTCAGTCGAGAGTCGAGAGTGTACTCTCTGCCTACCCTGCAAGGGATCTGGCGTGAGGTTATAGATAGATAGATAGATAGATTCAATTTTTTTCTAAGGTTTCAAAAAATGTTGAGTAAAAAGCTTACTTTGTTTATAATTATATATCAAAGTATTTTATTATTTCCATTGTGTTGGATATGTACCTAAGATATTGTTACAGTAAGTAAACAAGTAAAGTTTATTTAAACATTGTTCATATCTGACATTGAGATGTTAAGAACATAAAATGACATAGTTGTTTTGGTTTGTGGTTTTAATAATTATCTTTTATGGAGTGGTTTATTTATTTAGTTAAGGAATAATCTATCTATCTATAACATCACGCCAGATCCCTTGCGGGGTAGGCAGAGAGTACAGAGTTCCAACAGGTTCTTTCCTTACATAGCTCTCTGGCTTCCTCGACTCTCATAGTTCGTCTCATACACGCTCGCCGGTTACGGAGACTCTTGACTTTTCCATCAGATAAGACTCGGTTTATTTGGTTGTGGTAAGATAGTCTAGGTCTTCCCCGGTACCTGCATCCTTCCACTTTCACATTGTATATCTGTTTTGTCATTAAGGAATAATGGACTCTGTTATTCCTCTATTCCCCAAGTGGCAGAGTTATACTCCTATACTGTATGTATAATAGGGGTGAGCCAGCTGGACTATGGACTGCCATTAAACTCTCGAAAACTTATTCTCACCTACGATTCAAATAAATAAATAAATTGTTAAGGACAGATTTGCTCCTAGTTTAGTCTAGCTGTCCCCGCGAACTTCAAATCTCCATCGATTTAGCGCAGTGGTTAAGAGCTTAAACCGCTCTGCCAACTGTATCTAATAGTCGCGGGTTCGATTCCCGCACGGGACAAATCTTTGTGAGATTCACAACTTATTTGTTCCGTTCTGGGTATTTGTGTTTGTGAATTTTCATGTTTGAAACGCACCTATGACACAAGAATAAATCCTTGTATGGGGCTAAGTTAAAAAAAACTTATACACTAAGCATAGGACTGCGCCCACACCGTGGCAATTTTGTTTTTTTTTTCATGTTATACCCGCCAAAACGAAAAGTCTGGGTCTAATAAGTTATAGAGAAATTTACATGTACATAATCGATATTGATTATAAACCATTTATTTGTATAAGGATAATATCGTTATACGAATCTTTCGATTCTACCCGTGTTTTGATTGACTAATTTGAATAAAAAGTGGTTATTGTGACTTAACTATATTAGTTATATATATAGCTTCGCGGGCTTTTTTGTGGGTAATGATGATTACTATAAACATGCAGTACATTATTTTATGTATCATCATTAGTTTTCGCGGCGCACACCAAATAATGACTTTTATAGGCAAATTTTTGATACCTTGGGCTACAATATTGCAAATAGGGTAGGAATCTCTATTTTTTAAATAAAGTGTAGCCTATGTTACTCCCTGATAAAGTAGTTATCTTTCTTTCGCTGAAAGAATTTTTTAAATTAGTAGGTTTTGGAATTTATGTAAGGAAAGTGCCTGTTGGAACTCTGTACTCTCTGTCTACCCCGAAAGGGATCTGGCGTGATGATATAGATAGATACAAACAAACATACAAGAAATCAAAACTCTTCTCAAACAGGTCAAACATCTAGGGGTTACCCAAAACAATACCATGACCTTCAGACCGCACATCAAGCAAGTCGGTAACCTAGCAGCCTTGATCTGCAAGCGGAGTAAAATGTCTCTTAGGAATAAGGTGCCACTTTACAAAACTTGTGTATGGCCCATTATGACGTACTTGTGGGGTGTTCGGGCACGCCGCCCGCTTTCACATCGATAGACTCCCAAACGGTTCAATCCCGTTTCCTCCGCAAAGCCGTCGGAGCTCCGTGGTTCATATGGAACGTCCATCGCCATTCCGATCTCGGTCTCGAACCTATATGTGCCTTTATTAAAAAGGCGTTAACCCGATATTTCGCGAACGTGTCCAATCATAGGAATCCGCTTATCGTAGCCGCCGCCGACTACGAACCTAACTCCCCTCCTATGAGCCGCTATCGCCGGCTGCGGTATGTTCTCACCGACCCTCCCGATGCCCTTACATCCCTTCTTTCGGATACAGATACCGCACACAGGATCAGACACCGAGGATCCCTTGCCCGCCGGCCGGTGCAGAGAACCACGGCGAGACACCTAGTGTGGGGATACATATCCCCCAAAGCGAATACCCAAGCCGAGGCGGTCGTCCTTAAGGCGCCTTGAGCTAGTTACCCCCTTGCCCTTCTGGCTCGAGCGTAGTGGTTGTACGCTCGCCCTCTTGTCCGGTGAAGCTGTAAAGGCCCCGCGGCCAACAGCGTAGATCATTCACACACATACAAACACATCAAAACTCTTCTCTTAGTATATTTGAGAGCTTGCCCGAACTAGATTGAGACCATTTGGTAACCCAGGACCTCGTGATCGCCAGGCGAACTATACACCATTATGCCAATACCAGGTGTCGTTGTTACATTCAGCCTTATTTTCTGTAATAATGCTGTACTTGCTACCCGCCCCTGGCTTCTCACGGCTGAATTATACATATAAACCTTCCTCTTAAATCACCCTGTCATTATTGAGTTCATCGCGTTCAGACAGACAGACACGGCGGAGGAATTTGTTTTATAACATAATGCCTATGAACGTAAACTCGTGCACCAAAGTTGCCCACAACCGTTACTACACTACGTAGACCCACAGTGAATCGGTGGGAGTCACCAATCCATACTAGGTCTGCATAGTGGAGTATGACCTATTCTTTCTCACCCCTAAATCATCACGCCAGATCCTTTGCGGGGAAGGCAGCGGATACAGAGTACAGTTGTATGTATCTTCGTCGGTATAAACTAAGTTTGTGCTATTAGGACGACAACTCTCGGGGGTAACTCAAGAAAGCAGTTCTTCCGCGGTCGGCTTTCGACACTTTCACTTGTATCGAGCGTCGCGGCCGCCCCCGACTACTTTCGCCGTGAGCTGCGCGTACGCATCCAACTCGAGTTATATTTACTATGAATTTTATAATTATTGGTGTTGAATTATTATTAGCCCCGCGAAACATCTGCCGTAAGATAGATATATCAGCGTTGAATATTTTTTAATAAATTTGGTTGGGTGAAATTTTGATATTAGTCAGGGATATAGGGCGTGCCGGTGTTTCTTTTCCGACTTAATTAAGGATTTTAGACATGTATAGTTGCTTTGATACATTTTGGTTATCAAAGCTAAATATGGCTATTCATTAGTCAAGTTTTTTATTTATTAAAGGCGACTATGGCGGCCTAAAATGCATTTAGCTTTAGCGAAGAAGTTCATCATGGCAATAGGCTTACCCGCCCATTACTTGGGGGCGCTTGATATATTTTCCCTTTGTCCAATAAGAACACCTGCTTTGCTTTATCTTTCTGAATAACTTTGGACTCCATGCGGGTTTTAGGATGTGATCTTTATGTACATCATGCTAGATCCCTTGCGTGGTAGGCAGACAGTACACAGTTTCAACAGGTTCTTTCCTTACAGACCTCTCTGGCTTCCTCCACTCTCATAGGATGATGTATTATAGGTATTCAAGCTGGGGGTGGCAAAGGTGTGCCATCTATCTGCTGTTTACGCCTACGATTTCGCTGATATTAGGTCCCAATGTAACATAGAGCAAGGGTAGTTCCATTATACCTAAAACAATTCCAGACTAAGAATTGTTAGCGAGGATTTTAAGTTAGATAAAACCTTAATACACTTATATATAATCTATACTTAAGCACATACATTTAGCTCGTTCTGAACGGTTCTCCCATACCCCATTTTTAAAAAGAGTAACCGTTGAGTTTCTTGTTCTTCTTCTCTACAGGATTGACATAACTTTCCGAACGGGTGGTAGAGTCTTAACACGTTATCTGCCAATGAAAAAAATGCCCCTTCTCATTCGGGCCATGGCGGACAATGTTGGGCGACACTGAAACTTTCCGTTCAGGCCGTGTCGGACAACGTTGACCGCGCGGCAGACCCGTGTTCTAAACTGTCTGCTGCGCCGACGGACACCGACACCGAGATAATTTATTTATAAGCTGACCCGCGTGGCGCTCTAGTTTACCCCATATAGCTTTGTTCTTACAAGAGACTTATCACTTAGAAAACAAATTATGATTTTTGAGACGCTACTGTAAAATGTAAATCACAGTACGGTTTTTTGGAATCATAATAAATTAAACCAACTTTTAAAAGGAAATAGCTGTTTAATTATTTAAAAAGATATATACTCATATCATTAAGGCTTCTCTAGAGCAAATTAAAACTAAAATTAAACATAATGTTATAAAAAAATTAAAAACCTGTCCAAAAACTTATTGATAGGTAAACTGACTAATCTCCGCTTTGCCGATGATATCGTGCTGTTTTCATCCACACCATCAGAAAAACAACAAATGCTCCAAGACTGAGTACAGCAAGCCTCGAGTCTAGATTATCCATGAAAAGATCAATAACTCAACTTATGACCAACAGCACAAAATGTAGATCACTACTCTGCGTAGTGCATAGTGTCAATGAACATACGTATTTGAGCCAGACTGTCTCGTTTCATAACCGGCATGATTCAATAGACAGAAAGAGAACGATACTGGAACTGGAAGAGTATGATCCTTGAGGGATATGATGAAGGACCACCTTACCTTGTCCCTCAAGCCAGACTGATGGATATGTGTGTTTGACCCGTCGTAACCTATGATGGTACAGTGGACAAAATCAACAACAGGCTGGTAGAGACTGTCCATACGGTCGGGTCCAAGTATTTGAAGCCCTACCGTAAAAATAGGCCTAAAAACTATTTAACTACACCCGGAACCTCATGTCAGACACATTCCATGACGCTCCCAACCTCCGATGATGCTAAGTCCTATATGCAGCTCAATGGACAGATATTGAAGTCCTTGCGACGCGGTTTACGGTTCTTCAATACAAGGCGAATTGAGGAGACCATAGAGCAGAAAAAGGGCTCCAAAGTGTTCACAAGAGACGCATCTACTGGGCAAAGCGAGTTGATGAAGCTGAAGACGGAGGATGGAAAAATAACGTCGAATAGGTCAGAGGTGCTCAGGGAGATAGAGAGGTTCTATAGGCAGTTATATACCTCAGTAGCTGAACCTGTTGTTGACTTGATAAAATACCCAAGACTCAAGCTAACCCGACACTAAACTGAAGATATCCCGGACATCAGCCTGTACGAGATCTCAAACAACTCAAAAACAACAAAGCGCCGGGCGAAGACGGAATTACCGCAGAGCTTCTGAAAGCGGGCGACTCGCCGGTACTTAAAGTCCTTCAGAGGCTGTTTAATTCCATCTTGCTCGAAGGGAAAATGCCAGATGATAACACTTTATTAAAGAACACTGCACCCATCGCACTGCTGAGCCATGTTTATAAGTTGTTTTCGAGAGTATTCACGAATCGTCTCGAACGCAGGCTTGATGACTTCCAGCCACCCGAATAAGCCGGTTTCCGAAAAGGCTTTAACGCCATAGATCTTCTCATCCAAAATACCTCAGTGTTTCAAGACTAAAGTTTTTAGTCAATGTGTGTTGCCAGTGATCACATAAATAAGCTTAGTTGCTCAGTGAGCTATGGAAAGAGCTATGCTCGGCGTTTCTCTACGCGATCGAATCAGGAATGAGGAGAAGTTCGTAGAAGAACCAAGGTCACCGACATAGTCCTTAGGATTAGCAAGCTGAAGTAGCAATGGGCGGGCCACATAGCGCGAAAATCGGACGGGCGTTGGGGCAGAAAGATTCTAGAAGGGAGACCACGTATTAGCAAGCGCAACGTAGGACGACCGCCTGCCAGATGGACCGACGATCTTGTGATAATTGCAGGAAGTCGATGGATGCAGGTGGCATCGGACCGGTTACGCTGGAAAGCGATTGGGAAGGCCTATGTTCAGCAGTGGACAAGTATAGGCTGAGATGATGAACCTACGATGCTCAAACTTGGTCGCTATCTGAAGAGAAGAAATTCAGACTTAAGGTTTACCAAAGAGCACTAAAAGGATGGATTACATCAGAAACACCAGGCTGCCTTTCACACTCAGGTTATGGATGTGGGCTTAAAGTCAGCGAAGCTGTTGTGGGATTAGACGGGGCATCTTTCGTGTGAACCTGCAAAGTTGGTCAAATATCGTCACGGCATGGATCCCTGAAGACGGTCATAGGTGTCGTGGTCGACCGAGATGAAAATGGAGTGTCAATTTGGATACTTTTTCGGGAAAGACATAGACACTACTGGTCCAGGATTAATTTATGTTGAGACATCAAGTGGAGGCCTTAGCCCAGCCGTGGGACATAGGATAGGCCATTAAAATAAGCACGAGAGTCTCGGGTGGGGGTGGGCGACAATGTGACCGCGCGGCCCTATGGAACGGATTTTCGATTTTTCGTCCGCTGAGGCCATGGCGGTCAATGTTTTCCGACGCTTAATAATTCATAAAAGAGGATCAGAAATCATTTTATGTTAATTAAATACATTAATTATGCATATAATCTAACTAAATAGTAAAAAAAAACACCATTAAAATTAAGAGAATCTAGGATTTTTGCTTGGCTTGGTAGCATAATCTAAATCTAATAAATAAATAAGCCCAACATTGACCGCGTTGGCGGTTAACGTGTTAAGTAATCAATACTTTTCTCGTTTTAACTCTTCATAAGTGCTTTTTGGTGTATGAATAAAAAACTTTTGATTTTGAATAACATTTTGTTAAGAAAGAACCTGTTGGAACTCTGTACTCTCTGCCTACACCGCAAGGGATCGCGTGATGGTATAGATAGATAGATAGATTTTGTCCTAGGGTTTGGACCTACCAACACGTGTCAACGAGGGTAATCTAAACTACATTATTGTACAGACCATAAGAGAAAGGTGCACAACACCTGAAATACATCAATATGAACCACTAACTGATGATAATGATAATACTTCCCGAAATTGAAAAAAATAACAACAGTTTCATACTTTTTTATTTTCTTTTAATAAAACGGAGCCCCACACTAGGATTTATTCCTGTGTCGTGGGTGCGTTTACAAACATGAAAATTCACATACACAAATACCCAGACCGGAACGAATAATTGTGGATCACACAAAGATTTGTCCCGTGCGGGACTCGAACCCACGACTATTAGACGCAGTGGACAGAGCGGCTTAAGCTCTTAATCACTGCGCTAAATGGGTATCAAGTTATCAACAGTTTGTGGGGAACTACTTACTTATTTTTTTTATTACACTCCTGCCGTCACACTATCACCTGCTTTAGGTTTCGTGGTTTACTGACACGTAGGGTAAGTCAATAATAAACAGATAGTCAATCTGATTCCATAATCTTATATCAGTTACCAGACCTCCAGATTCGTACTTAACATGTATCATGAAATTTAATTACCTAACTAGAAGTTTATTATTTGTGGTTATTTACCTTCTCTTTTGTTCCTAAACTACTTTCGTTCAGATAATTTACGAAATTAAATGCAGTAATGTGTAGTTTTTATCTATCCTAATATAAATTGTATAGTGTCTGTACTTTGAAGGTATTTCTAAATAAAACATAATTGAAGTCGAGTATTTAGCGCTCTAGAAACATAGGAATTAAAAAAATAAAAATTGTTTTTTATATTTGTTAGATGATTACTCAAAAGCTGGTCAATTAATTTTGTTCGCAAAGATATAGTCTGCATTTCATAAGTGCCATATACTCAATCAAAATCGGTTGGTTGTACTCTCTGCATACCCAGCCATTGATCTGGCGTGATGATCTATCTGTCTATCTATCTATATCATCGCGCCAGATCCCTTAAGAGGTAGGCAGAGAGTACAGAGTTCCAACAGGCTCTTTCCTTACATACCTCTCTGGCGTGATGATATAGATTTAAAATGGGTTTATTAGAAACGGAGGTATGTTATATCTGAATCTGGGTTGTAATTAATTAATACGATATCGTATATACGAATAACATAAGTATTTGTTTTATTTTTCACCACAGACAAAATACATCACACGCACAAAATGTTTTGACAGACAGACACCAAAATTTTGCCACATTACTCCTATTAAATCTATACTAATATTATAAAAAGGAAAGATATGTATATTTGTAACGAAAAAACTCAAAAACTACTTGACCGATTTCAAAAATTCTTTCATTATTCGAAAGCTACCTTATAGGCTATATAACATAGACCTGGTAGGTGGCGCTGTTGTCGACCGGGTACGAAGTCGCGGTAAAGTGCTAGTATATTATATTACAACAAAGTACAGTGTAGCGGGAACTTCCTCCGAAAAGCCGTCGGTGCCCCGTGGTACATACGGAATGTCGATCTCCATTCCGATCTCGGTCTCTAACCTATTCACGCCTATATTAAAAACGCGAAAGGCGAATTCCGCTACTTCGCGAACGCGTCCAACCATCGGAACCTCCTAATCGTAGCCGCTGCCGACTACGCACCTGACTCCCCCTATCAGCTGCTTATTCTTATATTCTCACCAACCCTCCTGATGCTCTTACTTCCCTTCTTTCGGATACAGATACCGTACACAGGATCAGACACTGACCTCGCCGGCGAGGTCGAAAAATCCCTTGCCCGCCGGCCGGTGCAGAGCACTACGGCGAGACACCTAGTATATGCCCTCCCCCATAGCGATTGCCCAAGCTGAGGCCGTTCCTCCTTGAGGCGCCCTTGAGCTAGTTGCCCCCTTGCCCTTCTGGCTCGAGCGTAGGTTGCACGCTCGCCCTCTTCACCGGTGAAGCTGTAAAGGGCCCTCGGCCTACAGCGTAGATCATTCACACACACAAATACTTTTGCAAAATTGTCTGTCTCGTTGAGCTAGAAGCGAATTATACATATAGCGATCACGAGGTCCTGGGTACGAATCCTGGGGCAGACATAAATTTAATTTTTCGATAAATTTTTTTTTAGTACCATTCGCAAGTCATTATGAAAGGCATGATGCCAATAGGCTTGCCCCCTCTTACATTTGGATCTGACATTGTCGTAGTTCATCAGGATGTTATTTTAAAATCTATTGCAAAATTTGTACCTAACAGGCGAAGGTCAAAGGTTAACTGAAAATTTGCGTGATCTGGTGAAAGTAAGCGGAGTCAACTTTATTTTTGTTGGCTTTAGATTAACATAAAATTATCAGTGAAGGTAACTGAGTGGGCGGATCCTACCGGAATCTTCGCCGGATCGTAGCGGATTCTTTGATGGTCGTTTTGGTCTGACTAGGCGTAGCAAAACTGAGTAGATAATATAATACTGATACTGATATAACTTGCTAGGTCTGTGTACACAAGATACATGATTCGTAAAAAAACAGATTTGCGGTGAAATATGATCATCTTCAACACATTAATTGCGACTTTTGTTTGTATGATATACTTAAGGGCTTAATACGCAAGGTGCGACCGCTCTTAGTGGTCAGTAATGGCCACTTATTAATATTTCTCATACGTTTTCTAGTGGTCGACATCCACTAATCCCTAGCGTTTACAAAATGTATGATAAGTGTTGAAAAGTGGTTGTTATTAACTACTAGTGGTGATTGCGAGGGACGCGAGTGACTCAACTGCGAGAGCTTTAAATAAATGTAACTTACTCACATAGTCCCTGTTCTCTTTCCATTATTTACAATAGTCCTTGCTGCCTGCTGCGGACCATTCGCTGCTAGTTTCTTCACTTTCAACAATTTATCTCGGTAGTTGACTTACATAACATTAACTACTCGTAAAAGGGCTCTACGTGTCGGAACTATGTCTCCACGCAAACCTTTAAAAGTTCCGGGTAAAACTCCTGAATCTCCGCGAGATATGTACATAAATCCGCCTGCACGGTCTCACTGGCTGAGCAAAGACTCACAAATCGGGGTAAGGAAGAATAAACCGTATATTTCGATACCTCAGGGTTCGAAGGGCGTAAAGGATATTTTGACGAAAATTGTTTTTAGCCTTATCATATATGTATTGTAATTTATTAAAAGAAATGTGCAAGATGGCGCGCTGATATTTGTTACTGTGAACGATTATAAGTAAGGCCGAAATAGTAGCCATAGCGGTTTGTTGGAATGAGATGGAATTCAGGAGGCGGAGAGTTACATGAACGACCTGGTCTCGTAGTACCAGCAGTACCAGGACGCGACGGCGGACGACGAGGGAGAGTTCGACGAGGAAGTGAAAGAAGAGTAACGTTGAATGTTTTGTGCCGTGTAATGTTATGTGATGTTTATATCATTGTTAGTGTTAGAAAGAAGAAAGAAAGAAAAATAATTTATTTTGTGCTCACACAAGTAAACACAAAAGAACGAAATCTGTAACAAATGTAATTAACATGACAAAGAGTAACAATTAAAAAGTAGAAATGTAAAGCAGTGATTGTGTGAGACCCAAAATTGGTCTCTGGCTCAGCTAATGCCGCAGCTGTATTATGCTGCTGCGCTGATCTTCCGGCAGCGCCATATTTCGGTAACATCACGGGCGGTCTCTTTCAGATATATGTATTAAAGTCTAAAACTACTGAGGCATATATATAATAAGCGCTCGAGCAAACGAGGGGTTAACAAACTAAAATTAAAATTTTGCCCTGTGGAAACCTAATCTTTCAAAAAATCTTTTCAAGAATATATATTTGTCTGTGGACATTTTGTGGTTTTTTGTGTTTTTTATTATTTGATAATTGGCAGCACTGTTTCGTTTTGCTGTCAATCAGTGTCAATCCAAGGTGTGTTAGGCGTAACTATTTGTTTAGATGTTTTATTTGTAGCAGTAAATTGATATATATTGATATCTAATCATTATGCCATGATGGTAAACAGACCACTAATCTATTTCACAAATAAATCCATTGGATTGGAACAGACTACAAGTAGTACCCACTGATGTTCACTGATAAATTATAGAGCTGTAAAAAAGACTATATTATTAATCTCGTTTTTTGTTCATAGCCCTAGCATAGCATAATAGCTTTAAATACACGTAAAATGTCATTGCACTTCGAATGTGGGTAAATTTTTTTAGCAAGTTTAGTATGTAAATCGCTATTGACGAATGTAATACCGAATAGAAAACTCGAACTCATTATTACGGCTTTTATTTTTTTTTAAATCGAACGGTCATCATCATAAGCCTATAGCGCTGCTGGGTAGTCGCCTCTTCGAGTTCGATCCTCGGCTATTCTTATCCACGATATTGAAGATTAAAGTGAAATGTGTACCAAATACCGAAGTTATGAATCCAGAGAAAATATTCTGGATTGGTAAGTAGTTACGATATGACGAAGTGAATTTCTCTTTTTCTTAGCTGGTTACGAAAACTCAGTTAGGTAATGCCCGTACCTAGGGCATAGGATAGGCTAGGATGGCATCACGTGTGATCTTGATAATGAAGAGCAAAATGTGACATCAACCAAAGCTGACTGGGAAACAGCAAAGAAGGTCGTAGAACCGAACATAATAAAATGGGCCCTTAAGATCTTTCAGGCGTTTAAAGCCCCAGGCCCAGATAGAGTATATCCCATTCTATTTCAAAGGGGTGAACTGACACTCAGTCGACACCTTTGTAGGCGTGTGTGGCCTTTGAACACATCCCCAGAATCTAGCGACAAGCCACAGTAACGTTTATCCCAAAGCCAGGAAAACTGAAATATGAGGAAGCTAAGTCATACAGACCAATTAGCCTGTCAACATTTTATCTAAAATGTATCGAGAAGATGATGGACTGACACATCTGACGCAATACCCCCTTCATAAAATGCAATACACCCGGGCAGATTACAGAAACAGCTCTACTCTATGTGTTCAGCCGTGCAGAAATGACCCTAGAACAAAAAGAGATGTGTGCTGCAGCGTTCCTGGATATTGCGGGTGACTTTGATCGCACAATATTCCTATCTATTGAATACGCTGCAAAGAGGAATAGAATAGAACAAACGCTAATAAAATGGACCAAAAACATGCTTAATGACAGGGTTATTCGATCTACTATCTCAGGAGATCGATTAACCGCCAAAACAATCAAAGGATGTCCGCAAAGAGGGGTCTTATCACTAACTCTATTGAGCCTCGTGATAACCTTACTCCTGGAAATTACGAATAAAGGTCCTTTCTACATAGTGAATAAGCGGACGATATTGTGATACTAATCCTAGGAAAATTTGCGAATAGTGTCAACGTAAATCCACAAACTTAGTCAGCTTTGTGAAATCCAGATCCACATCCACAAACTTAGTCAGTCAGCTTTGTCGAGGATCTTGCCATGGCCATAGATAAGCATGAAGAAGTGGATGTTATCTACTCGGACTTCAGCAAGGCCTTCGATAGAGTTAGTCATTCATTACTTGTCAAGAAGCTCTCGTTTTATGGATTTTCTGACCATTTTACTAATTGGATTGAGTCGTATCTATCAAATCGTTCTTTCTTTGTCGTCGTTAATGGTTATCATTCTCAATTGTTTAATATTAATTCTGGTGTACCACAGGGATCACATCTGGGCCCTATCCTCTTTAACATATTTGTGAATGATATAACAGTGTGTTTCACTTACTCTAGGCCCTTCTTATTTGCTGATGACCTAAAAATCGCACGGAGCGTCAATTCTAATCTTGATGTTTTACTGTTGCAAAGTGTTTTGGATCGACTATGCGAATGGTGTTGCACTAACAAAATGAGTCTGAATACTGATAAATGCTTTCATGTAAAATTCACACGGCGGCGCAATGTCATTCAATCCAGATACAATATTGGGGGTACATACATTCGCGAAGTGGAGCATATTCGGGATCTGGAAGTTATACTAGATACCAAGTTAACGTTTCTTCACCATATCGAAAGCATTGTTAAAAAGGCATCTAACATGTTGGGATTTATTATTATCAGTGGTAGAATGTTCCGGCAACCGCAGAATAAAATTTTACTCTACAATACCATGGTCCGCAGCATTTTAGAATATTGTCCTGTAGCCTGGAGACCCCACTATGCATCCTATATATTAAGGATAGAGAAAATACAGAAAAGATTTTTATGGCAATTATCCTATGCAACTAAAATTGGACGGAGAACTGTGTCCTACGCTGATAGACTACAACATTTTCGAATATCATCTTTAGAAAAACGTAGGACGCAGTTAGACTTAACTTTTCTGTACAAAATTCTTAATGGTCTTATAGATTGCCCACAACTTTTAAGTAGATTCTGTTTCAGGGTCCCTCGTGTGGCTCCTAGATACCCGATATCTTTACTTATTCCACCTGTACGAGCCACAGTCTTAGGTAGAAACTCACCTATACCAAGGCTCTGTAGATCTTTAAATGCCATTGACTCTATTGACATCTTCACAACCTCGATAAATGAATTCCGCATGTATTTATATAAAAACCTGCCAAACTGACCTCATTTAGGTTTTGATTTTATATTCCTTAGTTTTTTCTTTTTTTACATTCACATTCACATTATACTTTTCTTATTAAGTTCTTCCCTTATGTTACTCATTTTCATTTATATTAAGGCATGAGGTGTTTATCTGTAATTGGTTAAGCAATTAATAAGTTAATTTTAAGGAGATCACTATGTATATACGAAATATTCTATTAGCCGTAGATAAACCTGATAATAAATAAATAATGCAAGAATGCTTGGACAAAGTGACGGAATCGGGCTTTGCAAAGGAATATATTAATACGTGAAGCAAAAACTTTGTATCCCTTTTTACGAAAATTGCTCGGACGGAGGAGAATGAAACTTCCCACACTTATAGTTTATATAGAGAAGGAGTGCAGGATGCTAATATTTTTTTTAAAATTATGCATAAAAAGTACATAAAATCAATAAAAAAAACATTACACACACTACATGTATTTGACGCACACACGCATATATACTCTTTTGTTTATTGTAAAGGCTGTGGTCAAATTAAGTATAGATTAATATTGTTTGTCTTTAATATTATTAGTCTTACTGAATTATTAGTCTTAATTATTAGTCTTCTATATCTTACTGAATGTAACAAATAATTGTGGATCACATAAAGATTTGTCCCGTGCGGGAATCGAACTCGCGACTATTGGACACAGTGGGTGGAGCGGCTTAAGCTCTTAACCCACTGCGCTAAGTCGTCCTAAGATCGCCTCGAATTTTGAATCGTAGAATAGACTAGAATACTCTTTATTGAACACCAACAAAATTATAAAACAACATGTGAAGTAAGACACTGATACAATAGGCGGTTTTATTGCTAAGAGCGATTTCTTTCAGACTTTTTGCTTTTTACCAATTATTCACTTTACGTAAGTAATATTAAATCGGTAAACCCAATTAATTAATGTTATTATATAGAATCTAATATATATATAGAAGCAGTGATAACCTAGTGGTTAGACCGTTAGACTGCAAAGTCAAAGGTCTCGGGTTCAAACCCAGGTACGCACCTCAGTCTTTTCAAAAGCATGTGCGTATTAAAAATTAATTATCCCTTGCTTTAACGGTGAAGGAAAACATCGCGAGGAAACCTGCATGCCTAAGAGTGTCTCGAAGGTGTGTGAAGTTCGCCAACCCGCACTGGGCCAGCGTGGTGGACTATGGCCTAAACTCTCAGTTTGAGAGGAGGCCCGTGCCCAACAGTGGGACAACTTCTTAACAGGGCTTATATTATTATTTTATTTTTTATATAGAATCTGCACGTTTTATAGTACTAAAAATAACTCCAGAAAGAATGACAAAACAGATATACAATGCGAAAGTGGAAGGATGTAAGCACCGGGGAAGACCTAGACTACCTTACCACGACCAAATAGACCTAGTCTTATCTGAAGGACAAGTCAAGAGTCTCCGTAACCGGCGACCGTGTATGAGATGAACTATGAGAGTGGAGGAAGCCAGAGAGGTATATAAGGAGAGAACCTGTTGGCACTCTGTACTCTATGCCTACCCCACAAGGGATCTGGCGTGATGATATAGATAGAAAAATAGCTCTAATTGTAGCACAATATCTTATTGGGCATTGTAAATTTAATTCTAATTATGTTCTGTCAGTCGCCAGTGACTGCCTCGTTAGTCTAGTGGCAAAGCGCATCGCTTTGTGATCACGAAGTCCTGGGTTCAAATCCTAGGTCGGACAAGTGTAGTTTTTCTAACGAAAACTTCCCAGTACGAGTCCGGGGTCTGGAATTGTACCCGGTATATAACAATAGCCCAGCCCCTATTATATGGGACCTAACATCGCCACCCCCGCTTGGGGGATATAGGCGTGACGATGTGTGTGTTCTGTCAGTCTTTATTAGAATCTAATAGTTTTATTAGTAATTCAATAAGGTACGTTCTTATTATGTACCAACTTATAATAAGTGTCCGACCGAAGGTTGATTTTGAGCCGAAGCCGATTAATAGGCCATCGCCAAAACCTTCGGCCAGAGCCGAAGGGTTAATAACCCTAAGAAATTTGATGCATGATTGGCAAAATTTTTAAAAATTTATGTTGACTGAAATAACAAACGCGTTTTGTTTTGGTTATTTACTGGCAATGGCGGCCGGCCGGCGCAACGCAATGTGACGCCTGCCCCCGCGCGTCGCCGCGCGGCTCTCGCGCATTCATTAGTTGTAAATCGTAATAGATCGTTTAATTTCGGGGCTTCTTCAAAATTCGGTCAAAATGGGCCGAATTTTGGCCGAAGCCTAAGGTTCGGTCGTACACTACTTATAATATACATAATAATACGTTTACAAACTACCACTCATAGGGTTTGTAGCGATCATCCAGGTTAAGCAGCGTTCGGCTCGGTCAGTCTATGGTGACCGTTTGCGGCATTTCCATTTTTGAGCGTCCGTGCTTCGATAGCCATTTTGGTCTTGGTTCTGGATGACAGCTCATGTAGTGGTTGTCAAACCGATTTGGAAGCAAAATGGCCGTTTGATAAGTTCCAAAACCAGGTGTCCGCATATTAGCCTCCACAAATTCGCGCTGGATCTGCGTGGAAAAGTGTAATCCATTCTCTCTTACCTAGATTTGTAAGAAAAGGCGTTTGCCCAACTGTCGGACAGTATAGTACAAGTAAATAAGGATTAAGAATGAGGAGCCATAATCCTAGCAACTACCGTATGGCAACACATAAAAACATCGTCACGCCTATATTCCTCAAGCAGGGTTGGCAAAGGTGTACTGTGTATACCCACTTTTCCCCAAAAATGTTAATGCCATTATAAAAGTAATGTATGTTATTGCTATTATTGTATCTTGTCGTAACACAGATTATAAAATTATTTTCTAACAAATATATTTTGTTTCAGGGGGCGAGAGGCGCCACAGTATACAGTACTTCATAATGGTGAGGATCAATGAACTTTGAGTTCTTTTTCGCTAACCTAACCTTATTTTTCTTGGAATTTTGCAAAAAATCTTCGAAAGATGCGATATTGTAGAAGAATCTATATCTATATCAACACGCCAGATCCCTTACGGGGTAGGCAGAGAGTACAGAGTTCCAACAGGCTCTTTCCTTACATACCTCTCTGGCTTCCTCTACTCTCATAGTTCGTCTCATACACGCTCGCCGGTTACTGTTACACCTAACTTGTCCTTCAGATAAGACCTAAGAGGAGAAATCTCTCGAAATTATAAGGTGTCAAAAATCCCGTGCTACGTATCGCTGGTGACATCATACGAAGTCGAGCGATGTTGGGTGACGTCGCTCAACACCTGGTGGCACGACCTAATTCCTCCAATTTATGTGGTTTTGACATCTTGAGGGATTTTGTATGGTAGCGATGTTTGCAGGTGATGATAACAATGAAGAGTTCAGTGGATCTCTTCATCCCTGACGTTAGTATGACTAACTATAAAGACGTCGATCTCTAAATGAAACTACCGCTTTTCTTCTAAATATTCTTCCTTTTCGTTTGAAATAGTAAGAAAAGTGACGCTACCATAACTAATGGGGCCGAACCCTAAAATGAACAAGCAATGGTAACTAAATAATTTTCCTCACTCTTTAAAATTATAAGAAAAGTGACGCTACTGTCTATGTTTAACCCTAATGATATCGAATCCTAGGATGAAACGACCAGCGGTAGATAAATTTTTTTCCACTCTCTTTAAAATTATAAGAAAAGTGACACTGCTGTTTATGATTAACTCTAATGACATCGGATCCTAAAATGGAACGACCAACGGTAGCTAGATATTTTTCCTCTCCGTTTAAAATTGTAAGAAATGTGACGCTACTGTGACTAACTGCAATGGCGCTGAACCCTAAAATGATACGATAAATTTGTAAGAAAAGTGACGCTACTGTCTATGACTTACCCAAATGACATCGAATCCTAAAATGAAACGACCAACGGCGGCCGAATATTTTTTCTCTCGGTTTAAAATTGTAAGAAGAGTGACACTACTATAAGTAACGGCTCGGAACCCAAAAATGAAACGACCAAAGTTAGCTGAAAATTTTTCTTCTCTGCTTAAAATTGTATGAAAAGTGACGGTACTATGATTAACCACAATGGCATCGAACCCTAAAATAAAACGACTAACGGTAGCTAAATGTATTTCCTATTTAAAATTGTTAGTAATATAACGCTACTATGAGTAACTATAATGACGGCGAACTTCAGAATGAAGCGACTAACGGGACCGATCTTTAACCATGACCATATTTTATAAACAAACCTACGGCGACATTAGTCACAATCCATAGCCGGTGAAAGTCTATTGATGACACTTTCTATCGAGCGTGACGTAACCAGGCATAATGCTACGTCATAGTTGTGCAACCAGATATTAAGGGTCCGGACACAAATGATCAAATTGACGTGTCAACTTATGCTAGGGCTGCCAACATTTTTATATCAAACTAGTTTCTACCCGCGACTTGGTCGGCGTTGACTATAGACAGGAACCTTACATTTTTCAGGATAAGAAGTATCTTATGTGTTAATCCAGATTATAAACTGTTTGCCAAATTTCCTCCAAATCCGTTCAGCCCTTTTTACAAACGAACATCTAAACATACAAACTTTCACATTTATAATCTATCTATCTATCTATAACATCACGCCAGATCCCTTGCGGGGTAGGCAGAGAGTACAGAGTTCCAACAGGTTCTTTCCTTACGTACCTCTCTGGCTTCCTCGACTCTCATAGTTCGTCTCATACACGCTCGCCGGTTACGGAGACTCTTGACTTTTCCTTCAGATAAGACTCGGTTTATTTGGTCGTGGTAAGATAGTCTGGGTCTTCCCCGGTACCTGCATCCTTCTACTTTTACATTGTATATCTGTTTTGTCATTCTTTCCTCTGGCATTCTTTCTATATGCCCGAACCAACGCATGCCCTTTCTCATCTTTACACTGATACTATCTTTCATACCTACTCGCTTTCTTACTACGCTGTTGCTAATGTGGTCGGTCAGCTTCACTCCGCACATCTTCCGCACAGCTCGCATTTCTACCGCATTTACCCTACTTTCATTCTCCTTCTTACATACCCAGCTCTCGCTACCATATAACAGCGTTGGGACAAGAACTCCGTTATGTATGTTACATTTATAATATTAGTAGGAAGTAGGACTAACTGACCAGGGCCCTTTTTTTATAAACAATCGCTGCGCGTTACGATAACATCGTGCAAACAAATTAAAAAATTAAGTCGAAGTCGGGCCGTTGTGGGCGCAAAATTTGTAATTTGATGTTGCATTCATCATCATCATCTCAGCCTATACTTGTCCATTGCTGAACAAAGGCCCCCGCAATCTCATCAATGATTTTACATTGACAGATTAAAATGGACGTAACTGTCAATTTGATAGCCCTCGTTCAGAAAAAGATAAAAGCGTCCCATTTTACGCTTACACTTTTTGAAACGAAATATCTAGCTTAATTTTTTGATCCCAATAAAATATATTACTTTAGCCTACTGTATTTTTTTCAGTAGATTGTAGGTCCAACAGGTGGCTACAAACCTGCCTCCAACACCACTGAGTCCGCGTAGTGGAGTATGACCTAATCTCTCTCTGCTCGATTTGTGTGAGGCAGAGACCTTTGCAGAGCAATGGAACGTGTAGGCTGATATTATTTATCATAGAGGATCCTTAATACATACAATAGGATACTATATCCTACAGCAGGGTTGGCAACCCTGGCTTGGGTATATTAAGGTCAGTGAGTTGCTCGTTAGGGGCCTTGGGTTATTGCAATTTTTTCTACAGATTAGTTTTAGGTACGTAAATGCGCCTTTTGAGTGGTAATAATATTACGTAAAGTGCGATCACTGATGTTATTCTCAGATTACGGAATTTATGAGATGGTTGATGGTTCTGAGATGTCTGTAAGGATGCCTGTTGGAACTCTGTACTATCTGCCAACAACGCAAGTGATCTGGCGTGATGAAATTGATAGATAGAAGAGATGCTTTGCGAGGGCGGCCCATCATAACGTACGCTTGTGAGGTGTTCGGGCACGCCGCCCGCTCACATCGATAGACTCGAAACGGTTAAATCCCGCTTCCTCCGCAAAGCCGTCGGAGCCCCTTGGTTCATACGGAACGTCGATCTCTATTCCGATCTCGGACTCGAACCTATTCGCGCCTATTTAAAAGGTGACAACCCGATGTTTCGCGAACGCGTCCAATCATAGGAATCCACTAATCGTAGCCGCCGCTGACTACTAGCCGACCCTCCCGATGCCTTTACATCTCTTCTTTCGGATACAGATACCGCACACAGGATCAGACACTGACCTCGCCGGCGAGGTCGAAGAATCCCTTGCCCGCCAGCCGGTGAAGAGAACCACGGCGAGACACCTATTATATGTCCTCCCCCATAGCGAGTGCCCAAGCCGACGCCGTTCCTCCTTGAGGCGCCCTGAAGCTAGTTGCCTCCTTGCCCTTCTGGCTCGAGCGTAGTGGTTGCACGCTCGCCCTCTTGTCCGGTGAAGCTGTCAACAGCGGCCAACAGCGTAAATCAATCACACACACACACACACACACACACAACGGTTTGGGAGGAAGGACGGTGAGAGTTTATTATCGCTGACGATGTTAGGTCCAAATTTTTTAAGTCCCTATTGCCGTTATACCGGATAGAATTCCAGTCTCCGGACTGATGCCCGGATTTTTTCGAGAGAAGAAATTACACTTTGTCTGACCTATATACCCTATTGAGATTGTCGTAGAATTTTATGTAAGCAAATCATAGAATCCAAATCAAGTGGTATCGTTAATACGTTTAAATTACATTGAAAGTTCGACATTTCATTTTTTGTTAGGTTATGTCTACCATTTTTACTTTCGGTTGATTCGTTGACGCGAGTGCTCTTTTTGATAAATTCTTTAATATTGTTTTTTTTTTTTTTTTTTTTTTTTTTTTTTTATTTATTTATCACTTAAAAAAATTTGTACAACAAGTCGGTCACATAGCATTGAGAAACCACAAAGGTTTGTATTCATGCTAAATACATCGAGACACCATATTTATAAGAATAATAACAAAATATAACAAAAATATTAAAAACATCAAGTTTATATATAATTAAACTATTATGTTTTTATTTAGGCAATATTGTGCAAGAAGGATTTTAATTTATCTTTAATGTTCTTTCTATTAATGTTAATACATACATCAGAGGGTAGTTCGTTGATAAATCGAGGAACTAGGTAAGCAGCTGTTCGCTCGCCATAGCAGTTGTTTACGCGGGTCGTGTTCGTACGAAGCCGTTTCTGCGCCACAGCCCGCGTGTATACAGGATGTGTAATTTCAATTTTATATTTGTCATTAAAAAAGTTTTCTTTTAGTAACATATATTTGAACTGTAAATGGACAGGTAATACATTACAGTGTTTAAATAGCCCACTGTCATTGTTATCAAATTGCTTCTTTATCTTTGGAGATACTAAATTTCTTAGGATTCTTCTTTGGAGATCAAAGATAGTATTTAGATATGTGTTATAAGTACGACCATAACTAGTTAAACCGTATTGAATATAAGACTCAGCTAGTGAATTATATAACATTAGCTTGACCCTGAAGGGTATACGGTGCTTTAAAATGATTATGTTAGCTAAAAACTGCCTGAGCCTATTACAAACATACTCGATATGCTTGCTCCAATTAAATTTGCTATCTATAGTTAATCCAAGGTATATTTGAGTATCGACGACTTCAATAGTCGGACAACGACATAATTTCTTATCTGTTGTGTGTAGGCATTTGTGCCCGTGAGCTACTATAGGTTTTTTTAATGGTATGAATTGTGTGTATGGAGATTTAATTATTAACAATTTAGTTTTAATAGAGTTTAGCACTAGACCCACATCATGGCACCAGTTTACAAGGGTATTTAAATCAGATTGTAAGAGATCACTAGCTTTCTGCGGATCTGTATCGGACGTAACCAAGCACGTATCATCGGCAAATTGGTAGCATGTGCAGTGCTTAACACACTCGCTCATATCATTAACATACGATAAAAAGTGGAGGGGGCCTAGCACGGATCCTTGGGCTGTGCCTTCTGTTATGGGTATATGGTCGCTGTATGCGTTATCAATCTTTACAGTAAATTTTCTGTTTTGTAGGTAGTTTTTACACCAGTTGAGTAATGGGCCGCGTATTCCACAATGGTCGAGTTTGGTGATTAGTTGATTATGTTGCAGGGTGTCAAAGGCTCGTGAAAAGTCTATAAATAGCGCCAATATATGTTTTCTTTCATTAAGGAATCCGTTTACTTCATCCGTAAATTTTGCTAAGAGTTGGTTTGTGCTTTTGCCTGATTGGAACCCGAATTGATTTTGGTATATCACATCATGCTTTGTGTAAAATGAGTGAATCTGTTCGCATACAAATTTCTCTACTATTTTATCTATGGTTGAGAGCAATGTTATAGGACGATAATTTGAATAATTGTCTCTTGGCCCTTTTTTATATACTGGTCTAACGCATCCAATCTTTAATTCATCTGGATACAGACCCGTTGCTACACTACAGTTAATGAGATTTGTTATAGCCAATGATACTTCCTTACCGACTATTTTAATGTCGGACACTTTTATATTATCAAGCCCTGGAGCTTTTTTGCAGTTTAATTTACTAATAATTTTATGTATTTTATCTGTTGACGCTTTTTGGAAATAAATACTAGAGTTAATTTGTGTATTATAACTGTTTGGATCTAGAAGTTTCGAGTCACAATTTGGAGTTATGTCATTTACGGCTTTGTGAAAATGAGTTGCAAAGTTGTCTGCAATAATCTTATTGCTTAGACCTTGTAGATTAAAAGCCTTGAGTACTGCGGCATCGATTGATAATGTTACTCTGCCTAACATTTTATTAACAATTTCATAAACTTTTTTTATATTTTTTGAATTGCTATCTATTTCTTTAATATAGTATGTATTTCTATTATTTTCTAATATTTTATGTATTTTATTACGGCTTTTATTATATGCTAGTCTTAGTTTAGGATCATTCAGGCTATTTTTCCAAGACCTAAATAATTCATCACGTTTTTTACATAGACGTGATACGTTCCGATCTATCCAAGGAACTTTAAATCGCTTCCTTTTAAAACTAAAGGCTTCTGTGGAGCTCGCAAGTTTATTCGCATTATAAAATGAGTTTTGAATAAAACTGTATATTTTGTTAGGGCAGCACATTTCTGTAGTCTCTAGCCATTTAACATTTTTTAATTCACGATAAAGAATGTCATAATTAATTACACGTTTAGTAACATCCTGTATAGACTTCGGTATGTTACAGTCGATGCAAGTAAATATAATCGCACGGTGGTCTGCCAGTACGACGTCCAACACCGCAGAGTACGGATGCATTGTGGGGAAACGGGCAAAAATGTGATCAATGCATGATTTAGTTATAATGTTTAATTTTGTTTCAATTCTGGTAAATTCAGTTATCCCACACATCAGGCCGTGCTGACTAAGTGTTTCTAGATAAATATCTTTGTACGATGAGAACGATTTTATATCTATGTTCATATCGCCAATTAGGAGAAGACTTTGTTTAGAGTCGAACCTTGATAGATGATTATCTAGTTCCTTAATAAAAATATTTTTATTAGTTGACGGTGGCCTATAAATCGCACACACAACTGCGTAACGTGTATTGTCTAATTTGAGCGAACCAGTTAAACATTCAAATGTTTTTGTTTGGTGTTGGAGCGGTGTGAATTTAATATAGTTTTTAACATACAATATAATACCGCCTCCCCGTTTGTTATTTCGCAGCTGTGGGTACATTTTATAGCCTGATATATTAAATAAGTTACAAACATTATTTGAAATGCCAGCTTCTGTAATCACGATTACATCTAACGGAAATCGGCAGCTATCAATGACTTGTAATAGTTTTGTGAAGTTTTTTATCATAGATCTAATATTTATGTGTAGGCAAGATATATTTAATAAAGTTTTAGGTGGAATTTGTTGAAAGAAACTGTTGGTAGAATTACAATTAAATAATTCATTTATCTGTGTAGCCATTCTGTTTAGTTTATAGTTTAATATATATTTTCACAACTAGGTTACAATGATTACAAGTGCTAGATGGAAATGTTTACTTAGCCTGAGATAGTTGATTTATATCTTGTAGTGAACGGATATAATAGATTTTACTGTTGCTAGTTTTTCTAACGCAGACATTGCCGTCCTTGCACCATATAAATTGGAATGACCTGCTGAGCTGCATTTTGGAGTTGTACAAGAGTGTTTTTACATGTTTTGTTAGCGCCTCTCTTATGTAGACGCGATTATCTGTCTTTTCCTTTGGTACATCTTGTAAGAGAAGTCCAACGGTGAGTCCCTTCTCCTTACCAGCTTCTACCCATTGTTTACGAGCAAGTTTGGTCTTCACTTCGACACGTATCGGGCCAGGTTTATCTTTAGACCCAGGCAGTCGCTGGGAGAATTGTATATCACCTCCATCCATGTCTAGTTTCGAGGCTATATTTCCTAGGGCATTGTTTAAATCTTTTGGTGAAATTTCAGGTAATCCAACAATTTCTAAGGTGTTTGATAGGCATTTTTGTTCAAAGGTTTGCAGTCCTTGTTCAAGAACATTTACTCTCAACTCTAAGTTTTTATTTTTATTTAGTAAATCTTCGTTTTTATGCTCAAGGCTTTTAATAATAGTGTCCTGCTTCTGAATTGAATTCTGCATTGTTCTAAGTTGGTCACTTAAAAACTCAAGTGAGGTCTCAAGATTGGCCATCTCCTCTCGAAAGGCTTTTTTCACCTCTCGTTTGATGTCCTCTACGAGTTTTTTTGTATCAATGGTATGAGTCGGCGTAGAGGAGTTAGCTTGTGATTCATCATCGTCTTCGTCGTCATCCGGTATCATATACGACGATCTACGAGAGGTATTTTGTAGGCACTCCCCACAGCTCCATTCAATACCTGGAGCGTTCCGCAGGGTATTTAACTGCTTGTTTGATAATTTAGCACATGCAGGATCGGCATGTACCACTTTATCGCATCTACTGCACTCCAATCCGGGCATTTTCTTTGTGATATTCTTCTTACACTTATCACATTTTTTTAGCACCATATTGAGGGTAGATATTGTTATTTATCAATCGTAAAGTGCACACAACCTTTCACCACGGTGTCCCGATCTTGCACTGAAACTTAGTAACAAAACAACTTAGTAAACACGTTAAACTTGTTAGTTACCTTTCTGTTGTTAGTTATGGATTGTTTCTGTAAATTAAGTAAACGTAGTCAGATAAAACTTTTTAGGTGAATCTTCTCTTCTTTTGTGTTTTGGGTCAATCGAGTTTAAATAGAATAGAGAAGAATAGAGAATAGGATTCCGACCCAGGACTTCCTGATCACCACGCGCACTGTGCACTAATAGACAAACGATGCAATCAAACTCAGAGATTCAAATCAAAAATTAATGAAGAGCTGGTAAGTCTGTCGCCATTATTATTATTTCTGTGGTCGCCATTCTCCCAACACATTCACTTGCATGTCTCCTACAGTTTTACTCGATAAATATTTCATTAATCACCGTAATTTATGAGTTGTTGTAATATCGTAAACATAATAAAACGTATTGTCGTCGTAAACTAGCTTTGTTGTTATGTAATTAAACCTGTTTTCCTCGTTGGAAACGTGATAACGTTAGTTATTCCGAGAGTCTTGCGTTCCGGTAAACTGAACGAAGTCAGTATGCAAGGTCGATATGGTTTGGATATTAATAAGCCGGTCTAATTCCTTGTCATTAGATATGTTTAAGCGTAAATAATGTCAAATATGTGGTAGATCGCTTCGTTGGTGCACTGGCGGATACTGTAGTAAGCGATCACGAGGCTTCGATTCCTGGGTCGGTGAAGTTTTGGACTCAAAACCCAGTCATTTATTTTTTTTTTTTTTTTTTTATTTTTTTTTTATTTGGGAGGCTTACAGCTAGCAATACAGGTTAGTTTAGTGATTAGCAGTAAGAAGCCATTTACAAGCCACCACAGTTATAAAGAAAATGTGCTCAATTGATTCGGAATACTGAATAATTAATTAGTTAGTAGGTTAAATAAATAGCTGCAAAGTCCTATGATAACATGGAGGAAGGAAAAACACTTTTAGTTAAATAGTTTTTGAATGCTGTTGGGCTGCTGGAAAATAAATCTAAAGCTGTATGGGTAGAACCAATCGTTTCATTAAACATTTTAGATGCGCGTATGAGGTAACTATTATGGCGATATAGTGTGCGTGTTTGCGGAACATGGAGCAGATTTCTGGGTCGGGAGTGGCGTGGAGGAACGTTAAGATATACTCGTGCAACAAGTTCTGAGCAATCAATTTTAGATTGAGCAATTTTTGTCAAATAGGATATGTCTGTAATATTTCTACGGGTTGACAGTGGGAGCAAATGTAAGCGAGCACAGCGTTCGTCGTAATTTTTATGAGGTATTTTAAATTTAAAAAATAAAAACTTGGTAAACTTTTTTTGTACATTTTCTAACCTAGCCGAGTGAATTGAATAGGTGGGACTCCAAATTTGGCTCGCGTATTCCAGATGACTGCGGACATAGGCACAGTAGAGTATTTTGATAGATTTCATAGTCGAGAAAGAGTTAGTATTACGGATGATAAATCCTAAGGCTGAAGAGGCTTTTTTTGCAATAAAATCGAAATGACGCTCAAACGTAAGCTTACTGTCCATGAAAACTCCTAAGTCTTTAATGACGGAAGCACGAAATACATTTTGGTGATTTATTGTGTAACTATAGGTGAAAAGTTGCTTTTTTCTAGTGAAACTAATAACTTGACACTTAGATGTGTTGAGATCAAGGTTATTAGCTTTACAATAGTTGACCACTCTATTGAGGTCGTCTTGAAGTAGTACAGCATCAGAGAGGTCTTTAATGGTCCTGTACATCCTCATATCATCTGCAAATAATTGAAACTTGGAATGTTTGATGCACGATCCAATATCGTTGATAAAAGCCACGAACAGTAAAGGACCCAGCAGTGATCCCTGGGGGACGCCGGAGGGAACAGTCAACCATGCGGACATAAAACCATTTAAAACTACAGCTTGAGATCTATTTAAGATATAGGAAGAAAACCATCTGAAGAGATCACCGCTAATACCTAGTCCAAAGAGCTTTTTTAGTAATATATTATGGTTAATTCGATCGAATGCCTTGCTATAGTCGGTATATATAGCATCTGTTTGGTAACCGTTATCCATATCCTTGGATATATCATCTGTAAATAATATAAGATTGGATACTATTGACCTGCCTTTGAGGAAACCATGTTGGTGCGGGCTAATGTTAGGGGATAGCGCGTAATATAACTGGTCGTAAACAATGCGTTCAAAGACTTTAGCCAGGGTACAAAGCTTGGAAATTGGACGGTAGTTATCAATTTTGTTCTTGGGCCCCTTTTTATGGATAGGAGAGATAAATGCAGACTTCCATATTGCTGGAACAATACCCTCAGCTAGTGATCGTTTGAATAAAAGTGTAACTGGTTTAGATAAGTCCTCGGCACATCTGACTATGAACACTGCTGGAAGATCATCAGGTCCAGCGGATTTGTTAATATCAAGGGACTTAAGATGCTTTTGGACTAGAGTGTCATCGACTTTAATAGATCGTATACCGGGAACGGAAACAGAACCCGGTGTACTAGAATCGGATGAAGGGTGTGAGCTAAGAAACATAGATTGAAAATAGTTAGAAAAGAGTTCGCATATACCTTCGCCGGTACTAGAGACATTACCATTGTACGACATATGTGACGGAAAATTGCTATTCGTATGCTTACTTTTTAAATAGGACCAAAAAGCTTTAGGATTTGTATCTATGGCGGATTCAATTTTAAACAAGTATGATTTATAAAGGTTGCGTTCTACGTCGTTAGCTCTGTCACGAAGTAATTCAAATGTAAGTCGATCAGAAATATTGCCATAGGTTTTAAATTTATTTAATTTGTATAAATGCTGCAGAGGCACTTAGAAACTGTCATTTTGGGATTTTTTTCTGTCTAATATGTCTCCTTATCTATATCATCACGTCAGATACCTTACGGGATAGGTTGCGTAGAGAGTACAGAGTTCCAACAGGTTCTTTTCTTACAGACCTCTCTGGCTTCCTCCACTCTCATAGTTCGTCTCATACACGCTTGCCGGTTACGAAGACTCTGAGATAAAATACTAATCTACACCGGATCGTAACGCGGACCCCACTGAAGATCCGACGAAAAACAGGAGGTGTGGTTTTTCTATCGAAAAAAATCTGGATGATAGTCCGGGCTTTGGAAATGTTTTCGGTATAATGACAAAAGGCTCGCCTTCTATTACATTGGAACCTAACGTCTTCGCTAATATGTGGGTGTACACCTTTGCCACTTCCGTTAGGGGAATATAGGCGTGACGGTATATTTTGTTAATCTAAAAAAGAGGCTTTCGCCTAATTTTAAATCAACCTAGTTTTTTACTTTAGATCTCTGCCTGGATCATTACGTCATATCCATGTGGTAGGCATAGAATGCAGAGTTCCTACAATTCGTTTTTGCAGACCTCTTACCTCCTCGGTTCTTATAGTTCATCTCATATACGCTCATCAGTTGAGTCTGAGTAGTACAGAATTTATCGTCGGCGCCCTTTTTTTACCAAATTAAATTATTTTTAAAATTGTTATTTTTAAATATTCATATTGCATAACTTGATCGCACCCAAATTCCAGTTTACAAGACTATCTATGGCTGTCGTGAAAAGTGAATCTATCTATTAAGCCTGCCATTTTGAAATGAGAAGCTTTGCAAGACTGTCGGTGAGTGCGTTTATTGTACGCATCCAGCAGAATATATGTACTTAAGTTAAGATAAAATGTCTTTCTTTCATTGCCCTCGCCTCTTCCCGCTATGCGGGGTCGGCTTTCCTAATCCTGTGACGCTATTTGCTTCACTGATAAGCGTCGTCAATACACAGACCTAATACCTCATGTCATGTCTCTCTGTACATTCGTCATCCACGTTGTTTCCAACCTGCCTCTCCCTCTCTTGTGTGTAGCCATGGAAAGGCACTTCTTCACTACATGATTATCGGGTTTTCGAATAATGTGTCCGTATCATCTTAGCCTAGACTCCGAAAGTTTCTGCATAATAGATGCTACCTTAAAACTGCCGCGTTCTATTCATTACGAAGTTTATCCTTGATGGTAACACCACCCGCTCAGCGTAGCTTACGCGTTTCAGTGGTATGAAGTTTTTGCTCATGTGTCTTCTTTACAGACCACGTTTCACTACCGTAGAGTAGACCAGGTCTTACGGCGGTTTTATAAACCTTGCCTTTGCTTTATTACAGGAATCTTCCGATCGCATAGTACACCTTTTAGTTCTCGCCATTTAGTCCATCCAGATGCTGTTGCTGTGTGCTTTATCGGCGGTTTTTGTGCCGTTTTCTGCAATGACAGAACCTAGGTATTTAAATTTAGTTACTCTCGGTAGGGTTACGCCATCTAGTTTTCTTTTTCGATAAAAATAACAATATTAAATAGTCCTTAAGTTTATTTGATAAATATATACTCGATCGAACTAAAAATGTGCACTCTGACTTGTAAATACCTTCTACATTTAAAACCCTTACATCACCATCAACGGCATCTACAATAACACTTTTATTAATCTCAAATTATCCCCTACATCACTGGATCAGGACCGTCAACCCATAAAGTTGATAAACAAACAGAACTCGTTCAACACATCAAACGGTTTATTTTAGCTCATAGCAGTACGCCAGCTTCACGCCAAGTTCCGTGGTGAGGGTCTAATTAGTTTCTAATAATAGTTGCCAGTTACGGTAACGCAACGTAATTTGCTGTTCGATCTTGGAAATTATACGTGGTAATTGTATACTTTGTTTCGTCGTATAGACTCTATTAACTAGTTGCTGTAACATTTGGGAAATGCAAAATGCCAGTTTCGAGAAAGTGTTTTAAATTCTACAGAAATTGACATATAACTTAATTGTGTCGTTCCTGAAATAGTACATAATAATACAGGGTTATTATTTAGTTTAGTTTTGCATAGATGGCGTTTTCGATAAAAAAGGAAATTTGTCTAAGCAGGCGTTCGCACGGACGCTCTATCAACGCGCGGTGCGAAGCGCTGTACAGCGCTTACAATAAATGTATTGTTAGCCATTTATTACATTGATGAAAAAGCGTCGGTACGAGGGGTAATAGTTAATTATTAGGGCAGAATTGTACAGTCATACATGGTTATTGTGGCCCGCGCCCAAAATCGGAATAGGGAATATGCGTGTAGTTCAAATAAGGGTCAAATAATTTTTTTTACATATTTTATCGCATTAGTATAATGTCTATACCAATATTTTTTTTAATTACATTACTTTTTTATAAAGAAAATAATTATTGAAAGTACAAAAAATGAGTGGGAAATTCAAAGTAGTGGAAACGCCACGCTATTGGTCAGATCGAATATGACGTCAAAGTATACAATACAAATGTCAACAAGTGCATATTTGTTGGATGTTTGCTATTGAGTTAGTTTTATTGTTATTTTTTGTTGTCGATTTACACAAAGACAAAATATTAGTTTAAATTATTTAAGTTAATTCTTACGTTAAAGTGATCTTCGCAGCAATATAAACAAGTTGATGGAGATACCATGTCTCTTTTTCTGATTTTACACAACTTTCTCCTTATGTCCGCACCTATCGGGTGCATTTCTTATTGTATTTTTACACCTAGGCACAACACAGTGTTGTTCCATTGCATAATAGTCGCAAAATACAAAATAAAAATAAATTACAGAATAAAATACTTCTACAGCTGTTCACTAATTGATTGTTATTATAGACTTTGACGTCACGCCAAGCGCGCCAAAATGGCGGGCGTTTAAAATGCTCTTATCTGTTTGCTATCTTCAACATTTTTTTTTGCCCTTTACATTTTTTTTTTGACGCTTAATATTTTTTTTCCAGTTATATTATGATGTAATCTATCGTATAAAAATATAAAAAAATACACGCATATCCCCTAGTAACGCTGTCATCAAGTGAAACATCAGTCATGACAGTTGCAGAGTTGCTGTTTGCTATAAAATTTACCCAATTTCCTTTTTAATTAGTGATTACCCACCTGTTGAAATATTTCCCGGCAAGTAGGAAATGTTTACTAAAAGATAACCCTAATTTTACGCCAACGCCCCCCTGTCAATGCCATCCACGGGCCAAAATATCCTTGTCGAACTATACCTCATCGTTTGTTATACTTTGTAGGTCCGTCTTTTTACATTGTCCACTCGCACGCACACCATTATGCAGTACCAAGTTTACATCACCACTCTGCTAATTCTCATGGCCGCTTCCCTATTCACTGCCATGGTTCTGTTTGCTGTCGTGGTTTACATTCTCGCACTTCCTAGTTTTAAGTATGATTGCTCACAACCGCGCGAGAGCCGGTTGGTTCTGGGAAAATGATGAACATGGTTATTATGAGGACTTACTTAATACAACTTCTTTCTAGATAAGGGTTTTGAAACTTAACTATTATAGTCAGCGCAACACTCACAAATCATAAGAGCATAT
Organism: Phalera bucephala; assembly: GCA_905147815.2. Lineage (NCBI taxonomy): Eukaryota > Metazoa > Arthropoda > Insecta > Lepidoptera > Notodontidae > Phalera > Phalera bucephala. The sequence continues at coordinate 25,950,038 of LR990623.1, read as the reverse complement.
ATGTGCTATGTAGCACGATTTGTTGTTTCTCATCAACTCTACATGCAGCTGTACTGCCATCAAATCAGCTAAAAAAATGCCACATCTTTCGCAAAAAACATCATTCAAATAATCAATGTTTTCAGCAGACTGTCAGAAATAAAATCGAGTGCGTCACGGGCGTGGGCCGAGTGTGTTGTAACTGTGTCTGTCACAGACACGGAATGCACGAGACGACAGGTCTAGTAGGCGTGGCTGCCATGTTATTAATTAAACACAGCTTTTATCGTTACGCAAGGCCGGCAGAAAGTACTCTGAAACAGCCTTCGTGTTCGCTACGATTCTCTAGTCGAAACAGACCTACACAGTACGCCTAGGCAAGGTGCCAGCATGTTGTATCTATTGTCTTGCCAATCAATAGCATCTTTTCGTTGTAAAATGTCATTCCTGTACGTTTAACGGTTTTCTGTAAGCGTGATCTTGGCTGCAAGTGCAGATCAGCCAAAATTGTGGTGAAATCATCTAAGTGATTTTAGTGGAATAAACCGTCATTTTGAACGCTTGTTAACGTCTGATATGGCTTAACCGGGAGATTGCGGAAACAAGAAATCTTAAAACGCTGTTACGAAGCGAGCGCGAAGTTAAAGCCTCCAAAATATTCTGAAGTACAATTGGCCCCTGATAGGCAGTTAGTATTTTATTGTAATTGCATGCATTTTCTTTGTGTCAAGTTTCTTAGCATTCCACCATATCTTTTTAGTACTCTACCGGCTTGCATTTTGCTCTTTCGAATCGATACCTAACGTATTGTCTTTAAGAAAAACCGCGTCAAACGTTTCTTATAATCTATCTATCTATCTATAACCTCACGCCAGATCCCTTGCGGGGTAGGCAGAGAGTACAGAGTTCCAATAGGTTCTTTCCTTACATACCTCTCTGGCTTCCTCGACTCTCATAGTTCGTCTCATACACGCTCGCCGATTACGGAGACTCTTGACTTTTCCATCAGATAAGACTCGGTTTATTTGGTCGTGGTAAGATAGTCTAGGTCTTCCCCGGTACCTGCATCCTTCCACTTTCACATTGTATATCTGTTTTGTCATTCTTTCCTCTGGCATTCTTTCTATATGCCCGAACCAACGGAGCATGCCCTTTCTCATCTTTAGACCGATACTATCTTTCATACCTACTCGCTGTCTTACTATGCTGTTGCTAATGCGGTCGGTCAGCTTCACTCCGCACATCTTCCGCAGAGCTCGCATTTCTACCGCATTTATCCTACTTTCATTCTCCTTCTTACATACCCAGCTCTCGCTACCATATAACAGCGTTGGGACATATAACTCCGTTATGTATGGCCAGCTGCGCCTTATGGCTTAAGTGCCGGCTCCCGAGTAGCTTTCCCATCGCACCATTCACTCTGTTCCCTGCACTCACTCTTCTCTCTATGTCAGCGGTGTATTTCCCATCCTTACTGAAGGCGCATCCAAGATATACAAACTCATTCACTTGCTCCAGCACATCTTGCTCCAGCTTGGTACATCGTTACCAACCACAATCCTTACATTCGTTCTGGTTTTTTCCCTTTCAAAAACCATAATCTTGGTTTTCTTCACATTCAAGTGTAAGCCATTGATCATGCAGTCGTCTTTCATAACTGTGACTAGTGTTTGCAGATCAGTGGCTGTTGGCGCTATTAAAACCGCGTCATCTGCATAAAGTAGATGGTTTACCACTAAGTCACCCATTTGTACACCTTCATTCATCGCTTTCAGTCTTTGAAGACTTTTGTCCAGATATATTATAAACAGTCTAGCGGACAACACGTAACCCTGCTTGACGCCGATTTTAACGTCAAACCAGGGTGACCTGTTACCACCCACCCGTACGCATGCCTTGCAGTCCACATAAGTGAACTGGACGGCTCGCATCAGAGTGCCATCTGTACCATAATCTGGCACATGCCCCAAAGTCTCTTTCGCACAACTCTGTCAAATGCCTTCTCCAGATCTACTACAAAACCGCAGAAAACCTTCCGCCCCACTGCCAGATGCTTCTCTACGATGTTGCGGAGTGAGAAGACTTGATCCGAACATCCTCTTCCAGACCTGAAACCCCCTTGTGCCTCGCACAACATTCCATCGGACTTCACGCGCATTCTCCGTTCAATAATTTTACCATACACCTTGGCTGCCAAGCTGATCAAACTGATGGCTCTGTAATTGGCGCAGTCATATTGTGAACCCTTGCCTTTATACAAGGGTACTATGACTGCGCGGCGCCAATCTGTAGGGACTCTACCGGTCCTCCAGCAAAGGTTTGCAAGGGCCCGGAAAGCGTCCCGGACGCAAGTTCCACCATATTTGATCATCTCGGCAGATATCATGTCTACTCCCGCAGCTTTACCGTTTTTCATACTTCCTATCGCCCATTCAACTTCTTCCATAGTGATGTCCTCCGTTGATTCTGGTGCCGCAATCTCGCCTTTAGGCACGTCTGCGGCATCAGCATCCGGGTCATCTCCATACATTTCTCCAAAATATTCACTCCACCGGTTTAGCACAGCTTGTGTGTCTGCAAGAATGTCACCATCTTTAGATTTTATCCTTTCCATTCTAGAGCCTGACGAATCACCTCGAGCCTTTCTCACCTTGCTCCAAAAGAGTTTGGTGTTGTTCTCGAAGTTCTTCGCCAGCCTCTCCTCCTCAATCATACTGGCTCTTTCACGCTTTTCTTTCACTAAAGTTTTAGTGGCATTCTTGCATTGCCGGTATATTTCTTTCCTCATCTCTGTCATACTGGCATTCAGGTTCAAAGAAGATACATAGTCCTGCCACGCTTTCTTCTTACTTTCTACAGAGCTTTGCAACTCCGCATCCCACCATGCATCACCTTTTGCTGTAATATGCTTCTTTGAGCAACCACATACTTCTTTCGCGGATTCCACCAAACTCTCTTTCAGGCTATTCCAGCATTCATCTACATTTGAGTCCGAAGAGCCTGCTGTAAAAAAAGCTTGTCCCGGACTCTATCTTCATACATTCTCCTCACGCTCTCATCTTGCAACTTTTCAACCTTTAATCTTTCAAGGTCTCCGAAGGGGATACGCTCTCGCCAGTGCCTCTACTTCCTGAACAGACCACTGAACCGCGCAAATACGAGATAGTGGTCTGATTCCAGAGTGGGGCCTCTATACGCACGCGTATCTTGTAGTTTGCTTCGGAGACGGTTATCAACCAGGATCAGATCTATCATGCTTTTTTGTTCATTCCTTCTCCACGTACACATATGTATGTCCTTGTGCTGGAATATCGTGTTAGACACAAGGAGACCCCTTTCCAAACAAACATCTACAATGAGCTTACCTGCATCGTTCACTCTCTTATCACCATAAGGACCCAGAGCAGCGTCGCAAGTTTGCCGCCTGGTTCCTACCCATCCGTTCAGATCGCCACACAAAATCACCTTTTCGTTAGCCTCAGCCAAATCCAGAACTTCCCTGACATTATCCCAAAACTTCTCAGGGTCCTGGGGTGTCGACGAGCTTACGGGAGCATATGCTGCGACCAAAAATACTCTAGTGACACCCAGTTTTAAACGGACCCAGAGAAGTCTCGCATCGCACAGGCCATAATCTCTCACTCCAGAGGCCAGGCGACGGGACAGCAAGATACCCACCCCCATGCTGGCACGACTGCTCTGCGGTACCCCAGACCACAGAGCCATCGTTCCATCAGGAAGATCACAGGTTTCACTGCCCCTCCGCTTACGATACCGCTTACACACAGAGCATCCAGGCGTCTCTCTTTCATTACATCAATCACCTCATGCATCTTATCTTCCATACCACCTCACATTCCAAGTGCCTATTCGGCACTCTGCACCCCACGACTCGCCAGTTCGGGCCCGGCGTGATGGGTGGCGGCCCCCATCGCCGCTTCCACCTATATTCGTATCGACGGGGGCGGGCCGGTACTCGTCGCCTCGGGGGGACGCCCTAGCCCGCACTGCGGTACGTCTTCGGTCCAAGATTGCAGCCATAATGACTGGCAGGGGTCGCGACGAGCACGCTCTTGGACAGACCCCCAATTTTTTTATAATGCAAATGATATTATACTTTTCTAGTGAATTGTCAACATCTCAAAAGTAAGTACAGTCTATATAAAAACATCTTCAAATCTAATAATAAAATATCTCGACTTGTGGCAGTTCACCTTGAATTTTTCATATTTAAATAAGATTAGTAGCATCATAAGCCGTGCAATATGATAATATAATGATAACGATCTACGCACAATCCGGCCAGTCTGGGTCTTCTTTAATATGTACAAGTTGAAAACATGCATACTTTAGAATACATGAATAAAATACTTACAATTTTAATTATTTATTTATTTTTTATGCACTTATGTACATAGGCGGACTTCATGCCTGAGGCATTTTCTGCCAGTCTACCTTAGGGTGGTGAGAAGACAGGGTGTAGTAGGTGCGAAATTATACAAGTTTAAGGAGAAAAAAAACAGGAAAAAATGTTTTATTCGTTTAGATTAATTAGTTGCAAATAGTAACGCCTACGCTAGTAAGTAATAATAATCGAGTATAAACCGACAAAACATAAATTTAAAGAAATGATCCAATATCATTTATACCTTGAAAACTACTTGCGCGTTCCAGACTCATATAGAGAATCGCCATTAAAAACTCTAGTTCATATTTTCAGTAACCTAACGCCATCTATCGATTTTTGTCAGTAACCTAACGCTATCTATCGACAGTTAAACGTAGTATAGTCATCGCAACAAAACTTGTTCTATATTTAAAAAGCGATAAATGCTACGATTAATTTTCAAATACACGTTTTAGTATAGCGTGTATAAGACGAATTATGAGAGTGGAGGAAGCCCGACAAGTCTTTAAAGAGAGAACCTATGGAAACTTTCTATGATGATAACTCTGTATAATATCAGCTTATACCGTCCCACTGATGGGCAAAGTTCTACAAATCGAGGTGAGAGAGATTAGGTCATACGCCACCACGTGGACCCAGTGCGGATTGGTGGGGACAGGTTTGTGGCCACCTACTCTTGGAACTTATCAAGCCGTCTAAAAGGCTTTCAACTCGGCTTAAGGACTACCACATGAAGTGGTAACCGGGACCATCGGCTTAAAGTCCCTTCCGAAGCACGGAGACGGTCGAACATGAAAATGCCACAACTGTCACCCTTCTCGGGCCGGCCCGCTCGAATCGAACGCTGCTTAACCATTGTGATCGGTAAGAATACCGCGGTCGCCCAGCACTACCAGCACCTTGCTTTGATATAGATAAATAAAGATAAGTGTTATAGGACGCTTGCGTAAATATTTTGAGCTGAACGTTGATATTCCCACGCAGTATAATATTATATTTTGCGAACGTCTCCAATCATAGGAATCTCACTCAATCACTAATCGTAGCCGCCGCCGAATACGAACTTAACTCCTCTCCTATCAGCCGCTACCGCCATCCGCGGTATATTGTCACCGACCCTCCCGATGCCCTTACATCCCTTCTTTCGGATACAGATACCGCACACAAAATCAGACACTGACCTCGCCGGCGAGGTCGAAGATTCCTGATCCCGCCGGCCCTCCCTCATAGCGATTGCCCAAGCCGAAGCCGTTCCTCGTTAAGGCACCCTTGAGCTAGTTGCTCCCTTGCCCTTCTGGCTCGAGCGTAGTGGTTGCACGCTCGCAATCTTGTCCGGTGAAGCTGTAAAGGCCCCGCGGCCAACAGCGTAGATCATTCACATACACAGTATAATTTTATATTCAATCACATTTCCCACAATAGTTCCGTCTCGGCCGCATCGGTGGTGATGTATGGCAAATATTTGCACGTTGGCGGGCACGGGTCTGTTTATTTGTGTTGCTGTCGGTACTGTATCGGCCCACGCTGTGTGTTGTGTGCCCAGTATTGTGATTTAACGATCTGGCAAATCCGACGGCTTCGGCTGGAGATTTTGTAATTTCGTAGAATTATTTGGGCAAATGCGGCACTTCTTTCTTTCATTATTGAATTCGTAAATTTGGTTGTATATCATTTGTAGTATTTGTACGTACGTAGAAACACTCCATCACGTTTAAGCACTCTCCATAGGGGATGGCAGAGGTGTACTATGTATACCCACTATTCACCTACAATGTCCTTTTTTTAAATTGGGCCTCACACAATGATGTATTCCTGTATCGTGGTTACGTTTACAAACATTAAAAGTCACACAAATACCTAGACCGAAACAAATAATTGTGGATCACACAAAGATTTTTTCCGGGAATCGAACCCGCGACTATTAGACACAGTGGGCGGAGCGGCTTAAGCTCTTAACCACTGCGCTAAGTCGTCAGTTATGTTAGGTCGTTACATAATAGGGTTCGAGCGTATCGCCTTATACCGTACGTGAAATCCATTTTCTGGATTGTTCCAAAAACCACACCTTTTCAGACCTAGGATTCAAACGCAGAATCTTTTGGTATCCAGCTGCACTTCACTAGACCAACAAGTTTATCAAACAAAATGAAACATATTCCTTATTGAAACTCTTGCTTATTTGAGTTTCTGCGTAAATATTGTTATTATTCTTGGCAGAGTTGGAGTAAACAGGACGAGTGCTATACCAGCAATCGCTTGAAGTTTATACAAGACGTATTATTTTTGTTTGTGCGGAATTTGCGAAAAATAACAAATCGTAGTGAGACGCGTCATTTGTTTGTATCTGAAAATATCTTGGGATGGAATATGTTCTTTTGAAATTATAATAGTGACTTATCATTGTCGAAATTGTATCAATCATCGAATTAAACACTTAAGGACAAAGGCCACCAAAGATTGTCACGACAATTGTATGTATCCAGCTTTCACCCGCGATCTTAATTAGATCATTGTCCACTATTGACGATGTCCCACTCAAGACCTTTCCCACCTTTCTGATCCGACTGCAGTCAGTTCTACGAGCGATTCGTTCTCAGAGCTTTGGTGGTGGCTTTGGTTGTTTGCTAATTTAATCTAACTGTTAATTTTTAGCTCCACTAGGAATATTTATTGTCGTGGGTGCGTTTTCAAACATGAAATTCACATGCACGACCACTCAGAACAAATATTTGTGGGTCACACAAAGATTTGTCCCGTGCGGGAATCGAACCCGCCACTTCTCGATCCAGTGGGTGCCTCAAGCTTTTTACCACTGGACCAAGCCGTCCGTCCTTGTTCCTTAACTATTTATACAAAATATATGTGCAAGTAATAGAGAGAGTCTCATTGTGGTGAGTATAAAGCAATGCTTATAATAAAATTAAGCAATCAATGATTTAATTTTAAGTATTCAGAATTCAAACTCTGTCAAGTCAACCTTTGCCTATTTTTTTTCTATACATATATACTTGTGGTAGGTTCGTTGTGATAAGATTTGACAAAGGGAAGATCTTTCAGACAGACGGGTGTTGTCATGTTGTGTCCGGCGGGGCCTGCCTCTCTCCCCGTGAGTTGTTGTCGGGGGCATATATATATGTTACACTCTAATATCGCGTTCTAGACATGTATGCTGAATCGTCAGCACCATCTATTGGTAGGTAGTCGCAACTATGTAGCGATGTATAGGGGTCGCTACAAACTTATATGTACAAAGGAGTATCTACGTCTGATAATAAATGAGGGAAGCCTAACGGATGTTAACCAACTATGAACTATAATGAATCAGAATTAAATTAGTTTATTTATAAATAACTAGCGGCCCGCCCCGGGTTCGCATGGGTAAATTACACATAAACCTTCCTCTTGAATTACTCCGTCCATTGGTGAAAACTGCATGAAAATTCGTTGGTAGTTATTGAGTTTATTGCATTCAGACAGACAGACGCGGCGGGGGGACTTTGTTTTTTAATATGTAGTGATAAGAAGAAATGTAGTGTAGCTAAATCGGTATTTTTTACCACGACCAAATAGACCGAGTCTTATCTGAAGGACAAGTCAAGAGTCTCCGTAACCGGCGAGCATGTATGAGAGGAACTATGAGAGTGGAGGAAGCCAGAGAGATGTCAGGAAAGAACCTGTTGGAACTCTGTACTCTCTGCCTACCCCTCAAGGGATCTAGCGTGATGATATAGATAGACAGATTAGTATATTCTTAACAATGTTCGATTTATAAATATCGCAACTCTATAACTTTGTGCTGGGAAATAGATTGTATTCATTTTTCATTGAATTGTATGCGTCAATGTATGGTATTTGTATATCTTTTTTCCACACAGTAAAGCAAATTATTGACGCAAATACAACCAGACCGAAAAACGCTGCAATCTTTTCGGAACTTATCATTTTTACCGCCAACGCAAGAAAAGGGGTATTATAAGTTTAACGTGTGTATCTGTGGCATCGTAGCTCCTAACCGGATATACCGATTTTGATTTAGTTTCGTTTTGTTTGAAAAATGCCTCGATCGAGAGTGTTCTTAGCTATGATTCATTTGAGTCGGGAATTTTAAATTTTAGTTTTTTTGTTTATCTATTGTTTTACCTAAAACCACAACTAGTCATGACCCTAAATAGCGAGTTTCGATTGCTTCTTTATTCCAGTACGCAGGAGCATACAAAGATCGGGGTTAAATCATCGGAGACTTAGTCAGCATGCCTAATTAACAAACAACTAGTGGTTCAAGTTGCCCGCAGACAATAGTAGTTCCTATCGAGGACACTTTCTACTCGGCTCAACACCAGAATCGCCTAATTTACATAGCGAATTTTAGCATATAATTGAATTAGGAGGTTGGCGGATTTTAGCATTAATATAACTGAATTAGGAGGTTATTCCGCTTGTTCCTTTAAATCTTGTTGATCTACTGATGCATGGTGCGTGTGGCCATGACGAGTTTCTAGGTCAGAATCCTAATGTGGTACAAGTACCACAGTCTTCCCCATAGAAGGCTGAGAATCTTCTCTGAGGATTTTACCACTGCGAAGTTAAAAATAAAAGGTTCAAATCTTAGATCGGAAACGTTTAATGGAGGTATCTGTCGGAAAAATGACAGGTATTCGAGTAATAACAATATCTTCATCCTTTATTACATTGGAATTTATCATCGTTGGGGATTTGTACACAGTAGACGTCAGACGACGGGGACGGCCGTGGTGTACTGTTTTCACCCATATATCGGCGAAAAAGTTAAGTCATCCCCTGCTCAATTCATCATAGGCTCATCCCCTGTTGCATTGAGCAACAGGGGATGGGCCTATGATGGATTGAGCCTGATATTTCGCTTGTACCAGGCACAATTCTAGACACCGGAAAGAATTTTTGATAGGAAAAGTTCGATCGCCAGCTGTAGGTACTTTGCGATTATATACCAATGTGGCAGACAGGGACATTTTTTATCTATTTTTCTCAAAGCTGCAGTTAGTGAAATAATTATTTCTAAACACCTATTGACTGAAAGTCGTGGCGAAACAACAAACGTGTAGATTTCTCAAGCCATTCTATTGATTAACAGCTGCTATCACGGCTTTGTGAGTCGAAACAGTCCATTGTTTTAAGTTGACGAAATCACGGGTTGTTTGATGAATGCAGTCGAAAATATACGTACATATATTTCATCGCCATACATGAGAACCTTGGATGTGCGGAAGAGAACTTTTCAAAAAGGAAAACCAGCCTCTGCAAACTTAAAAAGTTGATTTTTCAATTATGCATATGTTGTTTGGTGTGTAAATTATATGCGATTTCGGATGCCTACTACCCATGAACCCCCATACTTATGAACATATATATATGCTATACAAGCGGCGGTATAGCTGCACAATGTTTTTTTTCTTTTGTTTAAAACGTAGCTCCAATTTTGGTTTCTTCTTACGAATTTCAAATGACAGGTGACAGAAAGAGGGAAATCAGGGTGTGGGTATATTCACCCGTTATACCACGTAATGTAAGGCCGTAATAGTGCAAAGTTAAAACATCTGTATATCATCGTCGACGAGTGAAAACTTCGTAAGTGTCTAAAACGAACACCACACGCCGAGTCTTGTCCAGCTTCTCATTTCAAAATGGCAGACTTTTATTTTTATTAGGCTTGGATTTACAGACATAGATGGCCTTGTAAACTATAAAACTACTATAATACAAGAACTATATAAAATATAATCCTATTTTGATTAAAATTCCGATTTATGAGGTTTTCACGCGTCGCCGACGATATATATAGAAATCAATTGCCATGCGTTAATCTCGCAAAAATTCGATAATGGCTGATTCGAATATTTTTTTTTGTATTATTCCCCTCATGGCGTGGTTTAGGAAAAAATAAAATTGGGGAAAACTTGATTTTGTATTTTGATAATCGCTTATGAACACAATCCAATTAATTTTAGGTGGTACGAAGTTCACCGGGTCATCTAGTCTATAAATAAATTGCCACAAATCTATTCCCAAGGTTTTCAATCTAAGGCGACATTTTTTAACTGGAGGCCCTCGTAGCATTGTAACACAGCAGCGTTTTCGGTCACCAAGCTTAAGCAGCGCACGACTCGGTAATTTTGAGATGGGTGACTTTTTTATTGTTTATGGCATCATGACGACGCGTATTTCGCCAATGTCAAGTATTACGAATATTCATTTCTAAATTAATTCAACTCCCCGATGAACTTGATGACAAAGATGATTATGAAATTGATGGAGTGCCCCACCCTGGATAATAAAGCCATGAATACTTTACATACTAATTGCGACGGCCGTTTTGAGGGAAAGGCACGCTTTATCACTTTATTACAGTTACTCGTGCACATATAAGAATACATAATGGTTCATATTTGACCAATATTACACATTATAATTAGAAATAATACAAGTTTTGGAAATTAAAACAAATTGACAACATCACTCTTCGATTTCCCGCCAAAAAGCCAAGATAGGTGACTTTTTATTGCAACATGAAATAAAAATGCCATGAAATATGGGTAAAATATTTTTGTTTGTGTACTTTATTAAGGTCGCAGGTAAAAACTGGACGCGTACGGCCGAAAACCGTCCTGCAGTGGAAGTCTTTCGGCTAAAAAGGATGATTCTTTATAATAATAATATTAGCCTATACTGTCCCATTCGCAAAGAAAGGCCTTCCCCACACAAATCGAGCTGAGAGAGATTAGGTCATACTCGACCACGCGGACCCAGTGCGGATTGGTAGAGGCAGGTTTGTGGCCTTGGCTTAACGACTAACCCATTAAGTAGTAACCGGGACGAACGCCTTAACGTGCCTTCCGAAACAGTTTTCGCTCGAATATGAAGATGCCGCAAACTGTCACCCATCTCAGACTGACCTTGCGGAACGCTGCTTAACCTTGGTGTGAGTAAGAGCACCGCGGTCGCACAGCGCTACGAGCGCCTCGCATGAATCTATATTGCCATAGACTGTTACCTCGCAAAGAGTCTGGCGTGACTATATAGGCTTGCTGAATAGTGAGAAGTATAGTATTTTCTTCACTATTATCCTGTTAGGCAGTCATTATGATTCATGAACCAATCGCATCAAGAATATTAAGTGTGATATGTTTTAATATCAGAGTGATTTGATATCACTGTCTATAAATAAATAAATAAAAAATATGAGTACCTCTACGCTTCTCTCTACCTACGGCGCAAGGTATCTGGTGTGATGATATATGTAGATAGATAGACATACTTTCATGCTTGTTTCCATGCCATAAACCCTACCCATCTCAGCCATCTCAGGCTGGCTGTGTAGACCGCCGATTATCCATGGTGAACGCTAGTCTCCGTAACCGGCGAACGTGTATCAGATGAACTATGAAAGTGAAGGAAGCAGAGTGGTCTTTAAGTAAAGAACTCTGTGCTGTCTGCCTACCTCGCAATGGATCTGGCGGATTCTGACGTGATGATGATACAGATGTAAGTTGAACGTGTAGATATTAATCACGTCATGATTTTTTTTTTTTAAACTTAGCCCCACTAGGATTTATTCCTGTGTCGTGGGTGCGTTTACAAACATGAAAATTCACACACAAATACCCACACCGGAACAAATAATTGTGGATCACACAAAGATTTGTCCCGTGCCGGAATCGAACCCGCGACTATTAAACACAGTGGGCGGAGCGGCTTAAGCTCTTAACCACTGCCCTAAATCGTCCGTCCGTTGTCTCTATCGTTAGTTAATAATTCATGTATCATCTAGTATAAGCGAATGACCTTGGTACATGACATGCAGCACGTTTCGCTTATCAGTTGTATAACGATAGTATCATTATTATGTACTTTTCTATGTACGGAATGACAAATGTACAAACTCATTTTTTTTAAAACTGAACTCTCATAAATTCACATACACCGAAGCAAACATTTGTGGGCCCCGATGAATTATTTGCCAAGATGGATAATCTTTTTTTTTTTTTTTTATTCTTTATTTTTGAAAAAAAAACGGTTTGATCACGCAGTGATCATGCCACCCCTGTAAGATAAACACAATATAACATAATATTCTAATCTAAATCCTACTTACATTATGGCGATGGTCTCTTTTTAACCGACTTCAAAAAGGAGGAGGTTCTATGTTCGGTTGTATGTATGCTTTTTTTTTTTTTTTTTTTTTTTTTTTTTTTTTTTTTTTTTTTTTTTTTTTATGTATGTTCAGCGATATTTCCGTCAATTGTGGACCGATTTTGATAATTTTTTGTGCATTGGGTTCAGTATAGCTCCGCGGTGGTCCCATTTTAATTTCATTGGTATTGGACCTTGGACTTAGAAGATACACCAGGGAACTCCTTAACGACAAACAATAGGCATGTGTAAATTGAGATACTATGGGTATTACGTCTATCCTATAGGTACCCTACTATAGAATAATTCACTGGTCACTTAAAATTGTAAAATAAAAATCTTTTATAAAAAAAGGTAAACCGACTTCAAAAAGCAAAAAAATAAATATTTGAAGTCGGTGCCAAGTAACCGACTGCACCAACCAGCACCGACTTCAAATATTTATTTTTTTGCTTTTTGAAGTCGGTTTACCTTTTTTTATAAAAGATTTTTTTTATGCCTGCGTTCACCATTTTACACAGCATTTTAGCCGTTTCCGATAGAGGAAAAGCTAAAACACTGCTACAAATTCCAACGGAGTACATTATTAAATTGTTCTGTCTTTCAAATTCATGTCTTTCCATAGTGTTTAGTTGACATTCCATTAGGATGTGATATACGTCCTCCTTCCGATCACATACTGTACAGTTTGGTGATGCGATTTTCTTCATCATAAATAAAAAACTATTTAACGGTATGTGACCAGACCTTAGCCTTAAAATAGTCTTTATGTCTGTCCTTGGTAAATCGCTACTATCGAACCATAGACGACCTGTAGGGTACGGTTGTATGGTTTTATACCATATGCCCTTCGTACGAGACCTTTCATCGAAGTACTCTTTCCACATTTCTGTACACTTTTTTAATTACATGGGCTACCTCAGAGGCGTATGCAGTATGGTTAACAGGTATGCCATTCCAGACTGCTTCCTTAGCCAAAAGGTCAACAGTATCATTTCCTTCCAAACCAACATGTGACGGAATCCACTGAAGGTATATTTGTTTGTTTTGGTTAATGATTTTCCTAATTAGTTGTACAATTGTATAAGCTATCGGTGTGCCTCGAACAGTCGAGGTACAACGAGCCACATGTTGGAGTGCACTCCTTGAATCTGACAGAATGACAAAATTGCCACTTGGTAGCGACTCAATGTATGAAAGAGCTTCCGTAATAGCGATTAATTCCGCAGTCATAATCGATGAATTAAAAGACTTAATAGTAAATCTGGCGTACATGTTGGTTTGAATATCATAGAAGGCTGCACCGGTATTACTTTCGATTTTTGACCCATCAGTATACATAATGTAGAAATCTTTGTAATGGTTGTTTAAAAAATTGGTGCATATGCGACGCAAATTATCAGATGTATGTAGTTTTTTGATTTTTCAAGCACTTTGATGACTGGTCTCACAATATTTGATTAGTCCACACTGCTAACCCAAGTGTCTAAGCTAAAAAATTCAAGTTGTTTACTAACGTGTATTGGAATATCTTTATATTCTTCATAAACTAAAGCAAGTAAAGGTTTGTTTTTGCGACTCCAAAATAAATTTAGACGGGGAGAACACAGCTTACTTATCAGTTGAGTTAATTCTATATTTCCAAAAGATTTTGTCTTAAACCAAAATTTTGCAGCTAAAAAATGTCTCTGAACATGTAACGGTTGAATGTGGAGTTCACTCTCCATCACATGTATCGGTGTACTCTTAACGAACCCTCCAATGATGCGTAAAAACTGATTTTGTATTTTTTGTAATTTATTTACATGTGTTAACCAACTGTTTCCATATATGAAACTAGCATAATCCATTTTACTTCTTACTAATGAGAGGTACAGTTGCCTCATATAAATAGGGTGTACACCCCAACTAGCACCTGATAAAGCTTTGAATATATTTATGTAGGCCGCTATTCTCTCCACAGTCTCGTTTATGTGTTTAGCCCATTTAAGTTTCCGATCTAGCCAAATACCCAAGTATTTAACATTTTCTACGACCTGTAAGCATATGTTGTCAATTTTTAATTCAATTGAATCTCCAATAAAACCGGATTTAAAAATACACAATTTACTTTTTAAGGGTGAAATATTAAGGCCTATCTCATGAAGTAGTTGACCAATGTTATTTAATGTCTTTTGCAACTCCGTAGTTAAATGTAATAGATTGTTACCCGTTGCATATACAGCGTAATCATCCGCGTATTGTGATACAAATATATTATTGGCATTAATGTATGTACAGATTTTAATTGTTACAATGTTAAATAATAAGGGAGATAAAGGATCACCTTGTGCGAGTCCACGACATGTATTTCTGCAGATTTCATCACCATCGACAATTATTCGTAGTACCCTGTTCGTAAGAAAGTTCCATAAATAAACGCAAATTTTTGAACCAACTCCAATGCTATCCATAATTTTTAATAGACTTACTATATCCACATTGTTATAAGCATTGTCAATGTCTAAAAAACAAGCTACAGTTATTGACCTATTTGAGAACCCCACTTGAATTTGAGTTACTAAATTAGAAAGGTTGTCTAATGTTGATCGACATTTTCTAAAACCAGTCGTATAGTTCGAAAGAAATCTATTTCTTTCTACAAACCACTCCAGTCTGTGTAATAGCATTCCATTAAAAACCTTACAAAAACAGGAAATCATAGATATTGGACGTAATGATGATAGGAGCTGAGCGTTTCTTCCTGGTTTAGGTATTGGGATGACCGTGATATTTCTCCATTGTTCTGGTACAAATCCATTGGTATAAAAAATATTATATAGTGAAACTAAAAGAAGCTTACCGTTCTCAGGCAAATGTTTTAACATTGAATACGATATGTTGTCGTGACCAGGAGAGGTATCTTTTTGTCGAATACATTTCAGTAATTCCTGTATTGTGAAAAGTTTCTCTAATTCCGTATTTTGAGATATTAATTGAGGCCGATTGGGGGCTACGTAATCCGGGGTCAAACTGCGTAATAATTCATTAGCCATGTCTTTATTCACGTAACGCCTAGGAGATCTATAACCCTTGAGCCATTTCATTTTATCCCATATTTCTTTGGATGTACATGATTGGTCTAAACTAGTACAAAAGCTACGCCAGCTGTTTGTTTTAGCGTTACGGATTAATTTTTGAGCTACACGAATTTTATCTTTCAGTACGTCTAAATTTGTAGGTATAGGGTTGCGCCTGAACGTTGAGAGGGCTAAACGACGTTCAGCTACAGCTTGCGATAATTTAGGATTCCAATAAGGTTTAGGGCTAAAGTTACTGTTTGGGTTATTATTTAATTTAATGTACGGTATACACAAATCAGCGGCGAAATTAATATATCCAACAAATCTATCGTAACATTCTTGTAAGTTACTGTTATTAGCAGAACTAAAATTGCAAAATAATTCATGAAGTAAGTTTTTATAGGCATTCCAATCAGCTTTTTTATAATTTCTTTTTATAATTGGTTTTTTGGTATTATTAATATTGATTTTGATTTTAATTATTTGGTGGTCGCTTCCTAATGATTCATTCCTTACAGTCCAATAACATTTTAGACATATATCTGAAGAGGCTAATGAGATATCCGGGGAGGACTGCTGAAGGCGACCATTAACTAATTTAATGCGAGTGTGTTGGCCGTCATTTAATGTAATAAATGAGTGGTCTATTAACGCGTCAAACATTTGCTGGCCTCTTGTATTGGTTTTAGTTGACCAGTTGCTATGGTGACTATTAAAATCACCAAGTATTAATGTTTTTGTTCTAAATTTAGAGAAGAGCTGATCCCAGTCGCTCTGCGAAATATTAATGCCGGGAGGGCAGTAAACTGAAACTATATACTCTAATTGATCACAATTATATACGCGAACACATATAATTTCCATACTTGTATTAACACAGGAGATAGGTAGAATATGTGATTTGATGGACTTGTGGGTAAAAATAGCAACTCCACCGTAGCCATCAGCTCTGTCTCTTCTATAAATATTATAACCACTAATTTTGAGGAAATCATCAGATTTTAACCAAGTTTCGTTAAGGCTAGCAATGTGGATTTTTTCCTGACATAACAAACTTTCTAGAGAAGTTAATTTAGGCTTAACACTTTGTGCATTCCATTGCATAATATTAACTTGCAATCTTGTATTATTTTTATCCATTGACACAATCCAATATTTTTTTTAATATAGGCCAGTCCGATATATTTTCTACAACCACTAAAATCAGCCATTCTAAACAACACTTAATTATATCTTGTATTTTTTCTTTTATGGAACCTTTTTTTAAAAATACTATTACTTTCAACCTTGTCAACAATTCTACAAAATTAACTTCTTTCTTTTCCGTACTTCCGTAAGAAAGGGGGGGCTCCAGAGTATTGGAATCTGTTTCTTCAGGTATCCACGGTGAATTAGGTCTTGGAGCAATCCTTTTTTTTAATATTGCTTTCTTCTGTGTTTGATCTTTTTTGTTTGTTTGATCTTTTTTTAGTACCTCCACATATTGTGGTTTATTTTGGGTGGGTGTTTCATCTTCTATTCTCTCCTTACTGACATATGGGGTAGCCTCCACTGTTTCTTGTGAATAGCTTATTAGGCCTTGCACTGGTGATTCAATTGGTACGTACATCATTAAAGCTTTTGCGTAGGTACAATTAAAACTGGCCATCAGCTCTCTAATTTTTTTCTCTTTCAAAAATGTAGGACACGAACGGTCTAAGGACATATGATTTCCTGAACAATTTACACATGTAAATTCTTTAGATTCACAGTTTGAGTCATGCTTCACTATTAGACCACCCATCTTTATCGGTGTTACGTCGCATCAGCCGCTTAACAGATATCAATTGAGCGGGACTGGGACACTTAACATTTTTTAAGATATCATCTTCCGATATTTCTAATTCAATGTCCTTTATGACGCCGAACGATGTATATTTCTCCATAGCCCTCTGGATTCTCCATCCTTTTTCGATAAATATATTTGATTCTTCCAGTTTCATTGCACTCATTTCATTATTCATGTTTATTCTTACCTTGTATGGATTTACATATTTTACTCGATCTATGTCGGTTATTTGGTTCTTTTTAAATAGTTTGGCCAACGCAAATTGCTCCGGCATTTTATCTTTAGTGGATATTTGCATCGTATAGTTATCTTCTTTACGTTTTTTTTCCTTATTTTTAACCACCGTCCAATCTTCCTACTCTCTATTTCTTTTATTTACTGATATTATAGTACCTTCGTTCATTTTTTCTATATGTGTTTGTTCAACCAATTCTTCTACTTCTGCATCTAACATATCATTATCACTAAATGATTCATTATTTATCATACTATTGTAAACATTATCCATTAAAATACGTAGATGGATGGTACCTCATTGTCCAGAAACCGGTTATGGCAGCGGCCGCCGCTAGGCTTAGCGCCGAAGCCAGAGAATCACTAATAATTATTAAATTAAACAATAACTGTTGCAAACACGGTTGACGCGGGTTACTCGCGCTAGTGTCGCCACGGAACTGATGGATAATCTTGCGCGCGGAAACGGCGTAAAATTTATCCACTCATAGGGTAGATAAATTTTAGAACGCACGCGTACGCGTATGTGTGTGTGTGTGTGTGTGTGAATGAGAATGATCTACGCTGTTGGCCGCAGGGCCTTTACAGCTTAACCGGACAAGAGCGAGCGTGAAACCACTACGTTCGAGCCAGAAGGGCAAGGAGGCAACTAGCTTAAGGGCGACTCAAGAAGGAACGACTTCGGCTTGGGCAGTCGCTATGGGGGAGGACGTATATTAGGTGTCTAGCCGTAGCGCTCTGCACCGGCCAGCGGGCAAGGGATTCTTCGACCTCGCCGGCGAGGTCTGTGTCTGATCCTGTGTGCGGCGGACGGCGGTGCACGCGTACGCCCACGCACACGCACACATTGACAGCTTTCGAATAAACTTTCAAAAAACGAATACTTGCATCGCGCACACAGTGCTTAACTAATGCTGCTTTTTGCGCCATTTTTGTTATCAATGCTCAGTCTAGACAAGTCTTAGTCTAAGTTTTTGGGTCACACAAAGAAAACAAATATATATTCCTGTACTTTTTAAGTACATGAGACCGAAATAGAGAACAATACATTATTTTCAAGCACAGATGGCAATTATACACGCAACGATTTTTAAAATTTCAGAATCTAGTACATACTTATTGTATATTCTTTATTATAAGATCCTCCATGCGATATAATTGTATGTCTTTAACACCTAACCCCGTGTGAAATGTAGCTTTCCTTATTTTTCTACATTGTGTATTAGCTTTCTGTTCTAAACAATACAGATTTTCATACATAGATATGATGGCAATAATTAATTAATAGATTTAGGACGATGGGTTGATTGAGTAGTTAAGAGCTTAAGCCGCTCCTTCTACTTGATCGAGAAGTCGCGGGTTCAACCTTCTCACTTAGGCTACATGATGCTGTTGACAATCATGAGGTCCTTTCGGTTCCTTTTCGGTTTTCGGATCGTAAGTCAGGCTACGGACCATCCTCGAGGAAAGTCTGAAGTAGACTAATCGACAATTAAAGTTGCAAGTAAGTCTATATACGAATTTCACCATTTCGGAGTAGTCCTACCCGATGCTTAAGCTAGCCAGTTTTTTTTACCGAGTAACGCTAATCGAAAGTAGCTAAGCAGCACTTTACTCGAGTATAGTAAATCAAGGTCTATAGTGTTATTAGGGTTTATCTATCAATAGATTTTCGGTATCAGTCCTGAGTCCTGAGGATGGCAATAGCCTCGCCCGCTGCCAATATAATGTAAATATATTTACATTTGGTCCTAACATTGTCGGCGAAGTGTAGGTGTGCATAGCACATCTCTGTCACAACCCCGCTTGGGGAATTCTGCGTGATAGTGTAAGCGATTTTTACTAGACTATTTTACTCTCCCATTCCGGAGCATGTCCTATTCCGTTAGGAAATGCTTTTTATCTATCTATATCTATATCATCACGCCAGCTCCCTCGCGGGGAAGGCAGAGAGTACAGAGTTCCAACAGGTTCTTTCCTTACATACCTCTCTGGCTTCCTCTACTCTCATAGTTCGCCTCATACACGGTCGCCAGTTACGGAGACTCCTGACTTGTCCTTCAGATAAGACTCGGTCTATTTGGTCATGGTAAGATAGTCTAGGTCTTCCCCGGTACTTACATCCTTCCACTTTCGCATTGTATATCAGTTTTGTCATTCTTTCTTCGGACATTCTTTCTATATGCCCAAACCAACGGAGCATACCCTTTCTCATCTTTACACCGATACTATCTTTCATACCTATTCGCTTTCTTACTACGCTGTTGCGAATACGGTCGGTCAGCTTCACTCCGCACATCTTCCGTAGAGCTTGCATTTCCACCGCATTTATCCTACTTTCATTCTCCTTTTTACATACCCAGCTCTCGCTGCCATATAACAGCGTTGGGACATGCACTCCATTATTTATGGCCAGCTGAGCCTTTTGGCTAAAGTGCCGGCTCCCAAGTAGCTTCCCCATCGCGCAGTTCACTCTGTTCCCTGCACTAACTCTTCCCTCTATGTCAGCGGTGTATTTCCCATACTTACTGAATGCGCATCCAAGATATACAAACTCATTCACTTGCTCCAGCACATAGTTACCAACCACAATCCTTGCATTCGTTCTGGTTTCTTCCCGTTCAAAAACCATAACGTCTTTCCGTCTTGTAGGATTTTCAGCAATGTGGAGAGTTTCAAGTGTTGAGCGGATCTGGTCGGTCCAACGAACGAGGTCTCTTTCCTTCGATCTTCCCTGTGACTAATTGTTTTTCTAGACCGTCTCGTTTTAACGTGCTTGAGTGTTTAAGTACTCGAGTGCGGTGAAGATAGATGTTAGTCTTATCTTGATTTTTAGTTGGTGTATTATAGACACGTTTGTTCTTTTCGTAGTCCAAGGGATCCGTAGCATTTCTTTATTATATACTAAAGGGGTCTGAACTATACAAAGACTTTCAGGAGATCTCGCATGTGAGCGCCGACTCTATAGTATGTATAGACCTCAGACACTCCAATTAGATTATTGCTTTACAAATACAATATGACTACCAATCTTTCAAATTTAAATTTATTTTTTAAGCACTTTTATACCCAAATTTACTACAAAACTTGTACGTATGTATGTGTGCGTATGGAGGAGTAAATTTCGATAACACATTTGAAATCAGCTTATTGATATCAATCAAGAGTCATTTTAGTTTGGTTTAACAGACTGAAGGAGTAATAGTATTTTGCAAGTTTAATTAAAAAAGTTGGTACTGCCTCGTTGGTCTGTTGGCAAAGCGCATCGCTTTGTGATCACGAGGTCCTGGGTTCAAATCCTAGGTCGGACAAATGTAGTTTTTCTAACAAAAAATTCCCAGTATGAGTCCGGAGTCTGGAATTGTGCCCGATATATGGCAATAGGCTCGCCCCCTATTACATGGGACCTAACATCGTCGGCGAAACGTGGGTGTACATCTCAGTACACCTCTGCCACCCCCTCTGGGGAATATAGGCGTGACGGTGGTTAATTAAAAAAGTATTTATTTATTTATTCATTTATAAACCAACTTATATTAACAGTCAATTCTACACATATAAGTTATTGGTTCAATGACAATTAAGATTGTTTAAAAATATGTAGTTGGAATCAATTCAGTTACCGATGTAGAACTAATTACTTTCAGATCTTGCGTTTGTTATGTTACACCTTTTATATGCCTCGTTGGTCTGGTGGTAAAGCACATCGCTTTGTGATCACGAGGTCCTGGGTTCAAATCCTAGGTCGCACAAATGTAGTTTTGCTAACGAAAAATTCCCAGTATGAGTCCGGAGTCTGAATTGTGCCCGGTATATGGCGATAGGCTCGCCCCCTATTACATGGAACCTAACATCGTCGGCGAAACGTGGGTGCACTCAGTACACCTCTGCACCTCCGCTTGGGTAATATAGGCGTGACGGTGAGCACCTTTTATATTTATTTAAAATATCAAAGGGCCCGGTCCTAACAGTACATATAAGATGTTTACTGCAGTTAAAAAAGGATGTGTTTGATCGAAGTGTTTTCGATCGACGCACTTACTTATAGTCTTTTTCACGAGACTTGGGTACGACGACGTTTGATCATATTTGATTTCACGTGTATTGTATTTAAGAATATTGAAAATATGGAATCCAAAAACTAAACAGGTATATAAAAATACATAAAAAATCCACTTAACTTTTCATTTAAATCATATACCGTATATAAATTTGCGTAGTTATTTAAAAAACTTAATAAAACTCAATTATGTAAATCGCAACGATTTGCGTTTTAGGGACTGACACAATGATATCGTTATAATCGATATGTTGTTTTATAAAAAGTGCAAAATCGATTGCTGGTAATTTTACCAATATATTATTCTATATATCTGACGGAAATCTCATGGTCAATAAATTAATAAATAAACGTGGATGCGCTATCTGGACATATTAAAACAGACAGTTTTATAGATTATTTAATAATAATACACTTAAGTGACGATTCAAGCGCATCGTCAGACGATTTTTCTGACCAATGGCTTGATTCGTAAATAAATAATGAGATTATTTTATGTTGTTCTCTTTTTGTTCCTAAATTATTTTTATTAATCTCGATTCATTCTTCGTTATAAATTTTCTCGATACGATATTCAATCGATTCTATTTCACACTCACCACATTTCTAGAAACGTCAAATTCTAACCGTCAGCGTACCCATGACTGGTGGAAAGGACTATAGTAGGTTTTCATGATCAAGTCGTCATATGTGATATTTTAATTAGGAATTCCTGCGCATTTTATCCAGGCGTGTAGAATACACACCGCCACGCCTATATTCCCCAGAGGGGGTGGCAGAGGTGTACTGAGTACGTTTTGCCGACGATGTTAGGTCCCATATAATAGGGGGCGAGCCTATTGCCATATACCGGGCACAATTCCAGACTCCGGACTCATACTGGGAATTTTTCGTTAGAAAAACTACATTTGTCCGACCTAGGATTTGAACCCAGGACTTCGTGATCACAAAGCGATGCGCTTTGCCACCAGATCAACGTGGGAGAAAAATAATTATGCTAAATAAGTAAAAACCTTGAAGTCTTAGCTATCACAAAAAGGTTTTTTTAAGAGACAATAATTGTTGTATAAAATTTTCTACATAAACATTATACACTAGTTTCTGCCCGCGATTTCGTCCGCGTTGACCCTAAAACGCACTGTCAAAAAAAATATTAGGTTCCTGTCTGAACAGGAACTTAACATTTTTCCGTGATAAAAAATATTCTATGTGTTAATCCAGTTAATTTATGTGCCAAATTTCATCCAAATTATTTCAGCCGTTTTTGCGTCATTGAGTAACAAACATCTAAACATACAAACTTTCACATTTATAATATTAATAAGATACTCAATTTGTAGTTTAACTATGGACAAGAAGAGAGGAAGAAGGATAGAATATGTAAAATTATAGAAAGTTTGTTTGATTACCTCGTTGGTATTGGTACAGACATTGGCGCATAGTGCAGCTAGCGAAATGTCCCGGATTTCATTTTGTGTGTGAGTGTGTGAATGATCTACGCTGTTGGCAGCGGGGCCTTTACAGTTTCCCGGATTTCTATCCTAGCTCGCATATACTGTTATTGAGATTTTCTACCGAAAAAAATCAGTTGCAATCTGGAGTTGCATTTGAACCCGTAATAATGGCAATAGTTTCGCTCTCTATTACATTGGGCCCTCGGCGAATTGAAAGTGTACACTGTACACTTCTATCACTGCCGTTTGAGCCGGAACCCTTGGATTAATTTGCCTTCAGAAACAAGGTGACGAAAATGTTAGGCCCATAAACGGTCTCCGATCTCCGACAGACTGTGCCGAAAGATGTTTAACCTACATTCTACAGCTAGCACTGTGAGCATCTCGATATAATTTTTTTATCTAAAAAAACCTAGCCCCACACTAGGAATTATAACTGTGTCGTTTACAAACATTTAATTCACATGCACAAACACCCAGACCGAAACAAATATTTGTGGGTCACACAAATATTTGTCTCGTGCGGGAGTCGAACCCGCCACTGGCTTTTAATTCAGTGGGCGGAACGTCTCAAGCTCTTAACCACTGGACCAATCCGTCCGACGTATTTATACACATTAATATGATTTATTTTTAGCTACATGGTTAATCTAATATGTATCCGAAAATACTCATGGTGACCACGCTCGGGTCGGCGCTTAAAACGCTCGCGACTTCTACGTAGTTCAACGCTTGTAAGCGTCGACAGCGCTAAACGCTCGACTTCAGCGCTCATTTTTACAACATGTATTAAGACTCCTGTACATATATGTGGAATGAGAACTTTTTGGTAGGCTCTGAATAAAAACTGTTTGTTAGAGGATTGTTTTAAGTTGTAAATAATATTTGAATTGGGGTTTTTGGCGGGAAGTCGAAGAGTGATGTTGTCAATTTGTTTGAATTTCCAAAACTTGTGTTATTACGACTATTAATGTGTAATGTTGGTGGAATATTAATCATTATGTGTTCTTATATGTGCATGAGTGAAGGTAATTGTAACAAAGTGACAAAACGTGCCTTTTCGACTTCCCTCAAAACGGCCGTTGCAATTGGTATGTAGAGTATCCACCGCTTTACTATCCAGGGTGGGGTACTTCATTAATTTCATTATCATCCTTGTCATAAAATTCATCGGGGAGCGAATCAATTTAAACAAACACGATTATATATCTCACTGGACACTGGCAAAATACACTTAAAATTAGTGTGAAGCCATAACTTAAAGAAGAAGAAGAATATTTGAATTTGGAGTGGTTTTTTTTTTTTTTGGCGGGAAGTCGAAGAGTGATGTTGTCAATTTGTTTTAATTTCCAAAACTTGTGTTATTTCGACTAATAATGTGTAATGTTGGTGGAATATTAATCATTATGTGTTCTTATATGTGCATGAGTGAAGGTAATTGTAACAAAGTGACAAAACGTGCCTTTTCGACTTCCCTCAAAACGGCAGTTGCAATTGGTATGTAAAGTATCCACCGCTTTACCTACTATCTAGGGTGGGGTACTTCATTAATTTCATTATCATCGTTGTCATCAAATTCCATCGGGGAGTCGAATCAATTTATACAAACACGATTATATATCTCACTGGACACTGGCAAAATACACTTAAAATTAGTGTGAAGCCATAACTTGAAGAAGAAGAAGAATTTGGAGTGACAGAGATGATTTATGGAAGGCGTACGTCAGGGAGGACGAGTCACGATTCGAAAGACTACGAATGACAACTAACTAAAGATGTTTAATGATTTAAGATTGTAATATAATAATAAATAAGAAGAAGGCATTGCATTTCACTAACGACTCCCGCGACGACCCTCAGCTCCTCCTTTCTCTCTACATCTTACATATACATATATTCAATTTGGCGTTTTATCTTGCTTAAACTGTAATTGATAATGAGTTATTTTGCACTCTGTCACTGATTACTCCCTTAATTAGCACCTATGTCACCCACATGATTCGATTTATTGTTACTCAATTATATACTTTACGTATAAGAATTTACGTACTATTATCGAAGGCTAAGAAACAGTTTACCCTTATATCGCGCTTCGATAACCCAGACCTTACTGATAAATGCAAAAATATTTTATGACGTTCAATAATACGATTTTGTAGATACGTGCCTGTTATATGTTTGTTTACTCGTTTCATAATCACACCGTTCTATAAAATTCATGTGAGGTATGATAAGGGACAATAACAACTGCAGGCAAGAATATTTATAATAACGATATTTAATCTGCAAGCGGAGTAAAATGTCCCTTAGAAATAAGGTGACGCTTTACAAAACTTGCGTTCGACCCATCATGACTTATGCGTGTGTTGTGTTCGGGCATTCGGCCCCCTCTCCAAGCGGTTCAAAACCGCTTCCTCCGTAAAGCCGTAGGAGCCCCCTGGTTCGTACGGAATGTCGATCTCCACTCCGATCTAGGTCTCGAACCTATTCGTACCTATATTAAAAAAGGCGACAACACGGCCCCTGCGCGAACGCATCTACCCATGCGAATCCGTTAATCGTAGCTGCCGCCGACTACGACCCCCCTACACCCCCCCCCCCCTCACTTTACGAAGTTATCCTGACATGCATTACGTGTTTATAGTCCTTTTCACCAGTTATAGGTACGCTGACGTTTAGAATTTGACGTTTCTAGAAATGTGGTGAATGTGAAATAAAATCGATTGCATATTGAATCGAGACAATTTATAACGAAGAATGAATTGATATTAATTTAGGAATATTGATAATAATTTAGGAACAAAAGGGAGAACAAAATAAAATAATCTCAATATTTATTTACGAATAAAGCCATTGGTCGGACAAATCGCATGATTCGTCGCTTACGTGTATTATTATTAAAAACATCTATAAAACTGTTTTAATATGTCATGATAGCGCATCCACGTGTATTTATTAATTTATTGGCCACGAGAATACAAAATATTTCAGTCAGATACATAGAATGATAAATTGGTAAAAAAATCGTCAATCGATTTTGTACATATTAAAAAACAACATATCGTTTATTCAGATTTCATTGTGTCAGTCTCTAACACGCAAACCGATACAATTTACGTAATTGAGTTATATGTTTTATTAAGTTTTTTTTTTTTAAAAATACGCAAATCTATGAACTGTATGTGATTTAAATGAAAATAAAAATAGACTTTTGATGTATTTTTATATATCTGTTTATTTTTTGGATTCTACATTTTTAATATTCTTAAATACAATTAGCGTGAAATGGAATATGATTAAACGTCACCGTACCCATGTCTCGTGAAAAAGACTATAATTGGTCATAAAAAGGCTAGGAAATAAGTTGTGTGGTAGGTGCGTTTACAAACGCAATTTGCACATAGGACGTACATAAAAAAATATTCGTAAATCATCCAGATCTTTATCCTGTACTGAGATAAAACATGCGATTCCTCGATACAATGGCCAGACCTATACTAGACGAAGCCGTCGTCAAATAACATTGACCCAATGTATTAGCAGAATTGTTAACGTCTATGACCCGCAACCCGCTGTAGAAGGATTTTATATTATTCAAAACTGGTAAAACTAGTTGTCATCACACAGTTTGTTTCAATAACGTTTCTACTGCGCGTGACTAACGATGAAGTCTGCTCTGTCTACTGCACTAAGATCCATTCTACTCTAATGATTCCGGTTCTAATGTATGTCATTGTTTGTTCCAGGCGAGTGCAGACACGCGGCAGATCAGTAACGCCGCTCAAAATGTTGCGACCGGAATCGCCACTCGCTGACCATCGCAGCCTACTGCCGCGCCGATTGCTGCCCGCAAAGGCGCAAATAGCACCGGTGGACAAGCGGAAAAACCGCAGATCTCTAGAATTAAACCCACCGTCGAACGAACACGCCCCATACGACTACCCAAAACTATTAATATCGAAAACGACCGACTCATTAAATACAGAATGCCCTCGCAAGCTCATCAACAAACAAGACTCGACAGATAGTCTCAAACGCGCTCTGCTGTCTAAAGACGATAAGAAAGCAGTTATCAAAGAGGCAGATAAGAAAGGACAGATCGTGAAACAGGACTCAAGTGAGAGTTTGAAGAAGGCGTTGTTATGCCGCCAAGATTCCAATGATAGCGTTAAAAGGAAAGAGATTGAGTCAAAGAGGGTGCAAAAGCCTGATGAAGTGAAAAGAATTACAGAGATCAAGAGAGGTAGTGATAAGAAAGGGTTATTAGAGACGGATACGGATGAGCCTGTGAAGAGAATTTATGAGAGGAGAACGGGATGTGCGCGACCTACGTTGCCTCCTGTGGCGGAGAAAGGAGTTGGTTCTCCAAACTCTCCAAATGGCAGTCCAAATACGCCAAGCGTTGCTGCTGTAGCGGAAGGACTTGCGAGATGGGGCAGCGGTCTTCTATCTCCAAGGGACGAGCCAAGATTGAAGGCGGCTAGAAGCTGGTACGGATACGGAACGCTGCCTACAGACAGCGATAAGGTAAGAATTTCCGCACTAATTGCAGTACTTCAATGACAGTTTGCCCAAGGTTAACAATGTTACGGAACAAATAGTACAAGCTAATAAAAACACCCATTGGAATACCGTTTTCATTTCAGCAGTTGTCGTATTTAATTTAAATGAGATTGACAATGTTACAAGTGTTTGATGACGTCTTGGTCTAGACCGAGGTTAGATAGGTAGAGGTATTTGAGCGTAGGTCGCTTAAATCACTGGAACTGGTAGTCGCGGACTTGATTTCAATGCGAGACAAATCAATGTGTGACTTACAATTATGGATGTTTATATAACGGAAATAATGGTTTCAGGCAACGTTTTTTTAAGTGAAATAAGAGGTGCATATGTGCTAAGATGTCTATTAGATTGTAATATTTCTGCGTCTCTTCCCCTTTCTGATGGCCTTGGTAATCGTATACATCGTGACCTTATTATATCAAGTTCTGCAAGTATATCATTAACATTGAGTTTACCTCCAAATGGCATTTGGACCATTTTTATATTACACTCATTAAACTGATAACGTCGATATTAACACGACGTTTGTGCAACAATAATTATGTCGATCTATGTATTGAGTTACCTACCGGACATCGTTTTATTTCGCGTATTTTCCATAATCATTTAGATTGGATCTTAAAAGTCCATTTAGTTTTTAACAGGTTTCAAGATAATTTGCGTGTATCGTGACTTTACCTTCTATTTCTTCACTAGGTGGTTTCCAATCCTGTTACCTCACTCGGGTAATCCCATATACAAATAGGTATACTCAGGCATTAACAGAATGATAAATTGTCTAGGCATGATTTATTTCTTTTCCATTTTAAGCTATAGGTACTTATTTATCGATAGCATTATTGCTGCTGTAAAGTGTATTGGTAACTGTATGATATTATTATACAAAATTATTTTTACTTCATTTTATCATGTGTTATTATCGGGGACATGATAAAAGAAATTATTGTAAAAGCTTTTCACCATAAATAGTAGCAGTACGTGGTCTGGTTTAGACAGAGTAGTGTGTCGCACTACTGAAATAAAATTTAAGTGCATAGTGGTGTTGGTTTTTGTATTTTATTTTTTGAAAATAATTATAATGGACCGTTGGGACCTTGTTCGCCGGAGAGTACGGATGGTTAGAATTTTTATTTTATCTATCATCTCTTAGCCTAAGATTTTTTTGTTACAAATTATGGCCTGTATATGACTGTATATGGCAGACTAACAGTTTCCCGCGACTTAGTACCCGATCGACAACAGTGCAATCTACCGGGTCTATATATAGCCTATGTTACTCCTGGATAAGGTAGTCCAATGGTGGAAGAATCATTAAAATCGAATCAGGAGTACCCGAGATTACCCCGGACATCCAAACTCACAAACTTTACCTCTTTATAATATTAGTAATAGATTAAGGTTCTCTTTCACTACTCTTGCTTAAAGCGCTGGTTAGTTACTTCTCAATTAGCGGTACTCGGTAATTAAAAATGGCTTGTTTAAGTGTTAGATAAGGCTAATAGACTGACGGATCATTAATCCGAGACGGTTAAGTAGTTCCCGAGATTATTTCCCACATGCATACAAATTTACAATTACCTTTACCTCTTTCTAATATAATTATATAGAAAGAGAAGTAATCAAGACTCTTATTCAAGAGCTAGATACGAAATCATAAAATGATCTTTTCGTAAACAAGACTGGGTCGTATACCGATAGGTATTCAAAACTGCGTTCCACATCCACGGCAACTGTACAAACAATGACTAACAGCTTATTTTCGAGCCATTGTTGCGCGAGTAACGAGTTGCGAATATTGTTTACTAGTTCTTCCGCGAATGCTCATATTTGTGGAATAAGTTTTGATTTAGATTTGGGTATGGGGTGAGTTAGAAAAGTATTTAGATTTTCTATACTATGTAAAAGATATCTGAAATTATAATATTAAATTAATAAAAAATGCATAAGAAGAAAACATCTCGCTAAAAATAGCCAAACAGGGAATCGCGAAGGGAAGCCACAAATAGCATGTCTAAAAGATAAAAACGATCTGAAACAAACCAACAGAGATCAAATAGTTAATATCTGTACAGAATTTTATGAAAATCTCTATTCAAACAATTTTACACGCTACAATACTTATAATGTTTATATATGTACATCAGACATACCACAAATAACGTCCGAGGAAATCCACGATATATTACATAAAATGAAATTCAGTAAAATCCCTGGAGAAGATGGGATAACTACTGAAACTTTGAAAATCGGGGAACCATATCTTCTTCCCTATAATACCCATCTTTTCAACTTCATACTACAGACAGGTAAACTTCCCGACCATTTTTGCCATTCTTACATTATTTTGCTCCACAAGAAAGGTGTCAAGTCCAATATAGAAAACTACCGACCTATAAGCCTCATTTCACACCTTTACAAAGCATTTACTAAACTAATTGCAAACAGAATTTCCCACCAACTGGACACCGAACAACCTGCTGAGCAAGCAGGATTTCGCCCGGGCTTATCGATAACCGACCACCTTCACTCTATTAACCAAATAAAAGAAAAATACCTCGAATTTAAATTGCCACTATATCTAGCCTTTGTAGACTATTCCAAAGCATTCGACAGTATCTATCGCGACGCTCTATTCAAATCATTACAGTCACAGAACATACCATCCACATACATCCACCTGCTACAAAATATTTATTTAAATAGTACAGCTGCAATTAAAATATACAACTCAGGGCCGTTCTTCCCAATCGAAAAAGGAGTAAAACAGTGAGACCCGCTGTCTCCTAAACTTTTTAACGCGGCCTTGGAAGATGTCTTTAGAAAGCTGGCAGCTGGTTGGAGTGAAGAGGGCATTGTTGTCGGGGAAAAAAGACTAACAAATCTGCGTTTTGCCGATGACATTGTCCTTTTCTCCGCATCAGCCTCAGACCTAGAAAGATGCTTGGCGAGTTGAGTGTGGCAAGCCGCGAGGTTGGACTTCAGATAAATATGTCTAAGACTAAAGTCATGACAAATAGCATCCAACAAAAAATCAGATTGGACGATGTGGAGATTGAATATGTCCATGAGTATGTATCTGTACTTGGGCCAAATAGTTTCTTTTCAGGCAAGGCAAGAAGTAGAAATTGCACGCTGTATCGAAAATGCCTGGAGGAGTTTTTAGTCGATGAAAGAGCTCTTGAAAGGCGACCTCCCAATAAAATTTAAGCGTAGACTCATGGATATGTGCATTCTCCCCATCCTCACCTACGGCGTACAGACTTGGTCTTTTACCAAACATCAGAAGTCCGCGCTCGCCGTTTGTCAGCGTTCTATGGGGTAGTATTAAACTTACCGACCATGTTAGAAACACCATACTACGCTCCATAACACAAATTGGCGACGCATCTCAAAAAGCCGCCAAGCTTAAGTGGGACTGGGCAGGACATATCGGCCGCATGAAAAATAACCAAAGGGCCATAATAATAACTGACTGGTCCCCACGAAATACTTAAAGACAATGCGGTAGACCTAGGCGGAGATGGCGGGACGAACTGGACAACTTTTTGAAAGACTGGCCTGACATAGCAACAAACAGAGAGGAGTAGAAAATGTAGAGGGAGGCCTTTGCCCAGCAGTGGGACACAAATGGCTTATAATAATAATATTACTATATAGTACTACTATACTATATATACTTTTGGCTTAAACTAATTTCATTTATTATACCCGCCAGTTTCTGCCCGCCATTTCGTCCGCGTTGACTGATGACGAAAACCTTACATTTTTCCGGTATAAAAAGTATCCTATGTGTTAATCATAAACTGAGTGCCAAATTTCACCCACATCCGTTCAACCGTTTTTGCATGATATAAAAAACAACAACAATCAATCATCTAAACATACAAACTTTCACATTTATAATATTAGCAGGATAAATCTTACGGGGGCTTACAAATTGTATTTTTTTTCTAATCTAGATAAATTAGATTAGTAAATTTAATATACCAACGGATAGGAAGGCGGCTTCCACTGAGAAGATCCAGTGAGAAAGTCGGCTTGAAATGAGACCGGCTATTATTAGTTATAATTGTTCCATTCTTTCTATTTTAATTGTCGACAAACAAAGGCATGAATAAACTAATTTTTATGCAGTTCTCACAAAACACAAAGGACTAAATTTCTTTACATTAACGCAATAGTTCAAGGTCCAACTGACTAAGAATATTTTAAATGCAAACACGTTTCTATTAGACTATTTTTAATGTGCGAAAATACCGATGCTATAAATTACTCGTTATAAACAATCATAATTTTAAAGCTGTTCTTTAACTTTCTAATTATCTATGGTAAAAAACGTTGACGGAACTACGCCGCGCTCCATTACACGCATTCAACACATCTCGTTGCTCCAATACAATCAGGAAACACTGCAGAATACGGACACGGAACGTTCCGTTTTTCATGTGTGCACCGATTAATTTATTCCCGCCCATTTCGTAAGGAAGCGCGGGAATTCACGCGTCCAATGACACTTGACGTCTGTTGGTAGACGCGAGCGGTCGGCGGGAATTGCACCGGACAACAAACAACGCGATAGAAATAAATAGCGTGAATATTTTGTTGAACTTTTCCTTGTGATCACTTTGTTATTATTCCGTGAATTATGATTGTTATTGTAATGTTTTCGAGTGATAGTGATGTGATGTGACCCTTGGATTATATACAGCTCTATCTGACGTTAATTGATTTTCTCAACAAGATGCCGAACGATCGCCGCGCAAGGGTGAGGTTATAAAATATTTTAATTATTACGTCGTTATGGATTCGTCCGCAGGCATTGACTCACAAATGGCCGCGAATATAAATGAAGTGTAGTAATGTGTTTAAATAAAATAAAGTGCAATTATGTGTGGATAATGGAAGAATATACTATTTTAAGAAACAAAACAGTGTTAAAGTACATATCGCTGGCCGAATGTAATAATGAAACAACTTAATAATTTGGTTATATGAATAAGAATTTTAAATTTTAATAACTTATAGCTTAATCTGTTTTATCATATTTTTCTAGTTGTGCCATTCGGCTTACGACATTATATACCTTATCTGATGATTGTCACTAGCTAAAAGTGGACGGTAACATGGTGAGGCAACCTCCGTGTTTAAGAGAACATAAATAATCGCAAGACTTGTAAAGGGGATCATCACAATGTGACAATTCAAGTTTGGACGTATAATTGTATATGTACACTGCTCTACCCTTTCGAATATGGCCCTGCACTTACGTCACTTCCTTGTGTAAAATAATGGCGCCTCGCTATCGTCTCATTTACTAGAGCCGAGCAAATTATCACGCATGCGCGTGACGTGTCTATACAATGCATTGACATGCAGTGTGATACAATGTAACTTTTTACATGTACTAACAACGTATGCCACTTCAGCATCAAAAAAATATGAAGAGCTAAGAATTTGAGACAAAGTAAAAACTTTAAATCTTCAGAAAACGCCTTTCAGATAAGATAATCATATTTTACGTTCCACTAGAAATTGGTATTTTAAGAACTTTCTAGTCACAATTTTGGGACTAATGGCGATCTTTAGAGGCCTTGGTCTTGCAGTGGACATCTTTCGGCTAAAGAAGAAGAAAATTTAAAATCAATGAAACACGACATACTATATTATTATGTATTATTTCTATCATTAATTATTTCTAAATAACATACCACTGTAATTAACTTAAAAACAAATTAATAAAATGTCATTATCAACGCCAAATAGGTTAATAACAGATGTACAAATGATTTATTCAATTTAAATATCGACATAGTTTTTGTTTTGAAAATCCGAACTGGCGTGGCTGGATAAAAAATCGGTCAAGCGTAATTGTACGCAGTTCTGTATAATTTTTTAATAGAGTTCTATCCAATGTACTTATGAATATGAAAGGCTGGGGAGGATCAGGTGGGGATTCACAGGACAGTATTAATCTGGGGTGTTTGATTGGTGCAAGCCAAACGATGTCCCACCTTATATCATGCTCTGCGTGACCTAACACCTGCACGCAGCAAGATTTGACGTCTGCTACCGACAATGCAATCGATGTGGCCACCTTCTGGGCCGCAACCATATAATTATAATCATGTTTGCCGTCAAAACGCTAAGAAGAAGGAAATGTAAGGCTATGGGATAGAACAGACTGTTCTGGTCATCATCTTCTCCTAGTTATGATAGCTTAATATTTTCTCAATCAAACGGCTTACTGCTAGATAGTGTATTTATTTATACATATTTCCATGCTGTTGGTTGGCAAAGTTGGGTTCGTCAGTCACCAGACAAGGGTAGACCAGAATAGTCCTTTACAACATTAAGGTCGTCATATAATCTGCCGAATAACTTGACTGGCTAGATGGTTTATATCCTTAAAGTAATTCAGCGCCAATTTTGTCGGTTATTTCAACAATCTCATCTTCAACTCAATTCCTACTCAAGTCACTATCACTTAAACGCACATGGTCAATCGCCTGCACCGCATCACGTACATAACTAACTGCGGTTGTTTATCCACCGTTATCAGAGCTATGACGCGCAGTTAAATTAACCAGACCGGTATGTGACTCATTCGTCCTCGAGAAGTCGGACACTGTCCGAGTTTTAAGACTTCCTGTTTTTGTTGACGGATCATCTGTTCAGTGGCAGCCAATTCTGCAAACATAAGGCCGCAATGACTGAATCTTAATTGCCGCCGGTCTATGGCGCATATCATTGTGAACATTAAGGTGTTTTCGTTTACTACAAGAATAGATCGGCGCTCCTTAAATTCGGCATTTGTAGAATTTTGATACCAGATTTGCTCCCCTGAAATGGTGTTCTGCATTCTTCTACATTTTAATTTCATGCACTGAATATACATTTGACTTACTAGTAATTTAGACAAGATAAGCATGGCTGTCTGTGTACAATTTTACTTGAAAGTGATGAGGTATAAGAATAAGCAAATTTGTGAATCAAGGTTTCATTAGTTGAGGGTGGAAAATTTTACAAGCTTTTAGTTTACTTGCAATGTTCGTATGTCTGTCTTTCCGGTTTAAATCTTATGATCCATTTTTAAGGTATTGCAAAGTCGGTGAAAATGAAGTAATTTGGTACCATGGAGCTAGTCTGATGATGGAGTCGAAGGTGGCCATAGAAACAAGTGAACTATACAACGTAACCCCCTTGTGTTTAGGTTTTTTGGATTGGTAATGACAAATGCTATTTAACCAGATGGTATTCAGGGTCTGATGAAGAAGCTAAAAGATGACCAATGCAACCACCACACAACTCGATGTAACCCCGCCATGTTTGGGCTATAGTTGAATTTGTCTTGACGAGTACTTTAGACCCAGATGGTGTCCAGGGTCTAATGATGAAGCCGGAAGGATGCTATAGGAATCCCCGACTAAGCAAAACATCTTTGTAGTGTTTTTAAATTAAAATTTTATATTGAACACATTGTAAACATTGTTTGAAAAGACTCTATAGACTAATTAAAGTCGCAAGAAGGTCTTCTTCTTTTACCTTAAAAGCTGAACACCAAATCTTATGATTGGTGCAGTCCTCTTTCAAGGTTGTGATAACTGCTCCCTCAGTTGTCTCGTGACTTCGATCCGTCCGTACAACGACAATAAATTACTTAAAGTACTTTGAAATGTGGAAATCACAAACCAGAAATAAGATGAAAAAAATGTATGGTCTTTCCTGTTGTTTTTTTTTCATATAAACGTTGTATATAGATTATTACATCAACTTTTTTTTTGCTCTAGTAATAAAATACTTAAAGCTATATCAAATGAATTTCAAACTAGAATTATTTCGGATCATTTATTTTGAGGTGCCGATAAACAGGAATATAACATATTCTATATGTAGCAAGTTTCTTTCGCTGATTATTATAATTAAGTTGAATAGGATTAATGGCCCGCATATTAATCTAGAATCAAAATATCGAAGAAAAAATAAGACAAAACATAAAATTATTCTTATAATGACCATCCATGACCATAATAGATACAAAAAATGTGACTCCCCAATTCTTCTGTTGATCACGTGCGGAACTTACTAAGCAATATCTGTATTATTAGTGATAAGTCTTTGCTGCCCTTTCACTCCTACAATCAAAATTGGATACGTTAACTGACAAGTACACCAAAGCTCGACGACGACCCATAATACTCCTTCATCCTAGCGAATGCAGCCGAAATCGGCTGCAAGCGTTAATAGGATGTGAGTTACGGCATTTTTTCATTTATCACCTTTAAATAAGAGTGGATACGTAAAGAAAGAACCTATTGAAACTCTGTACTTTCTACCTACCTCGCAAGGGATCTAGCGCGATGATATAAATAGAAAGAAAGAAAGAGGGATCACCTTTAAAATTTTTCAACTGCAGAAGAGCAGTCTTGTCATGTTTTTGGAATTCTACTAAACCTTTTAGATATTTTTTTGGAAATTTTAATTGTACTACCGAAATGGATAGTTCCAGCCTGGATAGTAGAGAAGTGACAGATAAGACTCTTAGTATTTTGCCTTTCGTGGTGGTATTAGTGGAAAATATATTTGTAATCTGTTTGGGTTAAGTTAATAGACGGCATCACCTTCTTGCTTTATATACCATATCTTAAGTCAGAGGGTGGGAGTCTTGAGATTTGTAACCTAATACCACATTAGTCTCTCATAAAGAAACTCTCTCAGTAAGCTAGTAAAACTCACAGTAATCTAGGGAATAAAACTTTGTGATGAAAAAATAAATAATAATTATGTTGACTTTGAAGCTCAGCAGTTGACAAAAGGTGCTGTCCCTAGTCGCTTCTCAATCCATTCATAGATTGGATATTATCAATGCCAGTCAATGAATTTAATCATCTACTTAACAAGGGCAATTTTTGTATTCAACAACTTCAAAAAATAATACGTATAAAGCGATCGAACTGCTCTTATGATCACCTTGATTTTATAATACCGTCGATCGACCTGCATATAATCGAAAAAATATTGTATTCTTATCACAATACCTGTCCTTTTATGCTGGTGTCGTAAAGAATTGAATGGGTTTATTATAATGGATATTTAATGAAAACGTTGACTTCATCAATGTAATGCAGTCGACGCGACAGACGGTAGAAAGTAGTCGGTCACGCTTGAAGTGGCTATCTGATGAGATCGTATGCAGACTACTTAGGTGTCTATTAGGCGTAGAATATTTCACAGATAATATTGAGTGTTTTTTTTTTAATAGAAAGAATAATATAGAAAAGAATGTCAGAAGAAAGAATGCCAAAACAAATATACAATGCGAAAGTGGAAGGATGTTGATACCTGGGAAGACCTAGACTATCTTACCACGACCAAATAGACCGAATCTTATCTGAAGGACAAGTCAAGAGTCTCCGTAACCGGCGAGAGTGTATGAGACGAACTATGAGAGTGGAGGAAGCCAGAGGAA
This sequence comes from Phalera bucephala, assembly GCA_905147815.2. Lineage (NCBI taxonomy): Eukaryota > Metazoa > Arthropoda > Insecta > Lepidoptera > Notodontidae > Phalera > Phalera bucephala. Next base: position 25,912,818 of record LR990623.1, on the reverse strand, counting down.
AGAACCTGTTGGAACTCTGTACTCTCGGCCTACCGCGCAAGGGATTTAACGTGATGATATAGTAGTTAGTTTGTTAAAATCACACTTCATATGAAATGACATATTGTTCGGATGTCACTATATATCCGATCGATCATCATTCGTTCTTCATTTTAGTAGTAACCAGCAGCAAGTGTGCTGCTATTTAACACTCACTCAGCAAATTAAAAATCATTTTCAGTGGAATCTTTGTCATCTGATTCCTCTGTAAATTTAATTTGTGATTTCATCAAATGAAAATTCCATAAAGGTAGTACTCATTTCTATGTCTAGTGTCTTAGCATGTGTATTAGAAATTAGTCTTCGGATTGACAAACTTCAGACTAACCAGTTGGAGACGTACGTTGATCTAATTTTCTAACGAAGTGTGAGTCCGTAGTTTGGAATTGTGCCCAGTATATGGCAATACGCTGGCCCCCTATTACATGGTACCTAACGTCGTCGGTGAAAACTGAGCGTACACAGTACACCTCTGCCAATCCAGCTTATTATTTCTCTAAAATTCAGTTAATTTGTTACACATTATTTGTGTTCTAAGGCGGATGTACACTAACTGTTAGTTTAGAATTAAGCACAGCCTGTATTTCAGCCCTCAACGCCAATCCTCTTGAGTTACAAGTAAATAATGTGGATATTAATTTTTATTGATCCCGTAAATGGTACTAGGATAAATTTAGAAAACAAAAACGAGAAAAAATAGTCTCAATAATAATGAATATGTTAGATCTGACTTCTCTCTCTCTCATGTCTCTCTCGTCTCTCTTCTCACACAGAATGTATTGTGTGATAAGGTGTGTATTTGTGAGTGTGAACCCCTCACACTCACAAATGCACACATGCACACCTCATAACACGCTACACTCTGTTTGCAGTTAAAATATAGATAGATAGGTAACGCAGACCCACATTTTGCCGATGATGTGAGATCTAAATGTAAGACGGAGAAAGCCTATAGCCCATATACCCAGACCAAATTTGTACTACTGACTTAAAACAGACAAATATTAATAACACTACTTTCCGACTCACGTATCAATTCAGGAGTTTGCGATACACATGACACTAACTATACAGTATTAACGATCTCCCCCCCGACCCCTGCCGCCACCGCCGGCCGCGACATGTTCTCACCGACCCCCGCGATGCTTTGTCATCCCTTCTTTCCGCTCAGAATACGGGCGACGACGACGACGTAGTAGTAGATCCCCTCCCATAGCCGGCGGTTGACCGGTGCACTTAGTAGTGCACCCGTCCCCCTACAGCGACTGTCCCAACCGAGGGCGCCTTAGTTTTTTAGTCATCATAAACAGAGGAAGAAGGTGGGCTGTGGATAATTAGAACAGAATTACTGGGTATATTTGGATTAAATAGCCATTTTTCATATTTTTCGTTATTCATCATATCTCTTAATGATAACTGCCAGTAGGTATCCGTGAATATACGTTAAAAATTGCATGTAGTGAAAATAGTTGGTTGTAAAAAAGACTCCTAGAAGATTGGAAGATCATAACGTTATCTTTTCTGGTAGACCATACCTTAAGACTTATTCATAGATGTCCTGGAAAAGAAAATAATATTCCATATTTCTCCATAGGTACTTACATATTTACTGCCTTGAAACTCGGAGGAATTAATGTATAAAACTTTTATCGAAAACAATTTGGTCAAGCCTGGGAATAACCCGACTGAATAGTATCTGACTACCCGGAGATACAGTCATAATTGAATCATAAATCAAATTTAAACCGCTGAATGAATTCAACAGCATCTGCATTCTTCGCTCGCCAAGGTGAAGCGAGGAATGCACATACTAAATACTTATAATTCTTGCCTCTCAGTTGACGTATCTCAGAACAACGAAGGATTTTGCCGTAAACACCGCACAATATATTCGCAGTTTTCAGACTCGCGAATGCTAAATATTTAGATTATTATCTGAACTGAAAATTCAAAAACTATGAGTTTCAGTAGGTTTTTTCCTTACACACTTCTCTGGCTTCCTCTACTCTCATAGTTCGCCAATCATTTAATTACATAATTTATTCATCATCATCATCTCAGCCTAACGGCTTCCTGCGATCCTCACAAGATCGTCAGTCCATCTGGTAGACGGCTGTCCCACGCTGCGCTTGTGCCTACACGTGGTCTCCACTCTAGAATCTTTCTGCCCCAACGCCCGTCCGATCTTCGCGTTATATGGCCCGCCCATTGCCACTTCAACTTACTAATCCTATGAACTATGTCGGTGACCTTGGTTCTTCTGCGAACCTCCTCATTTCTGATTCGATTACTTACAGAAACGCCGAGCATAGCTTATATAATTTATTATGAATATTAGGCGCTCGTAACGCTGTGCGACCGCGGTGTTCTTACCGATTACCAAGGTTAAGCAGCGGTCGGCCCGAGATGGGTGACCGTTTGTGGCATTTTCATATTCGAGCGTCTCCGTGCTTCGGAAGGCACGTAAGGCCATTGGTCCCAGCTACCACTTAATGTGGTAGTCGTTAAGCCGAGTTGGAAGCCTTAAAGGCGGCTTGATAAGTTCCAACAGCAGGTGGCCACAAACCTGCCTCCACCAATCCGCACTGGGTCCGCGTCGTGGCGTATGACCTAATCTCTCTCACCTCGATTTGTGAGAGAAGGCCTTTGTCCAGCAGTGGGCAGTATAGGCTGATATTATGAATATTAAATAAATCGTAATTCTAAACTAAGTGATTTTGTCAGACTGTTTAATTGGTACAATGATTAAACCGTGTCATATTATTATCTGAAGGGCAAATTAAGAGGCCGTAACCGGCGAGCGTGTATTAAACGAACTATGAGAGTGGAGGATAGAGGTGGGTCGTATTAGGTAAATCAGGTACTAAATACACCTGTTCCTAGTCTGCATAAATACCTAATCCAAAACCTATTCCACCTAATCCACCTAATCTCAATGATCTCATACACATACCGTTACTTAGTGATCTCAATCCGCCTATTCTATATTAAATCCTGATATCGAATTATCGATATTTGAATTAATTGAATGTTAAATTGTTTTGTTAGTTAAGAACGGGTATAGTCATAATAACACTTTTAAGAAAATGAAATCAAAATTTTTTTTATTAGATTAGATATTTCTGCACGACATTGGTTGAATAAACTAATACTTGTTTTCTATTTTATCATTTAATGATATATTAGTTATGAATTGGTATCTTCCCTTCATACTTTTTACAGGCTTAGGACTGTTAACTTACAAATATATGAAGTTTTTAATCTTGCGATATTAAATCTTCCGCAAAAGTTTAGCGTTCGCAAGATGGCGTATTTAAAAGATTTCAATTCATTATATTTACATTTGTTTTATATCAATACGCGTTGTATAGCGCTGTCTCGCTCCCTCCACCCTTACACGTAAGCGGGATAGCAAAGCGAAAAGCATATGAGTGAGTGAGAGAGCGCGGGAACAGGTGTGAGTGAGCGCGCTAAACGGCTAAACATTAGTTTTTATTGAATATGAATATTTGGTGGATTAGGTATTGTCAGAATTGGATTAGGTGCCGCCTATTCTCGTAAAATACCTATTCTTTGGATCTGTTCTAATAAATACGAGTCATCTCTAGTGGAGGAGACCAGCGGTGCTACTCCGCAAGGGCTTTTGCGTGATCATATAGATAGACATATAGAACGATTAAACATTTGATTTCTATTGTACTGGGCCTCATGAGGAAATATTCCGACGGCGATTAAGCTCTACACAACGGCGCTACCATAGTACACTATTACAAGGCGCGACGGGTTTGTTTACCTTGTCGGAGTTTTTTTATTAATCTTAATTCGCATCTCTAGGGTTTCCCAAATCTGGTCATAATTTGAATAAGAGGTCAGTAGCTAACAAGGAAGGAAAATATAATGGGAGATATGTAAATGTAATGATACATAACTAAAATAATATTGTTACGACTTCAATACACCCCGATATCTCGTGCACCCCTTATCGGGGAATGTTAATTTTAAAATGCATTACATACACTTAGGTCCCCTAGCGATCTGTCTAGAAAGATCTAGAATCCGCGCTTACATGCTGAAACATCTAGAAGGTTCCTCCCCTTTAATTATCGCCGGCGCGCGGTTGCGGTATACAAGTACCTATTTGTTCACCTAAAAATAGGTATGTAATAATAATACCGCTTTGTGGCCGGCGCCGGCTAATGCTCAATGTACTTCTATCGATGTACTTAGAGGGTTCGCGTCCCTTCTAGAACTTTCATACGAGTATAAAAGGAACACAGAGCGCGGGGACGGACACAGTCTCTTCTCGGAAGCGATAGTGATCAAATCGGAGAACAAGCGATCTAGGTGAAATACACCGGCGACTTCAACAACCATATACGGGTACTACTAGTGACTCAGCGACTTGGAAGCAGTATTTGGGTACTAACGAGAGTAGTACTAGTGTGTGATTAGTTTGCGTGTGTATTTGCATACGACGTACTGTTTTGTGTGTACAACGCCTAATAGAGTACTTCGCACTTTATTCGGCGTTTAATTACCCCGCAAACGTAACAATATGTTTGTTTGAATAAGCACTCTTATTTTAACAACTGATAATAAACTCGATTTCTTTAGTTCTTTTCCATTTCCATTCATTGTCCAAAATGTCTGAGTTTACCAAAGTAATTCATCTCCATTCTCAATAATTATTTGTTTGATTACCAGATTATTATTGTTACGATCTATTGTTGTTTCACTCTCCTCTGTGCAATGCCAGGCTAGTCTCTTGAAAATATGTCCAGTTTATCTCACCATCTCCATTTGATCTAGCGGATACTGTATGCAATATAAAACCGTAAAGACATATGTGTAGATAGATACCAAATGCACAACAAAAACATGAACAACAAGCATGCTACAATGTGTTTTGGTTCAGCACAGCATATATACACAGCTGGTTCTGTCCACGTATGTTACCGCCATATTCGGGGCAAATATTGATGGATGGTATTAGTTTTGTAAAAACGCTCGCGTCTTCAACGTGTTTTAACTCTCGTGAGCGTCGACTCAGCGCTAAACGCTCGACTTCAGCGCTCATTTTTACAACACTAGAGGGTATGCAGTATTCGACTCACAAAATAAGTATGGAAAAATACGATCGTTACAGTTGAATAAAATACCTGTCTTATCTATTTATCTAAGTCTGTCTTTTTAATATTTTATTTTATGATTTGTTCATACATTGTAATAATAATTGAATACCGATCTTTAATATTTAATTTGTTTAACTAGTTATGTCAGTATATATATATATATATAAGGTATGACGTGTGATACGTGTTCGCGCTAATCGGCTGTTTATAGAATGTGATTATATAAATAATACCGCACGCGATATGCGTATAAATACACGCATATCGCGTCTTTACATTCTATTTTAACGCCTCTCATAAGGCCGATTCGAATGAGACCTTTCCTTCCTTAAAGATTAATAAAATGTTTCAATCTACCTAGACACGCCCCACCCATTTCATTGCACGTTCTGTAGCGCCATTATTTTTTGCACACCGTCACGTCTATATTCCCTAAGCGGGGGTGGCAGAGGTGTACTGAGTACACCCACGTTTCGCCGACGATGTTAGGTCCCATGTAATAGGGGATGAGCGTATTGCCACATACTGGGCATATTTCCAGACTCCGGACTCATACTGGGAAGTTTTCGTTAGAAAAAACCACATGTGTCCTAATTAGGCTTTAAACCCAGGACCTCGTCGCCAAAGGGGCATTCCCATTAGTATTTTTTGCACAGCTTCTCGAAACTTTTTTGTGAGTGAGCGAGCTTTTTGTACGCTGTGGTTAGCTCATTCTAGTGGTACATAGATATAGTTATATACAGACGAAGGCCGCGATGTCTTGGCCAAGGTTACTTCAAGGTTCTGTAGCACCAGCACAATCATTATCAGTGAGAACACGTTCGTCCCTCTTTATGTTAATGTTAGTTCAGTACCTGTATTATAAACTATTAATTAGTATGTATATTAGAACATCTTCCTATGGTTGACGGGAGCGTACCTGTATTTACCGACAAGTTTACGACAAGATCAGACTGCCACGTCGGTCTAGTGGCGTATACTGCACTGGCGTTAACGAAAACTTGTGCTCTGATCCTAGGCCAAACTGTGCGGTTTTCCTATCAAAAAGAAATCTCTATAGCAGCCCGGAATAGTGTCCGGAAAGACGGGTATAGGCTTGCCCCTATTATATTGGGTCCTAGTCCGCAAATAAAACGCTTGAATATAAAAACTGTACAAACAGACTATCTTGAGACTGACCCAGTTGAACGCTGCTTAACCTCGGTGTTCGCCGTAGACACAGCCTCTAAGAATGCCTTACAATATTATAATACGCTTATTATATACTAGCAGTTTCCCACGACTTCGTACCCGGTCGACAACAGCGCCACCTACCGGGTCTATGTTTTATAACCTGTTAATTCTGGATAATGTAGCTTCTGTTACAAAGATACAAATCTTTCCTCTTTATTATATTAGCGTAGATTTTTCTAGGCGTAACTATTTTAAAACGTGACTCTAAGGACCCATATGTGGATCAGACACCGACCTCCCCGGCGAGATTGAAGCATCCATTGCCCGCCGGCCGGTGCAGAGCTCCACATCGAGTCACCTAGTATATGCCCTCCCCCATAGCGACTGCCCAAGCCGTCCTTCAGGCGCCCTTAAGCTAGTTGCTCCCTTGCCCTTCTGGATCGAGCGTAGTGGTTGCACGCTCGGTCTCTTGTCTGGTGAAGCTGTAAAGACCACGCGGCCAACAGGGAAGATCATTCACACACACACAAAAAAGGACCCATATGCACCAGCGGTCAATCGCGCGGGCGGCTGACTGTGCATCTGCGCTTTTTTATTTTGATGTCCAACTCATATTGTACGAACTAAACCTTTTAATGGTTACTAATAGTTTAGAGCTTATGCACCCACTGGATTTAGTAGTCGCAGTCTCGGTCGCACGGGACAAATCATTACAGAATATTTCCCACCACACCGCCACAATATTCGGTCAGGCAGCAAACCGTATAGGCGATCCGCTTAGGCGGCTGACCGCTAGTGCATACGAACCTTAAGTCTTTTTTTTGCAGTCATTGTGTTAGCACCGCAAGCGATCCATTAAGTAGGTTATTCACAATTTATATTTAATTTACCACTAGGTAATAAAACGGGGGACACAATATTAGCAAACCTACTTTAAGCTGGATGACATCTTTTATGATTCAGGCTGTTTTCCTTGAATCGAAATGGTGGGCAATATTTTTTAATTGAATATACATTATTATATTTGTGGCGTTTTGAGGACTGTGTATATAAATATTTGAGGAAAATAATCAATTTGTAGTTAGGTATACGTATTAGCATCATTTGAAATGCGTCTACTGCTGGGCGTAGGCTGACTGGATTGGTCCTACGCGTATCCAGCGTTTTATTTAAATATATACATATACCCATTATAAATACCAATTATAGTAGGGCTGTAATTATGTAATTGGAGGCGTTAAGAGTTATAATCAAAAACAGAACTTCTTAAAACTAGTGGTCTATCTCTTTATTATAAAAATCGGTAATTACTTTGTAAAATTTAAGGGTATGAAGAGACGAGTGCATTTGAACTGCTCGCCAGATGCTAAAATGCAATTTGGGTGCAGTTTTTGTGCAGTTGACACAACTGCACCAAAAATGCCAACCGATTATCCAGTCGGCGTGCAGTTCTAATGAAAATAGTAATATTTCTGATGACTGCACAGTCGGTTAGCAGAAGAACTCTGGATGCTACTGCGCGGGTAGGTTGAAATTTTATTTTATTAAAGAAGCTATCTGCTATTTTTACAAAGAAATAGCTACTTAATTAGCTACGTGCCATTTACTAGCTTCCACATATGGAAGGAAAACTTAGTAGACTTAGGACAAAATAACGATACAGCATTATTAAAAAATAATACCTTATGCGGAAATTTTTTTATTTGGAATTTGGATTATAGTTATATGGAAAACTAAACTATGTGTGAATATACTGGATGAACAAATTATTAAAAAAAGAAAAACTTTACAGAAGCACTGAGGGTTCCTCGGTTAAAATATTTTTAAAACTTTGAGTATTACTACAAAATAGATCGAACCGTACGCAATGATTTAATATTGAGTTTGATATTGCAAAGGAGATAAGGATCATAGATCTTATGTTATGCAATGTTTAAGAGTAAACATTATCGGCAATGTATCTACGAAGATTGAGGGGTAAGAAAGATATAACAAAATTCTGGCGGAATAGATGAAGAAGAGGTAACAATAATCCCAACACGTTCTTGTTTACGTATGTCCTCTTCTGAAGGCCAGGATTCAGTTATCTCCGGAACATATATCTCGACATGCGTCTTAATTTTAAGTCTCCGACAACTTTAAACTTTAAACCCGCAACAATTTCATTGGAACCGTAGAAAACCACGAATTAGCGACTTTACGCGAAACTTTTTAGCTTTCTCCCAATATTTTGCTGCTGCTGGCTCGCTCGTTGCTTTTTCCTTATAAAATCCTATAGTGTTCTTGCTCTCCTCTTTCATATTTTGTGCCCATCGAAGATGGATGGATGATTTAAGCATTTTCGAGCGTCAGCGTGCTTCATGTGGTTATCGTTAAACCAAATTTAAATCCTATTCGTTGGCTAGTTAAGGTCCAACAGTTAGCCACAAATATGCCTCTCCCAATAATGATTTCGTCCGCTTGGTTTTCCATTTTCTTCATATCATCACAATGTCTCTACCGCATGCCAAAGCCCACCGCTATAAAAATATCAACAAAATACCGGTGCTGACCTTATTGGAATAAAAATGGAAATGTTTTAGCTCAAAAACGTTTCATCCCTTACCGAAGCTGAGCGCGCTATTAAACGTAAGTATGGCTGCCATTACCTACAAAGATTGCAAAAATCTCCGGCATTTGGGTTAAATCTGCATTGTGCTCAAACACCTTTAAAGAAATAATCTGCATTAAAATTATCAGGTCAGGTACGAGTCGTGTCCTCACAATAAGGGTTCCGCAATAGTTTTTGTTCTGTCTATCTGTATCTTCGATTGTCACATCCGTTTCTATTGTAACTGTATCACGTAGAAGCGAGAAATTCTTTCGATTCACTGATTACTCATCAATCAATCATTACCCCGCACGCCGAACATGTCTGAACTTTATCCCGGACGCCCTCAAAAGTAGAACGATTCCGAGGAAATCCGGACTGATGGCGGCCCTACCCCTAAGTAAAACAATGACAGAATGATGGAGCTCTTTTTAGAAGCCAGCCCACACACGACCGCGATTCATTACCGAAATGTCCTAAATTGCTTTTGCCGTGTCTCTGGTTACGGATCACTTAATTGTTATTAGGGAAAAGTGGGAATATCAATCGATGACCTTATTTTTTTAATTGCTTGGTCTAATGGTTAAGCCGCCCGACCCCACCGGACGGGTTGGTCCCCGGAAGAGACAAATTTTTGTGTAACCCATAAATATTTCGGTCTGTTTGTGTCAGTTTATAAACGCACCCACAACGTGTGTGAGTGTGTGTGAATGATCTACAGCTTCACTTTACAGCTTAACCGGACAAGAAACCCACGACGTATGAATAATGCTTAGGCTGGATAGATTTAGAATGGACTTGTGCGATTAAAGACGCGCCGATTAAATCAGTTAATAAAACTTTGTTTACTAGATGAGCCGTATCCACGGAACGAGCATCGAACACGGAATTTTCCATTGCGTTTCAAGCATTTTTTACAATTTTACAAATACATAATAGAATGAAATATTTATTCCACTCTACAAATAAAATTACTAATTGACTGCCTCGTTGGTCTGGTGGCAAAGCGCATCGCTTTGTGATCACGAGGTCCTGGGTTCAAATCCTAGGTCGGACAAATGTAGTTTTTGTAACGAAAACTTCCCAGTATGAGTCCGGAGTCTAGAATTGTGCCCGGTATATGGCAATAGGCTCGCCCCCTATTACATGGGACCTAACATTGTCTGCGAAACGTGGGTGTACTCAGTACACCTCTGCCACCCCCTCTGGGGAATATAGGCGTGACGGTGTGTGTAAATAAAATTACTTCAAAAAATATTTAAATCAGAAACTATTTTAGGATAATATAAATTAAGCTCAGCAGCTAACTGCCCCTCGGCTAAGTAAATTGGTTGCGGCTTCGATCCCCGAAGAAGACAAATATTTGTGTAATTCACAGACATTTGCTTCGGTTTGCACCGCACCTGCGATGCTGGAATAATTAAAAATGTAAGTTACATCTTTAAAAATAAAATAACTTGTAAAAATTACAAAAATTATCCATATGGTGTTGTACCAAAATTATCGTATGCTGACTAAAAAACAACTTCGAAAACATTTCACCTTGAATAAAACAGGATGTTTATTGATTGAGTCTGGCGGTTTAATGGATCTGTTTGTCACCGCCTACGATATTGAGTCCTTATGACTTTTACAAAGGTCGATGAGAAAAGGATCATATTTTAAGCACTCAATTGCTTCGGACTCGTGTGATATTTTTCCAGTGTATGCAGAGATGGGCAAAATGTGATTAAATTAATGATTAACCACCCCCGCTTGGGGAATACAGGCGTGATGGTGTATTCATGATTAACGATTACGATTACACTTTTAATCTTGAACCATGATTGAATATTACAAAATGGAATTGTAATATTCATTCATTGTAATCATTAATTTGATTACATTTTGCCTATCTCTGAGTATGTATATGTTGTATAAGTATGTATGGCTATTTCTTTAACACGCTTTAACAGCTTGATGGGGTTTAACATGATAAGTTTTGGTTCATCGTCATCATTTTCAGCTCATTTCAGCCACTGCAGGGATAAACCTCCTCCCCCTTACAGCAAATATCCCATTCCTGGAATTGACGTTAGATTCGTTGTAATGGTATAGATATAGAATACAATATTTTAATATGGCGTCAGCGAACCAAAAAGTTAGGGTGTGGGAAAAAATAATTCTTTTGTATGCCAATATGCAGTGGTTAAGAGCTTAAGCCGCTCCGCCCACTGTGTCTAATAGTCGCGGGTTCGATTCCCGCACGGGACAAATCTTTGTGTGATACACAACTATTTGTTCCGGTCTGGGTATTTGAATGTGCGTAATGGGTATGGGAATTTTCATGTTTGTAAACGCACCCACGACACAGGAATAAATCCTAGTGTGGCGCTAAGTTTAAAAAGAAAAATATGGGTATCAAATAAAAGCTCGTTCCAATTCCAAATTTTCGCGATTTTTTTTGTTTAGTTTTCAATACAAATTGATCAGCTGATCAAGTGAAATTGTATGGGAAAGTGAAAAAAGAGGCGAAAAAGTAAAAAGTTACACCGTCACGCCTTTATTCCCCAAGCGGGGGTGGCAGATGTGTACTGAGTACACCCAAATTTCGCCGAAGATGTTAGGTCCCATGTAATAGGGGGCGAGCCTATTGCCATATATCGAGCACAATTCCAGACTCCGGACTTATACTGGGAAGTTTTCGTTAGAAAAACTTCATTTGTCCGACCTAGGATTTGAACCCAGGACCTCGTGGTCACCAAGCGATGCGCTTTGCCACTAGACCAACGAGGCAGTTTAAAAATAAATTATACTCAAAAAATAAAAAGTTGTCGAACAAAAATCGTTATCGTCGTATGTATGCAACGACTTAGAGCTTATGCCACTTCGCCTGTGGAACGAATCGGTCGCGAGTTCATTCCCGCACGGGAAAATTCTTTTTCTGTCTCGCCTATATTCCCCAAGCGGGGGCGGCAGAGGTGTACTGAGTATACCCACGTTTCGCTGACGATGTTAGGTCCCATGTAATAGGGGGCAAACCTATTGCCAAATTCTGGGCACAATTCCAGACTCCGGACTCCTACTGGGAATTTTTCGTTAGAAAAACTACATTTGTCCGACCTAGGTTTTGAACCCAGGACCTCGTGATCACAAAGCGACGCGCTTTGCTACCAGACCAACGAGGCAGATTCTTTTTCTGACCTACAAAAATTTGTTTGGTTTGTGTATGTGAATTTAATTTTGGACACGCCCACGACACATAAATAATTCTTAGTGTGGTATTTTTTTTTATAAGAAACTTCTTCATTATTCCCAGTCACCCTAAATGTATAAGGAAAAAGCTACTGCCAAATGATTGATGAAATAATAATGTCTGATAAATACAGCAGATTCGCCAATTTCAATGACTTCACCTTAATCTATTCATAAAATATGATAACCTTGACTTAAGTCATTTGATAACACTCTCTTATCATTTTTTTCTACGAATGTTCGCCGGTAATGGTAATCTTGTCAATAACTGAAGGCTACAATTTCTAATTGTCGCAACGTCTTAGACAGGAAATAGCAGATACGTTTTATATTTAATAAAAAAAATCTGTGGTGCTCTTGGGAGAAAATGTATGAAAAGATTTTATCATTATATTAATACGTGAAGCAAAACCTTTGTACCCTTTTTTTACGAAAATTGCGCGGACGGAGGAGTATACAATTTCCCACACTTATAGTTTATATCGAGAAGGAGTGCAGAATGCTAATATATTTTTAAAATTAAGCGTAAAAAATACATTAAATCAATAAAAAACACATTACACACACTACCATGTATTTACCACACACACAATACACTTTAAATTGAGAATAGATTAATATTGTTTGTTTTTAATATAATTTGTCTATAGTCTTACTGAATGTCAAACATAACCAGCAAACGATGAAAGAGTTTTTACAAAAAAACATCGTTTACAGAGAAGTTTTAATTAAATTATCGAAATATGTATGTCAGTTTTAAGTAAGTTCAATGGGCAGCATTTTCTTTTTGAATTTTTGTTTCAATAAAAACAAAATTTAAAAAAAAAGGTATTCTTTATTTAAATATTTTTTTTTATTTAAATTTCATATAATTTGTTTGAAAAAAAAATAGGCTAATTAATAGTGTAGTCTTGACGAAATCTGTGATTATAGAAGTATAGTCTTTGACAATAGAGCCTTAATAATGTTCAAACTTATAATTCAAATTAATTATGGTCGAATTTCGACCAATGGGCGACCACTAGTAAATTATAATTACTATAAATTTTATCCTGAACCCACTGGGAACAAAATGGAAAGAACCCTATAATTTTACTTTGCTGTGAGAAAGAAACGTTCATATATACATAGTCTATACCGCCGTCTTATTATTATTTAGTAGTTTCTGCCCGCGACTTCGTCCGCGCTAACTTTAGATAGGAACCTGACATTTTTCCGGGATAAAATGTATCCTTTGTGTCAATCCAGGTAATAAACTATCTGTGTGCCAAATTACATCCTAATCCGTTCTGCCGTTTTTGCGTGATTGAGTAACAAACAGCTAAACATACAAACTGTCACATTTATAATATTAGTTGGATTTGTAGGACAGGCTATTTTTCAGTCTTTCCGGTTCAAAACTTGTATATGATTTTTCAAGCACTTGCCAAATTGGCAACTTACTTTACAGAACTATTTAGAATAAGCCGCCACAATTGAGACAGCAATTTATAATAAAATAAATTTTCATATCATCAATGTCGTAATGTCGAATAATAACGTTTTTATGCATATGTTTTTCAAAATTGGAAACTCACTTTACAGAAATATTTAGAACAAACCCGCTCCACTGGGACAGCAATGTTTGATATTTTAACTGCCTCTACTGGATCTACGAGGTCCTAGTTTGAATCCTAGGTCAAACGGTTATCCTCATCTCAGCCTATACTCATCCACTGCTGAACATAGCCCTCCTCAATCGCTCTCCCCCGCGGACTAGGGACCTGGTTTGTCGTACTCGCCACGCTTGGCAGGTGGGTTAGCGAGCGCAGTTTAGTTGGTGGTGGAAGTATCTAAGAGAACGCTGAACCAAAAAGCCAGGTCAGAAAGTGTTATTGCGGAATAACTGTAAAAAAAATCAGTAGCAGTCCCTGGAGTTTGGGCTTGGGTTTTCTACCCAAGTTGGCTCGCTTCCCTATTATTTCTTTTTTTGGAATATAATATTATCAGCGAAATATGGGTGTACAGAGATGTGATTCTTTTTACTGACACATTGTAGTTGAAAATATTTCCTTATTCCTCAACAGAGTTAAGACAAAATAATAAAAAAACAATTAAAATTATTATGGTGGTATCCATCCGATGACGCAGCCAGAAAGTGGTCATAGATACTCCTCAACGAAACAAGATATAAAAGCTTGTTTTTGTTTAAAAAATGTTTTTTTAATAAATAAACATCGTCATGCCTATATTCCTCAAGCGAGGTTGGCAAAAGTGTACTGAGTACACCCACTTTTTGCCGACCATGTTAGGTCCCACGTAATAGGGGGCGAGCCTATTGCCATATACCGGGCACAATTCCAGACTCCGGTGTAGTGGTTGCACGCTCATCAGCGTAGATCACCCACACACGCAAAAATATAGACTTCGGTTTCTTTGGGAATTTTCGTTAGAAAAACTACATTTGTCCCACCTAGGATTTGAACACAGGACCTCGTGATCACAAAGCGCTTTACCACTAGACCAACAAGGCAGTCATTGTTTTTTAAGTTTATAATTTATAACAACGTAACCAGAAATGGGCAAAATGTAATCAGATTAATGATTACAATTACATTTTGTAATATTCAATCATGATTCAAGGTTAAAAGTGTAATCGTAATCGTTGAAGATTGCAAGATGAAATTGTAATCATTACTACACCATCACGTCTATATTCTCCAAGCAAGGGTAGTTAATCATTGACCTGATTACATTTTGCCCATCTCTGAACGTAACATCATACATCTGTATATGTATCTACAAATATATCGTTACGTCAGATTCCTTGCAGAGAGAATTTGTTAAGGTTTTGTTTCAAGAGGTTTTGGTAAACTGATAGATTACAACTGAATAGGAAGGAAAAAATATTTTTTTTAATCACCGTCTTGGACTAGTGTCTGGTACGCCTCCCCCACAAGATCGAGTCGGAGCGGGTTCGAACCCCACATTAAATCAAATCGTTGCGTGATTCACAAATAATTATTTAGATCTACAGGTATATGTATATGATGTTTGTAAACGCACCCATTACTCAGGAATTTAATTCTCGTATAGGGCCATGTGTTTTAAATGAAAGGAAGGGAAAAGGAATGATCTGTCAGTAGCTTCCCGAGTACACTACGTCGAGTTATCAGGAACGGTCGTTTTTTTTATCGAGTCTCGTTTGTGTGTTACCCTCAGTCTATTAACAGTACCCGTAATACAAACGCTGATAATTTTGGTAGATTACTGACGATATTAATATTCTGGCCACATACCTACCAGGGCCTCAACTCTGCTATTTTTACGTAATTTGTCATTATTACAGGCTGCAATAACCATCCATTTGATATTGTGCCAAAAGTTGGTACTCTATTACATTATCAGTAGTATTAATAAACGATTACGATTTGATAGTGTGAAAATCGATCTATGCATTTAAGTTGTCAGAAGACCCTTAAAATAATAACAGAGTACCGAATAATCAAACAATTAAATTGTCCCGCATTTAACCTTTAAAATACCTTTCCCGCATTTATAAAATTTTAATGGTTTCCTTATTCTTTTGTCATAACTCTGTTGAGGAATAAGGAAATATTTTAAATTCCAATGTGTCTGTTAAAAAATTCACCCATATTTCGCTAATAATATTATATTCCAAAAAAAAAGGAATAGGGAAGCGACCCTACTTACTGCCATTATAGAGAACCCAAGGCCAAACTCCAGGGTCTGCTACTGTTTTTTTTTTATAGTTATTCCGCAATAACACTTTCTGACCTGGCCTTTTGCTTCAACGTTCTCTTAGAAACTTCCACCACCGACTAAACTGCGCTCGCTAACCCACCTGCCAAGCGTCGCGAGTACGGCAAACCAGGTCCCTAGTCCGCGGGGGAGAGCGATTGAGGAAGCCTATGTTCAGCAGTGGATGAGTATAGGCTGAGATGATGATAACTGTCTGACCTAGGATTCAAACTAGGACCTCGTAGATCCAGATAGAGGCAGTTAAAATATCAAAAATTGCTGTCCCAGTGGAGCCGGTTTGTTCTAAACATTTCTGTAAAGTGAGTTTCCAATTTATGGAAAACATATGCATAAAAACGTTATTATTCGACGTTACAAGGTTGATGATATGGAATTTTACATGAATATGTATGTAGAAGATTATGACCATGCACGTACTTGACGTCAGCAAATAGAATGTAATCATTTTATCCGTGCTTATCACTCACGTGCTTTCTTTGCTCTCTTTCATACTTCCACATTGTTGCCGTCTTTCTATATCCTTATCCCAGATCCCATGCAGGATAGGCAGAGAGCACGTACAGAGTTTCAACAGGTTCTTTCTTTACATACCTCACTAGCTTCCTCCACTGTCATAGTTCGCCTTATGTCGTTCGCTCTCCGGTTACGGTGACTCTTGACTTGCCCTTCCGATGAGACACGGTCCGCTTTGTTATTATTTCTTCCGACATTATATCTATATGCCCGAACCACCAGAGCATACCCTTTTTCATCTTTAGACTGATGCTATCTTTCATACCTACACGCTTTATTACTACGCTGTTTCAGGACACCGATCAGGCCGTAGATGTCTTCACTGAGCACATCCGATCGGCTGTCAGTCGATCGTCCAAGCAGGTCGAGGCGGAAGATCTCTACCTCAACCGCTTTCGACTGCCGGACGATGTTAGGGATCTCATTCGTTCCAAGAATGCTTCTATCCGAGCGTACGACTCCTACCCCACCGAAGCCAATCGGGCCCGGATGCGCGCTTTACAACGAGAGGTAAAGCGTCGTGTCGCGGAGGTCCGGGAGGAACGGTGGGGTGACTTCCTAGAGGGCATCGCGCCATCGCATCTGGCCTACTGGCAGCTGGCGCGTAGCCTCAAATCCGACTCCACGACTGACATGCCCCCGCTGTCCCGCCCTTCAGGCGCACCCCCAGCCTTCGACGACGACGAAAAGGCAGAGCTTCTCGCCGACTCCCTCGAGAGCCAGTGCGCCCCCAGCTCTCAGTCCGTCGACCAGTCCCACGTCGACGCGGTCGACAGGGAAGTCGAGCGCAGGGCATCCCTCCCCCCCGTCGATTCCTTACCTCCTATCACCCAAACGGAGGTCAAAGATCTAATTATGGGTCTCAAAACTAAAAAAGCCCCCGGCTCTGACGGCATTTCGAATCGCGTTCTGAAATGCCTGCCCGCCCAACTCATCTGCCTCTTAGTGGCCATATTGAACGCCGCCATGGCGAACTGCACCTTCCCCGCCAAGTGGAAGGAGGCGGACGTCATAGGCATTCCCAAGCCCGGCAAACCTCGCAATCTCCCCGCGAGCTACCGCCCTATCAGTCTCCTCAATTCCCTGGCCAAGATATACGAGCGCCTACTTCTGGCGAGGCTCAAAGACTTCGTAACGTCCAGGGGTATCCTTATCGACGAGCAGTTTGGCTTTCGAGCCAAACACTCTTGCGTCCACCAAGTGCACAGCATCACGGAGCACATCCTCTCCGGTCTCAATAGACCCAAACCCATCTACACGGGTGCCCTCTTCCTAGATGTCGCGAAGGCATTCGACAAAGTCTGGCACAACGGCTTGATCTACAAGCTCTACCAATTGGGTGTGCCGGACAGACTCGTGCTCATCTTACGAGACTTCTTGTCGAATCGCGCCTTCCGTTATCGCGTCGAAATGACGCGCTCCACTTCCCACTCCATCAGTGCTGGAGTCCCACAGGGCTCAGTTCTCTCTCCGCTCCTTTCCGACATTCCTCGTTCGAGTAAGCTATTCTAGCCCTATTCGCGGATGATACCGCTCTCTACGTCTCGCATGGGAATAAGGGTTTCATTACCAGACACCTTCAGGCATCCGCCAATTCCCTAGGGAATTGGTTCAGGAAGTGGCGTATTGAGGTGAACCCGGACAAGAGCGCTGTGGTGTTCTTCTCCAGAGGTGCCATCCCGCGCCACTCCCTGCGCCGCCCTAGAAGTAATCTCGGCCAAGTGACCATGTTCGACCGACCCATTCCCTGGGTCAAAGAGGCCAAATATCTAGGGGTCACCCTAAACAGTACCATGTCCTTCGGCCCGCACATCAAGCGGGTCCGTCACCGAGCATCATTTGTGCTCGGTCGTCTCCATTCGTTAATCTGCAAGCGGAGTAAAATGTCCCTTAGAAATAAGGTGACACTTTACAAAACTTGCGTTCGACCCATCATGACTTCTGCGTGTGTTGTGTTCGGGCATTCGGCCCCCTCTCACATCGATAAACTCCAAGTGGTTCAAAACCGCTTCCTCCGTAAAGCCGTAGGAGCCCCCTGGTTCGTACGGAACGTCGACCTCCACTCCGATCTAGGTCTCGAACCTATTCGCGCCTTTATTAAAAAGGCGTCAACACGTCACTTCGCGAACGCATCTACCCATGCGAATCCGTTAATCGTAGCCACCGCCGACTACGATCTCCCCCCCGACCCCTGCCGCCACCGCCGGCCGCGACATGTTCTCACCGACCCCCCCCGATGCTTTGTCATCCCTTCTTTCCGCTCAGAATACGGGCGACGACGACGACGTAGTAGTAGTAGATCCCCTCCCATAGCCGGCGGTTGACCGGTGCACTTAGTAGTGCACCCGTCCCCCTACAGCGACTGTCCCAACCGAGGGCGCCTCTTCGAGGCGCCCTCGAGTATGTCGCCTCTTGCCCTTCTGGCTGGCTAGAGCGTAGTGGTTGCACGCTCGCCTTTAAGTCCGGTGAAGCTGTAAAGGCCTCGCGGCCAACAGCGTACATCATTCACACACACACACTACGCTGTTGCGAAGACGGTCAGTCAGCTTGAGAACGCACATTTTCCGCAGAGCTCGCATTTCGACCGCATTTATCGTGTTTTCATTCTCGTACTTACATACCCATCTCACACTGCCATATAACAGCATTGGGACAAGCACTACGTTATGTATGGTCAACTGCGCCTTTTGGCTTAAGTAGCTCTCCCATCACATTGCTCTATTCCCCGCATTTACTCTTCTTTCTATGTCAGCGGTGCGTTTCCTATCCTTACATCTCTTTATTAATAATTGTTCTTTAAATGTGTATAAATTGTTAGTATATACTCGTAACTGATTATCAACCACTGTTATATAGAGAGAAATGTATGCAGGGCTTAGAGTAAAAGTCGCGATGTATAAGCTACCGACAGTTAAGCCAAAAGGCACAGCTGGCCATACGTAACACTAACGGAGTGCTTGTCCCAACATTGTTATATGGCAATGCATGCATGAGACGAACTATGAAAGTGGAACAAACAAGTTAGGTATGTCAGAAAAGAACCTGCTCAACCTTAATACTCTCAGCCCACCCGGCAAGGGATCTGGCTGATTGGATGATTATATAGGTTCTTCAGAACAACAGCTGTAAAACCATAAACGTAAGTGGATATAATATTTTAGGAACATCCTTCTCAATTACGCTTCAATTGTTATGGCCTCTTGAAGTATCGGAATGTTTTCGGATACGTGTAACCTTTAATACAGTTACCTCACATATCATCTGTGTAAACACATTTTTCCTATGCGTCTGTTTACCTTACCTAGCCTTACCTACCTGAACCTTAACCTTAATTACTTACCTTTATGTGAACCTACCTGAAACGTCTATTTATTTTACCTTTTATTAGTACAAAATATAGTTTTCAAATTCGGTTTCATAGTATTGACGGTTCTGCGAATTGTAGTTATTAATGATGTTATTGGTATGTGAGTCACGTTACAGATATCAATTAATTAGCCATATTGCTTTTTATTTGCGTCGCCGGATGCTTTCCGCATGACCTATTTTTGTATCCTATCTATCTATCTATAACCTCACGCCAGATCCCTTGCGGGGTAGGCAGAGAGTACAGAGTTCCAACAGGTTCTTTCCTTACATACCTCTCTGGCTTCCTCGACTCTCATAGTTCGTCTCATACACGCTCGCCGGTTACGGAGACTCTTGACTTTTCCATCAGATAAGACTCGGTTTATTTGGTCGTGGTAAGATAGTCTAGGTCTTCCCCGGTACCTGCATCCTTCCACTTTCACATTGTATATCTGTTTTGTCATTCTTTCCTCTGGCATTCTTTCTATATGCCCGAACCAACGCAGCATGCCCTTTCTCATCTTTACACCGATACTATCTTTCATACCTACTCGCTGTCTTACTACGCTGTTGCTAATGCGGTCGGTCAGCTTCACTCCGCACATCTTCCGCAGAGCTCGCATTTCTATCGCATTTATCCTACTTTCATTCTCCTTCTTACATACCCAGCTCTCGCTACCATATAACATTTTGTATCCGGATTATTTTATTTCTGTTGTTATTGACGGTAGCACTTTTACGTTGAAAACTGATTCTATCACATGCTTTAGATGTAACTGCTTCCAAATTATGGAATGATATATAGTTTATTCTTTCAGTCCTCATTAGATTTTCAATTTACTTATGTTTACAGAAACTTGTTTTCCAAAGTCGAATAACACGAGAAAACAAACTATACAAGGTGTAACATAAATAACGCAAGACTGAGGGCTTTTAGACACCCCAATTAGATTATTACCTTACAAATCCAATACGAAAATCAAACTTCCAATTTTAAGGACTTTTGTACCATCTTTGTCACCTCTTGGGTACCTAAGTTAACCACGAAACCTGTACTTATTTGTGCATATTGAGGTATATTATTAGAAATGTATTTGAAATATCCGTATTAATTTGAATAATGATTAATTGTTTTTTAACACTCAGGTCTTCCGTTGATAATGTTTTACACCTTGTATATATAGCTATTCAGAGTTTGGCAAGATCGTCAGGTTATCTATGTTTTAATTAAACAAATCTAAAAGGTTTCTCGGTTAACTTAATTGAGTTAATTGTTTGCTGATGTTAAACCAGTTCTTGATTATTGGATTTTGGTACAACTATTTCAATGTTTGGTACACAAAATACTATCGTCTATATCTACAAATGCCAAATGTCTCGAAACGTTTCTAATTAAATACTTGTTGCTAATGGAGATGGTTTATTGGATATTGAGTTCTTAGATTTACGCGAATATTACACATGAAATAAAACTATTTTACGGATTTTATCGCGGTTTATTTTTTTATTTTTAGTTCCAGACGTTTCGAGTGCTTTGCAGCACCCATGGTCACGGGAGGGACTGAGGTGTTAGACGTCCAAAAGGCATAGTTGTTCCGGGGTACCCTCAAACTTCTTAATTATTTTTGTTGTTGTTGGTCCGATCTACGCAGAATATATACGAAACGTCGGGAACTAAAAATAAACCGCGATAAAATCCGTAAAATAGTTTTATTTCATGGTATATTGGATTTCTAATTTAGGCACAGATTTAATCGAGAAGTTTGTTTTCAATTTCTGCCTGCCTGTAAGTTATAGACAATACGTGGGTGAAGCGGTTACCGCTACCTTTGACATTTATGCTAAAGTTAGATTTTTATTTAGAAAATGACCTGTCGCTAACAATTACTTATTTCTTACTAACGACTTTATTACTGTAGAATTAACAAGGATTGGTATTTGTGAGTCATTTCTATATATCATTATAATATTATTTAAAAATAAAAAAAATAATTATTGAGAAATATTTTATTTTTATTATATTTTTTTTGTACTCACTCACTCACACAAATATTGACGCATGCATTGTCTTGAGGCATCCTTTTGTCATAAATTACTAATCATTCTACCTCCTACATGTTTTATTATTTTATTTAATTTTTGTTTGTTATGGTCTTATGGGGCGAGGTCCTGGTGATGTGATGGTGATCCTGGTGATCATATAACAGGTATATTCTTACCTATTTCAGACACCAGCTCCTCACATTATTCAAATTTTGTAGAATTACAATTTTAACATTTGTATTTTTTGTGAGGAGAAATAAAATGATATATTATTATATCATAACGCCAGATCCCTTGCGGGGTAGGCAGAGAGTACAGAGTTCCAACAGATTATTTCCTTCATACCTCTCTGGCTTCCTCCACTCTCATAGTTCGTCTCATATACGCTCGCCGGTTACGGAGACTCTTGACTTGTCTATTTGGTCGTGGTAAGATACTCGTAGTCTAGGTTTGTGAGTCATTTCGTTTATTTATGTGTATTCTAGATAATATCTAAGTTTTGTTACGTACCTAGTGCTTAATAATTTTACTATAAGCGTGATAAATTTTGATTTGAGTTTTCTAGAATGTTATTAGGTCAAAAGTTTATATCGAACTTTAATAAATTATATCTACAATTGTTAATTTTATTGGAGTGGTGTTTTGTATCATGCATAACTTGGGGATAAAATCTCTAATCAGAAATATTCGAAGAATTGAATAAATTGAATCGTGTTTCAAACGTTGCCGAGGATAAGAAAGAAACAAACGTTTTCCTTACCTCGATATTCCCGCTGGTTGTGGTCAATAGTATAATTTTATAAATAACTATCAGGTGCAGGGCTACTTTAATTATATCATTGGCTAGGTGCTCACCTTCATAATATATAATATCCTTTATGAAACGCTATAAAAATATTACCGTTATTTTATATTATAGTAAAGTATATTAGGTTTATAAATACCTTGAATTGTTTCGACTTTTATTAAATAATTTATCAGAAGAGATCAGACAAAAATGAAGGTGATTGTAACATATGGACACTGGACAGACATAAGACCTGATGTGAGTCTCAAAGCTGATGTAAAGGAAAATACCCGAACGGTCCAAATTGAAATACATCTGACTGTAATAAATGGATATTGCCTACCTTGGACCTCTTGAGGCTGAAAATAAAGATTAAAACACAAATATCACTGTCTGGATCATCCTTATATATAAACGTATTGCAAAATCAATATTATTTATCCACCAACTATTTCTGGATATAGGTGATGGCCAATCGTCAAGAGACATGTGGTCGCAGTCACAACGATAGCTATGGAACGTTTATCGCAGGTCTCGCATTTTGGTTGATTTAATGGCGGTCAATTTGACTTAGTGACCAACAACACGAGAAAAATAATTGCAAGGCCACAAAGGCCCTAGCACCAGATTGAACTACAAATTATTTTCATTAATTTTCTGGCGTTCATTCAATCTGAAAATGAATTAATACACGTCCGTCTTTTAAACACCCGCAACACATTATTTTGAAGTAAAACAGAACATGCTCGTAATGCTCTAAAATAAACTAGTTTATAAATTCCTAGGAATAAGAAAAAATGTATGTTGCATTCATTGCTGTAACAAGAACAAACTGATTGATCTATCAACATGTACCTGAAACAGGTGGGCTGAAAATAAAATTTGGGTAAAGAATCTAAATTTTTTAAGTCATACAGAGAGAGATAGTATATTGGTGCTAACCATACCGCAGTAAATATGTGTGAACGATTTGTGATAAACCTTCATATTTTACCGCGTTGTATTACCCACTATCTCGGAATATAACTTCTTGATCACTTCATGAATAAATAAATTAATTTGTTGGATATCTTCCAGCCCGCAGAGTCATCTGCGGGCTGGGAAACAAAAATGGACTATTTGGACCCTCTTCGTTAGCTAAATATAATACCAGGAAGTATGAGATAACATGTGATTTTCTCTTAGGCGACGCAGAAAAGATTTACATCTGAAGGCCAATTATGTCACCAAAGAGCCTTGAAAAAAGCGTGTAGTGAAAAATATTCTAATTACCGTGCGCATTGTTAGTAATGTGTATATTTCCTTTTTTCCAATTCTTTATTCGTATCCTTAAGTAACGTTTGACGATAAGCTAAAACTATATGTGAGATTGGTAATTGTGTTACTGGCCGCGATTTCTACTTAGAATTGTGCCTATTAAGATCTAGAAGCGAAGATAAATTTGTTAATAAATTCCGAGCTTCGTACTCCTTCGTTCTTTTAAATTTTCAGTAAAGTTTGATCTGATTACTGGTTACTTTCCATCCGGTGAGATAGGGGTCAATGTGACCAGTCCTCAACACGTGGCCTCGCTGTAATGTTTGCGGAAACAATAATAATAATACAAGGCATTGCGTAACGTTAGAAACGTTTCTGAGTAGTAATATAGTACGAGTACATAGCAACATACCTATCAATTGTATTAGATTTTATATTAAGTAAAATAAAAATAGTCACGACTATATTCCCGCATTGGAATTGGCTTGCACTGTGTACGCCATAGACATCATAATAATAAGACCCTGGAAGACGTACATTCGCTTGAATTTTTCGTCACATAGAGAGAAACGTTTGAGAGAAATTATCACAAAATGTTTTAGGACTGCGTGGGCCAATTTATGTGATATTGTAACTAAAGTTGGTATGAAAGTCTTGGTGGTATGAATAAGATGCATGAGGTAATTGATGTAATGAATGAGAGACGCCTGGATGCTCTGTGTGTAACACAGACTAAGCGGAGGGGCAGTGAAACCTGTGATCTTCCTGATGGCACAATGGCTCTGTGGTCTGGGGTATCGCAGAGCAGTCGTGCCAGCATGGGGGTAGGTATATTGTGTGTGTGTGTGTGAGTGATGTACGCTGTTGGCCGCGAGGCCTTTACAGCTTCACCGGACTTAAGGGCGAGCGTGCAACCACTACGCTCGAGCCAGAAGGGCAAGGGGCGACATACTCGAGGGCGCCTTGAAGAGGCGCCTATGATGACTAGACTGTACTATAATAAAAAAAACAGACGGACTTTGTACTTATACTATCTGAAATCTTAATATATTCAGTTATTTGGACGTCATCAACTGTTCATTTATTTTTCTTCGGTCGAACACTACAAAAACACAGTAATCAAAACATCGTAATTTATGCCGAAAGTAAATCGTTGAATTTTAGCAAAATGTCGTTAAATCTGTATATGAGGTATTAAATGAAAAACAGAGAAGCAGTATTAATACATAACTTGTTTTGGCTGCATAGAAACTTGACTAAGAGGTGTAAATGTTTTAAAATCACAGCTAACTAACGCCCACGTTTTTAAGCATAGTCATGTCTACGTTCTCGAAGCGCGAGTGAGAAGAGTGTACTGTGCACATCTGCATTTTTGGCGAACCTATTGCCATTGTACGAGACAAATTTGCGACGTTTAAATAAGGACCAGATTAAGACTTTAATACCTTCGTACTCAGTTCTAAAAGATTATGATAGAACATTTTAACACTGGGATAGCGAAAATAAACCTTCAAAATAACTGAATTGTCGTCGCCAAAAGAATTTGGAATACTGTAAGTATCAAGAACTACCACTTTCATCTAAAAATATATTTCTTTTTAGTCCGCGCTTCTGTTTTTATTCCCTTGGTGATCCACCATTTGGCCGTGGGCGGAGGTAAGTTTCTGATTACCGGCTGTTTGAACCTATCAGCTAATATAGCTTTCGACTTAGCAGATACCAGAATTAAATTAGCATAGCGAGACAAACTGCTTAATGTGCCTAGGGAAGCACGTACATGCTCGAAAATGTTTATACCAGAAACGGTTACCTATCTCAGTATGACCGAGTCGAACGCTGCTGAACATACAGTAATACAGAGCGTTGTGGACGCTTCCAATACATACACGTAGATGGCAAGTAGCAAACAATATTTCAATTTAAGATAAAGCACTAAACCCACGTTTCCAGCTAGAATTTTTGAGAAAGGCTTCGATATTTAGACTTCATACCAAGAGTTTAGATATATATGACTCTGCTGCTTCTAAATCAATTCCTTGGGGTTCTGAGAATGCGTCATTACCATTGACGCATTCTCAGAACCCCAAGGAATTGCACAACAAGTTCATAAATTGCTTGCATAATGCCTGAAGCCGTGGGTCGTAATTGGTTCAAGTTCATTTCACATTACCAACTTGTGCTGCTTCAAAGTTTGTTTCTAAGTTAATGTTATTCTTGCAGAAGGTTATACGAGTTCTACTGAGATATCGATCTTAGGGTACTCTGAGGGCTTAGCACCTAAATCTTAAGCGACACTAGACACTTGACACTAGCGCGTAAGCGTGTTGTCATGTTTATGTTTAATTAATAAATGGTTAGTGGGACAAAGATAGCATATCAGTTTGCTAGCGTCAGGCTGAAGTCAATCTTTTCGTGGTAAGACCTCAGATGTACATGGTTGACGCAATAAGTTACCAACTGCTTATTTTTAAGGACCGCATCATAAAGCATTTTGGCATGAAAATGTCCAAATTCTTTATGTTCCCTGCACGTCATCACGTAAGTGGGCAAAACAGAATCTCGAGTAATAAAGTACGTAGCATTTGACTTGGATCGAGTTTTCTATCGCGGCAATTCTCCAAATTCCTAATACCTGCGTAGGCTTATTGAGATCCTTATAAAATACTATTAGGGTACCTCCTTATAAAATACCTTTGGGGTATTGAAGTACTCTGAAGACCAAGACAAGTTGCAATCATTTTGTACATGTTCTCTTTCCAAAATCGCTACGTAATCGTTGAATGAGGTCTCTTTAGTAAAATGTGTACGTACGTATATTCTATACGTACGTACACATTTTACTGTATATTGTTTACGTATTACCGTTTTCTAAGCTTTTAGGCTAGTCGCGAACCTTTTGTATCTATTCTCATTGAGCAATCGAGTTGCGCGCCTTGTTCTTATGAAGGAAGTTCTATGTCCGTCTATATGTATTTTATTTATGTATGTTTACCGATATTTTCGTCAATTGTGTACCGATTTTGATGATTCATTTGCGTTGGGTGCAGTATAGCTCCGAGGTGGGTCCATTATAATGTTTTATTTTTGTTGTTGTTTGAGTGATCAACGCTGTTGGCCGTGGGGCCTTTATAGCTTCACCAGACAAGGGGGCGAACGCGCAACCACTACGCTCGAGCCAGGAGGGCAAGGGGGCATCTAGGTTAAGGGCGCCTTTAGGAGTAACGGCCTCGGCTTGGGCAGTCGCTAACGTCGTATTTTAACTTATAGTTACTCTACCACAGAACTCGGCAGAATATTAACCGACTTCAAAAAAGGAGAAGGTTCACAATTCGTCTGTGTTTTTTTGTTTTTATTTGTTTATTATCCGATTTTAATGATTATTTTTATGTTGAGTTTAGTATATCTTTAAGATGGTCCCATTTTAATTACATTGGTATTGGACTTAGACTTTGAAGATACGCCAATGAATTTCATAATGACAAACAGCACGAAAGTGTAGTTTGAGTTATGATGGGTATTATGCTAATCTTGTAGGTCTTACTGTAGAACTAAGCAAAATAATATAATGTAGGTATATATACTATAAATAACAATATTACTCATCACTTAAAATTGTAAAATAATATTTAAAAAAAAAAAAACGGGTACCGTCTGCAGAAAGCAAAAAAGAAATATATAAAGTCGGTGCCAAGTAACCAATTTCACCGACTGGTATCGACTTCAAATATATATTTTTTGCTACAAGAAGTCGGTTTCCCTTTTTAAAAAAAAGTTATTTGTCGTTGTAAAATGTCATTTCCGTACAATTTTTCAACGTTGATTTGCAATAGTCGTCAAATTGCGTAAAGGGCCAAACGTAGGTATCTGATTTGATGCTTACGTCCGTGATGGTATGTACGTTTCGAACATTATATACTGTTGACAATGTACATAATCCCTCCCAGGTAGTTTCAATAATGTTAAAGTACAAATAATGTAATCAGTACCCGTATAACTCTTTACAATCAAGCTTTTCGCATTCAAGAGGCATCAGTCGCTCAATATAGGAGTTACGAAGCCTCTGGAGTAGTGTCGGGCATTTTAATTAGTTTGATGTTGTGATTCAAGAGCTGGAACGTGGTTAAATCACAAACATTGTATGTTAACTCTAACGTAAAGCTCCATAAATGCTAATGCAAATGCAAATGATTGCTAATTTTAAGGCTATTTCATTTGATGAAATTATTATTTTATTTCACTTGCGGAATTCACAGGCAATAATTTTCAATTCGCAGTGTTGTTTTTTTTGAAATATACATCGATCCGACCAATGTGTGATTTCATATCGACATATGCCGATGATCGGAGCCTTCTCACTCAGGTTCAAAATTAACAAAAATGTTCTGATGCCTGCGGTAAAAACACATTAATAAATAAACAAGGATCGCAAGAGACCTGACGTAATGATAAAAATAGAATAAACAATTTTGACAAAAATAGAATAAGCAAATAAAAAGTAGCAAGTGGAACTATTGAAAAATAATTTCATATGATTTTCCATATGCTACCTTTGGAAATTTCCATGTCTATTGTATACTCTCTAATATGATTCTGTTTCTTGCCACCAGATGGGAGCAGGCGCGAACGGGCCGGGCGGCCGGCGTGCCCTGGAGCTGATTCTCAGCGGTGGACTCAAGTCCTTGGCGAGGCCCACGAAGCCAGTCCGCCGAGCAGCCTCAAGGGACTCCGTGCTGTCGCAGCCGCAGCCTCTGCTGGAAGGTGAGAAAAACTATTGAATTGATATTGAAAAGATAGTAGCAGTTGAACAATATGACACAATCTCTATCCACGTGTGGTGTACACACTCACCTGAATTTCTGAAAGAAGGCCTTTGCCTAGCAGTAGGATACCATAGGTTGATTTATTATATCATCATCATCATCACTATTCCGCCTACTGCAGGGCATAAGCCTCCTCCCTTTTACGCCACATATCCCTATCCTGGGCCAATCTTAGCCAGATCTTACAAACGCACTTAATCACATCATCGACCCATCTTTGTACCTTAAAATGATAAATAAGATAAAAATAAACACCGTCACGCCTATATTCCCCAAGTGGGGGTGGCAGAGGTGTACTGAGTACACCCACTTATCGCCGATGATGTTAGCTCCATATAATAGGGGGCGAGCCTATTGCCATATACTGGGCACAATTCCAAACTCAAGACTCATACTGGGAATAATATGTTAGAAAAATTACATTTTTTTTTTTTTATTATAATTAGACACTGCGGGCCCGGTTTGTCCCGCACCTTTTTTTGTGTAATTTATGTGTTAGTATTTGCTTTTATATGCACTTGTATGGTACATGCCGCTTATTTTTACTTATTAGCTTATTGTTACAGTGCTTGGTATTTGTTTGTAGCGGTACTTCAGTAGAGGTTTTTTTTTTTTTTTTAATTTATATTAATGATTTTGTAAGTGAATGAGGCTTTCTGTTTTGGCTTGCCTTTGAGCGAGAATGCCTCAGTTGTGTAGGTGTTTGGCTGCTTGTGAGGGTTTCCTTTAGGCCTCCGCCTCCAGCAGCTTTTTAACAACTACCATGTCTCGACTGCGAATAGCCATCTTTATGTTGTATTCTTTTATTTTTTTGGTCGCAGCTGCCCTCGCCCTGCTTATTAGTGTAGCCGTTGCGTCCCCTTCACAGCTGTCTGTGTAGTAGACGCAACTTCCAGTGTGGCGAGATATAGCTACGACCGCGTGTGGATAGCTTCCGTGGAGCTTCAGTCTCTTGGGGACCGCTCGCACTATCACCACGTTTTCACTCGTTAGTCCCTGAGACTCATGCACGGTGAGGATGTGCGACCCGTTTCCCGACGCATAGCCCTGGCCGAGGAGGATTTCCTTCTCGGCCTGGGTGTGCACCAGAAACAGGGTGTTCTCCTGGTGTTTCGGAATTTGCGCTCCCGTGTACTTACTGAGGCTCAAGGACTTCACGAGGGATTTGGACGAGTATATGCCCCCATATATCTCGTTGAGGGCATACGCTACGTCCATTGGGTTTCTGTGAGTGCAGAGCAGCTCCCTGTTGACACGCGCCACGGAGTCTGGGCGGTTGTAACGCAGTCGAAACAGGTTCTCCCTATCAATGAACGGCAGTTGGTTGCAATCGCCGACGAGAAGAGCCTCTCTCGCGCCAGTTATCTTGATGGCCATCACTACGGCTCCAAAGTGGTTCATGAGTGCCTCGTCGATGATAATACGTGTGCACTCTTCACCTTCTTTCAATCCGTTGACCAGCATTGAAGCCATAGTGCGGACCCTCCTCTTGGTGTTCGTTTTAACTTTTTGCGCGAGTCTCTCCCTTAAGTCATTCGCTGCCTCGGTTGTAGATGTTATTAGGATATCGCTTTCGATGTTGTAATTTGCGATTATCCATGTTGTTTTTCCGCATCCAGGAACCCCGTTGACCCATGTTATTTTGGGTACGGTCCAGTGCTCGATTGCAGGCCCCCGACCCCGGCCACTTGAGACAGTTTCTGCCATCTCAAGTATCCGGTCGTCGAGCACCACCCTCGTGCACTTCGCCGCAATCACTATTGGGTCGTTAGGGGGGGTTCTGAACTTGTGTTTGCCGGTCCGCCGGGACCCCTCCTCATCGTATTCGACGAAACCGCTGGTTCCACTATAGGCCGCCATGTACCTCCCCGACATTTCTCCTCTTAACGTGGTGGAGTTGTCGCTGTCGTACACCGCCGCTTCTGCCTCCTCGAGCTTCACCTCTAGCAATCCTTCATTGCCCAGGTGATAGGTTTGCAGGATGGATCTACAGGTCTCACTATTGACCCTTCTTGTTGCTTTGGTGATTGCTTTGAACTCGAGGAACGCGTTTTTTGTGTGTTGCAGCGGCTCCGTCGCCTCGCTGAGCTCCGGCGGATCAACAAGCCCCATCTGGGCTATTGTTCGAGCCTTTTCCGGCTGCTTATGACTTTTGGGAGGGGGCTCCCTCAAGAACACTTCGGCGGCGACTGCCACCCCCTCCGCCCGTTGGTTCCCCCTGATTTTTTTCCCCAGCACACTTGGTATGCCGAGGACCGCCTTCCCGAGCGCCGTTGTGAAAGACGCGAGTTTTTTGGCACCTGTAGTGTCCTTTGGCTTCTGCTTCGCTGTGCTCTCCTCGAGAGCTGCCCTCATTTGTAGGCGTTCAGACCCGCTGAGCCCGTCTTGAGTCGCTGTGGGGTGTCCCCAGATGTCAGTTGGGGTTTTTGTGATGAGGTTTTCTGGCTGTCGTGGCCGTAGGAAGTCGACGTTTTGTCCTCTATCCTCATAGGCCACTACCTCGTGGTGTTTTGAGGCTTCTACTATCCCGATGTGGTCGGCGGCCTCACCTTCCTCAAATTCCACCACCATAGCATCTACGCTTACTTTTGTTGGCTTGTCACCCTTCCCCGCTAGGCTGATCAGAAAACTGCATGCTTGGGCGAATTGGGAGGTGTTTTCGCCCGCTTGGAATAGTGCCACGGTCTTGTTCTTGGTTTGCACTATTCTGCACGCTGTGTTTCCGATCCCCGCGTTCTGCAGCTCGTTGAACTTCTTACGCTTCATTGTGTTCTTAAACGAGCTGCCATGAAGAAGGGAGGCAAGCCCGGGCGAGATTGTTACCCGTTTGGGGCCGCTTGCGTTGCAGTAGTCGATGCCAATGCGCTCGGAATTATTGTCCATAAACAGGGCGACTGATTTTATTTGAATACCCGGCTTCCCACGTTCGCCTCTCCCAAGAAAATGTATGCTTTTGGGAATGGCGACTGCCAGAGGTGACGTAGGGTTTTGTGTTGGTGTGTAAGTGTTGTTGGTGGCTGTGTTTGTATCTCTTGGGGAAGTTTTTGATGCCAGAGTGCTGTTCCTTCTGAGGCAGATGCGGATAACCTTATCTGCAAACTTCAGGAAGTGCGGTCTCGCATCGTCGTCTGCCATGATGGCCGCCAGTTTAGTCCTGCTGAGGTTTTCGTTTAACCTCTGTTGCAGGTCCAATCTGTCAGCCGCAAAGCGCGGGCAATCCAGGATTACGTGCCACACAGACTCACTGATGTTGAGGTCGCACTCACACCCGGGGCTGTCTTTTAGCCTGAATCGGTGCAAGTATTCCGCTATTCCTCCATGTCCCGTCAAGATTTGCACTTGGTAAAATCGGTTGGGTCAGGTTGTAACCGAAGTTACAACCTGACGATGGTCAAATGGGAACTGAAAGTACTAGTACTTGACCTCATAAAGAGCAAGAGGAAAACAGGGGTGTACATAGTACATCGAGTAATTCGCCGAGGTATTTCGGTTCCTTTTTTACGTGGGGAAGTCCTCATGGACTTCTGCCAGCCTTGGGGGAAGCTGGCGGGGCATGTCGGACTCTTACCGACTAAACCTCACGATAGCCAGCACTGGCAAGGGTCAGAGTGGCTCCGGGATCTCAGAGTGAAACGTGCTGGTGCCCCCTGGTGCCGCGCTCCGAAGAGGCCGCCTCGGGAGAGGAAATTTGTAGATTGCTTCCCACGTGGCGTGGGCCACACCACGCTGCCATCCTCCTCGGGGCCGCGCGTGAAAGACGGTTAGGGACCCCCGCCCCAGCGTCCGACGACCCCAAAGGCCCCTCGCCATACGTTGCGGTAGGGGACACAAGTTAGCCCGTATTAAAAAGCCGCGGGCTATTGGGTTGGGGGGCCTGGACGCGCTTGGACTGGCTGGACATGACCGCCCCGGCGCCGTCGCCTTCGGCGTACGGGATCTGCCCTCTCCCGATCCCGCTCGGTCTCCTCCTTCTGAAACATCAAAGTCCCGCACAAAGAGGATACGGCCCCCCACGCCGAATCCTCTGCCAGCATAGCCGCTACTATTGCCGGCAAAGAGAGGTCCGGTCCAATCCGGTTGACCAGGATCCGCTGCTCGGAGGCCCACTGGGCACTCGACGAGCGTGTGCTCTGCGGAATCTCGGTCCCCACCACAGAGGTGACAGGTCGCCGTCGCATCGCGTCCGATCTTGCTCAGATAATCACCGAAGGTATTTCGGTCCTAACGTAATAGACGACGGTACGACACAGTATGTATGTGAAAATGCAATTACGTGATTTTCCTACCTGATAAGAATGTAAAAATTTTACCTGAAAATAAAATTCGTATTATGTTTCTTGGGATGTCCGAAGTCCATTTATAGGAGAGTACATCATCTTTTACCTCGCTTTGTCGCTAGATGGCGCTATTTCCGTCACGTGAATCGGCCTCCAGCGCCACTAGTGGCCAAACCTGAAACTAACTTTTTACCATAGAGCAAGCATCCCAGGAAACATAATACAAATTTTATTTTCAGGTAAAATTTTTATATTATGTGTTCCGTTTGATCTCCGAAGTTCATGTATGAGAGATGGGTTTGTTATCTCCTGGTGGTTTGCTTAATAGGATGCAACAATGTGATCATTCATGTGTGTTTCCTTTAAATCACTGTGTTCAGTTAATTATGAATTAACAGATTGATAATGGAAGAGGGTTGACATGTAATTATTAATTAGTATTACGAAGAATTCAGAAATCCATTTTTCTGAAGCAAATGTTTTTGTTGTGAACCGTATATCCTTCTATAGAGTAATAGTTTAATTATATTTCTGTGACGCTAGTTGGCCTTCGCTGGAATATAATTTACTAGGTAGTTATCTAGGTATATATCAATGTTCTTTAAAAAAAGAAAAACAAAATTGTACTGTTATCTGGTGGTACTAGTAACCTCAAAAAGTTTTGCAACGCAATGTAAAAGGATCATTTCGTGCAGTTTTAGCCCCGTAGCTAACAAAAAACAGCGACAGTATCGCGCGAGATATCATTAAAATATGTCTAACCAAATGATAAGACGAAATTTGAATAAATAGTATTTAGAAAACCCTAATAGGGTTGTACCGACAGGTCCCGGATAAAGACAATATAGGATATTACGAGAAAACCACAGCATCACTTTACTTCATAGTAGAATTAGAAGCTTTGGGAGTGGAATCTCTTCAACAAATTATATTTCTACTCACTTGACCAGTTAGGTGTCAGAGTTCCAGTCAAAATGTGCCAGGCTTTCAACTGTAAACTGCACTATACTTGAAATGGTGAGCGCCCGATCATCTTGTTTAAGTCTTGATCTTGTGGACGCTTTTCGTAGAACATGCTACGCGCGGCTCTTCATATCTGGGTGCCAAAAAGGTTTCCTCTACTTGGATGAACTAACCTTCCGCCGTGATGAGGTAGCACAAAATACCCCGTGTATTTTGTGCTACCTCAGCATGGTGGTCGAGAAAAACCACTATCGTAAAAGCAAACGTGCAAGTCTGATAAGTATAGTGACATAGTTGAGGCACTTGTAGCACTGGTTACTCAATGTTTTTAGCGATAATCTGGTCAAGCAACTTTCGGCTTTATCTGACTGAGACTAGAGAACAATGTTGCAATTTCCTTTAAGGGAGTCTCCATGCATCGAAAGGCACCCTCAGCCACGAGTCCGACTGTCACTTAATAGTAATGCTGCCATTAATTTAACAAGTTGCCCTTTAAGCGGCCTAAGAAGTTCCAGCAGCAGTTTTCCACAAACCTGCCTCCACCAATCCGCACTGATTTTGTGTTCTGCGAGGCATAAGCTATGCCCAATAATAGTAGCTATGGCCAGTAATGACATTTTTTTTCGTTTACTATGCCTCTAACTGGATTAGGAGACTGTGATGAGAGGATTGATTGGTAACTACGAACTCGAACGAATGGCGAGGGTTTTTTCTGAAGAACACTGCTGTGGTGCTGTAATGTGCGGCAATGCAACCTCCCCCGGTGGGTGATGAAGGTTGCAAAGTTGACATACCTTAAAAGGCGTTGCGCCTGTTTAAGGGTTCAACTGCCGGCTTTAAAGCGCGTCAATATGCACTGATTTTAAAAACCTTGTCTGGAGGCGAACTCTCGTAGATGAATTGTGTATTCCAGACTGAAGACCATTGCTATGGCGCTACAATGTAGGGCGATGCAAACTTCGCTAGTGGGTGACGAGGGTCGCAAAGCTTAGATGCTCTGAGGCGTTGCGCCGGTTTAACTGATGGCTCTTGAGCACGTCGGTGGGCACTGATGGACCTTGTAAGCTTGTCCGGAGGCAAACGCTTGGAGTTGGATAGTGGTTTCAGACTGAAGACCATTGCTCCGGCGTTGCAGTGTATGGCAATGCAAACTTTGACGGACGATTTAGCGCAGTGGTTAAGGGCTTAGCCCGCCCCGCCCACCGTGTCTAATAGTCGCGGGTTCGATTCCCGCACGGGACAAATCTTTGTGTGATCCACAAATATTTGTTCCGGTCTGGGTATTTGTGTATGTGAATTTTCATGTTTGTAAACGCACCCACGACACAGGAATTGATCCTAGTGTGGGGCAACGTTTTTTTTTAAAGAGAAAAAAAAAAAAAAAAAAAAGAGAAAACTTCCCCCGTGGGTGCTGAAGGTTGCAAAGATGTAACGCCTTGAGGCGTTACGCCCATCAATAGGTCCAACTGGCACTGACGGCCTATTGACTGGCCCTGACGGATCTTCTGAAGACAAACTCTTGGAATTGAACCATTGTTCTGGCAGTGTAGCGTAGGTAAGGCAATGCAACTTCCCCAGTGGGTGATGAAGGTTACAAAGCTAATATGCCCCGATGTGCCTGTCATGAGTCTTCACTTGTGGCTTCCAACCGAGTCAGTAGACACTGGCGAATCTGAAAAATCTTGTCTGGAGGCAAACTCTTGGAGTTGGATTGTATCCCAAACTGGAGATAATTGCTATGATACTACAATACATGGCAACTCAAACGTATTTAGTAAATGCTGAAGGCCATAAAATTTAGATAACCTGAGTGGCGTCGTGCCTTCTAGTGGTTTCAATTTCCGGTTCCCAAAAAGAGTCCATAGGCACTGACGGATCTTTTCAACCTTGATGTTGAATTGTGTATTTCAGACAATTCTTATGAATTTATACACGTTGTTGACATTCGTACAGATTTTTCCACATAAATGTTTCAATACCAGTAAGGACACAACCAAGAAGGTTTTTGTGACGATCGTTGTGATGTCGTTGGATACAGGTGTCATCGGACCGCTTGCGCTGGAGAACGATTGCGGAGGCCTATGATCAGCAGTGGATGGGATAGGCTGAGATGATGACTGTGATGATAATGGAGAACTCAACGTCAGTAAATATTACTAAGGATGGGAAATACACAGCTGATAAAGAGAGAAGAGTATTCACTCTTTGCATTCGCAAAGAATAGTGGATAGTGCGATGGACGGGCTACTTGGGAGCCAGCGCTCAAGCCTACTTTGACCGTTGGTCATACACAACGATGTGTTTGTCTCAAAGCTGTAATATGGCAATGAGAGATGGGCATGCAAGGAGCAGGTTGAATGCCGTCGATAAGAGCTTTACAAATAGGTTCAGAGCCCAGTTGCCGGTCGCGTTTGCAGCCGCGTAGTAAGATATGTAAGGATATAGACACCGAGTAAGATCCAGACTATCTTACTATAAGTGACTAGAATAAGACATGAGGCATGGACCTCTATGTTGGGCAAGCCAAGAGCAAGCGAGAGTGGAATGTAACTTTATATTCTTTGCTATTCCCCTGAGTGATAATATAGGTAGATATTTTAACCTAGAGGTGAAGAATTCCATTGCCAATCAAACATATGGTTAACGCTCTCTACATTGGTAGCTGAATTTGATAGGAAGTGAAGATATAAAAGATAAAAGTTCGATTGCGGGGGCTTGAGAATTCAACTCTGCATTAAGGTTTAATGATGTCAGACATAGGGAAATCTTGGCGGTTGAATTAACAGAATTAACTTTCTCGTTAACCTGTCTACGCCCCCGGCCTTTTTTAAGTCGAAAAAGAAAGTAAGGAATGCCTGTTCTTGCTGATATGATTAAATTTGTTGTAAAAACGAAAGTATTAAAACTCACGTATAAATAAAACAACCGTACTTAAGGTACCACTGATTTCGAACGTCCGGTAAAATTGGATTTTTATTTTATTACTATTCTTTATTGTCTGATAGTGAGGGTATTTTTATTTTATCGCGATAAAATGATAAAATACAAGATACAATAACCGGCGCCTTTGACCAGACAAGCATTAGTTAGTAAAAGTCGGCTCCTTCCGAAACACTCAAATAAAACTAAAATAACCATCCAAGAAACGCTAAATACTAAACGTGTAGCCGAGATCTACATTCGGAACGTTGGAGTCAAGAGTTCAAAGTGCCAACCATTACACCATGAAATTCTTTTAATCCTCGGCAATAACTTCTGCTTTGATTGACGGTTGGGAAAAAAAATGGTTCTAACTATTTATGTGCTGGGGTGGACGTA
This sequence comes from Phalera bucephala, assembly GCA_905147815.2. Lineage (NCBI taxonomy): Eukaryota > Metazoa > Arthropoda > Insecta > Lepidoptera > Notodontidae > Phalera > Phalera bucephala. The sequence goes on along the minus strand of LR990623.1, from coordinate 25,875,562 downwards.
GCGCAGGGTAGGTATAGTGTATGATACCACTTACTATGCTGTATTGCACCGTAATTAGAATAATATATATATCATTGAAGTGACTCACCAGCTGCTCCGGCAAAACCTTAAACTGAATGACACACGCAATCGACACGGCCTCCATCATTTTACTGGTGATTTTTCTTCACTCAAACTTGAACACGTTCATAACGATCGTAACGTAAGCACTTGGCGCTACACGGGTATTAACACTTTTTGTATGGGGGTAGGTTGTATCCAATTGGTTAATTTAAGCAATAAACGTCCATTATTTCACGTAACGGAAAAGAAAAATACTATAACTTTCTACTTTTATCTCGAAAAAGAAAAATTGGTAACTTTCTATTTTAATATCAGAATTTAAAAGAAAAATTGGCAACTTTCTATTTTAATATCGAATATAAAAATTAAGTTTCGAGAACCAATTCTAACGAACTGCGCGGTACGAAAAACGACGCAACAATGACAAAAGTATGGCGGCTTGCTCTATGGTAAAAAGTTAGTTTCAGGTTTGGCCACTAGTGGCGCTGAAGGCCGATTCACGTGACGGAAATAGCGCCATCTAGCGACGATGGGAGGTAAAAGATGATGTACTCTCCCATAAATGGACTTCGGACATCAAACGGAATACATAATAACATGCAATTGTATAAAATACACTAGTGCCCCGCGGTTTCACCCGTCGTTTACTACGAAGCTTATACGGTTGCAACGAATCGCCCGCCTGCGCTGTTACTTCGTTTTTGCTTGGTTGTCGTAGCGTGATAAGATAATGCGTGATAGCCTATCAACTTCCTCAAGAGTTGGGCTATCAAAGGCAAAAATATTTTTTCAAAACCGACTGGTAGTTCCAGAGATTAGCGCGTTCAAATAAAGAAACAAGCTTTATTATATAAATATTATTAGCCATATTAAGAAATTGTCCCACCGTTGACCACGGGCCTCCTCTTAAACTGAGAGGGTTTAGGCCATAGTCCACCACGCTGGGCCAGTGCGGGTTGGCGAACTTCACACACCTTCGAGAAACTCTTAGGCGTGTAGGTTTCCTCACAATATTTTCCTTCACCGTTAAAGCAAGCGATAGATAATTTTAATACGCACATGCTTTCGAAAAGACAGAGGTGCCTGCCTGGGTTTGAACCCGAGACCTCTGACTTTGTAGTCCAACAGTCTAACCACTAGGCTATCACTGCTTCATTATATAAGTATACATAATTG